>OY728167.1:662113688-663363688 GCA_963277665.1 Viscum album | reverse complement strand
TTACCTTCTAGTTATTTCACACACACTAAGGCTTCCCATATCTATTTCCTCATGTAACCTAGGTTCCAAATGTTACATTTGTCAAAATTCATTTCAAAATTACGATAACAATTTTATAAAACATTTTCATATCCATGAAAATACACTTAAGGGATTAAAATCCATCAAATAAACAATAAAATACATTTTCAATGAAAAAATCTATAGATTTTTTCTTCTCCAATAGATTTTTTTAAAATAAACATATCAATTTAAATCAATGAACACCCCAATGGAATTTACTAATTACAACAACCAATTCATTCCATTAGCACAGTATATAGAAACACCTACCTAAAAATGGTAGAAAACTAAACGACATTGAAAACATTGAATAAAAACCATGATATTGGCCTTCAAAAGATAAGGTGCAATAATAAAATGAAAAGGATAAACATAAAACACTATCCGATCAAAAATATGAACACAACCATCAACAAAACATTAGCTGTTACCAAAATTCATATAAAAACATGAAGGAAATCTTACTTAGAGAGGCACCCTCTAATAACCCTAATGATCAATAAACAAATGAGGTGATATATAATGAAGGTAATCACAAAACATTACCCAAGAGATCCTCTAGGTAGAGAGAAGGGAAGCCTATGGATTAACGTGACATGTAACCCCTCTTAGATCACTCAAAAATCAAAATTCTTGATGATTACATGGAATGTAATTGCATTATACATCATATAATCCCTGAATCTCAAGTATGTTAAAAAAAATAAGTTTTTTTTATTAAAAAACTAACATTTAACATTAAATAATTAGGAAATCTTATAGGTAATGTATACCTTTCAAACCCTTATCCTAGTTCACGACATCTTCTTGGATACCATTATTGGTTGTATAATTTTTTTCCCAACATATAATCATTTATTATGGTTTGTAATCATCCTGAAGATAAAAAATAGTCCAATATATAGTATAAAGACAACCAAGTACCTAATACATCCTCATAACTTGGGGATAACCCATTAAATACATTTACAATTTTATACCAGGAATTCATTAAATTATTAAAAAACCAACTCTAATGTTTAGGTATTTTTCTATAGAAATGTCTCTACATCCACAAGAAGCCCACAAACGCACCCAAAAAATGATGTAAACAAAGTATAAAAAAGGGATTACCTGAAAAGCCTAGTGAGGTGTTATAGATAATGTGACATGAAATTATACCACTCACCTGGTCAATGTTTTTTTCCAAACTAAAAACTCTAGGAAGCTACATTGGAAAATGAGGATGTATTGAGGCAGAAGTATTATAAGTTATTTTTGTTGGAGTAATATAATTTGAAGGGAATTTTTTTTATAATGGGGTACAATTTAACACCCCAAGTATTTATGAAATATTTATCTTTAAATATAGTTTATTTCATTGATATCTTTACATGAAATACTGAGTTTAAAAAACCATGATATACTATTGAATTATTTAATATATAATGTGATAGTTACCACCTAGACATTGGATTGATGAGTATGAATAAGATTAACTAGTTTATGAAAAAAATACATTTTACATAGTTATAAAATAATATAATTTTATTTCAATTTGTTATAAATAACAATAATATCATTTGAATATGAAAGGGGCATTTTTCTAAAAAATAGATTTTATGCACATAAGGTGTTTTTATCATAAAAAATTAAATTAATCTCTATTGATTATTGATTTTAATTTATTGATTAAATAATACTCTAAATAAATTTTTTTACATTTATTTAATAGTGTTTAAATGGAATATAATGAGGGTAAATTTAGGTTTATCATTATAAATGAAATTTTCTAAAAATGGGTGTGTTGCATTTTGAACAATTATTTTAAAATGAATTTCTAACACACACACAAACATATATATTAAATATTTTATAATATATTAAATATTTTGAATCATTATATTTAATATTATATAATAATTTGAACTTAATTTTTAGTCATTTTGAATAGTAACCATGGTAAAAAATTATTATAATCGTAAAAGTTAAAATGGATTAAATTATAGATATAATTGTTAAAATGACATAAAAACTTCTCTAAATCATATATTATTGTTATATTTTGACCCTATATCATCTATAATTATAATTTTAGTCATTTTAAATAAATTTTTTCTGATTTGGACTTTAATAGTATATATTATATTGAAATATTTCAAGTGCGTCCTCTCCCTAACTTATAAAAGTGAACCATCCATTCTATCTTATAAAAACATAAATTAAAATTATATACACCAAGACCTACCAAAATAATTTCCCAAAATCCCTATAAAAATAATATAAGACTTGGTTTGATCATAATACCATATTAAGAAGGATTTAGGTATAATCATAATGAGGTTGTCTGTAGAACAATTATGTGTTTTTACCAATGTTTTTTTGGTTTCATTCTTCTTCTACATCGTCTAAATTTTATATATACAAAAAACAATTAAACTATTATAGGAAATATAATTATATATTATTTTTATTATTATATAACCTTTTACCACCATCATTCTATGAAATAGGAAATTAAGGAATTTCTCATGCATATGTGTGGATAACCTCCTCCACGAAACGAGATGATTCATTTTATATCACCATATTTCAGGGTTGGTTATGTGATGGATTCAATGTTTATATATTATAATTATGACATAATTAATCTTATTTAATTATAATATATTATCTATATTCTTACCTTACCATATTTTGGAAAATGACAACGTCAGTCATGCGTTCATGTGGACTACCACATCCATGAAGTGATGTCATTTGTTTTACATTTATAATTGAAGTGGATGGTAATAATGATATATTTAATGAATATATATATATATATATTATTTATGATATAATAATTATACATTAATGTTTAATTATAATTTAATATTCTTGTATTACATCCATTAAAAAGTGGAAACATCCATTGTTAGTACGTACAGACTGCCGAATCCCTGAAGTGATGTAAATAAATTTTAATCTCCTATTTATGTGAATGATTACTAAATTTTATATAATGGATAAATATGATTCTTATTTAATGATTATGATTTTATATATGATGAAACCATGACCGAGGTATAATTACATGAACTATCAAACTGAAACATGCTTGAAACAAAAAACCTATTTTCACCTCAATATGCATTTGATGGAAGAATTATTAACAGAAGGATGATTTTAAATTATAATAGAATGGTAAATAGTAAGTTATTTATGAATTTAGTTTCATTTAAGGATTAATAATAAATTTATATTAATAATATTGGAGTATTGAACACGTATGATGAAAGACGCAACTTGAGGTATGAGAAGTATGTTACAATATCATTTCTTTTCGGGATTTCATTTTCCAAATTTCAATTGATGAAGGTCGTATGGATATAATACTTTAATAACAATATATTTTATTTTACTATGGTTATTAATATATGTTTCTTGTAATAGTAACATTTTCATATCATTGGTACATAAAATGATTGAAATATGTTTTAAAGAAAAGCGTATTTATTTCCACGTTAGTGTAGAATCATTTTATTAGATGTCCATACTTCATTAAAATGTTTTTTAAGAATGTTTTTTAATATTCTGGAATGACTGATTAATGTAATTTTAACCCATATTTTATGTTTGATAACTTTTTTTGAAAATAATCTTCTTCTCTTTTTCTAAACATGGTTTTTCTTATAAAATGTTTGAAAGAAATGTTTGTTTTTTCATATACCATAGAAATTTTTTCCCCACAATCATGACTACTCTTTTATTTAGGGATTCCTTTATAATATTCCATGAAGATTTGAAAGAAAATATTTTTCCTAATATTTTAGAATTATTTATATTTCAAATAATTTTTTCCTAAATGACAATTTCATTTTCCCCATGAAATTTTTTAATGATCTTTTAAAGGTATTTTCAATTATAAAGACAACCTTTGATATTACATAGGCTCTAATAGAGGCACTTCCATTGATTCCATAATTATTTCTCCGCTTGATGGTTACTTATTATGATAATGAAATATAAAACAAAAACATTTTATTTTTCATGGGTTATGCTACGATGAAATACATTCATGACCTTAGGGTACACATATGAATAGATTATTATTATGTGATGGTTGATTATTTTAAATCCCTACAATGAATTTTGTAATGTGATATATATTACTCATTAGATTATGAGGATATGTTTAGAAATTATTGTGTATAGTTGTCTTTACATTTTGATGTGTGAGTATGGGTTCTCGTACGTCTTCTTACAACATTATGCATGGATATGATTGAGAATATCAATGTTAACATTTTGATTCAGCCTTATTATTTCTTCTAGATATACTCAAAATTTATCATGGAAATTATTATGAATAACTATGTGCACAATATTATTATTCCCTATGCATATGATTCCACATGCCTACGTGAGGACTCTTGAATGATAATTATTACTTTGAAACCCATAATAATAATAATTCTTGATGTGACATTGATTTTAGAGTCTATGCTATAATTTTTTCTAGGTATAAACATTTTATATTTATAAAATGCACTTGATTATGTTATCAAAACCTTATAATCATCTTATTATATACTATTTGACATCTCCCTTGTTTACAAATGTTGAGAATATAAGCTCACCCATCCTTATTTTTTCCATTTCCAGAATTTTGATCCAAGTATCTGAATATGTTTTTTATATAAGGGAACTAATATGTTCATCTTTGTAAGATATTATTATGATCATTGAAAAAATAATTTAATTATGAATCTAGTCCCAAAAGACACTAATCTTTTATAGTCCTTGGGACTGAATACTTTTCATATGTATTAATTTTTCAACATAATGATGTGATATTTATTTATAAAATTCATGTGTAATCTCAATATTTTTTTTATCATAAGGTGTGTTTATATAGAGTAATAGATCATGTTATTAATTAAATTTTTCAATAAAAAATGATCTTAAGATCTATAAAAATAATGTTTTCAAATTTATAATTATAAATAAGAAATATAACACCATGACGATCTCCTGTTGAGTGACATGAGGTTAGGGATGAAAATCCCCTACTGAGATAGGTGAAAAATATTCCTTTTCTACATGTAACCTTATCAGTCAGTATCTTTGAGAGAGTCTTGTTCAGTTTTTTTAGTATATGGTACATAAAGTGACAAGATATGGTAATTCCATGCATACATGGTCATGAAATTTTAGTTCTTCTATCCACATATTTTTTTATAAGTAGATGGATAAGAAGTTTCCATGTCTTATATTGAGTATAAAAAACCATTTTCTAACTAGATCAAGAAAATCCTATTTCTAAGGATGAATATTTCTTCCTATATGCTTCATGGACTAGCCAAGGACTAATGTGATGTCTTTTTTAGGATGATAAGAATTTAAAACAATAATTCGAGTAACTTATAGATTTTTTCTTTGATTAGTATTCCCATATTTCTCTGAAGGTTGAAAAAGATAAATATTTATTCAACTTTTCTTGTGAATCTTATTTTCAATACACTATAGTTCATATTGAACTATTTTTTTTGTTTTATACCCTGTTATTGGGTGATAAGACTACTGATGTCATGAATTTTGTGGATGGTATAAGGTATTATATTGAATAATAGTTTAACGTTTCCTAATACAAATATTTTTCTATTGTCATAAATGAATATGTAATTATTGAGAGGAACTAGATAAATGGTAATCCATTTAGACATGATGTTTCTTATAAAAAGGAAATGAAGGGGTTTTCTAGTATTAATATGAATATGTAAGATGACTATCATAAGGTAAGAAACTACTTGGACAGTTAGAGGATTAATATAGATGACTACTCCCCATACCCTTCTATCTCATATAAATATAGACATAGTATGTGGAAATTATTAGGATATAGAGTCTTACAATCATAGGATTTCTACCCATACTTGTTGCAAAATCTCTTAGTTACAATATACGTGTATATATTGGGTGTGTAAAATTAAATTCATATAATAAAATTTTATTCTATGTTAATTTATTTGTGGAATTTAATTTATTATGGTATATTATATATTTATATAGGGTTGTGATGAATATCAGTTTTATACATATAGGGGTGCGATAATGATTTGGAAATAATAATATTTTTTGTGGTTTTGATAGATTTTCACTTATTGGAAACATGAATTATAAAGGGGAAGATAGAACCATTATTTTAGTCATTGGGGTTTAGTATAATAAGTTTAGTGAGATTGTGGTATTGGGGTGACATTCTAAACTATATTCTTATGATATTATGACAATGACTTCTATTTGTTTTTTAGTGGGGGAGAGTTGGTGAGGTGTAAGATATAGTTTTTTTGTTTAGGTGATGAGTTGGATTTTCTATTTATTCAATGTGGATTTAGTATACTTATTACACATATTCATGAGAGGTTTCATAAATGATATTAGTGAGTATTATTTTATAATCACCCCTACATATGCCTTTTTGTGTGTTTTATATCTGTAGAGGCGAGTTGATGATTGATTTGTACATTTCTATCCTATGTAATTTATATGAGGGACTAATAGTGTGAATCCCCAAACCCATTATACCAGATTTAGTAAATAAAAATGGTGTTTATTTTTTTATAATGACAAATAAAAAATAAAAAAAGAATATTTTACTTTCCAAAACCTTTTCTGGTCTCGTATTTAAATGTTTAGAAAAATACATTACATTTTATCAGAAAACTAAAAAAATAAATTTAAATAACTAAATTTATTTATGTTTAAATACTATGTATGTGAAGTTAATTCCATTGGATAATTATAATAAACAAGTGTAATATTAATTTAAAACATATGGTGAACTTTAAATTTCCCAGAAAAGGTTTAAATAAAAATGATACAATCCTTTTTAAATAATATTAAAATACTTTATAAAAACATTTCATATAAAAAATTAAACAATTGATATAATTTAAAGACTTTTTTTAATAAAATTTCATAAGAAAACACATTTTAAAATATTTAATATTCTTATCATTTTGAAATTTCATTTAACTATCATCTTTGAAAAACACATGGATTTCTCTTTAAAAAATCAATTAAAAATAATAATTCTTTTGTGGATTAAAATGATACTTGTTAGATCATATCAATACCATGTGTCCTTTAGGTATATCAATTTTATGACGTGTTCCCCTTGAGTTTATGGGTTCACTTATCATACATTATCATCTCATATGATACCATTTTACTGATGTTTAAGAAAACATTTTAGAAGGCCTGACTTTCTCATTCATCACCCACTAAAAACATTTAATAATCATACATAAATTATTTTCCTAGAAGAAAATAATTTTAATACTTATCACCCAAAAAATACCAATTTTCTTAAAACTCATGAGATTTTTGAGAAATCCACCTTTCAAAATGAAATACATACATTCAAAAAGACATAATCATAAATTCTTTAAAATTAAAAAAGATGATTTCAATAAAGTTCATGATATTTCACTAAAAAATAATAGATGATGGTCATATCTAAAATATAGAATGAAAATAAAATATTTTCCATGAAAACATTGAATTATATTATAAAAATAACATAATAAAAATTATCCCCTTACCTTGAGTCTGACTCATCACATACGTTTCATTATGTTCATCTTCTAGGGAAAATCCATTTTCTTAACACATTAAGACCACTAAATGTGGATTTTTACCTAAAATATGACCCTTGAAATATGTATATGGATGATGAGAAAAAAATTTCCAAGTATGCATGAGAAATAAGGATCATGGTTATGGAATTAAGTGAAGGAATGAGTCTCCATTTATAAATGCGGTGAGGGGTTATTTAGGAATTATTTAAAATATTAAAATATAATAAGTCTAATAAAGGATTTAAGACTTCCAAAATTGATAATAAGAATAATAGATCACCTGTTCCACAAAATATAATTATATTCAGTCTTATTAAAAAATTCTGTGATTTATAAATAATTTAATGAAATATTTTATTCCTGAAAATTAATTTTTTCCCAAATAAACAACATCAACGACTATGAATTTAAAACATAAAAAAAGTTTAAAATTAGAACCCAATATTTTATTATATCCTTGAAATATAATATTTATCTAGATATATAATTTACTACATTATAAATCTAAAGTTATAATATTTTTGTATTCATAATATCACAAATTTTATTTATTCATTAATTAAATAATTACTACATAATATATGTTCAAGGCATTGAGATAATTATTTTTTCCCTAAAAATGAAAAGTAAATTTCCATGATGAAGTTAATTTTATTATAATTAAAAAAAATTATTTTCTGAAAACACTTTTAGAAAACCTATATTAAAATATTTTACTAATTAAAAAAAATTGGGTGAACAACACGACTTCCTTTTAAATAAAATTTTATAAAGGGCTTAAAGTTATTCACGTGGGTAAAAATTTTCCCAAATTAAAATAAAAAAAAATATTTTTCTACAAATAATCATCCAAATATATTTATATTGATTATGAGTTAATTAATATTTCATAATATTTTATTATATATCCTTTTATTTGTTATCCGCATGCACATGCACTACAGTAGAATTACATAGAAATTAATGTTACTTATTTCATGTATAAAAATTAAAAATAAATTAATTAGATTCAATATAATCATTTAGATTCTCTCTTTATGTAAATTTAATCATATCCATGTCAAAAAACTTCTTTAATTTGTTAATTTTTCTTTTCTTTCCTTGCGCAAGCATTGCAAAAAAATTTGGATATGAATAATAATATATAACTCTAAAATTTGAAAATAACATCCCAAAATATCAATTATACATAATAATAATAATAAATATATCATGAAAATAATTTTTAGCTCTCAATTATTATCTATTAGTAACCAAATTTGGGTTTGCAAGCACTGCACATGCACTACGTTAGAACTAACATTGAATTTTTTATACTTATCAGGAAAAAACATAATTAACATGTACTAAATAATTTATTTTACAATATTTATATTATAATTTTATTATTTAGTCCTTACATAAGTTTAATAAATTTTATATGACAACTTTGTCTTGGTGATGTCACAAGAATACTGTATTTAAAAAAAACTGTAATTATTACTATTCAATAAAATTTGACATTATCATAGAGTTATAAATATTTCATTGTAGTTTAATTTTGATATTATAATTTAAATTATTATTTTAATTTTTTCAAAAAAAATTTTCAAATAAAACTAAAAAATAATTATAATATTTTTTCATAAAATAAATAAATTTTTTTTTTGTAAAAAAATGTTTTTCGGACGAATAAAATGACATTTCTAGAAGTTATGTTGTTATTATATAATAATTTAACTATATATTTATGATGTTTTTTATAGTTATATTTATTTCATATATCAATTATTCCTATTCATATCTGCTAATATAACAACTAAGTTATAAAAATCATATTTAAATAATAATATTTATTCATTCTTTCAAGCTCAATGTGGAATCATGTTTCCTTTTAAAATGTAAGGATGTTACATTATACCCCCATAAATTAATTTCACCCTCAAAATCATTTCAATATACATAAAATTAAGAATTTTATACATATAATTAAAAAAATCTAAATTATTTAAGGGATATTTTTTCTAAAGGTTGGGGCCGAAGCCTCAATTTATTATTAAAGTAAAGACCTCTTTAGACTGGGTAGAGGGAGACCCATTACATAGCCCAAAGGTCCAAGGCCAAGTGTCCTGAATACAAGGCTTTAAAGCCCATTTTTTGGCCCGAAGGACTCCTTGGTGAATAATACTACTATAGTTTCCATGCTACTACAATACCTACTACAATATTGCCACCGCTATAGTGTCTGTTATAGTCCCTCCACCGCTATTGTGCCACCGTTGCTACAGTTCTGCCTCTGCTACAGTCCAAATTATTTAAGGGAACTTAATAACATTGAAGTTCAAAAAAAATTATACCTCAAATTTTTTTTAACGAAATGACAATTACTACTCTAAAAAGTTGTATATACTGTTTCATTAATACAAATTAGGACTCCCCAAACCCATGATTCCTTATTTAGTTCATAAAAATTCAATTTTTTTAAATATAACTGAAAAATACACAAGTCATTATACATGCTTTGACCTTTTTTGGTCTAGGATTTGAAGGATTAGACAAATAGACTACATTTTTTCAAAAATGTAATAAAATAAAATAAAATATATAAATTGATTCATGTATGATAAATAAATTTGTGTTGAAATAACCTATAGATAATTCTAATAAACCTGTGGAATATTAATTAAAAATATAGGGTGATCATTAATATTCTCAGTACCTATAAAGAAAGGATAAAATTGATTTTAAATAATTTGAAAATACATTAGAAAAACATTTTATATCAAATAAAAGACATTTTATATAATTTATAAAATGAGGGATTTCATAAAAAATAATAATAAAATAACTTTTAAAAACATTAAAATACTTAACATTTTAAAAACGTATTTGAAAACCATCTTTAAAAAACACATGGATTTATCCATAAAAATAATTTGAAAATGATAATCCTTTTATGGATTGAACTGACAAATGGAATATCTTATGAAATCCAAGTGGCCAAATGTATTATCACTTGTATCACATATTGCACATATGTTAATGGGTTTACTCCCTATATCTTATCATCTATTATGATAACCTAGTTCTGAATTTAAATATTTTTTTTGAAGACCTATCATTCTGATTCATAACCCACTAAACAAATTTCATAATGTTACATAAATTATTTTCATTGAATAAAATAATATTAATACACATAGTCATGAAAAAAATTATAATTTTATTAAATCTTAACATATTTGGTATAAATCCACTGTTCATGATGAAATACATTCATTTAAGGAGACAGAAACATAAATTATTTGAATTTAAAATAGATGATTACATAAAACCTCATGACACTTTACTATCACTTTTAGATTATGATCGTATAAAAAATTTATAATTAAAATAGAATATTTTCTATCAAAATATAAAATTATATTATAAAAATAACACTAACAAAATAACCCCCATTACCTTGAGTCTGACTTGACATATCTATTTCTCTATCATCCTCTTATTCGGAAAATCCTTTTTCTTAACACCTTAAGACCACTATGTTTGGTGTTATATCTAAAATATGACCTCTAAAAATGTTATAGGGATGAAGAGAATCTAATTACAAAGTGGAATATTGAGAAAGAAGGCTCAACATGATGGAATTAAGTGAAGGAATGAGTTTCCATTTATAATTGAGGTGAGGGGTTATTTAGGAATTACATAAAATATTAAAATATATTAAGTCTTATATAGTATAAAACACTACCAAAAGGACTAATAATCACTGCATATGACATTTAAGAAAAAATATAATTATATTTATCCTTATATTTATGTATTTATGAATAATTTAATTAAATATTTTATTCATGAAAAATATTGTTTTTTCAAAATAAACAAATTCCATAACTATATCATTAAAACATATAAACACTATTTTAAATTTGAATTAAATAATTTTTTATTACCTAGTTAAATACTATACATAGATATATACTGATAATTACATTAAAAATCACAAATTAAATTTATTTTAAATTTTTTATTATCATTAATTTTATTTTTTCATTAATTAAAAAATTACTCCATCCTCATTATACAAGACATTAAGGTAATTATTTATTCCCAAAAAATTAAAAATAAATTTCCCGAGGGAATTTAAATTGTCTAGAATTTAAAAATAATTATTTTTTAAAATAACTTTTGGAATACCATATATTAAAATATAATACTAATTAAAAACTATAGTGTTAACAACATGAATTTCTTTTAAATATAATATTATAAAGGGCCTAAATTGATTCGTGTGGGTCCAAAATGCCCCAAATTAAAATCCAAACAAGATATTTTTCTATAAATACACATAAAAATATATTTATCTAGATTATGGTTCAATTAAGGGTTCTTAATACATTAATTAATTATATTATTTTTTATTCTTATTGTGCAAGAAATGCATGAGAAATGCATAGGAATTAATGGTTATTATTTCAAATATAAAAATTACAAATAAACAAACCTAGTAAAAATATTAGACTAAATATAATCATTCAGATTTGTTTAATATATATGTTTACTCATATCCATGTGGAGAAAACTTCTTTATTTTGTTAATTTTTATTTTATTTCCTTGTACAAGCATTTCATTGAAATTTACTAAAGAATCATTCTATATAACTCTAAAATGTGTTTGTAATAGGCCAAAACATCAATTATACACAATAATAATAAATATATCCTGAACATAATTTTTTTCACTCAATTATTATCTATAACCAACCATATTTTATTTTCCAATTTTATTGTGGGAACTGCGTCAATACTGAGAATGAATATTTTTTATATTTATCATGATAAAAATATAATTTAAATGATCTGATTTATTTATTTTACAATAATTTTATTATAATTTCATAATATATATATTCCATAAGTTTAATAAATTTTATATCAGAACTATGTCCTAGAGATGTCACAAAATTAATGTATTTTTTATATAAAACTGTATTTTTTTACTATTCACTAAAAATTTAACATTTTTAGTGAATTCTCAAAATATCACCATAGAATAATTTCAATATGATAACTTAAAAGATCAAGATATTTTTTTTCAAAATAAAATTATAAAATCATGCCAAAATTAATTATAATATATATTAAAAAAATATAGAAAAATTATTTTTGAGGAAAATGTATTTCTAATGAATGAAATGACATTACTAGAAGTTATATTGAAATTAAATAATCATTTTAGAAAATATTTACATTTTTTTGTTACATTTTATTTATTTGATAAATCAATAATTCATATTCATACATACAAATTTAATTGTTACGTAATAATAGTCATATTTAAATAATAATATTTAGTTGTTCATTCAAGATCTATATGGAATCGTGTCTCCTTTTAATATCTCAAGACATTACAAATAATGTTTATGGTTATTGATGTAGGATAAGTTCATGGTTTATTTAAAGTTTCAATTTTTATTTGTATGGAATATCATGTATTGGGATTATTTTTTTATATAATGAAGTTGATCGGTGGGTTTTTATAATTTTTAGGGATGTTTTGGGAAATTACTCCCATATATGTATATTTTATACTCTCTGTGCTAGTGACAAACAAATTTCCAATTCTATGAGGGATTAAAGGGTCAAACCTATCTTTACTACTGGCCCCAAAAGGCTTCCAATGGGGGTGAGTAATAATAACGTGTTATCATGTATTTTTTTAAGAGGTGGGATAGAGTATAAGGATAGGAATTATTGATTATTTCATGGTTCTGTAAGGAAAAATATCATATGAAATTAGTATGTGATCAAAATCATGGGAGATTAGTTAGGACACATGATTTTTGGGGCCACTGTGATTCAATGCAAGGACATAATGCTTAATTATCATACTAAGAGAAGTGATGTTTCTTTCAGGATAGAGAAATATGAATGAATCATGCATCATGATTGGTTATTCTTGTAATTAAATTAGATAATTAATGGTAATTATTAAAAAATTAATTAATTGATCTTATGTATAATATATTATGGGTTTAGTATGTCTCTAAATATTTTATATTATAATGGTATGGATACTCGTTAATGTCCCCTTCAAGATCATTCCAGAGATATTCAGTAGGATACACTAATAAAACATTGTAGATTTATAGTGAATGAATATCATTTATAAAGTAACATGCTTCAATAATTTCAATGTCAGGGCCTATAGATGTATGTGGGATCTTTTTTATGTCATTAAGACCAATCCTTGGTTGGAGGTGCTGTATATTTCCATCATTTTAATATATTAATAGAAGGATCATTGGATCCCGTTATTTTCTAGTAAATTGTTAGAATCTATCACTAAGTGGTGGATTTTATATTTATTAAATTGTGAGAATTAAAAAAAATTGGGATAATTTTCCTCCTCATCCTAGTATGAGTTTCTCTCTTGGCCCCCGAAATAGTTTCATTTACATGATATTCTTTCCCACCACTATGGGATCTATGACATATAAGATTTTGGTATTCCCTTCAGGAAACATAAATATAATTAGTATTATCTTATTCCCAATGAGGAGGTATAATACCTTGATATTTTACAATATATTTCATTTTTTAAAAAATAGATCTATTTGATAGATTTTGGAAAACAAAACCCGAAGTATAAATGGACCTTAATACAATATACTATTATAACATAGCTATCAAATTGGGGGGTATATATTGGACTAACCAAACTATTAAAATTATATGGTTTACCCATGTAAGATATATATTAATTATTTATCAATGAATTATAAATAAAAAAATTATCATTTGAAAGAAAATGAAATATTTTTCTCTGAATTATTTTATATGAACATTATGTATATATATTAATGAAATAAATTATTTAATTGTATTGGTTTATTTGAATGTAATTTATATATTACATAATCAATAATTTTTTTATCATTCATGTAACATTTTTAGGCACGAGATAAGAATAAGTCTATTTTTATGCTTAGAAACAATATATTTCTAAAAAGTCATATCATCATGTTTGGAAAATTTATTTTAAAAGATAATATCAAAAAATTTAGAAAATAAATTTGAAATAATTAATTACACTTTTATAAATAAACTTTTCAAAATCATCTTAGAGTAATTTTTCTAAAATTATTATCTTTGAATGAATAGGTAATATACTAGTTTTATTAAAAACTAATTTTTCCTTTAAATAATTTAAAATATCCATTTTTATTAAAATTATTTTTAATGTAAAATTAGTTCTTTTATATTATGATTAATCAAGTTTTGATCATTGTTATAAATTTCAGTTGATTTTTGATATAAAATATATTTCATTTGAGAACACTTTTCTTTGGAAAACTGCCTTTTCATTATGCTTATGGGATTAATTTTAAAATAAATTCATCCACATATGTTAATTTAATTGAAAAAAACGGAGTCCATGTTTGGAGTCAAGATAATAAAATTATATAATATTATAAAATATTTTTTGTTCATAATTATTAGTATAGATAGTAAAATTTATGTACTATTATTATGGTTAAAACGAGTTTATTCAAGTTACATGACCCAATGCTACAATATATTTAAAACATAAATATGACTCTTATTTGATAAATTGGATTTAATATTTAAAATCCATGGTTCCAAATTAGATAATAAGTATAATTTTTTAGGTTTAAATGATTACTTATCTAAGTAAATAAATAAAAAACTAATTACAATGCTGAAAACAAATATAGTAAAAGGTTGTAAACATAGATTATATGGTAATAAAATGTTTAAAAAATGAATTTTTTTTCTATTTAAGGTTTATCTTAGAAAAAAATATAATTCATTTTTTATCAATTTTTTGGCACTTGGGGTGAGAGGGAGATCGTATTATTATTATTTTGGATATTTAGAAAATGAATCTCCTCCCCCATTATAAAAGGGAACCCCTACCCTCACTTATTAACACCTATGAAGTAATTTATCTTGGAAAAACCCTTCTAAAATATCTCCCCAAAATCATCATACAAGTTCTTGATCTAGAGGTACCTCCAAAATTCCATCCCTAGAGACCTTAATAAGAGATCCAATGGTGGGTTTTCTAAGCGAAGGTAACCGTCTTCACTAAGATCCTTAATTTTTCATCTTCTTTTTCAAAATTAATCTATGTCTTATATATTGAACCATATTTTTCATATATATATATATACTACATCTTATAGATGGACATTCATTACATTAAAAAATTTAAACATGAAGATTATATTGGCTTAATGCCTTTAGAGACTATATACACAATCTTCCTCATAAGTGAAGGATATTCAACATCTCCCATAAATATATTCCCCATTTGTAATCTTCATAATAACAGAATATGTAAAAGTATTAGTCATATCATAGGGAAAGGAAACATAAGAATGGGTGATCTTAGATGCCCAGTAAAGGTAAACCTGGGAGATACATAAACATGATATGAGGATAAAGGTATGAGTACATGTGTATATCATTTAAAAACCACAGCATGCACACCAATGATCATAATATTTTATCATGGAGTAAATAATTTAATTTAATAATACATAGATTATAAGGAAAATATGTAATATGAGCTATGAGTGCATACCATTTTCATAAGACATAGGTTTTTGGAATATAAACAACTATAGAAAATCTTATGACATTGAACACCACGAAGACATCCATAATATGTTAAGATTGGGAAAAAAACTTCATTACTTACTTTATGCATGGGAAATTCCTCCATGTACCATCATTCAGGCTTTGGAAGACCTCCCCCATACCCACTTTCGGGATTGGAATAACCTCTCATGTATCCTTATATCTTATACTACATTAATCATTACAGAATGCATTGGAAGTATTTATTAGTCCCACCAATAACATGATAAAAATAATACATATGTGTGAAACAAGATACAAAAACAATAATCATATCAACAACTATGATAATAAATGGGTTTCATAAAAATTTCATCATAACATAACTTGTAGAAAAGAAATATTTTTCACAATAATTTCATTATTTCATCAATGAATAACCCATTGAAAATAAATCAGGTTACATAATCATTTTAGCATGGTATAACATATGTAAGATAAATGGGGTTCATAATCATCTTTCCATTATAAAATGAAACCACATATAAAAATAATAATAGTAGTATCTTGAGATTATATCCACAATAAAGAATATTTTACATCAAAGGATTTCATCCTAGATTGAAAATTATTTTGAATGTTCAGTCGAATTATTTATTGAGGAAAATAAACTTTCATTGAAAATAAAATTTTAAAACTAAACCCTATATAAATATTTTTGAATTTTTTTTCTTTGAAAATAACCTTTTAAAACATACAAAGTAATATTTAAAATCCATTATTATTTTTTGATTAAAATAAAATATTTACATTGAAAATAACTTTTAAAAAAATAGACAACATTTTAGAAATAATTTTATTTGAAAATAAAATTTAAAACATATAATATATGAATCAATGAATAAAGTTTCCTGATAGTGATAAATCTCGTTCATGAGATTCAGGTTAAAAAAATTACTTGAACATTTTTGATAAAATCCAAATGAGCATTGATTGAAAAAAACATGAAGAATACATTCAAAAAATGTTTTAATAAGTAAAATATTGGTAAATGTTTTTTATTAAATAATTTAGATAATATTAATACATTTTTTAAAAATCTTTTAGAAAATAATGTTTTGGAAGAAAAAAGGGATTTTTGAACAAAGAGAGAAAAATAAATGATTTTTATTAAAAGAATTATTTTGAAATCATTAGTACATAAATAGAGGAAAATTGAGACAAAAATCCATTAAATTTTAAGACCCAAGAATGGATACAATAAATTTAATCATATAATATAATAAGTATAAATAAATTTATGATATTTCATGTCAAATGGGATGTATATGCACCTCATAAATTATTATAGGTGCATAACATAATATATGTCTCAAAGAAAGAAAATTGAGAAAAAAATCCATTACGCATTGGTAACTTCTGAAAAAAAACCAATGAAAGGGAAATAAATAAATGGATTTGTAGATAGAAATAATTATTTATTGAAGCATCATAAAAAAATTCATATGAAGTATATACACCACATAAAAGAAATGTGTGGTGAATATGGAATGTGTCTCACAAAAGTAAAAACTGACATGGAAATCCATTACCTTATGTCTTGACTTCGATCGTACACATTAAAACCTCATGTATAGTAAATATATGATTATTATAAATTCATTAAAAATTGATAATTATTTATATATAACTATATATTATTTTCTTAGGACCATTTATTACCTATTTATTAACAATTCTATGTTAAAGTCACATTTTGGGAAAGGAAAATATTGTTTGTCATGTGGGTTTTGATTTTTTTTCCAATTACATTGATAATGGTTCCAAAATAAAAATTATTTTTACCATGATATAAATATCCTATATATTTTGTATATATGTTTTTAGAGTAATCCATAAGATTTAGAGATGGAAAATGAAATACGTTGTTCATTGAGACAGTAGGCCGTACATACACCTGAATGTTGTTTCCATTTTATCAAATGATTGAAAAATAAAGGTACATAATATCTTAAAAATACCAAATATTTTTTTTCATATATAACAAATTTTTTCATTATAACCATTCTTATTACCTCCCATGTAAATTGTGGCCTAATCACATCGCTTTGTGAGGCGACAGTTGGTCAAACACATGTACGATGTTATCGTAATCCCAAAGAATGAAATGTAAGAAGAAAAATTTTATATAAAGATTCCAAAATTATAATAATATACTAAATAAAATATATAAAATTTAATCATTCATTATACATAGCCATGATTGGTGGTAATTAAAACACGAATGACATCAGTTCGTGAGGTGGTAGTCCACCATACACATGAAGTATAATTTCACAATCCATTTTATGGAAGAGGAGAAGGATTTAGGTTATTAAATTAAAATAATAAAATATGAGCCTATGGTAGATACAATTTTATTTATATCATAATTTTTTATTTAAAATTGAAGGATGTAGAGGAATAAATAATATGAAATTCATAGTTTGGGATGTAACATTTTCTTCGGAAAAAATATTTTATTTTTCAAAAAAGGCTTATTATTATGGCTTTATGAAAAAATAAGGATTACATGATTTTATCAAGGAATTAATGAAGTAATTTGGGATGGTATTTTATGAAATAATGGGTTTCAGAAGTGTTATGTGGAGAGGAAAATTGTTGGGGTTTTATAAGTGAGGTGAGTGGTACAGTTGTAATTTTATTTAAAGGAAAATAGGGACCAAATATTTTTACATGTAAAAAGGATTAAAAGAGAAATTATAAAAAATATGAGATTTAAGGTTGATATATATCTATAAAATGGAATTTTTACAAGTTTGGGTTTGTTTTTAACCATTTATGTTTTATTATTTTTTTTGCAAGGCACCATTTTTTTTATTTTAACTCTTAATAAACTTATTTTTACCTCAACTGTGATAAATAATTTTTACTTTAATTATGTACATTATTGTCAAAAAATAATTTTACCTTATTAGATAATATAATTTATTATTATTAAATATTTTTATTTCATTTTTTTAAATTCCATTCAAAAAATATTGAAATTGTAATTTAAAAACAATCCCACACACATGATGAGAAAGTGGGTTTTCGAAGGGAAAATGTTCAAAAGAATGATTTTTTTTATGAAAACTCAATATTAAATTGATCAAAAATGAGATAAATTAGATTAATAGATATTTAATTGAGATAATATTTCTTATAAAAGTGTCATAAATTTATTTATTGCTTTAAAAAGCTAAAAAAAACTAATATTCTTAATAAAAGAAAGCCTTTTCACTATTCGTTGAAAAGTATATCTTCTAAAAAATTATCAAAAATTAACCATAAGATATTTTTTTACATGATGATTTAAAAAATTAACATTATTTTAAAAAAAATTTACAAACAGTTTCATAATTTATTCCTAAAATAATTGTACAAAATGTGACAAAATTGTTGTTTAGATAAAAATGATTTCATGTATAAAAATGTATTTATTCTTATCACTTATCTATAAAAAATTAGATGAATTTTAAACATTTTATTGAATATATAATTCATAAATTTGACAAAAATCATTAAATAAAATTCATTATATAATATATTTATGTAAAATAATCTTTTTCTCATAAAAAAAATTATTCAGAAACAAATTTCTTTTATTTTCAATTGGTTCTGAATTTCATTTCTAATTAATTAGTTACCAAGTAATTAATTTTTTTTACAAGTGTAAATAATTTATTTTTCATAATTTAATTAATCATATAAATACATTCCATTCCAATGGATATACGATATCTATCATACTAATAAGTAATATTTTAACAGTATTCCAAGTTTCGTTTAAACTTCATGTTGTGTGTAACAGATGATAATGTTGATATTTAATGTACTAAAAAATATTGATAACATTCAATTTATTTGAAAAAATTATTTGAAAAAATTGCATGGTGTTACATTATACCCCCTTAAAATGAATGTTTCCCTCTAAATTCATCATATTAGTACTAAAAACTGAGGATACTAATGTTTGATTAAATCCCGAGGTCCCATATAACATCCTCTAGGGAGTTGTATCACAGAGAAACATTGATCAAGAGAGTGTTATTTTTTTAGAACATTATTTATTTGATCCAAAATCTACACGGTTAGTTCCTAAAAATAAATATTATCCCCCAACAGAATGGAATTTGAGTTCAGTATATTTCATGTATCAGTTATATACTTCACCAGGAGAGACAAATGGAACACATCATGAACCTTAGAGGAGTTCCATGGAAGCACCAAATGATATGCTAATATTCTGATATACTCAAGTATATAAAAGAGATTGATATACCTAAGTCTTATTTTCCCGTTCTTTCTTAAACAAATAAATTCATATAAATATCTTCCAAAAAACATCATGTTTTAGATCATATCAATGATTATCAACATAAAATTTTTATCTTCTTTTCTTGTATGTGTTTCTAAATGGCCCTACCATTCTCTTCAATTTCATCAGCTAGCTGAGGTTCCCATAGATTTCATCCTACAACTACATTCCATTACATTGGAGTTGTATACTAATTTCCATAAAGGGATTAATAAAGAACCACATGTATATTCGATTGTAAGATTTTGTTGTAAGAAAATACAACTAGAGGAAGGTAATGATACCAAACATCTTTAAAAAATCATAGAATTGGATATTATAATATACTATATATATTGAATTGTTATCATAGACTGACCATCTACCTTTGTATGATACACAGTGAGGAAACTCAAATTTGTTTTCAAGATAATATAAAATAATTTACCATAACATCAAGGTTACCATTTGATCATAATTAGATACAATTGAAAGTGGTAATCCATGAAATATTAACGCTTCCTTAATGAATATTATAATGATAATATACTGAGATAAATCTTCCAAGATTGTAATTAAGTGTGATGACTTTCAAAGGTGATTTAATAAAACCAATAATTACCTCAACATCATATATAAGATAATCCATAATGGTTACCAATACAATTAATCATATGCCCATTTAGTTTAAAGTCATTCCACAATTAAATTGGACGCTAAAACATATAAAAAACAAAAAGGGTATTTTTTTCAATAAATATCTCAGAAAATATACTTAATCTGGATAAACTTCCAATGCATAAAACCTCAAAAGGGGTGTTAATGAATTTGAACATATGATAAAGCATAAACTCATAAAACCATGACAACATCCATAAATCATAAGTTAATATTACATGGAAACATATATGATTTTAAAATAAAATTCACCATTTATTCCTCAAATAATATCTTATATTATACAAAAAAAATTCCATTAGAATCCTGGTTTCAACATTGAAATGATAGAATATGTATTGTGATTTAATTATTCAATAAACAATGTAGATAAAGATAATAAATGCTCAAAATAACATGAAATTCAACAAAATGTTGAAAATAAGATATTCATAGGGCTCATACCTATGACATCTAACATTAAATTCCAAAATTTGGATTGGGGAACTACTGTTCCCTAATTATCATGATTTAATTCAACCATCGTTATTGAATATGATTTCCCTTTTTCCATTTTCATCAGAGGATGTTATGTCTTATCATCCTCATTAGCCATTGGATTGGTTGATTAATTCAAAAAATTCCCATAATCCTTGAATTTCAAACACTGGAGTGTGGGTGGCCCATTCATTTCATATTTCCCTCTATTTACACCATTATCTAACCACTTCCTCTAAAATCAACATATGTTTACTTAATTAATTTCCCTTACACACATAAAACATTTTTTAGTTCTCTTAAGAAAACTTTATATATTTTTCATCGCACAATTTTAGTACAAAAAAGCTTATATTCTTCTCTCCATGGTGTTTATATTTTCCGTTGAAATTAATATTCTATTCTTATTAAAACCATGATATTGATACCTAACTCTAACCTACACATTCCTCTTGATAGCACGTTTAACAATATCTACATATCTACTAAATTCTCTAATTGATAACTCACTTTAAATACATTTCTATAAGCTCTTTATGAATTTATCAAACTTAATTTCAGGTTAAATGATAATACTAGAAGTTTACCTTGAAATGCTTGTAAAATGTTTCTCATAAGTAGCCAAAGATTCATAAACCTTTTGCTTTAGATCATGGAACTCCACCTCCATATTCATATGAGGAATACGATAAATGTAGTTATTTGGAAATATATTCTTGAACCTGTCTAAATCCATGGAGTCAATTTTATCCTACTACCTTATATTCTTGATAGGAGTCCACCACTGAACTGCTTCACCATCCAAATAGTAGACCGAAAAAATGAAATTCTCTTACATTGAACATAGGAGAATGGAAAATATCATTTTAGTGATTTCAATACATTTATTTACAACTAATGGATTAGAATACCCACTAAAAGAAGGTGGACATTACCTCCGGAAGGACTCAAAAAAATGTTATTTTATCCTTTTCTTTTTTAGATGTCTATCATGATTCATATATTGAAAATGTTTCATCCGTATTTCAATAGGATTTTTCATTATCACTCCCATAATTTTTAGCTACTCGGGTGGAAGATCATTATATTATTCATCTCACTCAACATTAACAAGATACCATCAGGTTTAATCCATTTACTGAAACAAAAATGTACACTATAAGAAGCAATAATTCTAATGGGGAACCACATAATCATAATTTATAAATAATGACAACCTATATTTAATCTATGACAAATTAGTTTTATCCAAGGTCATACATATTCACCATCTATTTAATTCCATCATGATAGTTTGTAAAGAGTCTGTTAATGTGCAAATAATATCTCTTAGGATTGTCAAATCAAGTGTGCATAATGGATCATTTTCGTATACAATGTGACGATAAATCCATTCTCAATGCACTATTTTTGTAGTTATTACCCATGTGTATCTCAATGAAAGATCCATATAAACTTTTATTATCTAGATTAGGATGAAATTTTTTGGAAACCACTCTCTCTATCATTTACCAAAATTATAGGACATTTTACTATACATTGAATCATTCTATGACATATCCCAATACATGTACTTAGTAATCTCATTGATGTTTCCTCATCCTAATTTCCAAAGGATAACTAAACCTATCCTCTAATACCAACTGAAGTGGAGTGAAATTATTTCCATTTAAAAATAAATGATACCTATCAGGGAACACCATTGGTGGATACACCTCCGAGGAGGGGAACACCACTATCTCCAGTAGAATCGCTTTCCTCATGATACCATTGGGAGGAGAGTCATGATTCTTACAATTCATGCATGTGAGAATTCAAAAGGATCATATTACTTCCTTTTCCTAAGATACCATCTATACAACCCCAATATTTTAATACATAGATATTACATCTTATATATGAATATTCATTACATTACACATAAATATGACAAAGGATTATAGGGGTTTAATGAATTTGGGGATTAGTTGCAAAATTTTCTTATTTAGTGAAATACTTCAACATCTATCATAAAGACCATCACTTTTTTTATTCCATATAAACATACCCTACGTAAAACCATTATTTATTACATGGGTAAATGAAACATAATAAATGGTGGGAAATGAGGGCTAGTATTGTTAAAATATGGTGATAGATAAGAATAACATGAGAATAAGGGTATTAAGACATGATTATAAAATTTCAAAACCATACCCTTCATATCAATGATCATAATATCATTTCATGGTTTAAATATTTGTAGTTTATAAGACATGAATCTTATAGGAAAAAAGATCATGATACACAAGATGATACATTTTTATAAGTCATAGATTTTTAAAATATAAAAAATCATAGAATTATTATATGAAGTCTACCCAACCTGAAAAATTGTTAAAAGTTAAGATTGGGATAACTACCTATGTACTAACTTCAGGAATGGGATAACCACTCATTTAACCTCTTTCGGGCATGGTATAACCACCTGTGTACCCTCTTCCATGCTTGGGTTAACCTCTAATATAAAATTCCAGCTCATATATCATTAATCATTACCTAATGCATTTTAGGTAGATATAGGTCACCTCAATCACATGATTAAAATAATAATTTTTTTTTCTACAAGATAATAAAAAAAATCATTACATTAAAACCCATGAAAATAAATGGGCTTCATAACCATTGAATCATAGAACAATCTATGAAAAGAAACATAATTCATTATCATTTCATCATTTAATCAAAGAAAAAACAATCGAAAAATAAGTGGGTATATTAATAACTTTATCAAGATATATCACAAGGAGGATAAATGGGTTTCGTAAACATATTTTCATCATAATAAAAAACAATAAAGATAAATAATAATGATGATTTCCCTGGATCATATCACCAGTAATGTATAGGTAACATAGAATGTGGGCATCTTATATGGATAGTGATTTTGAAATATCTCTTGGAACATTAATTATGGAAAATAACCATTCATTGAAAATAAATTTTTAATAATAATCCTTATAAAATATTTTTTAAACCCTTTTCTTTGAAAATAATATTTTAAAACTGATAATGTTTTAATTAGAAATCTTGTAATTTTTTTGATGAAAATATCCTTTTTACTTTTGAAAACAATTTTCTAAAACCTAAAAATATTTTCCAAATCATTTAATATTGAAATAAAAGTGAAAAATTATAATTTCATCTTGAATAAAAATTATTTTCATGATGTTTGTAAATTCCATTCATGTTTAATATGTTAAAACAATGTTTCCTTTCACATTTTTTGGTAAAATCTAAATAATAAATGTTCTGATAATGACATGAAGAATCTATTGAAATATTTTTTTTAAAATTTAAACATGGATAAAAATTTCACTAATACATAATTTTTATAATATATAATTTTTTAAATACTTTTATAAAACATGGTTTTGGAAGGGAGAAGGTTTTTTTTTTGTTTTAAGTGATCAAAAAGGAATATTTTTCTTAGAAATATTATTTTTAACTCCTGATTCCATAAAGAGATTAAAATTAAGGGAAATCATGTATTATCATCATATAAACATAGGAAAATAAAATAAATTATTTTCTTAAGATATGGATCATATCATTTCATTGTTAAAAGTATAAACATAATCAATCCAAATAAATTATGAGATTATATCATAAAAACCTCACCCATTTAGTAACATTGAATCATATGCCACATGAAAAAAATAACATTAAATGAAACTTATAATATCATCAGAATATATAAATTCATGATTTAACATTTCAAATGGGCTGTATATGCTCCTAACAAAAGAAGACAGATGAATAACACAACATATGTCTCAAAGAAGGAAAAATGAGATAAAAAACTCTTAATAATTTTGTAAATTTTGAACCATAATCCCCATGAAAGATAAATACTAAAATGTATATTTAAAAATTAATAATATTCTTTATAATAATAATAAAATAATTTTATCTTTAGTATATACACTATATAAAATAAATAGTTGGTGAATATGGGATGTGTCTCACAATAGTAAAAAGTGCGACGTAAATCCCTTACATTAAGTATTGAATTCTATTGTAAATATTAAATAATCTTGTATATTAAAAATAAATATCTTATAAATCCATTTTATAATAATAATTATTTTTATAATAATATATATTATTTTCTTATGAATTTTTATTATCTGTTTATTAATAATTCCATGTTAACGTCACGTTTCAGGAAATACCTACTTTGTTTTTCAAGTACGTTTTGAATTTCTATTTCTGGACCTCATACATTTATCATGGTTTCATAATATTCATGATTTAAGACATTATAAAAATATAATATATACCTATTATATATATTTTAGAGTAATCCATATGGTTTTTAAATTAAAAAGGAAATACACTGTTCATAGAGACAGTATGTCATATGTTCTCTTGAACAATATTTTTATTATGTTGAAGGATTAAAAGATATAAAGATAAATAATAAATTTCCAATATTTAATCATTTAAATTTCATATATATCATATATTTTCATTAAAAAAACCCTTTTCACCTTCCATGTTTGAATAAATCACATCACTTTACAAGGTAGAAGTCCACCGCACACCTGAATGGCGTTATTGTATTTCCACAAAATGGAAATAAAGGAGAAACATGCAATATCAGGATTAAGAAATCATAATATTATTTTAAATATCATATATAAACCTTTAATCCATCATCATATATTTCTATGATAGGTGGTAATGGAAAAAATGAATGAAATCGATTCACGAGGTAGTAGTACCCCATACACACATAGGATGATTTTAGAAGCCATTGGATGAAAGAGGAGAACGATTTATGTTATTACATTAAAACAATAACATATAAGTATATTTCATATACTATGGTTTCAATATAATATTTTTTTAATTATAATTTAATGTTGTGGGGGAATAAATAAAATAAAACACTTGGTTACGTGTGTTACCTCTTCTTTAGACAACATCTTTTGGTTTTCACCAAAGGGATTCATAGGATTAATTTCCTAAAAAATAAGGTTATTTGATGGGATTATGGAGTTATGGAAGTTTTATGGGATGTTTTTATCCAATCCATATGATTTTTTATGGTGGGATAGTATATGATAAGGTGTTTCCTTTTATAAATAAGGGGAGTGACACACTCGTAATTTTTTAAAAATAAAAAGATATACCCATGTTTATCAAATGAAAAAAGGATCTAAAATGGTATATAGTAGAACTATAAAGAGTTAAGGTGTAAATATAAACATCCAATGGGTGTAGGAAATGTTTTGAGTCATTTTTAACTCTTCTCTTTTCAATTTAACCCCAAGTAAAAACATTATGACCTTAACCATGATAAAAAATATTTACTTTTTTTACTATTAATTATGGAAAAAAATTTTCTTAACTAATACTGTAATATAAATTATTCTGATCAAATATATTGAATACATTATTCCAAATTTAATTCAGAATAGTTGAAAATATTAATTTAAAATTAATCCACATACGCAATGAGAATGTAAGTTTTCGAAAAGAAAATATTCAAAAGTTTAGAATGTTTTAATATCTAAATTACATATGAAATTGATTAAAACAACCAAAATTGGATTAATAGATATATATTAATGTAAATATTTCTTTTAAAACAATATTTTTAAATTTTTTAAAATATTTAAATGAAATTATAATTCTTAATATAAATTAGTATTTTCAATATTCACCAAAACATTTATCTGCACAGAAAATTCCCAAAAATTGACCTTAAGATAATTTTTACACAATGATATTAAAAAGAAACATTAATTTTTCAAATAATGTTTCTAGAAGGGTAAATAATTTTTTTTATGATTATTTTATAAAAGGTGTAAAAAACTACTTTTTAGAAAGATATAGTCTTGAAGCGTAAAACTGGAATTCTTTTATCTCTGTACATAAAACAAATATGATCAATGTTAAAAATTTTATTGAATATATAACACATAATTTTAATTAAAATAATTGACTAAAATTTATTTTTATAATTTATTGATGTAGAACACATTTTTTTCATAGAAATAGTATTTTAGAAATTAATTTCATTTATTTTCAAAATGTTATTCTTATAATTTATACTTAATTTCTCACCAAATAATTAATTGAATATACATGTGTAAAGAATTTATTTTCATAAATTAGTTAATATTATAAATACTGTCCATTTTAATGGCTTGGTGAAACCTATAACATTAAATAATTATATAATATTAGTGTTCCATGTTTTATTTAAATGCGGGGTTGTGTGTAATGAAATCCAACATAGTATTACGTATAAAATAATATAAACTCGCTATTTTATGTAACATAAAATATCAAAAACATTAAATTTATTTAAAATATTTGTTCAATGAATCTTAGGGTGTTAAATCGAAACAATTCCAATAAGATGACACTAATTTTTTCCATATAATGATATTTTATTATGTTTATGTAATAATATTTATCCATATGATTCTCTATAAAATTGGAAATAAATCCATCAACCGTTTGTAAAGAAGAGTACTACCTTATGATCTGATGTATTTGTTTTAATCACTAAATCACATGAATTGTTATAATGATGGAGATAATGATTATATATGATACATATGAAATTATATTAATTCTATAAAATGAATATATAATCATGTTCTTAACCCTTTAACTCATCAATGGAATGATGTTGTCTGTCATACGTACATTTAGCCTACCATATCCATGAAGTGATCTGATTCATTTTCCTTGTAAAACATCAATCAATGGTTATAAAGAGTTGTCTAATGAATAAATTTTATATTTTAAAAACTATTATAATTATGGAGATGGAGTATACACTATAATCAAAACATCCATGACAATACATACATGATAAAATGAAGTACTTAACACCAGAGACAATAGTAATAATGAAATATTATTTACAAATGGGTGATAATATTTTATAATAATATCTTAGATGATATTATAAATATAAATATTATTATACTATAAACTAATATAATGTTTTAAAAAATTATATACTAGACAAAGCATGAAGAACTAATGGGAAATGTGATGTACGTTTTTTATCTAAATTTCCTTTCATTGAGGCATATTTTAATGGTATGCACTAATTTATTTTATATAGTATATAAAATTACCTATTACATATTATTTCATTAATCTATTATAATTCATGGTAATTTATGTTTAAATTTTTTTTATTTCACTTAACAGAATTTGAATAAAATTTTTCCAGTTTTTATGGAATTTCCTAACTCGAATTATTTCAATTTTGTTATATTACTTTCCTATTTTATTTATTATTATATGATTATGTGTGTAATTTATTTTGACTATTTTATGTTTTACTTAAATATTATTAATTATGATCTATATTTTATACTTACAATATATTCATTGACTAATCCTCACCTCAATGGTATGATCTTTATAAGAGATTTCATCTCAATTTTCACTCCATTGAGTTATATTTGGTATTATGAACCTATTTATTTTTATTATTTTTTTCTAAAATATATTTGATATGTTATATAATTAATATCTTTATATTAATGGTATATAATTTTTTACTTGATGTTATTTCATTTATGGGGGTTAAGATTCAAATGTTACCAAAGAAGTAAGGGTTTATGATTTAGTCACATTTTAATCAGGATTATTTATTCATGAATATTCATTAAGGGAAAATATTTCATCATTGTATAATAAACACCATTAATTTCATTATAATCTATTTATTTAAGAAATTTTAGTGTAATATTAATTTTTCATCTCTTTAGTAAATAAAATGCTTGAGAACATGTTATTAAGGAAAATAAACTTTATTTATCATTTTGTTCTAAAATGATTTTTCTTCCATATCCATATTTTCAATAAAATATTTTAATTAATATTTTAAATATTATTAATTAATTTATTAATATAATTTTTATAATTTTTTGAATTTTTATAATGTGTTTTAAAAGGAATATTCATTTAATTTTTTGAAAAAATGTACTTTTAAACCCATTATTGAAAATTTAAATGGAATCTTTGTTTTAACATACTCAACATGAATGGAATATTATCATCATCACGAATACTCACTATTTGGAACGTTTCTTTTCCTTGTATCAAAATACATTCAATGTTTTATTCACAATAGATGTGGTACACATAGTGTGAGCTAACCGGCCTAGTAATATCCCTCCGAGGTGTTTTATAACAATCCTATATTCAATAATCTGAACATAATAATATTTTATGATAAACATGGAATGAAAAAAATTATAGTTTTTATATTAAAAAATGGGAAATCATTTAGTTTTTTCTTTTCCTCATTTACATGAAAATCCATGTTGAACAGTTTCAAATAATTTTATATACATATATGAAAGGAAGAAATACTGAATAAATCTTGTATTACATATCACATCAAACCATGTAAGTAAAAGAGAAAAAAACAAAATCCAAAAACAAAAAAAGAAATTTTAACATCACACCAGTGATCACTATAAATTAGGATAGCTAGGATGCTTTTACCTAAAAATATGTAGCCACATACATCAATATTCAAGATATATGAATCAAATATAGGGGTATAAGTAACTCCCCATAAATTGAACCCCACCCCCAATAGGTCTATCATGTCCCTAGAACAATTGGCATTTGGAGTTGCCGAACACCACATGATTTAATCCCCCGAAAAATAGATGAGGCATAATACTAAATCTTCCACCTATGTATCAAAGACTTCACATGTTCTCTATCTTCCAAACCATTTAATAATGAACATTATTTGAAAAACATTCTAGAAAGCCATTTTAAAATACTTTGGAAATTCCATTTTCTTTACCAAACCAAGGGGAATCCATATTTTATCCAAAACCAATTTCAAAAAACATGAATTTATCAATAAATATTTCCATTTAATTTATTAAAAACCTAGAAAAACTATAGAAATGAAGTTAATCAATCATAGGCTTTATACATAACCACCTACCTCAAACCCGGGTCACTACAGATCCCCTCCTATCGACCCTAGGGATTTCTCTAGGAAATTTTGGAGTAAAAAATCCCTTTTGGATAATTGTTTGTGTGATAAAACCCTTGTAAATATTTTTTGTTGGGATTCATCCTTATTTCATTCTTATCAAATCTGTTATAGTGAAATCCTTTGACCTAATTCAATGTTGGTTTTTATCTTGATCACTTTTGATTAGGGAACCCCTTTGAAATAATCCACACCTTCTTCCATGTGATTTTGGTTAAGGAAGCAATATTGGATCTTAGATTAAAGGTATGTGGCATATAATTCAAATCCCAAATTCTTAAATGAAATTACGTTTATGTAATTGAATAATTGAAATTAGTTGATTATACATTTAGTTCATGATTTAATTAATTAAAATGGGAATTAATTAACAAAGATGTATTGGGAAATTGGGGATATTTGAATTTTATATGGTTGAATTGAGTAACTAATTGTGGAATTAATTAAGGTATATTAATATTTTTTAATTGAGTAACTAATTTTAAAATTAATTTTGGTATAATGTGATTGCGAATGGATTAATTAATTATTATGTTAATTAATAGGATTGATATGAATGATTAATTATTGAGTTAATTAATAATATTTTAAATTGATTAATTAATTATTAACATAATTATTAGGGCTGAAATGATTAATTAATTTTTGAGTTAATTAGAAATATTGATATTATTAATTAATTATTGAGTTAATTAATATAATTGAGATGATTAATTAATTGATGAGTTAATTAATTATACTGATAAAATTAATTAATTTTTGAGTTAATTAATGAGACTAAGAAGAATAATTAAATGATAACTAAATTAATGTGATTGAGTTGATTAATTATTTGATTAATTAATTAATAAAGTGAAAAATGTGTACAATAGTATTCATATGAGAATAGAGATATAGAATGGTAATAAGGGAATTATAAGATATGAGGTGAGATGTAGATTGGTAAAAATGGAATTATAAGACAATGTATCCATGGGGGATTGTTTAGACTCTAGTGTGGGATGAAGTATGTATTGAGGTTTGGGTTTCCTATGTGGTTAAGTAGAGAATAATTTGATTATGTGATAACTATTATTATGTGGATTGTGTGCATTTCTTCATACAATTTCACACACTATCATTGAAATAATATTATTTTACACACTATTGGTGGAGGCCTACTGAGTTGTATTCACACCCTACTTGGGATGGCTGATCAGTACCTGAATATATTTTATGGCTGTAGGAAGAGATAAGGGAAAAGACCCTATGTTATGTTACTGATTTGGGGATGGAGCTTAGATTAGGGAACATTACATGGTTCAGGACCCATTGGGAGTTTTTAGTATATTTAATTTTGAGTTTCTTTTGGAACTGTACATGTATTTTGGCATGGAATGTCTATGGTTTTATTTTCATATGGTATATCTAGTTTTGGTTATTTTGTTATACTGGTACTATTCTGATTATTATATCATTTTGTTATTCATTTTTCATTGTTTATTTATTTCTACTGGTGTATTACTCTGATGAAAATAGGTTCTAGTTTCACCAGGATGGGTATTAGTTCCTCGCTTCTATTTGGATACCTATAGCACATGGGGAGACACACTTGAGTTCACATGACTGACCGACTCGAGGCACCAATATGTGGTACCCTGGACAAGATGTTATAAATTGGTATGAGAGCCCAGTTTTCTTTTATTTTTCTTTTGAATTAATCTTTTCCAAAAGGTATAAATGATATTATGAAGAGTTTGGTCTTGGTAATAATCTTGTTCGTGGGAGTAACTGACCCTTGTATATAAGAGAACCCAAGTACCCTGGGTGGGAGTTTTTTTCTTACAGTTATAGTTTAATATTATTTCACCACGGGTTATGCACTTTTTGTGTGATGTGATAATTATTTTTCATATTTTATGAGTTTTGACTCATGGCTCAGTAAGGAATAAGAGTTGAGTATTCATGAGTAATTCTATCCACACAAGATTATTTCGTGACATTCATCATTTTAAACATGCATGGGAAAATGGGTTATCAGTAAGTTATTAAACATGAACTGTTTTTCCTTTCTTATGAAATTGAACTGAAAATGGTGATTAAGATAAAATTAAAAGTAGTAAAATGATTCAAGGTGGAAATAATTTGGTATTTAAATAATAAAAATGTGTAAATAAAATGATTTAACATATGTTAAACTTAACCTAGATATAAGATGGATAGGGGTAGTGTAATCACCTTGGTTTGGACCGTGTGGCAGGTTTTGGGAAAAAAATTGTTTTGTATTATTTTGTTTTCATGAAAATGTGTTCGTTCTATGAAATTTTTCATATGGTATATGTTTCTCTTATAGATTTATTCCTTAATGACAATACCTATTGAGAGGATGATAAGAGGACCTAGCTTGAGGTGATCCTCTAGTGGTAGAACCCGAGGCACCGATAATATAGGGTGAGTAAGTTAGAGATTAGTTCCTTAATAACATTGGTTGCTTCATTCGATTCATGGAAAGAGACCCAGGGTGATTTTTGAAGAACATGTCTCACTTAATTAGGGAGTTTTAGTTTCAGAACCCTCCAACATTTTATGTAGAGGGTGGAACTCAAGGATATGAGTTCTAGATTGAGTATATTTATAATATACATGACCACATGGAGTATCTTGCTAAGAATAGTGTCAAGTTAGTGACTTATATTCTAAGGGGATCAACAAAGAGCTGTTGGGACATTTGGTCTCTGACAGGACATGTTGATGGTATGTTATGGAAGGACTTCTTAGAGAGGTAATTAGAGAAATTCTATCAAAATATGTTGAGTCATGATAGAGTAATTGAGCTCCTTAGGTTGACTCAAGGGAGTATTTCCATGATGGATGATGCCAAACAATTTATATATTTGAAGAAATTTTCTCCATCAATGGATGATGATGAGGCTACATCAATAAAATAATTTAAGGTTGGACTTAACTGTAAAATAAAACCCCAGGTGAACATATTCTAACTAAATAACTTTTTAAATTTGGTTAATCAGGCTCTCATAGATGGGGGGAACCTGAAGGAAGCTTACTGTGCATGAAAGATGTTGATGCTGGATGATCAGGAGGCATAACTTCTAAGATAATAAAGTGTCGTTATGAGAAATTTAGCCATATCAGAAAAAAATAAGGTGGCTAGGGGGAAAAGTCAGTTACATATGACCATTATCTAGTGATTTTCCACCAATGTAATAGGATAGATCACTATAATAGACAATATACATGACTAATAGTTTATTGATGATATTGTGGAAATATGGGAAATGTACAGAATTTCGGTAAAAATCCATAATAGATGGGTAAAAATAGGGTAGAAAGACAAAATAAGAGTGTAGAAAGGTGATATTGTACACCAAATCATGTTAGTAGTTGATTTTATACTATCCATGGTTGTATAGGATGCGGGAACACTACTTTTGTGAAGGAGAACCCATATAAATAGAGTTGTGCAATATAGTGGGCTCAAACAACATCATGAGGAAGAGAGGGAGGACAATTATATGTAGTTCATCCTATACTAGTGGATAGTTCAGCTAGACAATTGATAATGAGAGGTACTATTCTCGTAGCTTATATAAAAGATAATGCTTTATTTTATACCAATTCCTCTCATTCCATTTTTTTTTCAAAACTTGTAAATGGTTTGAGATTTGTGGTGGAGTTCATGAGTGGGGTATTATTAATATATACCCTATTAGAAGTATAGTCTACGAATATCTAGTTGTACAAGGTATGTCCTCTAAAATTTTTTGAGTACCTTTTTTTTGGGATATCTAAATCCTTTATATTCCAGGATTCGACCTATTTTTGGGAATGGACTGGTTTGTAGCATATCGATCCAATATTGATTTATACCTTAGGAGAATGAATGTTACATCTCCTGTGGGTTCAATCTATATTCACCGCGCAGAGTGGGATGTCCAGACAAGATGATCTGAGCCAATTACATAGCAACATGGAGAGATTATAGGCCAAGTTGTTAGTCTAATGATGAGAGAAGGGGGTGGGAAATAAGATGAATTTCCACTAGAAGTGGAATGGTTTCAGGATTTGATTCTTTTCGACTTGTTGGGGATTCCACCTAAGGGAGATGTAGAGTTTACTATAGAGATTATTCCAAGAGATGAAGTAGTTTCTATTCAACCATACAGAATAGTGCCAAAATAGATTCAAGATCTCAAGAATTAGCTCGGGGAGTTAATGGAAAAGGATTTTAGTCATCCAAGGATATCTCCTAGGGGATCACATTTTTTGTTTGTGAAGATAGATGATAAGAGATTTCACTTATATATGGATTACTGGAAGTTGAAAAAGATGAATGCGAGGAACCAATATCATCTTCCGTGAATTGATTATATTTTCTACTAGTTGACATGAGCCTGTGTATTTTCCATGATTGACTTGAGATAAGAGTATCATCAGTTGAGAGTACGAACTTTTGGTTTACTGAGGAATACATTCAGAAGAAGGTATGTCCATGAAGAGTTATTCATGATGATTTTTGGGTTAATGAACACACCAACATTGTTTATGTGATTGATGAAAAAAGTCTTACATATATACCTAGATCATTTTGTGGTAGTGTGTGTGGATGACATCTTGTGGTAATCCAAGACTCTTAACAATCATTCCCAATATCTTGACATCATCCTATGTACACTGGGAGGGTATCAATTATACACAAGGTATCTAATTATCAGTTTTTGATTGATCAGGTACAATTTATGGGACACATCATCTCTGAGGAAGGTGTGTCAACGGACCTAGAGAAGATTTAAGAAGATGATTCTTAGGAGCTGCTTAATAATTTTTTTATATCACTAGATTTTTCGGATCATGTAGATATTATAGGATATTTTTCCAATACATTACCATATTAGAAATATATATTTTGGGATTGAAAAAGAATGGGGTAATGTTTGAATTATCTAGAGAATGTGAGGATGCATTCTAGGAGTTGAATAATTTCAAGACATCGACACCAACATTGATCCTACCAAATGCTGGTGAGGAGTAAATGATGTCTCGAGATTCTTATGGAATTGGTCTGGGAGTAGTGTTGATGTAGGGATATCATATTGTGGTGTATGTGTCTTAGCTGTTGAGGCCAAATGAAAGGAACTACCCTACACATGGCCTCAAGATGGATGTAGTGGTTTATGATTTAATGATTTGGAAGAATTATTTGTTGGGATAAAGGATACAATGTATTGAAATAATAATAGATTAGAGTATATCATATTGCAATGAAATTTAAATATTTATAAGTGGTTATGGGTTGAGTACATGATGTTATTTGATTTTGAACTATCATATATTCTTGGGAAAGGAAATAGTGTTTTTGGTCCTTTGAGTAGGAAAACTCAGACTCAAGCAGTTCAAGAGTCTAGTGCTGAGTGGAAGATAATAACTCTACTAGATGAGATGAATATGGTGGTTGAAGAGAAGCAGGGGAATATGAGTATGGTATTATTATCAGCAGAGTCTACAATTTTAAGACAAATCAAAGAGATGAAGTATGGCGATCTAGAGTGTTTATCTTTGAGTGAATGCCTCAAAGGTGGGGAGACCCCTTCAAACTAGTTGATATATGAGGAAGAACTCATCTTTGTAAAATGTTTATTTGTTGTGAAATCAACCATTTGGGAGGCATTGATATGGGAATTTAATGCCTCGAAGTGGTTGGTACATCCTACTGTGACCAAAATTTACCATTAAATAAAATGGACACTTTTTTGGCCAAGTTAAAAAAGGATATTATAGGGTTTGTGACATGATTCTACACCATCAGTAGGTGAAGGAATACCATCAATTACCTAGAGGTTTATTGTAGTCATTTAAAATTATAGAGTGGATGTGGCATGAAGTTACGATGGAATTTATGGTGGGACTTTTGAGGATGCCTAGAAAGATTTATGCTATTTTGGATATTGTGGATAGAATAGAGAATGTAGTGAATTTATTGCATATGTGGGAGTCTTTATCAGTGGGCAAGTTGGTAGATTTGTATATTTGGACTATAGTCCATATGCATGGGGTATCAAAAACTATAGTTTCAGTTCATGACTCTTTTTTACTTCGTGCTTCAAAAAGAGTTTATAGAAAGAACATTGTACATGGATTTTTTGAGAATGTATTTTCACCAACAAACAGATGGGTATTCAGAGCGTACAATACATGTGGTTAAGGATAAGAATCAAACATGTTTTCATTCCTTAAATAGGTCTTGGGAGAAGCACATATCATTGGTGGAGTATTCCTATAACAATATTTATCATGATACTATTCAGATGGGACCATATGAGTCTATTTATGGTAATCCATACAAATAACCTATATATTGGATGGTGGAAGGTGAGTTAGGATTGTTAGGACTGAGTCTCATGTAGGAGAAGATATAGAAGGTTCAGTTGATTCCAAAATTTATGGTTATGAATCATATTATATAGAAGTCGTACAATGATAGTCATTGAAAACCCTTATAGTTTACAGAGGGTGATCATTTATTCCTCTAGATGTCACCTAATTTGATTCACTATAGGATATGGATGTTGGAAGATCTGGAACCAAGGTTCATTAAAAAATCTGAGGTTGTGGAGAAAATCTATATAGTGGTGTACTGATTGGATCTTCTACAAAAAATAAAGTGATATGCAAGAAGTTTTTCATGTTTTACATGATCAAAAGTATCACCTTGACACTTATAATGCGATTGAAGTGGATGATGTTTCTATGAGAGAGATGTGTCCTTTTAGGAGAATCTGATTCATGTGATAGATCGCTCTGAGATATTGTTTTGTGGAAAGACCATTAAGGTCATTCAAATATTGTGGAATCTTGGTCTTGTTCCAGAGGAATCTTGGGAGAGATAAAAATATATGAGGGCTAATTGCCTATATCATTTTTAATTGGAATCTTAGATAATCTTGGGACTACAAAATGAGGATGAGCTGTTATAAGGTGGGGAGGTTGTAAGATCCCATATTTTTTTGGGAAAATATTTATTTGAGTTTTTCATTCGTTCCATAGTGGTATAATCTTGTTTGGGTAAAGAGATCTTTTTTTTAGTGAAAATGACCTAAATTTCGGTGATGTATTCATGTTTGAGTTAATGGTGTCTGGGTATAAATGGGTTAAGTGTTTCATGGGTTCTTGGTTACTTGATAAGAGTTAAAGTAGGTTCAGATAGTTGAAGGTAAAATTGGATGAAAAATAAATTACAAAACATTTACACATCATGTAATTGGACTACATTTCATCTAATTGATTGAGGGTTTTAGTAAATTAAATACGAGGAGATGGGTTTTGGGTTAAATCCCATCTTAAAAATTACACACCATGTAACCACATTACACACCATTATAATTCCCAACCTACTATTCTAAATTTTTTCTGTAGATTATTTTCAATCTAAATCCATTATAGCTCCAGTCTTATTGTCCCTAAAGATTCCTCCAGGTGATTTAGTAGTGCCAACTTCCCTTCAGGATGAACCCCTTGAATGTTTTTTAGGTTTCTTCTTACTCTCCTACATCAATCCATTATATTAAAATCCTTTCAAAAATTGCGTTGTTTGATTTCTTATTGATTTGTTTTGATCTAGGAACCCTATTAAAATCATCCACACTATCTTTCATGTGACATTGGCTGTTGGTAGGATTATTGGATCATCTATTAAAGGTAAGTGGTTTATAATTCAATTCCCAATGCCTTGATTGAAATTATGTGCATATATTTGTAGAATTTCTATAGGACATTTATAAATTTATTTCTTTATTGAATTATATAAATTGGGAATTATGTAGTTAGGGAAAATGAGAAATTAGGGATATTTGAATTAAATATTTTTTAATTGAGTATTTAATTATGGAATTAATTTGGTGATAATAATATTTGTTGAATTGGGCAATTTATCGAATTAATTATGGGAGAATGTGACTATGAATGGACTAATTAATTATTGAGTTAATTAATAGGATTGATATTATTAATTAAATGTTGCGTTAATCACAAATATTACAAATTTTTTAATTAATTATTGAATAATTAATAGGATTTAAATGCTTAATTAATTGGTGATTTAATTAATAAAATTGATATTATTAATTAATTTTTGAGTAAATTAGTATAATTTAGTTGATTAATTAATTAATGAGTTAATTAAATGGACTGAGAAGATTAATTAATTTTCGATTTAATTAATTGGATTGAGAGTATTAATTAATTGTAGAGTTAATTAATGAGATTGAGATGATTAATTATCTACCAAATTAATTAAAGAAGTTATGAATGGTAACAATGGAATTCTTATGAGAATTGAGATCGAGAATAGTAATAATGGAATTTTGAGATATTCATTGAGATGTAGAATGGTAACAGTTGAATTATAATTCATGACATCCCATGGGGATAGTTTAGACTCTAGTGTGGGTCGAAGTAGGTATTGAGTTTTGGATTTCTTTAGAATCCTCAGGATATTATATTTCTAAATATAGAATAATTTTATATTGTGATATCTATTTATTTAAGAATTGTTCTTATTTATTTATACAACTGTATACACTTTTATTTACATGATATTGATTTAACACTGTTTGTGGTGGCCTACTAGGTTGTACCCACACCCTACATGGGATGCATGATCGGTATAAGAATTGATTTCATGGTTGTATGAAAAGATATGGGAAAGGTACCTATGTTAGGTGACTGAAGTGGGGATAGGGAATGGATGATAGAATGGGTCATGGTTTTGGACCCCCTTAAGAATTGTTAGTGTCTTTACTTTTGAGCTTCATTTGACACTACCCATGTGTTTTGGAATTTTAAATCTACTGTTTAGTTTTGATATTGTATTTATAATTTTGGTTATATTTTTATACTTTTATTGTTTTGGTTATAATTTCATTTATTTATTTAGTTGTTATTATTTATTTACATTCACTAGTGTTTTACTCTGATGATAAAGGGGGTATTGCCTCTCCATGAATGATATTAAACCCTTACCACTTGTCAGCAACCACATGCATATGGGGAGGTGCTCTTGAGGTTATATGATCGATTGTCTGGGGGAACCAACATGTGGCACTCAGGTTGGGACATTAAAATTACATAAAATTTAATCCCAATACATTCCATGTATTTCTCCTAGAGACTAAAAAATTCAAGTTTCGAGTAGAATACTCCAAACCACCCTGGACATTTTATGAACACGGGGATAACCTCATAAAATAATTATCACATTTATTCACAAAATCTACTAATTAAAGAAAAAATAAATCCACAGACATTATATAATTCTACCTAGTAAATTATCTCCAACCCTGGGAGCCCCAATACACTCCAAATTAATAAGAAAAAAACTATTAAGAATAAAATTAAGTGAATGTGGGAAATGTGATGTTAAAATCTCCCCACCATAAGACTTCACATTCCCAAGAAGTCACATGGAATATAGTCCAAAAAATAGGTTAGGTGATTTCTATCCCATCAACTACTCATTCTCCCTTTTTTCATGAAAGTCTTATCTATTATTCCGTAACACTCTACAAAAATAATCTACAAACCATGTAAGAATTTCACTTAAGATTCAATGATCCCCAATATATTATCTATAAATGAAACATCTGGTTCTAACTCAACCCCTTACTAACATAGAAATTGAGAGGGATTATAATGGTATTTCTTGAAATATGATATGTGTGAAACGTTATGAATTCTTTTCAAATGAGTAGAAAATTACAATTAACAGTCATCCTACCCAGTCCACTCAATGACCTTAAACAGTCCAACATATCATGGAGCCAACATTCCCTATTTCCCAAGGCAATGGAAACCCAACCATGGAGAAACATTCAATAAAACATAATCACCTATAGGGAACTCTAGGGTATGGTGATACCCATCCACATAAGATTTCTGTTGACTTTTTAATGTGACCATATGTCGATGTATATCCTTAATTCACTCCAATATATCCTGAAGAAGATTCAATCCCACATAAGTTTCTTCTACCTCCTCTTCCAAACAATGGGGTGACCTGCATGAGAAACCATAAAAAGCGTCAAAAGGAGCCATTATGATTGATGACTAATAAATATTTTTATAAGAAAACATAATGAGTACTAGAATGATATCCTAAAATCCACCAAAATCTTGGACATAGACATAGATTGTATCCTCTAGGATCTAAATGCCACACTACATATGATCAACTTTCTATAGATAGCTATATGTAATCACCCTAACCTATGTCCACATCCCCTCTTATAGAATCCTCATAACCATGATGTAATCAAAATATCCCTATCAAAAAAATTTGGTAGAAGGAACCCCATTTATCCTCAAAATATATTGAATATACTACTTACCCAGATTTTCAACATTAGTGGTGTTTGAAATTAGAATTTAATGAGATGACTTTGTCAACCTATAATTCATCACCCTGATAGTATTAAAACCTTAGGTATTCCAAGGAAATATAATAAAAAATACATAAATACCTCATATAATTTACAATCTAGCACTTGAATAGGATAGTGAAAACCACAAGTTTTCAGATTCTCTTTGTTAATCTATTAATATGTGTAATTATGGGAAACATAATCTGCAATGTCATGATTAATATCTGTCCTTAAAAATTATTGTATCATGTCATAATACATCATCATAATTCATGGATGAACAAACCATGATGAAAAATGACAAAAAAATCTGATCTCCTCACAGATACTGTGTTGAAAAATAGATCCCCAAAATGGATAATACCATTTGAAGAGAGAGACTAATAAGAAAATTTCTCCCCACTATAAAGGGTTTCTTAAATTATTATGAACTCATCATCCATAGAAAAAATCTGTAGGATATACTCAAGTAGAGTTGATGATAAATGAACATTGGTAAATTCCATAACCAAAACATCATCTTGAGCATCTAGGTGCAACTAAGTGGAGACAATGATAATGATCCACTCTTCCATTGTTTTTATAATAGCATGCAATGGGAAATTCCTATTTAGAGAGTTTGAAAAAAAATTCCCCTTCCCCAGGGTGTAAAAATATATAAGTGAAACATCTAAAGGTATTCCAACTATGAAATATGGATGAGATTAAAGTCTTTGTGAGATAATATATAACTCAGACGATTATGGTAGAAAATAATGTTAACCTCTCACCAAAAAATATTGTGATGAAAAAAATTAAGCATATGAATAATAATGAAAAGATAAAAATAAAAAGTGGGGATATTATTCATATGCATTCAAATCTGAAGAGATCCATAAGACAACACATGACCATCTTGTAAAAGCAAAAAACCCAAACCATAACTAGAAAAATTATAGAAAACTAGACACCCCTTACCTATCTCAGGTAAGATCAAAATAGGAGTTTATGTCATAAGTCTTTTCATCTCACAAAAATTAGACTTCAAAATTACATCCCATATTAATTTTAACCCTTTACAAGTTAGAATAATAAATTTTGTTTCCAACATTTAGAAATCCTTGATGAACCATTGATAATACCCAACAAGACCATGGATGATCCAAATCTCAAATGCATTACATGGCTCTACCAATTATAGGACAAACCTTACCTACTCAAGATCAACTAATAATCCATGACCATAAATCATGTTTCCCAAAAACATAACTTCTTGGATCTAAAAATATCATTTTGAAATATTTCCATAAAAATTGTGTATCCACATGATTTCTAGAACCAAACACAATTTGGTAAAATGATCATGATCAGATCTCAAATAAACATAAATATATTCTATAAGAATAACCACAAAATCATTGAGATAATGATGGAATATCTTATTAATATAGGACATAAAAAATTCATGATAATTATACCGAATAAATGGAATTAGTAAATAGTTTTAGTGGACATAAATGATCCAAAAAGTTGTCTTTATTATATCAAACTAACAATCTATGAGATGATAATATCAAAAAAAATTCAATCACAAATAAAAATTATTCTACATTTAACTGATAAAAAAAATCATACACATGAGGCATAAGAAACTTTTTCTTTTACATCACTCAGTTCATCTTCTGATAATCCCTAAAAAATCAGAGCAAATCATCTTCTTTTCTGGAAAAGAGAAGTACTGATACCTAAGGAGAAACATTTATGAGAATGAAACATTTTTTCCAATAGTTTTTCCAACTGAATATTTATATCATCCATCTTCACAAGTGTCATATTATTAGAAGGGATTGAAATTAACTTTATACCTGACACCAGATCAATCATATACACTACCATACTCTTTGGATGAAGACTAGATAAATCGTCTTGTTAAACGATTTAAAAATATGAAACAATAGTGGGATGATGAACAATAGAAGAATCATGATTGGGAAAAACTATTATAGTATAAAAAAACTCATATTCTTGGTGTGGGATGGTTTTCAAAGACAATACCTCGAATTCCAATATTTTTGAAACTCTTTTGAGGTTCTATTGGCAAAAAGAAACATGAAACACCAATGATAACAATCAACTTCAACATGACGAGAAGCTAGACGATCCATCCCAATGATTTCATCAGATATATCCAAATAAAGAATAAGGAAATCCCATAATAACTTCTCATATCCTATCAATAAGAATTAAAAAGGACCCTAAAACCCCAAAAAATTTCGCTTTTTATGTGGTGTCACTAAATCCCAAACAAAGGATATGATCTGCATTAGATATTTATGAATCTTAATAAAACACAAAGATATAAACAAGTGGGAAACATTTGTTTGAAATGAAGAAATATCTATAAAATATTATATAAAGATAGTACCTCACAATTTTTCTAGACCCACATCAACTTCTATTAGAAAATCATCTTGTGAATTAAGGTGATTTACTCCCAAGGATAGTGGCTAAAGACATGTAGTATAGAAAGCATCCGACTATTCCTCATTTCCCTTTGGAGTTGATGATCCATGACTAGATCAAGGAATAGATATAGAATAATAGAAATAATGCAGATGCCATGTCATTCACAAATGTTTCATATCTTTATAGGTGAAGGAAAAAACACTAGGTGTGTCGGGCCTTTCCACAATGATAACATGTTTGGAGAAAACATTAAGATACACCTAATGTTGTATAGGAGGCCTTACCCGGGAACAAACTCCACCACTATTGTGATGATCTTTCCACTTCCTTTTTCCCCTAGGCACCACCAAAGATACCACTAGGTGGATGAAAAAGGGAATAATAACCCACCTTACCTACCATATTTATCATGGACATCATAGCTCTTTCTACTATATCTTTATAGGTTAAAAGATTCAGTATTAATATCTAATATCTAATATCTAGTCTCAAACCTTGAAAGTACTTTTCAACATTGATATGGTAATTATTTATTACCCATGGAGAAAAACAAACAAGATCAACATTCCAATTTGGGTATTCGTACCCCAAACACTCTACCATTTACTTATAGAGGAACTCCAGAGACTTTCCAAATATTAGCGACTCTATAAAAAACTTCTCAAAGAATTGAGTATTCAAACAATTATATTCTGACCCAAAATACCTATCTGATTGTATAATAGATTCCCACCATAACTTTTTGGGACCATCAAGTTTGAATGAAGCACACATAAACATGATACTATCAGCTATATCTAGGATTTTAGAGAACTGATCAATCTTATTTAGCCAGTTCACTACCTCTAGAGGTTCATACATACCATTAATGGATGGTGTAGTATCATACATGAACTACCGTGATTTATCTATATCTCATACAAGTCCTAGATTTACCACAATGTCTGCATTATGTTATCGTGGTACATTTTGGTGAAAATAATGAATTTCCTACATGATTGAATTTACCCGATTCTGATATATATGATGGTTATATGAAGGATCATCTTCTACATTGTCCCAAGGAACCCATAGAATATATCTAATAATAGTTCTAATTCATACTGAAATATAATAAATGATCATACTATAGAATAACCCCAGTTCAAACCATAATACCATAATAAAAACTGATAATAAGTTCAAGAACTCAAAATTGGAGACCCACATGCCAACATCTAATGGTAACTTAAGTCTTGTCATGATAATAGTAGGCTAGGAACTCACTTAAAGCTACCTCTAAATCCCAACAATCATACCTCTAGTCAATCATATGTCCCAAGAAAAGTAATTTTTACGAAAAATCAACTCTTATTCCAAACTGTGGTTAACTTAATCCAGATACCCTCTCACGCTAGAACACGAACTAAATTTTTCGTATACCTAAAGGGAATTCTTGACCCCCATGGGCTGGAGACTAGAACCCGTGCATCAATAAACTACTAGAGGGAATGAGTTATCCCAAAACAAAATAAGAACATGGAATATATATATCAGAAACATTAAAATAAATAAATATATTCTATAACAGAATTAAGAGAGAGGAAATAATAAAAACTAGAATAAGGCTGAACATCCCATTGACTATTCCAACATAAAAGGAATTCCAAATGTGAAAAAATGACAACTCTATATGACAGTGTTGGAAACCACCCATCATCTCACAACCAGCTACCCAAAAAATCATATAGAAACCCCATCGCATTGCAGATGCAGCTTGCATTTCCCTATATCGAATGAAAAATAGTGGCCTTCACACCATAAAAAGTGTTCATAGGGTATGAGTTAAGAGTTTCAGTAGGATCCCACCTAGGTGTTTTGTAAAATGTCTATGGAAAATAATCTAATCATGGACCACATTATGAAAAACAAGTCATGATAAAAAATTTATAGTTTTTTATATCAAATTTAAGGAAAAAAATTATGTTTAAATTTTTTCAAATTTCTAGATAAAACATGGTAAAATATTTTCAAACCATTTCTTATACATTTATTAAAGCATAAATATCATATCAAAGAATAAATCCAATATCATTTTAACTAATTGAAGAAAAATCTAAAATAGTTCAAGGAAAAATAGCCATATCATAGGTAACATCATGCCAAGGATCACTATAGTGCAGGAGATCCATGAAACTCAAAACTAAACATAGTTAATCACATACATTATGTGTCTAGATATATGCATAAAATCTAGATAGTATAAAAATATCCAGAAATTAAATCCCCAATAGGTCTATCAAGTCCCTAGAACAATAAGACTATGGAGAAGAGAAACACCCCATGAGTGAACCCGTTGAGAAATAGATGAGGTCTATTACTACACCTTAAACATAAGTAATAATGGATTCCCATGGGTTCTATTTTTTTTAAAAAAATCATGAAATCTATTATTTGAAAACCATTTTAGAAATACAGTTCAAAATTCTATGAAGATGCCCTTTTATTTTACCAAAATAATAGAAAATCATATTTTATCGAAAAACCATTTCCAAAAACACAAATCCATTAATAAAATAGTAGGTTTTAATTTTTTTTATAAAACAATAAAAAACCATAGAATTGATATTCATCCAACATAGTCAATCGGCAAAACCACCAACCGCAAACCTAGGTGAAAAATTACCACAACGGGATTCACCAATAAGGTATAAGTCAATGAAGATAATGGAGGCACCAAAACCAATCCAAAAATCTAAAAATTATTAAACAAGTGGAATTTTATGTAGAGAAGAATAAAAAAGTCATACCTCAACAACTCGTAGAGCACACGACAGTGGAAACAAACATTAGCCTTTAAAGGAATTTCACTTAGTGGATCTAGAAATAATCAAGAAGAATCATCTTAAAAAATTAGTGGAACTAATAAGTCCAAGAAATGGTACTATCATGACCAAATTCAATGAAAAATAATAGAGGATTACTCACCTAGATAGATGAAACCCTACCAAAATAGAGATCAATCACCAAATGAAGCAATTCAAATTGATAAGAGGACCCAAAAATCAACTAGGAGAGCTCTTAGGATGAGATAAAAAGACCATAAAGATGATTGAAATATGTATTCACTTTTAAGGCGCCCTAAATGAATTTACTACAATATTTATATGGTGCGTAATCCCTCTACACATTGTATAATCCATGAATACTAGAAATGTAGATAAAAATATTACCCTTTATGAAAAAACACATTTAAAAATACAAGATGTGAATAAAAACATGACATATAATCCTTTAAAATGATGTACCATACTAAAAATATATATAAAGAAGACATTAAAAGATATTTAATCCTATTAAACATTTTACATTTTTACTAAAAACTACAATGGTCCAGTTTCCAACAGAAAACTCCAAACCACATTGGATATTCTCTAAACATTAGGAGAACCCATAATATACAATAACACATTTATACCTGATATCCATTAATTAAAAAAACATACTCCTCCAAAATTTCTGTCATTTTCCCAGGAAAATTATCTCCATCCTCGGGAGTGCCAATGTGAACCCAGATAAAGAGGAAAATAACTAAAGATAAGGGAATCATAGGAACGCGGGTAATAGGATGTCACATATCGTATCTATATATAGTGTTCTACATTGAATGTTATTTGATTGAATGGGGAAATATTGATATTAGATATTCATTATTCAGTATAGAAATTTATTTATATAGAATTTTGTTCATGAATTAAGTCAATCATTTAATATACAGGGAATTCATTTCACATGAAGTGATGGGTGGGGACAATAATTATATTTCCCCTCAATTCATGGACATTTTTCATGAGAGAATTTTGTAAACTATAATTAAATTTTTTTGGTGTATATCCACCCATAAGTTTAAATTTTCTTAGAACAAGTCAATAATTCCCTTTATTGAAAAGTTACTTATTGATATCCATGTAATTATTTGATTAGCTATGATATCAATGGAATAGATACATAATCATCTGAATATTTATATTGAATTATGTGTTCATTATTTATTATTTCCATATTATTCTTTGTTACCATGTTATTTATTAAATGGAATGTATATTTAGTTATTTACCATTCCATATTGATTATGCATTTTTGATTCCTGCTATCTTCTAATGTACATAACCCTTAATGAGTGTTTGTGATCAAAATTATTATTTTTCCTTTACCAATGATATGAAGAAGGAATAAATAAATAATTTTATGGTTGTATAATATTTACATTCAATTTTATATATTTTATATTTTCACATGTAATGAGAGAATTATGTATATATCTCATTTACCAAGACTATTAAAATATTATTTCATTTGGGATACAATCTCTTATATCATATGATAATATTATAAAGTTACCAATGACTCTGGGATAATATGTTTGAGGTATTTACTATTTTAAAAAGATCATGATTAGATTAAACCATGGGAACTAGATTTAAGAAATCATAGATTAGTGAACATAGCCCTATGACTAGATTAGATGTTAAACATAAGTATACGATAAAATCCAATTATTTTGGTAAGGTATAGATTATTTATTTCCTAGTAACACATACCATTCTGGATTCTTAATGTTGGTATAGATTTGGAATAGTTTTACCTTGGGGTAATTAATAATAAACGTGTTCATTGGGATTTGACTCAATCAACACTTAGTCAACAAAAATCGATTTTCTGCACATATTTTTTGACACTCCAAGGAGAAATGCTTTGGTTAGTTCATATTTAAATTATGAAGTATCGTGAAGGATTTGAATGTATTATGATAATGAATAACCTAGGTTAATACTCAGGTTTCATAGATTTAAAATAATGTTTCATGATTTAGAAATCCTACAAATGATTATAAGATTTTCCAAGTGTGATTATTTTTTCTCATACTACAATTTCCGATTTTAGTCAATGGATGAAACTAGATGGAATCATGATAACATTTAATATAATAGAAAATATGGTGATATTTGAAACAAAATGATATTATTACTAGAGTGAAATATATATTAATTATGCCTAATTAATTTTTGGGATATACAGTTAACAACCTATGCCTTAAACAACCTTTAGGTTCAAGAAAGAAGATATTTATGGAGTGTACTGGTAGATTTAGTGGTGGACACCATGGATGAAAGATGAAAGGATTTATTTAATAAAAAAATTTATAAGGAGACACCTAGGAGAATTTTTAAATAGAGAAGTAAAATTTTTTACATGTGGAAAATAAGGTAATATTGTAATGAATTACTGAGTAAAAGTGAGGAGTTCAGTGGGGAGAAATAAATTTCATCATACAAATCCATTTATATTTCACTGTATTGAATGTGGAGAACCATGTAATTATCCATGTAAATGATATATTTCAATGGATAACTTTTATACTACTGGTGGACTAGATTTCACATAATATGGTTAAAGTATTTATGTAATGGGATTCAATAATTAAATTTTTGAAGTATTTTTATCAATAGAATTTTTGGTTATAAGAATTTTGAAAACTAAAAGGATTGTGTAAATTTTTTTGTAATAAAATATGTATTCATCTAAGATTAACTAAATTATTTTTGATACCATCATGGCTTTATGAATTTATGGTTTATTATAAGTTTAATGTATTGAAATCCATGTTTTAGGTTTTTATTAATCTGATTGTCATGTGATTAATGAAGTTTTGGGAGATATTTCATTAAGTTGAGGTATATGTAACTCTAAGGTTAAACATGAAGTATTATTTGATGAATAATTCCCTTATAATAAGATCAATGGTATTAATAACCATTAGGGTGGATAATATCATTGATTTAAAGATATTACTAGTCAATTAAAAGTATCCGATTTTATGTAAAAAGTAATCAATATTGAAACCCAAAGGGGTTAAAAACTCTTTGAGGACTAATGTTTTCTAAGAGTTTTCTATCTTATTTTCTTGAATTTTCTTAGAATTATATAAATATTATTTTATAATAAGTATAATGCACATTCTTGGTGACAACCCATCACATCTAGAAAGGGCACATAGATTGAACTAACAATCAATGGGGGAAAATGGTGTAATCCCTACAACTAGAATACAAGATGTTTCAACTAATATGAAATTCTTTTTACTTAAAGTATTTTATGGATAAATGTGATCATAATCTTTGGGTGTCCTTGTTGAGTCATTCAAATTAATTTTTTATACTATAAAACTTATACCAATGATTTTGATTTTGCAAAATATTCACAGACATACATGAAGACGTGTCAATCATTTAATGATGTTATGATCCTGCAAATATAAATTTTATTTGATTAAGTAATAAAATATTCAAATTAGATGTTCTTTCCATACAGTAAGAGGTGAAGTGGAAATTGATTGAAACATAAAAAAAGAAGAAATTTTTCTTATGAAATTAAAATATATCAAGTAAGTATATTTCTATATTTTCTTAATGGAAAAAACTATAGAATTACTCAACATTAATTAAATGATCTTAAACAAAATTTTATCTGTTTAGATTCATTTTTGATAAATTTATGGTCCCTTCAACCATCATAAATTTATTGTCATTTAGTTTTTAACTTTATCCTGACCATGTTTTCAATCATTTTCTATTTGCCCTTGGGTGTTAGTTTTCTCCTCTATGTCTATATTTTCAGTTCCCACTAATGTTTTCATATACAGACACCTAGTTATATATTAATATATATGACCATTATACTTCTCTTTATCTCTTATGAAGATGATGTTTTATTAACACTTTTCTTAAAGGGGGTTTTTAGAAGTGGTATTTTGAAATATAAAACCCTTATTTTCTGAACGCAAGTTTAAATTATCAGGATTAAATTTATTGATGTTGATGAGAATGTAACACATCAATGATTTATTATATATCTATTTTAAATAAATTTTTTCACTTATATATCATGAAATACTTGTATCCCCATGTCTAAATAAATTGTAATATAATTTACCATTATAACTAATAGATTAAATTAGAGAGTATGAATGTAACTAAATAAATAAATAAAATTATATGATTTTTACCTATATAAAATAAATTCATTTTTCATCAATAGGTTCTAAATAAAAATGAAAAACATCTAAAAGTAAAAGAAATATTTTTTCTGAAAAATGATTTGTATGCATGCAATGTGTTTTTATCTTAATAAATTAAATAAGTAAATATTGGTGACTTATTTTAAATAAATTTATATATTATGCAATCAATCAACTTTTTTTATCATTCATATAATATTATTTATCAATATATAAGAATAAATAGAGTTTTGTTCTTAAAAACAGTACTATTCTAAAAAGTGGTTTAATCATCTTTAAAAATTTATCTCAAAATTAATTTTGAAATATTTTTGAAAAATAATTTTAAAAAATGAATTCCATTCATTGAAATCATCATGTCAAAATTATAATTATTTACATATTACATAATTTCCAGAAAATATTTTGTATGATGAATAGTGACAAATATAAGTTTTTATTGAAAACAACCTTTTCATTTAAAGCATTTATAAAGTTACAATATGTTTTAAAATTATTTTAAAAGAAATATTGTTTAATTTTTATTATTAATAATAAAATTTATGTAATTATAACATTTTTTTTGAATTTCTTTTTTAAAGCTTTTTTGTATTTGAGAAAACCTTTCTTTGGATAACTCCATTTTTGTCAAGATTACAGGGTAAATGTAAAATTAAATTTCACACACTTCTATTATTTAAATTTAAAAAATTGATTCCATATGTTGAATAATAATAATTAATATTATATTATATTTTACACTTTAATTTTTTCTTATTGATTAGTGAATGCATAAAAAATTATTTACCAAGATTATGGTTAAAATAGGGTATTACGAGTTACATGCACCCATGTTAAATCAATTCACCACACATATTAGATTTTTATTTGATAAATTATATTACATATTTACATTCATTTAGACCATGTTATATAATATGTATCTTTTATTTTTATTCATAAAGGAGAAATTACATAGGTAAACAAAAAAAATACTTACAGTGGTGAAAAATAAAATCGTAAAACTTTGTAAATATATAGGATAAGGGAATAACATTATAAAAACGTTTTTTGGTGTTTTAGTTGATGATTGGATATAACATAAATCCAATCCCTAATTTATAAATTTTGGAGTAACTTTTGGATAGATTGATCTACCATTATTGAATATTTTTAGTTATTTAAAAAATTACACTCCTCAATTATAAAAGGGAACACCTCCCTTCACTTATTCTCACTAGTATATACATTTCGATCAAAAAAAGATTCTAAAATATATCCCCAAAATCTAATACACATTCTAGAGATTTTCTAATTTCCAATGTACTAATAATTGGGTTCTTAATAAGATATCCAAAGGAGGGTTTTCAAAGAGAAGGTAATATTCTTCACTATGATCATTATGTTTACTTCTTATTTTTTTCCAAAATGAATTATCTCTTAATAATTCTTATATATTAAAAATGGTATCTCCTATATAATGATATGTTATTTTTTTGTAGAATAATATTTATCCATCTCGTCTCTATGAAATGGGAAATGAGATCATCGCTTGTGTGTACGACATACTACAACTTCACAAACTGATGTAATTTGTTTTCCATTACCGAATCACATGGATAGTCATAATGAAGGAAAAAATGAATATATATTTTATGTTTGAAATATTATTCATTCTTTAAAATTATTATATCATTGAAATCCTTACCCTTTTCCCCTTAATGGAATTATATTGTCACTCATGCGTACATTTGGCGTACTGTCACTATAAAGCGATGTTATTCATTTTCCATGTCAAACATTCAAGAATGATTTTAAAAAGGTTTGTAATTAATAAATATGATATTTGTAAAATTAATAAACATTAGTATATTAATAATCTATATCCTATATAATCAAAATAAAATTCTGTGACAAAACATTCAAGAGAAAATGAATAGTTAACATCTAAAACAATGATAATAATGAAATATTATTGAAAAAAAGGTTATAATATCTTATAAGAAGATTATATATGATATTGAAAATATATTAATAGTCATATTTTAGATTAATTAATTGTTTAAAACAATTATTCTTGAAGTTATATAATAATCAACAAAAAGAAATCGTGAGCTCAGAGATTCTGGCTCAATTTTATTTCGTTGAGGAATATTTTATTATTATGCATAAATTTAATTTATATGGTACATACAATGGCATTTAACAAATTATTTAATTGATAAATTATAATTCATTGAATTTGATGTTTCAATTTGAAATATTTCATGTTAGTGGATTTGAATTGAATGTTACATGGGGGTAAGTGATTTTATAATTCACCTTATTTTCATTGGGTTATATTATATATTTATTGTATTTGATATTATATGGTTATGAGTGTATAGTATATTTATTATTTTATGTTTCATTAACACTTTTTTATGTGTTGAAATTTTATACATATAAAAAATTAATTGATTAATCCTCACTTCATTGATATTTTCTTTGTAAGATATTTCCTCTCAATTTTCACTCAATTGGTACATATTTGGTATTATGAACCTATTAATTTTCATGAGGTGTATATACAACACATTTGATATATTATATATGAATATAATTATATTAATTTTATTTAATATTTCATTTTATTTTATTCCTTTCACAGGGGATATGATTCAAATGTTACCAATGTAGTAAGCTTTTACGATTCAATCTCATTTAATTTAGGATTTTTCATGCTTGAATTTACATTGAAGTAAATTATTTAGTAATTTCATTAAATAAACCTATAAGTTATTTCTGGAATTTTCAGGTCATATAACCATTTTCCCTTCATTGGTTCTTTAAATGATTGGGAAAATGGATTTTTATAATAAGCTAACTTTATTTTTCTTTTTTGGGGAAAATGTTTTTTCTTCCATATCCATATTTCCATTAAATTTTTTTAAATAATATTTTTAATATTATCCAATGGTTTAGTAAATAAATGTTTTCATGTTTTACTAAATAAAAAATATATTAATAAAAACATTATTATCATTTTTATGAAAATTTTCTTTTTGACTTTTTACAGAAAAAGTGAAGGGAGTAATTATTTTATCATATATATCATGAATTAATGAAATATTCCCTCCATCATGACGAATCATTTTTGATGATTTATTTTCATATTTACAAGGATCATTTTAATGAAAATTTTCTCTAAATACTCTATATTTTGTTTGTTTTGAAAAGTAATTTTGAGAGTGAGAAGCTTATTTTACTCACGAATGTTTTTATAATCATTGTATGACATTTCTATTAATCAAAAAAAAAAAAATATTTTAATTATAATAAAATAGTGATATATTGTAATGATACCATACTTATTATTTATTTGTATGGTTTATGATTATATTTACTAGTTAATGTATTGAAATTCACTTTCTTGATTAATTTTTTATTAATTAACTTTATCTCAAAAAATAAACTTTTTGTGATTATTTTAATATAAATTTCAATTAAATATACATATTATTTTTCATAGATATTATTATTGAATAAAAAATATATAATTTTTATATAAAGTGTTTTTTAAACTTATTTGATTTATTGGGGAGATATGGATATTCCATATTATTTATTTAACAAATATATTTATTGATAAATAATATTTCTCATAAATAAAATAGATCATTAAATATATGAAAAATGTTTTGGAATTATAGTGATGGGTGGGACCTGGAATTATATATCCCCTAAATGCATCAACAGGTCTCATGAGATAATGATTCCCAATATAGATAATTTGTTTCACCAAAAATTTATTTAATAATTCCCATTTTATTATTGTATTGGTTATAATATCTATGGATTGGAATCAGGATCATGTGATTATTTAGATATAATTATGTGATCATCATTTATTCCTTATATATAATTATTTGATCACATGTTATTAATTAAATGGAATATATTTTTTATTTATTCTCTTTTCCATATTGAATATTCCATATCGATTCATTATAGATTCCACTATGTGTAACCCTTACTACACATTTGAACTCAACCTTACTTGGTTTCCATTCCATGGGATATGAAGAAGGAAAATTTAAATGAGTTTAAGGATGCAGAATATTTTCATTCACTTTATAATGATTTATGTTTTAAAATATAATATGAGTCTTATGTATGTTTATAGTTTACCAAGAATACTAAACAATTCGGTCCTCAGAGATGTGATAACATTTATCTTACACTAATTTAATATAATAAACACAAGCTCTGACTTATTGTGGTCATGGTCATTATAATAGGCTTCAGTGATGAATATTAAGGATGGTTTGTATTAGGATATCTAGAACAATTACTCACCATTATAATTATTTATGTTTCTCATGGTTTTGGTGAAGGATGAGCTTATAGAGAGGATGTTGTAACAAACTAGAATTTCATCAGTTTGTTTTCCTAAAAACTCATTCTGAATTAGATATATTGTTAATGTTTCTCAATTTCATAGTTATTGGATGTTTCATATTATAGTAAGTTATCCTTAGTTTCCTTCATATCATTTCATAGGAGATGATATTACTCATACCCATATTATAAGATAAAAAGATGTTTGTTTTTCGTGAAGTGGGAATTAATTTTAGAATACTACATTTTTGAACTTCCTTGGTTGTTGGTGTGGAGCTGGTGGCCCACTTCAAGTTTAGATAGTGAAAAAATATATTATATGGTATAAGAAACATCAATATTTTTCTCCATTTATCAGTCAGTAAATAGGAGACAAAGTAGGCAATGTATTGTCTTACCATGTCCCCTATTCTCAAGGATAGAGAGAAGATCTTGGATAAGGGGGTGTATTCTATATAGGTTGGAAATATTAGATCCATTATAAAGGTATATTGAAATAATCTTCTTTTTAGGAATCTATAAAACATTATTTTTGGGCCATTGAGATGAATTTCATGGGACACGTCATGTAACAGTGAGGAGTAGTTATGTACTTATCAAAGATCAAGGTAGTTATTTATCAGGTATCTCCAAATAAATTTGTAGAGGTTTAGAGTTTTATTTTTATTGAAGTACAATATATGAGATTCATACTAATCTTCTCATAAATTCCAACTCCAATGAAATATTGGTCCCAGATGTATAATACATTTTTAATAACTAATGAGGTCCAGGTTACTTTTGAGTATTTCACAGAGAAGTTGTTTAGTGATCTTGTTCCCTATTTGATGAAATTCTCATCATTGATTGTATTTCATTATTTTTTACTATAGATATGTTCTCATTTATTTCATGATGGTTAGGAACTTGTGAGAATAACTACGCAACCCATGATCTCAAGCTATCGTAGTCAGTATTGATTTCATGTTTTGGTGATTCTATCTCATTGGTGTGAACTTTTTTTTCTTCAGGGATGAAAATATTATATGATATATCTCCACATAATATTATATTAAATTGTTATAGTTATAGAAGATGAAATATTTATAGGAATATGATTTCATGATTTTATATACACTAAACAATGGGAATCTTTTTGTTGACGCATTGGGTTTGAAGTCACATGGAGATGTCATTTAGGAATATATATATACTTGGTTTAGTATCATAGTATCTAGAAACATAGATCATATATTTATATTACATGATTGTTATAGAATACAGAAGTTCCCAATGAATCGAACAACATAGTAGTCTTGGAAGACTATATACATATATAAATTTCACATTACTCATGAGAACATAAAATATAGTATAAAAAATCCTTGGGAACATTATTATCCCATTTAGTAGATTCTTGAAAATTATAATTTTATCTCTTCTATGTTTTCATGGAAAATAAAAAAATAGTCATTGATTTATATTCTTATTAAGGGGTAGAATACATTAAGAGCTATCATAACAAAATCATGGAATAATTATAATGGGAAAAATGAAATAAATGATCGAAATAATTCCATAATCAAATGAATCACTAGGGTACTATATCTATAATAATAAATAAAATCAAAGATAATAATTAATGATCCCATAACGATGGAATGCATAATGTCTAACATCATAAATTATTGTTAAGTACTTATTGTAAGACATCAAATATAAACATGTAAGGAATATGATAATAATCTAGCTTGTTTGTCGCATGGGATTTACTGATTCATTATGGGGCCATCTATAATAGACAGAACACTAATAATTTTCCATATATCAATACATGGGATAAAATGATCATAACCCATCCCTATAAATATTGTATATGGTTAGAAAATACATAATCACCATTCATGAGTAATCAATAAACATTCATATAAAAAAATATATGAATTTTCTATATAGTTCCCCAATCAATAGGTGGAATTGATTTTTATTTAATCAACCATCAACTAGAATTTCATAGAGTATGAGGTATATGGTCAAGTTAATAATTTACCTAATAAATAATTGTATGAAATTTAATTAAAAGTCTTTAATAATGGAAATTAAAATATGATATTCAGATAGAAAATGAATTGGAAAGATATTTATTCTTATTCATGGTGGATTTTTGGGAAATAAAAAGTGAGTGATAGATCATTTATTTGATAGAAAACAGTGGAACATAAGTCATGGAGGGAAATAATGTGTATTGTTAGGAAATTCCTAATCAATATAAAAACAATGGGGTATTATCAATGTAAATGGTATTTCCATTATCAATTATAAAAATATAAATTAGTTGTAAAATGTAAATTTGATTTTTTGGGTTATCAGTGGAATTTAGTAATTGAGTTTAATAGTTCTCATTTGTAGAAGACTGAATAAATGGTAGTAAAATCTTTCGTTATTGTTTTTAAATTTCAAGTGAATTATCTAAAGAATATCCAATGAGAGACTCTACTATAGTATGTAGTCTTAGTCCAAGTGAACATATAATAGAGTGATGATTTGGGTGAAACAATACAATCATTTTTCAGGGTTATTACCCTTGTTGAATCTATTCTATTGTTGAATCCTCATTCTTGTATCCAAATACGGATACAATTTATTATAAAACCAAAAATAGTTTATTTTAAAAAAATTTAGTATTTTTAGGAACAATGATAGAATTGGAAACGTATTTAATGAGTGGAAATATCATTTTCAATATAAAAAATTGTTTATAATTCCATAAAATTAGAATCACGATGACATTAAAATGAAATTTTTTAATTGAAACATGTCAGGGTGGAATACGAAAACTTATGTTGTCATAATTACAACATTGGAAAATTTTTGTAATGAGAAGGGATAATTAGTTTCTCATTAAAAACATATCAAATATGATATAATAACATGAAATTAAAATTTTGGAAATATGTGGAAATATTTTTATAACAAAATAATTCCATTAAAAAGGAATGTGAATAAATGGAAACCCTTACATTGATAATGTAACACCCTGAGATTTTATGAGATATATTATTTTTAATTTCTTTGATGTCTTCTATTATACACTACACCAAGATTAGATTGTAATATATGCAACACCGTATTAGCTTGCAGTATACGCAACACTATTCTTGGCTCATGTTACACACAATTTCAAGTTCGTTTTGTGGAAATTATTCTACGCAACATTAAGTATGGATTTTTTTAACGTATAAATGAAATAAGTTTTTATTATGTTATATGAAACACCAAAAAAAGATTTCCCTACACGTAGCCCTGACTTGGCTTGCATTAAACGCAATAAAGGCCTTCTTTGATAGCGTGTGCAGTACGCAATACCATGTTTCACTAAACGAGATATTATTATAATATTATTATAAACTAACCGTTATGAATATTAATACCCACTTTTTGAAATTTTATGAATTTTATCTTTCAAGATGGACTTCATTTTTATATTCAGAATATCGAAATTATCCTAGGGTGAATTTTTGGAATTTTTATGAAAACTTTCAATTTTTGATGATTAGTGAAAACACTGGCTTACTATTTAAAAACCGACTTTTTATTTAAAAAATTATTTATTTTATTTAAATTTATTTTAGGTCAAAAATTAATACATAATACCTATATAAGTTCAATTTAATTCATTGGAGTCATTTTATAATAATTTTAGATATATAAAAAATTTATTGAACTTTTCAGCGTCTTTTGCCCACCTCCTAGGAAAATTTGAAAATTTACATAAAACATAATTTTACCACATCTGGGAGTGTAATTTTGAAAATCTGAGAGACTCAGTTAATATCAAGGAGTAAAATGTGGTTCAATAAGATAAAAATAATTTTTGGTGAATTGTAACTTTTTACTTTTATTAACCACAGTTAAAATTAAATAGGGTAATTAAGGGTAAAAATTATATTATTATTACCATAACACATGTAATAATTCTATTGGATAAGTATAATTAGACCAAAAACAACCTTAGGAATATAATATTATCATTTAGGTCCACTTGGATTGGATTAGGACATTTATTATTATTTTATTTAAAAAAGAGTTAAAATAGTTAAAATCAAAGTTTAATAACTAAAACATTTTTAATATAGGGTTATACATAATATAAATTAGACTATAAATATTAATTAGAAATATAAAACTATTTAATACCTAATGGTATTTTATTTATAATTTTTAGACATTAAATAATTTAATTTATTTATGACACAATGGTGATGTAGTAATTACCTAAATAATGAAATATTAAAATGATTGATATTATATATACCCAAATAAATGTAATTTGAGACTTTTAATGAATTATAATAATTTTATAGGTTAATATGACATGTTAGTATTTATTTAATTAGTTTTTTTTTGAACTAATCATGCTGTTATGATTTTCAGAAAAATCAATTACCAAATAGTGTCAAAATTGACATAAAATAGTTTTTAAAACAAATATTATATTATTAATTAGTATAATATTCATAAAAGTCTAAGTTTAAGCCAAATGACTTAGATAAGGTTATATATATTAATAATGAACCACTTGGGTTTTTTTGTCTTGTTATAGTATGTTTATAGTGTAAGAAAACAAGAAGACACGGTAAAAGTTAAATTATTTAACTTAGAGTTAAATATAAAAGATATGGTTAAAATAGTAACCTAAACTTGTCTAAAACCTATTTTTGGAGAGTATTTCGACCCATCCACAATTTATCTTCTAAATAAATCAATTTTGAGCTATTATAAACCGAATATGACTTTATTATAAAATAATATTTTATGTTTTTCCAAAGGTGCCCCTCTCCTCCCTTATAAAAAGGGCACCCCTTCACTCTTCTCTTCACACCCTTTTGAGCCTTGAAGCTCGAAAAAACCCAGACAATTACTCTTCTCAACCTCTCTATTTACATCATATAGGTTCTGGTCTTCTCAAAAGACAAACTCTAGGGACCTAAGAAGAATCTTAAATGAGGTGCTTCGAAGAAGAGGTAATCTCTTCTTTCGATTCTCTCAAGTTTATTTCTTCTTTTACTTCTTCTTTAGTTGTCTCATTATAAAGTAATAACATCAGCATTAATTATATACTTATATGTTATTATAAATATGAAACAACATTATTTCACATTCTATCCATCCTACGGAAAACGAAATCACCGCACGTGTGTGCGTACGAAATACTGTCTCCACGCCGTGGTGTAATCTATTTTCGACCACCACCTTACTTGGATGGGTATAATGGTTTAAATAAATAACTATATATAATTATTTTAAAGTGATATTGATTCTGAAATATTATACATACACTTAAATATAATTCCACGATCATGGGAATGATATCATCGCTCGTGCGTACGTACGGACTACCGTCTCCACGTCGCGATGAGATTCATTCTCCATGTTAACCATTCATGAATGATTATAAGGTATATATAAGGAATAATAACGAAATATATGACATAATAATGATACTTTATTTATTTATATATATATGTATGTCATCTAATTAATTCCATTCAATTCAATAAGGAAACGAATACAGTGTTCATGCGTACGTACGACCTACCGTCTCCATGAACGGTGTATTTCATTCCATTTATCGATCTATCATATATATATATATATGTATATTATGAATTTATGTTATATATAAATAATGTTTTACATTATGGAATTAATTAAATCAGGATATAAGTAATAATATCAAGAACAACAAGTCGAAACACGTATGATAAATGAAACGATTTTACCCAAAACGCTGCTTTAACATGGAATTTACAAAAGAATGGGTAATATAAAGTCATAAGTGAATCATATATGATATAATAAAAATGAATATGATTATTCAATAAGTCAATGAAATTATTTAAATCATTATACAGGAGGTTCGGATACGTACGAATCATATCGGACATAAGGTGAGGGATAAATTTTCCAATCTCGTTTTTATCCGAGATTGTTTTTTCGTAAGTATTTACTAGGGTTATATTTATCATTCATGTCCCTGTTTTATAAAAATGGTTTCATGTACGTTTAAAGTCTCTTTTACCCATTTTTACTTTTAACACATGTTATGGAAGGAATCTTTCTTTTGTTTACCATACAAAGAACTTTTTGACTTTTCCGACAAAAGTACGAGAAGAATGTTTTTTTAACATATACTGCATGAATGGATTTTTATGGTTTTATAACGCCTTATTTTCATGAAGATTACTCTACAAGATTTCATGATTATTTTCAACAAAATACTTTTCTTTAAAAATTGAATGTCATTTTGTGAATAGAAAATGATTTTGAAAAAGAAAGGATATTTTCCTCAAGAAATCATTTCTAGTGTTTTGTCAAAACTATTTTATATCTAAGATGACATTATTTCATATGCGTATGTTTCAAGTATAATGTCTCTATTATTTACATGGTTTAAATTTTCTTATAATTAAATGATATCCAATTGTTTTATGTGGATTATGTTATGATGGGATGATGTTTATGAAACCCATTTTATTCGTTTGGTTATGATGAATGATTTATGTTTATTTTGTGGCACACAAAAGAATGATTTCATTATGAGATGGGTGGGACCTATATCTCCTTAAAATTCATTGGGTAAAGATTTATATCTCATGGGATAGACATGGCTGGAACAGTAAGTTAATCCGATTCAGTGATACAGGACTGGAACGAGGAGTGAACTCGATTCAGAAAGGGACTTTGTCCACTAAGATGGTCTTGACAGTAATGCCTTGGATACTATGGAAATCATATCATGTGCTTAATGGTTTGCCACAATTTCATGTTTTATTCCCATGCTATTTTATCATGATTTTTGTTCCTTTATGATATATGCCTTACATACTTCCCAGACTTATGTCTTTGCTCAAGATTTTGATGTTTAAACTTTATGTTCATGTTTTGAAGTTCGAATGTATATGGTTTGTTTTATTTTATCCATGCTTACCCTTACTAAGAATTTGAGCTCACCCTTTATATGTTTTATTTTCCCCAGGATATAATGAAAGGTTTTAGGTCAAAAAAGGGAAGATCTTTATGGGAGATGTTGAAGATCTTTCACCACGATTCGAAGATTATGTTTCGAGTTTCCAAAGACACTAAACTATTACGGTCCTTGTGTGTTTTTTTATGTAGTAATTATTCCTGAAAAGCAATGTAATGTCTAAGTACATCATGCTTTGGGTCTTTACAGTTGGTATCATAGGAAAGGTTTAGTCAACCTTTGGAAACTAGGATGTGAGAACTTCAGTGAGATCTCTAGAGATATTTCTAAGGTATGTCTAGGGATGTCCCTAGGGATAAGTATACGTATAGGTTATAGTCCTATAATTACGGTAATGATATTAGAATTAAACCTAAGATGTTAAATATTGAAGGTAACCCCCCTTGATTATGATTTTTTCCTCTCACACTATTCTTTTTGGGTTTTTGAAAATGGCTGGAAACGGGAAGATTCACGATAATGGAGGATATGATGGACAATGGAATTATATTCTTCTTGAGAAACCAAATGAAACAGGATTTGGAAGTCCAAAAACTGTTATTATACCTAATCATAAATCTCATAATATGATCAATATTCTCAACTTTGGAAAGTTTCCCAACTCACATAATAAGATAAATAAAGAGTTTCATGATGATCATAGAAGAAATAAAGTTCAATTTCCATCATGTAAATCATGTGGTAAGAGACATCAGGGAGAATGTTTCAAAGGAAATGGAAGATTCTTTGGGTGTGGAAAAGAAGGACACAAATCCAGTAATTGTAAAGGAAAAGGTTCATCTAACACTATTGACAAGGATAATGGTATTGCAAAGACATAAACAATGGTTAAATGTTTTAAATGTGGAATGTATGGGCATTATGCAAACCAATGCTCTAAGGGAAAATATCATGAAGAGAATCAGCATGGACATTTGGGTAGTATTTATGTGGATGACGATAAGGAGACTATAAATGATATATGAGATGAAAGAAGTGTTGAAGCTTGGTCAATGGTTTAAGAAGGTAGTGTAATTATTGTATGTTTATCAAGAATAATGTATGGTACCATGGAATAAAGAAAAATCTAAGGATTGTTACTCTGTTTCCTTTCCTTGAGTTTTTGAAAGTATATGATGAATGGTACTGGTAACCATGAAAGGTTATTCAAATATTTTTAGAAGGTAGATGGTATGTGCATAATGAAAGGATAAAGATATAATGAGATGTTTGATAGTATTAATGAGCTCATGACTGATATAAGGACAAAGTGATATCATTGTTTGAGAATATAGAAATTTTTGGATTTTAGTAAGTGGAAAGAGTTAACTTTTGACAGCACTAATGTTTTCACTAAGGTTCTATGGTAATTCATGTTTCAAAAGAATACATGATTAAGGTATTCACATGTTTGTAATGTGACCAAAAAGATATATCTTATGATATATAGGGGATAAATGATGGTATTCACGTGCTTGTTATGTGACATTTCAAGTAAACGTTTTCTTTTTTACTATGAGATTGGACATATGTATTTTTGATAAGCCTAAAGATTTGAAATATATTATGTTGGACATCATATAGTATTGTTTAAGGATATAACTTTTTTTTCGATATTATTTTTGGAATGTTATAATAGTATAGTTTTAGAAAAAGGAAAACTCGTAGGATGGGTGACAACCCATCGCGTCAGACAAGGATGTGGGAATCGAACCCACAACCGAAGTGTGACATGCCTTTATCGCATAAAAATGGCCTACAGGAAGTCTCTGGTTAGTATAAATTAGTTTCAATTTATTATGTGGTATGATATAAGAAGTATACATCCATTTTAGGAACCATATACGATTAATATCACCATAGATGGACTTAAATATATAACTTTTGCAAACCTTAGGTTTGAGATAGATGGAATGACCTATCATTCTATCGCATGATCTGCTAACACTTCACAGAAGACAAATTCAACTTCATTTCTTTAAGAGATGAAGTGGAAATTGTTTAAGGCACAAACAACAATGAGATTGTACCAAAATCAAGTAAGTATTTCTTCTAATTCAAAAATTTCAACTTTAGGGAAATGATATTGAAAACCAAAAATGTTGTCCTAGTGATCTTATATCTGATGAATCAGATAGTACCTTAGATCATAAAAAATTTATGGCTTTGTGATTATTGGCTTTTTCATATCCATGTTCTCTACCACTCTCCATCAAAACTTGATGGTTAGATTTCTATTCCATATCCATATTTTCACCTATGTTCATCTATGTGGAAACCCAATGATTAGTTAATTTGGAAAACCATTACGTTTCATAATTTATTTTTTAATGTTCAGTTTTTTTATTCCTTTTTTATGATGTGGGTTTCTATTAAAAAAACATTCAAGTAGAAAACCATTTATAACCCCAACGAATTTCGAGGGCGAAATTCATTTTAAGGGGGGTAGAATGTAACAACCCTAGATTTTATGAGATATATTATTTTTAATTTCTTTGATGTATTCTATTATAAACTACACCAAGATTAGATTGTACAATACGCAACACTGTATTAGCTTGCAGTATACACAACACTATTCTTGGCTCGTATTACACACAATTTCAATTTCATTTTGTGGAAATTATTCTACGCAACATTAAGTATGGTTTTTGTTTAATGTATAAATGAAATAAGTTTTGATTATGTTATATGCCACACCAAAAGGAGCTTTCACTACATGAATCCCTGACTTGTCTTGCATTACACGCAGTCAAGACCTTATTCGATAGCATGTGTAGTACGCAATACCAAGTTTCACTAAACGAGATATTATTATAATATTATTATGAACTAACCGTTATGAATAGTAATACCCAATTTTTAAAATTTTATGAATTTTATCTTTCAAAATGGACTTCATTTTTAGATTCGGAATATCGAAATTTTCCTAGGGTGAATTTTTGGTATTTTTCTAAAAACATTCAATTTTTGATGAATAGTGAAAACACTGGGTTACTATTTAAAAACCGACTTTTTATTTAAATAAATATTTATTTTGTTTAAATTTATTTTAGGTAAAAAATTGATACATAATACCTATATATGTTCAATATAATTCATTGGAGTCATTTTATAATAATTTTAGATATAAAAAAAGTTTATTGAACTTTTCACCGTCTTTTACCCACCTCCTAGGAGAATTTGAAAATTTACATAAAACTTAATTTTACAACATCTGTGAGTGGAATTTAGAAAATCCGAGAGACATGATTAATATCAAGGAGTAAAATTTTTATCAATAAGATAAAAATATTTTTTGGTGAATAGTACCTTTTTACTTTTATTTACCACGGTTAAAAGTTAATAGGGTAATTAAGGGTAAAAATGATATTATTATTACCATAACACATGTCCTAATTCTATTGGATAAGTATAATTCGACCAAAAACAACCTTAGGAATATAATATTATCATTTAGGTCCACTTGGATTAGATTAGGAAATTTATTATTATTTTATTTAAAAAAGAGTTAAAATAGTTAAAATCAAAGTTTAATAACTAAAACATTTGTAATATAGGGTTATACATAAGATAAATTAGACTATAAATATTCATTAGAAAGATAAAATTATTTCCAACCTAATAGTATTTTATTTATAATTTTTAGACATTAAATAATTTAATTTATATAAGACACAATGGTGATGCAGTAATTACCTAAATAATAAAATAATAAAATAATTGATATTATAAATACTCAAATAAATTTAATATGTGACTTTATATGAATTATAATAATTTTATAGGTTAATATGACCTGTTAGTATTGATTTAATTAACTTTTTTCGAACTAATCATGCTGTTATGAGTTTCACAAAAATCAATTAACAAATAGTGTCAAAATTGACATAAAATAGTTTTTAAAACAAATATTATATTATTTATTGTTATAATATTCATAAAAATCTAAGGTAAGAAAAAATGACTTAGATAAGGTTATATATATTAATAATGAACCACTTAGGGTTCTTTTGTCTTGTTATAGTAAGTTTATAGTGTAAGCAAACAAGAAGACACGGTAAAAGTTAAATTATTTAACTTAGAGTTAAATATAAAAGATAAGGTTAAAATAGTAACCTAAATTTGTCTAAAACCTATTGGTTTAGAGGATTTATACCCATCCCAAATTTAGCTTCAAAATAAATCAATTTGGAGCTATTATAAACTGAATATGACTATATTACAAAATAATATTTTAAGTTTTTTCAAAGGTGCCCCTCTCCTCCCTTATAAAAAGGTCACCCCTTCCCTCTTCTCTTCCAACCCTTTTGAGCCTTGAAGCTCGAAAAAACCCTACCAATTACACTTATCAACCTCTCTAGTTACATCATAGAGGTTCTGGGATTCTCAAAATACCATCTCTAGGGCCCTAAGAAGAAGCTTAAAGGAGGTGCGTTGAAGAAGAGGTAATCTCTTCTTCCGATTCTCTCAAGTTCATTTCTTCTTCTACTTCTTCTTCCTTAGTTGTCTCATTATAAAGTAATAAAATCAGTATTAAATATATACTGATATGTTATTATAAATATTAAACAACCCTATTTCACCTTCTATCCATCGTACGAAAAACGAAATCACCGCGCGTGCGTACGTACAGAATATCGTCTCCACGCCATGGTGTAATCTGTTTTCGACCACCACCTTACTTAGATGGGTATAATGGTGTAAATAAATAACTATATATGATTATTGTAAAGTTATATTGATTCTGAAATATTATTCATTCACTTAAATACAATTCCACGATCATGGGAATGATATCATCGCTCGTGCGTACGTACGGACTACCGTCTCCACGACGCGATGAGATTCATTCTCCATGTTAACCATTCATGATTATAAAGTATATATACTGAATAATAATGAAATATATGACATTATAATGATACTGGATTTTTATATATATATATATTTATGTCATCTACTTAATTCGATTCAATTCAATAAGGAAACGAAAACATAGCTCATGCGTACGTACGACCTACTGTCTCCATGAACGGTGTATTTCATTCCATTTATCGATCTATCATATATATATGTATATGCTGAATATATATTATATATAAATCATGTTTTACATTCTGGAATTAAGTAAATAAGTATATAAGTAATAATATCAAGAACAATAAGTCGAAACACGTATGATAAATGAAACGATTTTACCCAAAACACTGCTTTAACATAGAATTTACAAAAGAACGGGTAATATAAAGTCATAAGTGAACCATATATGATATAATAACAATGAATATGGTTTTTTAATAAGTCAATGAAATTATTTAAATCATTATATAGGAGGTTCGGATACATACGAAGCATATCAGACATAAGGTGAGAGAAAACTTTTCCAATCTTGTTTTTATCCGAAATTGTTTATTCGTATGTATTTACTGGGGTTATATTTATCATTCTTGTACCTATTTTTATAAAAATGGTTTCATGTATGTTTAAAGTCCCTTTTAACCATTTTTACTTTTACCACATGTTATGTAAGGAATCTTTCTTTGGTTTACCATAAAATGAACTTTTTGACTTTTCTGACAAAAGTATGAGAAGAATGTTTTTTTAACTTATACGGCATGAATGGATTTTTACGGTTTTATAACGCCTTATTTTCAGGAATCTTAATATACAATATTTCATGATTATTTTCAACAAAATCATTTTCTTTAAAAATAAAATGTCATTTTGTGAAAATAAAATGATTTTGAAAAAAGGATATTTTCCTCAAGAATTCATTTCAAGTGTTTTGTCGAAACTATTTTCCATCTAAGATGACATTATTTCATATGTGTATGTTTCAAGTATAATGTCTCTATGATTTACATGTTTTCACTTTTCTTATAATGAAATTATATCCATTTGTTTTATGTGGATTATTTTATGATGGGATGATTTTTATGAAACCCATTTTATTCGTTGGGTTATGATGAATGATTTATGTTTATTTTGTGGCACACGAAAGAATGATTTCATTATGAGATGGGTGAGACCTATATCTCCCTCCAATGCATTGGGTAAAGATTTATATCTCATGAGATAGACATGACTGGAAGGGTAAGTTAATCTGGTTCAGTGATACAGGACTGGAACGAGGAGTGAACTCTATTCAGAAAGGGACTTTGTCCACTAAGATGGTCTTGGAAGTAATGCCTTGGATACTATGGAAATAATATCATGTGCTTAATGTTTTGCGACAATTTCATGTTTTATTCCCATGCTATTTTATCATTATTGATGTTCCTTTATGATATATGCCTTACATACTTCCCAGACTTATGTCTTTGCTCAAGATTTTGATTTTTAAACTTTATGTTCATTTTTGGAAGTTCGAATGTATATGGTTTGTTTTATTTTCTCCATGCTTACCCTTACTGAGCATTTGAACTCACCCTTTATATGTTTTCTTTTCCCCAGGATATAAATAAAGGATTTAGGTAAAAAAAGGGAAGATCTTTATGGGAGATATTGAAGATCTTTCACCACGATTAGAATATTATGTTCCAAGTTTCCAAAGACACTAAAATATTACGGTCCTTGTGTGTTTGTTTTTGTTATGTATTAAGTATTCCGAAAAAGTAATGTAATGTCCAAGTACTTCAAGCTTTGGGTCTTTATAGATAAGTAGCTTATAAAATATTTGTAAGACTACTTAGAACCTTGTAAACTTCTTGGGAGGGATTTATAGAAGGTGATAAAATATATATTCATGATTAATGACTTTGTGGTGTATTATGATGAGATAAAGGGTGGGATTGAGCTCTTTTTGTAGGTGAAAATTGGGGGCTTTTCATGGAATCTAAAGTTAGGAAAGGGGTTTGATTTGAATCACATGGGTGGTAGGGGTTAGGTGATTTTTGTGGAGAAATGGTATGCGAGAAAAGTGGGTTTGAAATTTATACCTAATATAGACTTTCTACAATATGTAAGTGATCTTTGAAATATTACAAATTTGAGACACTTCATTTACTAATTTTACCCTTATTGACTTAATTGAAAATTAACCATGGTTATCACATTATTACTAAAAAAATATGACGACCAGTCATAATTTTTTTTATTACGGTTCCAAATTAGGAATAAATTTAATCTAATATTTTTTTTAAATGTGTCAAAATCAACTTTTAACTAATAAATAAGATATAAGAAAAACTATTTTTATTGAAAAACATATTTTTATATATTATGTGGTTTTTATTCATATTTCATATTAATTTATAAATGAATGAATATATATATATATATATTATATGATTTAAAATAAAATTACTCTCATAATTTAATATCATTAACGATATTTATTTATAAAAAAATTACACAACTATTATAAAATTATTTCTTTGAAAAAACAATATTACATTTTAAAAGAATTACACAACTATTATAAAATTATTTCTTTGAAAAAACCATATTACATTTCTCATGGTAATTAATAATTAAACTATGTAATTTATATTCCATGGTTAAAAATAATATAGGTATTACTAAATAATTTTTACCTACTTATGATAAATATAAATTCAACTTTTTAAAATAATATTATAATTCATAGGAAAATTCAATTATGAAATTTGCATGCATGAAACTTGTTTTTTAGAAAAAAGTATATTTTTAAGAACAATAACAATGATTAGGATAAAAATATATATAATTTTTACTTTCATGAAATAAAATTTTCTATTATAAGAAAAGAAATAAAATTTATATGGATTACAAATTAAGAACAAATTTAATTTTTCCAATATAATATTTTACCAAAAGAAACCAAAAACAGTTTATTTTATTGGAAAATATTACCATGTTCATAGGTTTTATAAATTTAGAATAACGATGAAATAAATATAGCTTTAAATTTTTTTAAAAACTATTTGATAAATTTAAATTATTTTATAAATTTAATTTCCCCTCTCATTTAATGTTGTAAAAATTATATATTTGAGGAAAACTATTTTTTCTCTATTCACTTAAAAATCAATTATTTTAGAAAAACAAAAATTCACCCTAACCTAATTTCAACTTGAGTAATCCAAATATGGAATATTTTTATAAAATATAATTCCTAAAATTTTTGAAATTTATCTTACTAGTATAATCATGAATAAATCCTTTACAGTTAGTGAATTGTGAAATATTTTTGGGATGTAGTGTTTTCTTGATGTAGTTGGGTCTTGGGTATTAAAACACACTAAATAATATCATCATTGAAATTGAATACATTTTATATAATTAAAATAATGTGTATTACATGATCATATATTTTTTAGGCTCCCATGTTGTGTCCACCAGTTTTTTATTTCACCAAATTATTTTCACTACCCGAGTTGTCCGATTCCACAACACTTCCTATCATGTTTTAAGAATATAGACATGAACTTCATTATAAGACAAGTCAGGATCAAACTCTATTAACTCATTGTTTCCCTCAGAATTTGGGGATGACCACTTTGATTGAAGGTTCAAACATTCCAATCGGTTTCTAACGGGTTTGTTTGTAGAACCGGAAACATCCAATGATTCCACATCCATTTGGACCTACTTTCCAAAGGTAGGTGCTCATTAGTTTGTGGACTGATGAGGCTTGGGAATTTTCATTGGTCGAGAGGATGGGAGGTCAGACTCATCACACCTTTTTGAGTGGAATTATTGTATACTCCGGGACTCTCTTTATAGATTTAAGTTATGTTCATGAATCCTTATTATATTACCAAGTATAAAATGAGCTTTCCTTTAGATCTGACAATCAATGATTAAATATGTAGGAAATTTAGAGAATATTTTATATGGATTCGAGGTTCTTCATCGATAGAGAATCATCTGTATTTATTATAGATTCTTGGTCAATGGTATCCTTCGACACATTTATATAGACGTCTCTTGGTCATTATGATGACCATGCTGGTTTTAAAGCCACTCAGTGGTGCACTTGATGTTTATTGTCATTCAGAAGGACATGGATTATTTCAGAGTTGGGATCGAACCCGTAGATGGGCTACCTACGTATCCTTTGTTTAGAAAAGGAACCAGAACCCATGTAGTTTGAGTAAGGGAGTATGATGTTTATGATTGATGGCTCAAAGAAGGATGTCATAATTACTTTTACAATCTAAGCTCACATGAGTCATTCCTGGTTTGAGAAACAAGAGGTATTGGTAAAAATCAGGCAATTGTGCCATGAAAGATGCAATCATAAGAAATAATGTGGGACTTATGTTTGTATGACTGCCCAGATAAATGAAGATTAGGATTTACTTCAGGGAAGAAATCCAGGAAAAGGGTGCATAAAGGTATATGTGCTTCATGGAGATTTTAACACTCTAACTTGGGGATTACTCCTGAAAAGGAGGCCCAAGTTAGAAGAGGACTTATGATTGGATTTTACTCCTGAGAAGGAATCCCAGATCAAAGGTAAATTAGGACTGGTTAAGAGAAATTAAGATTGGGGCTTACTCCTGAAAAGGAGGCCCAGGTTAAGGGACATGAAAAATTAAGGGACTTGGGGATTACTCCTAAAGAGGATGCCCATATTTGAGACTGGGGATTACTCATGAAAAGGAGGCCCAGGCTAAGAGAATTATGGTTGGGGCTTACTCCTGAGAAGGAGGCCCAATTAAGAGAACTTGGACCGGGGCTTACTCCTGAAAAGGAGGCCCAGGTTAATTAGGACTTGGGACTTATTCCTGAGGAGGATGCCCATTCTTTAGAATTATTACTGGGGCTTTCTCCTGAAAAGGAGGCCCAGGTTATGAGAATTATGGTTGGGGCTTACTCCTGAGGAGGATGCCCAAATTAGGGGACTTGGGGCTTACTCCTAAGAAGGAGTCCCAATTAAGAGAACTTGGACTGGGGCTTACTCTTGAAAAGAAGGCCCATATTTGAGAATTATTACTGGGGCTTACTCCTGAAAAGGAGGCCTAGGTTAATGAGGACTTGGGACTTATTCCGGAGGAGGATGCCCGATCTTGAGAATTATTACCAGGGCTTACTCCTGAAAAGGAGGCCCAGGTTAAGTGAATTATGGTTGGGGCTTACTCCTAAGGAGGATGCCAAGATTAGGGGACTGGGGATTACTCCTAAGGAGGTTGCCCAAAATTAATGGGAATTATGACTGGGACTTACTCCTAAAAAGGAAGCCCATGTTAAGAATTATTACTGGGGCTTATTCCTTAAAAGGAGGCCCATATTTGAGAATTATGACTGGGGCTTATTCCTAAAAAGGAGGCCCAGGTTAATGAGTTCTCTCATCTTAAAGGATGAGGTTGAATGAATGAAATATCAACATTTAGTGACATAAAGATGTGTAAATCACTAGGTTTTGAGAGATATTCCACAGAATCCCTTTCAGATAAGGAAGTAAAATCAAGAAATCATGGCATAAATGTCTTTGAAGAGTGTCTTGAAGACTGAATCATGAATAGGAGAAGTGGAATGGCTTAAGAGGGGTGAAATGGGCCAGAAGGGCACCCAAAAAGTCAAGGGAGCACAAGTCCTGGTAGGTACGCAGGTACTGCGTGGGCGCGCAAATCCTGGTCGCGCAGGTATATACCTGCGCGACACATGGGTACTTGCGCATTTGTAAACCATCATGGTAATACTTGGGAGATTATTCGTTAAAGCCTTTAGAATCATCTTGAGGTTCTTCCAAAAAAGTGGCACGCAAATTCTATTGATGGAGTTCGGCGGTGCGCAAGTGTGGCCATTTCCCTTAAGGAATGGACACTCAAGCGCGCAAGTGTTGATGAGTTTCAACACTTAGGCCTTCCTCCCCCTCTTTAGATCTTCCGTTCTAGGTAAGAAATTACCTTAGAAGTGTTTTGGAAGCTTTGAGAAGAGACTAGGGCACCAGGAGCTCAAATATGAGTTTTTGTAAAAATTCATCTTCAAATGGGGGGCCCACAGGGTCTATTTATAGGCTGGAGAAGACCCCGAGAAATTATCCTTTAGGGCACTCAAGTGTACTTGCGTGACCATCGTAGCACTTGCACGACCCTTGTGCAACATTCTTCTTATTCCTTCCTTTGTCAATTTTTGATATTTGTCCAAAGGTTGAATCACATTGAGTTAAGATAATCCCTTTTCCAATCTTTAGATTTTGTGATGAAAGGAGCATCAGCAAAAGTCCCCCCTCAGAGTTGGATAAAAAAAATGTGGATTTGACTCTGAGGAAATCGAGAATCCAAAGGAAATTGGGGTGCGCAGGGTAGGGCGCACAAATGAGCTTCGGGCACGCAGGGTCTGGCACGCAGGGATACAGCCTTTGATCACGTAGGTTACGACGCGCAGGGTTCTGGACACGTCTATAAATAGAGGGCCTCACTTCTGTACAAAGCATATGGATTTGAAACTTTCAAGCTCTCACCGCGCAAGTTGCATTTTCCGTGCAAGTTGCTCTATTTCCCGCTGTTTCTTTGATGTCGCGCTGCTATAGAGGTATCTGGACCTGTGTGGTGATACTTGCGCACCAAATACTTGCGTGGCCCCTCCATACTTGTGCGCCAAGTTTAGACTTGCGCGCCTTAATGCCTTTGCCATTTTTTCGAATTCTTTCACAAATTTTATGAAAAAATCAACTTACTTAAGAGTTAATTATTCATCCTTTGTGTATATTCAATGGCTCCTAATAGAATCGAAATGGCTGATGAACTGGATAGCAAGCGGATTAATGACACGATGAACATTGTTGGCCATGATTACTATGATATCTGCGACAATACTCTCCCAGATTTGGCTAAGTACTTGAAGAAATATCATCTTAATTTCCCAAAGAGAATCTACCTGGCTCTATATGGTCATGGTCATCTGCAAGGAGTCAATATTCCAGAAGCAAATAATTATATGCCTGATATGCAGCTGCACTGCTACTCCTCTATTTCGGTTATGTTGTGCATTAAGAGTAACAACATTGGCATGAGCTTTCAAACTTTTCCTGCATGCCATTTCCTTGTAGATATGAAAATGGAAAACCCATGGGCTGAAATGTTTTCCGCTGCCGGTTGGTGGATAGAAGATAAACATGGAATTAGAACAATATCTGAAAAGAGTACTCTCTTTAAATGGATCTTTACTTCCAATGCATCATTCTCAAATCCATGTATCCATCTTATAAGTCTCTTGGACAAAAATAGAGTCACTGTTTGATCATCAGAAAATTTTCAAAAACCATACTCAAGAACATTCTTTTACAATTGTTCCAAGAAGAGCTGGTATCACTGCATCTCTAATGGTATTCAGTTGAATGAATGAATTCTAGGTGGCTGCTGATGAAGCTCGGGATGCCGTAAATCAAATGAAGAGTTATGTTGAAAGCCTCTTGTATTTCTTGAAAAAGAGAAGAGACTCCAGTCTGTGGATGTCCTTCTATCTCCTGTGCGTCAACGAAAAACACATTCATCTTCAATCATTTGTACCTGCATTCTTTTGCTACATGATTTAGATTTTACCTAAGCCAATGGGCCTAGTAAGCATAGTTTTATTTTTACTAGGATTAATGAAAATAACCCTATAAACATTGAACCTTTTAATTGCTCAATATTTCCTAAATTATACAAAATGTATGTTTAGTGAGCTGGAACGTGATTTTTATTCAGAGTTCCTTTGTCTTTTGTGGGCAGTTTAAAGTCATGCACGTCGGACATAAAAAGGCTAATGTTTAAGGTTGAAATAGCTTTGACCGAAATGGATTAAAATTGAATCAATTCCTTGAAAATTTATCTGAAAACATATTACCATACTCAAGAATGAGGGAAAATATGTAAACTATAACTTAAGAAAATTTGGATCTGAGGAATGATATGAAAAAGAGCTAAAAGGCATTAGAAGAAGTAGTTTCTAAGAATGAAGTTACCATTATTTTACAAACCCGTTAGGGGGTTGAATTATGTAGGGCCACCTAAGGGCATTGGCTGCATAGTCAAATAAATAGTATCTTTTGGATAACAAGTCTGTTATGTATACTCTTTATGCTAGGCCACCTATGGGCACGTGCTGCATAGTCAGGAAAAAGAACTCTCAGAAATTTACTTTCCTAGTGTTAAAATCCAGTGAATGTTTATGGAGATTCAAATTTTCCAAAGTATAGAGTTTTTTGTATGGAAAGAGTTACTTGAATATGGAGAAGATATTTCCAAACAAGATTATCGAAGAACTAGATGGATTTTACTCCTACGAAGGTCTGACCCAAACATAGGGAAGGAGAATATAAACCATAGACTTTAATACTTTCAGATCATGAAAAAGGATATGGGACAAATATGTTAAGGATGGATACTTTTGCGGATCCTTACATACTGTCATTTAAGACCAACAAGGACAAAAGAGGCTTTCTTCCCAAGAATGAAGTTACCAGTATTTAACAAACCCGTTAGGGGGTTGAATTATGCAGGGCCACCTAAGGGAATTGGCTGCATAGTAAAATAATAGTATCTTTTGGCCGACAAATCTGTTATAGAGACTGTTTATGCAAGGCCGCCTAAGGGAACGTACTGCATAGTCAGGCAAAAGAACTCTCAGAAGTTTGACATTTTTGTGACTAGAAGTCAAGAAAAGGTTTATGATGATCTGAAAATATTTAAGGTTAGGATTATGACACATAATGATGGGTATTGTCCAATGTATATAGAGATACATAGATCAATGATAAACATAATCATGTTGTGGCTGGGTCCTGAATTGAAATGTTGGACTTCACTACGTATCCTATAAGGATGGGAATCAAGCCATACATAGTTCTTGAACTACAGTTTAAAGTCATGTGGGACAAAAGGATTAGAGATCTTAGTTTAGGGTCATAGAGCTTGGACCATTGTAAGAAATACACAGTGTGTGTTTTCATGGGGACTTTTCAGCCAGGGGAATGAAAGTGGAATTTGGGGTTAGGCCCAAAAGACTTGGGGCTGGATTCGAGGTACACTCGAACGTTCCTACGTATCCCATAAGGATGGGAATCAAGCCCACGTAGTTCTAGAAATACCCTCTGTACAGATTTGGTCCGTACATGTGAAGGGTGAAAGGGGACTTTAGTGAAATGATGGTTTAACCCAAAATAAAAGGATCAGGTATTTCCATGTATGCACGTAGTCTTTGAAATGAAACCTGATTGAAAATCAATGTAAATAATGATTCCCTCTCAAGTGAGGGTGTCAAAGAATATTTTAGTTTATTGTCATACTGGACAAAAGTTTTGTATAGTTTAACGCCGTATAACAAGGACGAAAGTGAACCAATGTAAAGATATTGATTCTAGAGGCGATTTCACGAATCAACATCGTATGAGATGGAGGTGAACTGATGTGAAGAGATTGGTTTTGGGCTTGAACCTTGGGAGGTTGCCTACGTACCCAGCCTGGAAGGCAAGGATCAAAGTCCGTGTAGTTCAATTAAAGAATGAATTAATGATCAAGTTGTTCTTGGGGACAACGACCTAAAAAATGATGTTGTTGGGACATACCCATGGTTAGTATCCCTAAGAGAGTCTTATGGTTGAGGTTTGCTCTAAGCTCACGTGAGTCATACTCGGTGTGAGAAACAAGAGGTAACAACAAACTTAACGATGCACAGTTTATTGCCATGTAGGACATATAAAGGGACTATGCAGTTTAAAGTCTTACAGTTAGGACTATTGGTGCTGCACAGTTTAGTGTCATGTAGCAGGGACAAAGTACAGTTTAATGTCATGTCGGACATATCAAAGGACTTTCTGTACAGTTTAGTGTCATGTAGTTAGGATGACGGAGACAACACAATTTAACGTCATGTTGGACAAAAATACGACTGTGCAGTTTAATGTCATGCAGTAAGGACAAAAGAGTACACCATTTATCGTCATGTTGGACGTACTGGGGACCTTTTTCACAGTTTAACGTCATTTTGGACGAAAAAGGGATGATACAGTTTAGAGTCATGTTGGAAAAAAGTGCGAATAGTTTAAGGTCATATGCATGGACCATGGATGGTGCAGTTTAATGTCATGCTAGATGTAAGGGACTTCTGTATAGTTTAGAGTCATGTAGTTAGGACGTCATAGTTTAACGTCATGTGAGACGAAAGGAATAAAAATAGTTTAATGTCATATGTATGGACCTTTGCTGTATAGTTTAACATCATATAGCAAGGACGATGAAGGGGACATAGTTTAACGTCATGTTGGACGTATGTGCAAATAGTTTAGGGTCATATACATGGACCGTTGATGATGCAGTTTAACGTCTTGCTGGACGGCGGTGTAGTTTAATGTCATACCAGACCATTCAGATGATATATTTTGTGTTTATACAAAATAATTCTTAAAAAATATGGCATTGGTTGGAGTAGTGATGAGTTCTCCATCCATCGAGATTAATGAATAAGCTCCATTGGAGTAGACCCTATGTATTGAGTAAGGTCCTTTCCATTTTGGCTCGAGCTTGGGAGGTTTCATTCCTGGTATCATTGGAGTTCTGAGAACTAATACAAATTCTCCCTGAGTGAATGAACAAAGAATAACTTTTTTGTTGAAAGCTCGTGCTATTCGATTCTGATAGACTTCCAAGTGGTGCAAAGTGCACAATCTTGTCTCATCTAACCGTTCCAATTCATTCAATCTCTTTTGAGATTGTTCATCTGTAGATGAATTATCACAAATGGCTACTCTGAGTGAAGGAAATTGAAATTCAATGGGAAAGACTGCTTCCGTTCCATATACCAATGAATATGGAGTTGACCGAGTTGCAGTGCGGGTGGTTGTCCGATAATCCCATAAAGCATGAAAGAGTTTATCATGCCATGATTTCTTATCTTTATACACCATCTTTTGTAGTATATTTGAAAGAGTCTTGTTGAAGGCTTATATCTGGCCATTGTCCACTGCATGATACCGAGATGAATGGTTGGATTTGATGTTGTATTCTTGATACAATTTCTTCACCTCAGATGAACAGAAGTTAGTGCCATTTTCTATCAATATCGTATGAGGGACACCAAATCTAGTAATGATGTTAGACTTGATGGAGCTAACAATGCTTTTAGAACTGACTTCCTTGAGAGGTATTTCCTTTGTCCATTTGGAAAAGAAGTCAGTAGTAGTAAGAATGTACTTAAACTGCTTGGCTGTAGCAGAAGGGTAAGGTCCCACCACATCCATTCCCCATGTGGCAAATGGCCATGAGTATTTAGCTGTATGAAGAAACTATGGAGGTTGATGAATGAAGTTGGCATGTACTTGGCATTAATGCCACTTCTTTGTGAAATCAACACAATCTTGTGTCATTGAAGGCCAAAAGTATCCAAGCCTTCGAATATGATCAGACAGTCTATGTCCAGACTGGTGGGCACCACAGACTTTTGCATGCAATTCTTTCATAATATCCATTGTCTCTTCACCATCAATGCATCTGAAGAGAACTCCATCAAAACCACGTTTGTAGAGAATTTTCTATAGGTGATCTGGGCTATCATAAAGAGTAAAATTGACCACACGTCTTCGGATTTGTTCTTTCTCGGATCTATCAGGTGGAAGTGTTCCATTTTGAAGGTATTCCCTAATAGGTGACATCCATCCTATAGTATGACCATACGGTTCAGGAATGAGACTAATTTCATTAATTTCCTCTGTTCTGATTCAAACATAAGGTGAAATTGCACGACGGTGGGCAATACTGATGGTTGTCTCGTCCCGATTTGGATCTGCCAGAGCTGTGGCTATATTAGCCAGTGTATCATCTTGAGCATTTTGTGATCTTGGGACATAAGAAAATGTCAGTTCCGAAGGGAATTCCGCGGTTAACTCTCTGAAGTAATCATACAAAGGGATTAGTTCTTTTTTTCTGATGGCATAATCCCCATTGACTTTTTTGATTACTAGGTCTAAATCACCTTTCACCTTTAAGTGATTCACTTGTGATTGAAGTGCTAATTCCAAGCCTACGATGAGAGCTTGGTATTCTGCTTCATTATTGGTACCACCTTCCCATAATAAGAAGGAATAAGGTAACACTGCCTTTTCTGGATAAATGAGCACAATTCCTAAGACAACTTTTTTGAATTTAGGATTTTCCATTTTCCTCCCTATTATACTTCTGGAAGCACCATCAAAATACATTTCCCATGCTTGAGGACTTTCTTGAATTGAGAAGACTTCCTCATTAGGGAGTTCAGTATCTGAAGATGTGTCTTCCACTGAAGGGTGTTCATCTAGGAAATCAGCCAGAGATTGGCCCTTTATCACCTTTTGAGACACATACTGAATATCGAATTGCTGTAAAATAACTTCCCACCTTCCCAGACGTCCTGTAAGCATTGGATGGATAAGGATGAATTTGAGTAGGTTATTGCGAGATACCAATTGGACCTCGTGATGTTGCAGGTAGTGTCTCAAATTCTGAACTGTAAAGACTAATGCCAGGCAGAACTTCTCAATACATGAATACCGGGTTTCTTCTTTAAGCATGGTTCGACTGAGATAGTAGAGGCTGTTTTCATTCCCAACATCATTTTTTTGAGCAAGAAAGGAACCCAATGATCGCTCTAGAGATGTCACGTAGAGGATAAGTGGTCTTCCTTCAACAGGTGTCATCAATACCAGTGGACTCAAGAGGTATTTCTTGAGAATATCGAATTCTACTTGACATTCTTCAGTCCACTGGTAAGTGACTCCCTTCCTCATCAATTTGGTGAAGGGTAAACTTTTGCCTGCCGAATTGGCGATGAAACACTGAATATAGGCTAAGTGTCCTTGAAGTCCTCTTAATTATTTGAAATTTTGAGGAGGTGACATACCAAGGATTGACTTGGTCTTCTCAGGATCGACTTCAATACCACGATGACGTATAAAAAATCCAGGAAATTTTCCTGTGGTTACCCCAAAAGCACATTTTAAGGGGTTCATCTTCAAATTATGTTGTCGAAGCTTGTGGAATATGACTTCCAAATCAGCCAAGTGATTAGAAAGTTGTTTGGATTTAACCACCAAATCGTCTACATATCATTCAACAAACTTCCCTAAGAAGGGTTTGAAGATATGATGCATGGAACGCTGATATGTTTCACCTGCATTCTTTAAGCCAAAGGGTATTACTCGGTAGCAAAACACACCCTGAGGGTCTCTGAAGGCTGTGGATTCCTCGTCTTCTGGGTCCATTATGATATGATTATATCTGGAATATCCATCCATGAAGGAAAGTTCTTCATAGCCAGCTGTTTCATCAATTAAAAGTTCTGTAATCGGAACTAGGAAATCATCCTTAGGACAATGTTGATTAAGATCTCTAAAATCGATGAAAACTCTAATTTGTCCGTTATTCTTCTTTATAGGGACAATATTATCCAACCACTTGGGACACTGAACTTCTTTGATGAAGTTATCTTTGATAAGCTTATCCACTTCAGCTTCAATTTTGGAAGCATAAGTTGGGTGTGTTCTTCTCGAGGCTTGCTTAAATCCTTGATGTTCTTCTGGTAAACCCAAATGATGAGTAGCAACATCAGGATCAAGCCCGGGAATTTCTGTATAGTTCCAAGAAAATATATCTCTATTTTGATTTAGAAAATAAATATACATCTCTTGCTCTTCAAGAGTCATGGCCGCACTGATTAAAGTGGGGCGTAGATCTTCTTTTGTACCCAGATTTATTTCTCTGAGTTCATCCACAATGGTAGAGATACCCTCTTCAAATGCTGGAGGAGCATCTTTGAGATCTTCCTCTTCTTCTTCATCATGTGTTATTTCTTCCATTTCTACTTGCATAGTAGATGATAAAACAGAATTTTCATGATCAGAAGAGATGTCAAAATTTGCATATCTTGAAGAAGAAGCTTCCATTTCTGACCTGATTGATGATGAAGGGTATTCTTTGGGTAATAAAGAGGAGATGATGGATTAAGAATCAACATCATTTTTCACCTCCGATGATGCTATAAATTATTCTGGCCTAATTGGTGAAGTATATAATTGTTGGATTTCAGTAGATGAAATGAATACGTCACCATTTGTGCTTTCATCACTACTTGGTGGGTTACCAATTTCTCCCATGTTGTCTGGATCGATTGCTGTAATTGGCATTATGGATCTTTCCATAGGAGTATTTTGATTTGGGTCTATCTTGTCAATTTGACTGATAGGCAACACATAATCTATACTCACATGTGTAAATGGATTTACTGGAATCTTCTCCAAACCATATGGAGCATTAACTTTGGTAATCTCTTTTGTTGTGGATTTCTCCCTTCCCTTCATGTGATAGAATTCTGCCTCAATGTATTGAGACTCACATGTCTTGAACGGGGCCTTATCACCATACAATGTCCAAACTTCACCATCGAAACAATATTTGAGACATTGATGGTATGATGAAGGGATAGCCGTATGTTGATGTAGCCAGGGTCTTCTAAGCAAGATGTTGAAAGCTGAGTGTTGATCAAAAACCATGAAATCCGAATTGGATACAAGATCTACAAACTGAGTTCTGAGTGTAACTTCGCCCAATGGTTCTTGTTCATTTTTAACATATCCTTGTAACATCATGGTAGAAGGAGATAAATCAGATTCCGTGAGGCCCAATCGACGAAGTGTATGAATGGGCATGAGGTTGACTCTTGAACCATTATCAATGAAAGCTCTTCCGACGTCTACGCCATTGACCATACCAGATAAGTACAAAGGTCTAATATGCCCATGCACAACATCATCTTCATCTTCATCAGTAAAATATATTATTGCATGGAATTATACATGATTATTCTCTATGTGATAGACTTCAGATGCATCAATTTCAGTTTCAAACTCATGAGGACATGACAAAGCCTCGATGAGTGCTTCCCGAAGATCTTTTGACAGATTCAAAGAATCCAGAATTGATAACTTGGATGGTACTTGGTCCAAGTGTTTCAATACATCATACTTTTGATCCAGAGGTCTGCATTTCCCAACAGAAATATGTGGTTTAGCTGGTGCCTTGGAAGTAGATGATTTGGAAGTTTATGCATCTTGTATTGGGATAAGAGTTGGGTATATTACTGGTTTTGGAAGATTAGACCGATTAGATCCATTTACTTGCTGGGATGAAGAAGATGGAACCTTAAACCAGTCTTCTAAAATAACTATTCCTAGACTGAATTTGATATTGGTAGAAGAACTTGCTTGTTCTTGCTGATCTCGCTGAAGGGATCTACCACGAGTTTCTTCTACGTACACAGTTCGAGCAGGGGTAGAATTGGAATAGTGGCTTCTAAAAGATACACGTCTTCCCCTGTATCCTGAACCTCTGGAACTTCCTCTGATTCCCCTGTTTGATACAGGGAATTCAGGCTCATCAAAATCGAAACTGCGACTGGCATATAGATTCGTTAATTGAATCATATTAATAGAACCGAAGATTAACTCTTCATCTAATGAAGACTCTTCCTAATTAGCCTATTTAGGATATACCGTTTGGTGGGGCAGTGCCCGTGGGTTTGAAGTAGATGGCATGAAGTCTGCCAGAGTGAAAGACAACTTAGGCTTTGACACATAACCATCTTCTTCTGATTCTTTTTCTTTCTTTGAATCATGTGGTTTCTTTGAGGACTTTACCTCTGACGAAGGGGGTTTTTCCTCAATATTCATGGCAGAAGACACAATCGGTTTCATTAATTGTGTTTGAAAAATAGCATGATTTTGGTTGATTGTCTTTCTGACTATCCAATCATCATACTTCTGTGCATTTTTGATTTTGACTTCTTTCCATTCGCCTTCCTCCTCTGGAACTGTAGCAGTAACACATGCTACCTGAGCTGAAGAACCTTTCAGTTTGAATTGTCCCGAGTTGACCATCTTTTGCAGGAGGTCTTTGAGGACAAAACACTCTTGGATGGGATTCCCCAACATTTTATGAAAAGAGAAATAATTGGGATGGTCTTCATCTCCTTCCTTATTTGGACTCTTAGGCCTTGGCAATTGAACCAGATTATTTTCCAGAGCCGAAATGAAGTAACTAGGAACATGTTCATTTCAGAAAGAGTATGTTTTACTCTTTATATCCTCAAATTTTTTTCATCATTGATCTCTTTGATCATCTGGACGAAAAGGCCTTTGTTGTTGGCGCTCAGAAGGTGGAGCCCTTCGAGAAGATGAAGGTTTTGATGTAGAAACAGGTACAGGTGCTTGTTTAAACATAACTGTAGCAGTTTCTGCTTTACCCATTCTCATTCCTGGAGCTGATGGAATTACACGAGATTTAGCCTTATCCTGTATAAAGGGAATCCTCAATCTGTTGAGCGATTAAAGTAAGGTCTCAAAACCCTCCTGTGTATTTCATAGGGATTAATGGCATGCGTAATTCGTCACGCAGATTTTCTACACAGATTGGCAACAATTACTCTTGAGGGAGTGCTAAGCTTAGGGAATATTTTAATCCCTTCCAGCGAGCAATGAAATCTAAGACCCTTTCATTATCTCTTTTCTTACAGTTTTTAAGATTGAAAACTGTTGTCTTTGGAAAAGTTGAGCTGAACTGAAGAAGGAATTGTTAACGTAGATCTTCTCATCCAGTAATTGACCGGGATGGCAAGCTTGTATACCAGACAAAGGCTGGTCCTTGCAAGGTCTGTACGAAGCATCTGAGTTTTATTGCTTCTTGCTGCTCCGGAGTTCCCATAATAGGATCACAACAAGACACATAATGCGTTAAATGCTGTTCAGGGTCGCATGATCCATTGAAAATAGGGAATACAGGGTTTCCAAAACTGGATGGAGGAGAGATTGAATCTACCCATTCAGAGTAAACATTCTTTTCTGGTTGAACCTGTGCATGTTTCCCTTCCATAGTTTCTAACCGAGCTGTTAATGACTCAACGATAGTTATTAACTTTTGAGAAACATCCGGTTGAACTTGGACTTGGGTAGGTGAAATGACTAGAGCTTGGATAGATGTGGTGGTTGGTGCTGCAACTGATGGTAGCACTGCCAACTGTTGTTGCACTTGACCCGTAGGATTAGACCTTTGAGGGTGTACTAATAGAGGAGGATATTCTTGATCCATCTCAGTAGCTGCAACAAATTCCCTTGGCTGACTGACTCCAGCACACTTAAGAAGAAGACTACCCTGAAGTAGTTCTGCATTCGACCTCCTTAATTCCTTCATTTCTTCCCCCTGTTGTGCAAACCTTTGCTATAGTGAGAGCGATTGGCCTTCTCTAGAGGAAGGATATGTAACCTGATTCTTTCCTCTCCCTTTGTTGGGTCCTTTTCAGAGAGGGGGAAGTGGGTTACTTGAAGGATTGCCTAGGTTCTGAGTAACCCTTTTATTTTGTGTACACACACCTTCTTTATTTGTGTCGGTGTGTACATCTTCTTGAGTAGGAACCTCTTCATCTGAGTCCCCTGAGTGAGACTCATCTTGTGGATCAACAACAACGACATTGATGACATTGATTGATGCATAACGCATCGTATCCCTTCTATCATCATTTCTGTGATATTGTCTTCTTCCATGTCTTTGATGAGACATTTCCTTTTGTTGATTTGATCCCTCAGGAACTTCACGACGAACAGTAATTTAGAGGGAATCTCCTAATAATTTTGCTCTTCGTTCCTCTTGAGGCTTCTTCCCCAATCGAGAAAAGACCGACTTTCTCTGAGGAGGGGATTGATGATTTGAAAAAGTCCCCAGTCCGGTGGACTGGGGCTGTTCCTGCTGTTCCCGCTCAACTCCTCGAATCCTATTTGTTGATTCCGAGGGTTGGTTTAAAAGAGTCCCCAGTCTGACAAGCTAGGGTGGCTCTTAACATGCTATGTATGAGACTTTCTTAAAAACTCTCCTGATCTTGCGAACCGTAGTCCGAAAATTAGCTATATGCATTAACCTGTATCCACATTTATCACCTAGTTCAAAAGACCGTTGCATGATTTCCGACACTTCTGTCACTTGATGATGTGCTTGCTCCATACAAGAGGCCTGTTCAATATTCTCATTTTCTTGATGTAGGAGTAATTCAAAAACTTGTTCTTTGTATTCTTGATTTCGAGAGGAACTAGTTGAGGCCTGTTCTTGAGAAATATTTTGATTAAAAACATAGTCCATTGACTGTGGCCGACCATGGTCAATAACATTGCATGAAACCATTTTTGGTAGGCTTTGCTGACTGGAGAGCACCGTGAAATGCAGTGCTCCATGAACACCCTGTCCTCTGACATGAATACCAGATGGGGCATTGACAATTAACTGGCACAATTTTATTAGTACTCCAAGGCATTGATGCTGAATTTCTCTCTACTTCTTTTCAGCCTTCGGATATCGAGAGACTAATAGAGATGCCAAATCAATCTGATGTTGTAACCAATCTATTATCTTAAGATGATTTTCATATTCATCATAAGATAATACTTTCTTCTTCAACTGAGAAAGATTTTTCCATATGTTGAGACGAATATCATGAATTCCATCTTCCGTTAACATCTTTGGAATGTCATACTGAGAATCAGCCAGAGGCCAAAACATGACTGGAACTTCACCTTTCACCAATTTTTTTCTCAAGTTCCGCATTTCCTCTTTATGATTCAATGAAGATTTTTCTACCTGATTTGACCAGAGTTGGTGTTTCCTTGTTGCTTCATCGGATTCAACAAGAGTGGTAGAGAAATCATTGATCAAACTAGAAGATGCATGACTTAGGGGTGGTTCAGAGAATGACCTACACCCTGGGCTATCTTCTGATTGAGAAAGTATTTCACCTACCAGCTATGAAACATTAGACATGACTGGTTTCACATTTGTAAGTGCCTCAAGATAAGAAGGCTTTATCGGCACTATAATGTCTATTGAGAATTTTCTGGGCAATGTGTATCACTATTGCGGAGAGGAATTTCGCATCGAAATTCATCATAATGTGGAGAACCACCATAATGGGTTATAAAAAAAGATGAGATCTCTTGATCCTTGGTCTTCTGACCACACAGAGGGTTCATGTGGCTCTCATCTGAAGATGAAACTTTGAGATCGACCGAATTGTCATCAAGCAAGCCTTCATGAGGAAGTGTCTGTTGAAGACCTTTGAAATTAATGTTCCCACTATTGAGAAATGAGGGAGTAGAATCTTGAATACAAACATATAACTGTCTTAGGGCTTCAAGAACTCCAGCATTGATCAAGGCCTTGTTACAGATTAGATCTTGATCTCCTGACTGTGCTGGGGTATTTTTCTTAGACGCCTTTTTACTCACTTTGGAAACCACTTGTTGATGAAAGTTACTGCTCTGAGCAGGAGTATGTGCCTGATCAGGAAATATGGCCAGGTTAGGCTAACGATCTCCACTCAAATCCAGTGTATGTGCCCGACTTGGTTGTCCGTATGATATGTGGGAGTATGCCCCACAACTCTCTTGGATTGGAACAAATTTGTGTGTCTGTTCCGGAGTGAACTGTTGATGTGTCACTCCACTGGTAGGGATAGATTTATGTTTCTTTTCCTGAGATGCTGCTGAAGCTGTTATAATATCCTGGTAGGCATCCAGAATATGAGCAGAGATTTTCTTCTACTCTTTCACCATTGATAGAATCTACTTGGTGACTTCAGCTGTCGGAACGAGTATATATGTCCATTCTGTGATTGGAGTAGGTGTATGTGCATGATCCTGTCCTCCTTTTACTGTCAGTGAATCCTGAAAGTACTCATGTGTGGGGGCAGAGAGTTGAGTCTGCCTCCTGTTTGTCGCTGAAGCTTTCTGACTAACTTCTCCATGTGCTACCAAGCGAGACTGTTGGTAGGCTTGGTTAGTATTAGTAGGTGTATGTGCCTGCTGATTGTAACGACCCAAATTTTTTCGATGGAAATTACTTTGTTATGAATATGTCATAAAATAACATGAAAACACAACAAAATGAACTACTAAGTGATAAGTAACCTTTAAACATAAGTTTATCACTTCTATGTTTGGAATTTTGAAAATCCGACATTCACGGTTGTGTTCAAGATGATTTTTGGAGTCTAATGAAACAAAAATAATTTTTGATGAATAGTAACCTACCCTTATGAATAGTAACCTACCCTTATTAATAGTAATATGACCCTTATGAATATTAAATAAGAGTAACATTACCTATGAATAATAAAATAAAATTTAGACATCTTAGAAAGTGACAATTTAACCTTAGTAAACATTTTTGGTATTTTATAAGTCATAAATAAATAATTATAATTAATTAATTAATTTAATAGAAAATTAATATCCCTGAAATGTATTAATAAATTATTGAATCAATGTCTAATAGTTTTTAGATAATTTTATAAGACCCTACGTAATTTTTGAAAGAACTATAAAATCAGTTTTAATCTTAAAAACTGTTTTTAAAGTAAATTATGTTTTTAATTGAATATTAAATTAATAATATTTAGAAAGTTATTTTTGAAAAATGTAATTCATTTTTGGATTCTACACATCGAAAAAGGGTTGGGGTAAATTTTTGGGATTTTTCTGAGATACTTGAATTTTTGGTGAATAGTAGAATACATTAATTTACCATATAAATAAATTTTAATTAAAACCCACTATTCCTGACATCACAAGTGATGTAAGCACCCAAATCCCGAACTCACATGCCTTTTTTAATATTCTTGGTCATCCAAGACTCACTATTCTTTGTCTTAGGAGAAAATAATAAACTAATGAATTTTATATTAAGGAAACCCCTCTCCCCTCCACTATAAAAGCCACCCTTAACTCCCTCATTTCCTCACACCTCTCAAGCTCCAAGCCTTCTCTAAACTCTGCCCAAAAATCGTCCCAAGAACCTCCCCCACGTCCAAAATGTTCTGGTCTTATCAAAATACCAATACGAGCTTCCTTAAGGAGGATCTCAAGAGGAAGATTTAAGAGGTAATTTTCCTCCCTCTTCTCCTTTAATTTCCTTTCATGTTCAAGTTCCTTTCTTGATCTCCCCCCACCTATATTCATACAAATTGTTTTGTAACTCCAGTATTATAAAAATAATGTAATTTTATTATTCTAATGGGATATTATATCACCACACACCATTTACCTCATCCTTTTATTTTATTAAATATAACATTGTTCATGAGGTGTTAATTTATCACCTTCAAAAACGACATGCTCTCTTCTTCCATTTCTACCTTCAGATCTGGTCATGAAACCATTTTTATTGTTGAACCAGAATATTTTATATGTATTATGTTCTATTTTAAGTTCTGGAAATAACCTATGGCCAAATTACTAAGTTAAAAGTTAAAACATGTTCGTTGTGATCCAAAAACCGCTCAAATTAACCCAAATAACCATCATTAAATTCTTATCTAATGATTTGTCCACTTGGATCTAATATAATTCATTATAAAATTATTAAAGCTACTGTAATATCATTAATTACATGTAATATCAGTTCTGGATGTTTACTCATGATCTACCCAAACTTCAATTTAAGAATACAAGTGAACCACTCAAGAAAACCATAAAAACGAACATCCCCGAACAATGTTTTTAAACTCTATAAGTCATCCAAAGGAATATAATATGACATAATGAAACCAGAATGAAACCTATTAATGTACACATGGTTCTGGATTTCTAATTAATGAATATAATGTCATTATACAGGACATTAAAGAGAAGGAGGCATTCGGGTACAAGGTAAGGGGAAATCTCAAACCCAGTTTTCTTCCTTATGGTTCTCCCTCTTTCACTCTATTTTTGATATTGTTACTCCTCAAAGATCTTTTTTTCATCATTTCCTTTACTTTTCTGGGATATAAATGTTTTTCACTGGTTTTTATGTCCATCAAAATGTTTTCCAAAAGAACTCTTATTTCAAGAACTCACCTTTTACCTCTCATTCAAGGTTTATGGTTCTTTTATCAAGTATGTTGTGCCCTCTTTCATTTGGGAACCCAAAGCATATGAATGTGTTATTATGAGATGAAATCCATTCCTTTCCATGGGTTATTTATGTACATGTTTGATATGTGTTCTATGTGGAAAGCATGATAATGATAATGTTATGATGTGACGGGTGCGCCCGGTATTATATAGCGCTCTAATGCATTGGGTAAAGTGATGAATCAATGAGTAAATGCGAAATTATGTACGAACAATATTATAGCTTGGTTCACAAATATGTTCTATAGTTAACCACTAATACATGATGTTTCATTTTTATGCATTTCCACATTTCAACTCTTTTATTTATGCTCCTCTCATGTTCATGATCTTTTGCCTATGTTATGTTTATGATCAGCCCATGCTTTGTTGTTCTTATCTATCCTATTACTGGGATTTTAGCTCACCCCTTTTTATGTATATCCTCAGGTGGATACATGTACTAAGGAGAGGACAAGTTCCACTAAGAAGCTAAAGAAGAAGAAATTAAATAAATGTTTATGATTGATGTTGTATTTGTCAAGTATGGTCCTAGTTTTCCCAAGACACTAAACCTCTGGATCCTCCATGTGTAATACTATCATGTTGTTTATCTTTGAAATGATTTAATAGTAATGTAAGAAAAGTCCGGGTCTCTATAGTTGGTATCAAAGGCAAGGTTTAGTTAATTTGGGAATTAGGATTAGTGAACCCTAGAGAAATCCTACAACATGAGACTAAGTAAAAATTAACACACAAGAATATTTACCTAGGGATCCCATATGTTATGTTTTTGGTATAATTGTTTAAATGAATAAGTTATTCATGAATTTTTTACTTATGTTTTGTTCCAACCTTTTCTATTTTAGAAAATAGTGGGAACCAGGAGTGGAAATGAAGGAGAAGTACCCACACCTGTTTGTGTAAAGTGAAATTTTGGGGGAGAAATTTCTTAAGGTGGGAAGAATGTAACGACCCAAAGTTTTTCAATGGAAATTCCCTTCTTATAAATATTTCATAATATAACATGAAAACACAACAAAATGAACTAATAAGTGATAAGTAACCTTTAAACATAAGTTTGTCACTTCTATGTTTGGAATTTTGAAAATCCGACATTCATGGTTGTGTTCAAGATGATTTTTGGAGTGTAATGAAACAAAAATAATTTTTGGTGAATAGTAACCTACCCTTATGAATAGTAACCTACGCTTATTAATAGTAATATGACCCTTATGAATAGTAAATAAGAGTAACATTACCTATGAATAATAAAATAAAATTTAGACATCTTAGAAAGTGACAATTTGACCTTAGTAAACGTTTTTGGTATTTTATAAGTCATAAATAATTAATTAAAATTAATTAATTAATTTAAAAGAATATTTATATACCTGAAATGTACTCGTAAATTATTTAATAAATGTCTAATAGTTTTTAGATAATTTTATAAGACCCTACGTAATTTTTGAAAGAACTATAAAATCAGTTTTAATTTAAAAACTCTTTTTAAGTAAATTGTGATTTTAATTGAATATTAAATTAATAATATTTAGAAAATTATTTTTGAAAAATGGACTTCATTTTTGGATTCTACACATCGAAAAATGGTTGGGGTAAATTTTTGAGATTTTTCTGAGATACTTGAATTTTTGGTGAATAGTAGAATACATTAATTTACCATATAAATACATTTTAATTAAAAACCACTATTCCTGACATCACAAGTGATGTAATCACCAAAATCCCGAACTCACATGCCTTTTCTACTATTATTGGTCATCAAAGGCTCACTATTCCTTGTCTTAGGGGAAAATAATAAACTAATGAATTTTATATTAAGGAAACCCCTCTCCCCTCCACTATAAAAGTCACCCTTCACTCCCTCATTTCCTCACACCTATAAAGCTCCAAGACTTCTCTAAAATAGGCCCAAAAATCTTCCCTAGCACCTCCCCCACATACAAAATCTTCTGGTCTTATCAAAAGACCAAGACTATCTTCCTTGAAGAAGATCTCAAGAGGAAGATTTAAGATGTAATTTTCCTCCCTCTTCTCCTTTAATTTCCTTTCATGTTCAAGTTCCTTTCTTGATCTCCCCCACATATATTCATCCAAATTGTTTTTTAACTCCAGTATTATACATATACTGTAATTTTATGATTCTAATGGGATATTATATCACCCCACACCCTTTACCTCTTCCTTTTATTTTATTAAATAGAACGTTGTTCATGAGGTGTTAATTTATCACCTTCAAAAACGACATGCTCTCTTCTTCCATTTCTACCTTCAGATATGGTCATGAAACCATTTTTATGGTTGAACCAAAATATTTTATGTGTATTATGTACTATTTTAAGTTCTGGAAATAACCCATGGCCAATTTTTAAGTTAAAAGTTAAAACAAGTTCATTGTGATCCAAAAACCGCTCAAATTATCCCAAATAACCATCATTAAATTCTTATCTAATGATTCGTCCACTTGGATCTAATATAATTCATTATAACATTATTAAAGATAATGTAATATAATTAATAAAATGTAATATCAGTTTTGGACGTTTACTCATGATCTACCCAAACTTCAATTTAAGAATACAAGTGAACCACTCAAGAAAACCATAAAAACGAACATCCCTGAACAATATTTTTAAACTCAATAAGTCATCCAAAGGAACATAATATGACATAATGAAACCATAATTAACCCTATTAACGTACACATGGTTCTGGATTTCTAATTAATGAATATAATGTCATTATACAGGACATTAAAGAGAAGGAGGTATTCGGGTACAAGGTAAGGGGAAATCTCGAACCCAATTTTCTTCCTTCGGGTTCTCCCTCTTTCACTCCATTTTTGATATGGTTACTCCTCAAAGATCATTTTTTCATAATTTACTTTACTTTTATGGGATATAAATGTTTTTCACTGGTTTTTATGTCTATCAAAATGTTTTCCAAAAGAACTCTTCTTTCAAGAACTCACCTTTTACCTCTCATTCAAGGTTGATGGTTCTTGTATCAAGTATGTTGTTCCCTCTTTATTTTGGGAACACAAAGCTTATGAATGTGTTATTATGAGATGAAACCCATTCCTTTCCATGGGTTATTTATGTACATGTTTGAAATGTGTTCTATGTGGCAAGCATGATAATGATAATGTTATGATGTGACGGGCGCGCCCAGAATTATATAGCGCAATATGAATGTTTAAATGTGACGGGTGCGCCCGGAATTATATAGCACTCCAATGCATTGGGTAAAGTGATGAATCTCATGAGTAAATGTAAAATTATGTGTGAAAAAGATGCTAGATTGGTTCATAAATCTTTGTGGTAGTTATCCACTAAGACATTATGTTTCATTTTTATGCATTGCCACATTTCAAGTCTTTTATTTATGCTCCTCTCATGTTCATGATCTTTTTACTATGTTATGTTTATGATCACCCCATGATTTTTGGTTCTTATCTATCCTTTTTCTGGGCTTTTAGATCACCCATTTTGATGTATATCCTCAGGTGGCTACATGTACTAAGGAGAGGACAAGTTCCACTAAGAAGCTAAAGAAGAAGAAATTAAATAAATGTTAATGATTGATGTCGTATTTGTCAAGTATGGTCCTAGTTTTCCAAAGACACTAAACCTCTGGATCCTCCATGTGAAATACTATTATGTTGTTTATCTTTGAAATGATGTAATAGTAATGTAAGAAAAGGTCGGGTCGCTATACTCATTGCACTTCACCGAACGTGGTTGACGAGCTCCATCATATGTAGTCAGATGAGCCTACTGACTAGCTGATGATGTATAAACAGGTGTATGTTCCTGCCTATAGTACTCTACTGGAATTGCCTGGCGGGATTGGCGTGATGCTGCCTGACGAGTCTGTTGGACAGTGGAATTAAAACAGGCAGCTGTGTGTGTCCGCTCGTTGCTTGCCACCAAGTTAGGTTGGTGGACTTCTCCGGAGATGGAAGAGATGAGAACCTTCTAACTGTTGACCGGATTCTGCCTCTGGCGGTTCTTCTTGCCTGCTCGGGTTCGAGGAACCTGAGCCGAATTGTAACACTCCGAGATTTTATGAAAAATATTTTTTTTTAATTTCATTAATGCCTTGTGTTGTACGGTACACCAAAAGGATCTTGCACAACACACATCCTTGACTTGCCTTGCATTACACGCAATCACGACCTTCCTCGATAGCGTGTGTTGTACGCAATACTGAGTTTCACTAAACAACGATATACTATTAAAATATTATTAAAAATAGCCGTTATGAATAGTAATAACCACTTTTTGAAATTTTATAAATTTTATTTTTCAAAATTGACTTCATTTTTGAATTTGGAATATCGAAATTAGCTTAGGGTGAAATTTTGGTACTTTTCGGATAACTTTCATTTTCTGATGAATAGTGAAAATTACTAAATTTTAATTAAAAACAACTTTTTTAATCGAAATAATTAATAGTGATAAATTATTAATTTTAGTGGTTTTAAAGTATATTTAGAATATATTTTTACAATTTAATACAAAGTTGGTCATTGGATGTAATTTAATATTTAAACCAGACATAAACAAGTGTCAATCTTTTGATAATTATTATCTCTTAAGAACACGCTATTTGTTTTGACGACGAGAATTAATTTTTAAATTAATTAATGCAACTGATATGTTTTGAATTTGGTAAAATATAAATCATTTTTTAGTTCATAATATCAAATATAGCTTAGGCCTAATTTTTGGTATTTTTCTGAAAACTTTCAATTTTTGATGAATAGTGAAACCACTAAGTGGTAGTTAAAAAAATGAATTGTTCATAAAACTTAATTTTACCGCTTCTGTGAGTGGAATTTCAAAAATCTGAGAGACACGGTTGATGTCAGTAAGTAAAATGTGGTTCAATGAGATGAAAATAATTTGTGATGAATAGTAACTTTTTACTTTTATTTACCACAATTAAAAGTAAATAGGGAAATTAAGGGTAAAAATGATATTATTATTACCCTAACACATGTCCAAATTCTATTGGACAAGTGTAATTCGACCAAAAAAAACCCTAGGAATAAAATATGACCATTTAGGCCCACTTGGATGAGATTAGGACATTTATTATTATTTAATTCAAAGAAGGGTTAAAAGAGTTAAAATCAAAGTTTATTTACTAAAACATTTTTAATATAGGGTTATACATAAGATAAATTCGATTGTAAATATTAATTAGAAATATAAAAATATTTACTACATAATGGTATTTTATTTGTAATTTTTAGACATTAAATAATTTAATTTATTTATGACACAACGATGATGCGGTAATTATCTTATTAATGAAATATTGACATAATTGATGTTATAAATACTCAAATAAATATAATTTGAGACTTTTTATGACTTACACTAATTTTCTAGGTTAATATGACATGTTATTGTTGATTTAATTAAATTTTTTCGAACTTATCATTCTGTTATGATTTTCACAAAAATCAATTACTAAATAGTGTCAAAATTGACATAAAATAGTTTTTAAAACAAATATTATATTATTAATTGTTATTTTATTCCTAAAAATCTATTGTTCGGCCAAATTACTTAGATAAGGTTATATATATTACTAATAAACAATTTGGGGTTCGTTTGGATTCTTATAGTATGTTTATTAACCTTATAGTATAAGAACACAAGAAGACACGATAAAAGTAAAATTATTTAACTTAATGTTAAATCTAAATGATAAGGTTAAAATAGGAACCTAAACTTGTCTAAATTCTATTGTATGAGAGGATTTAGACCCATACCCACCTTATCCTCGAAATAAATCAATTTGGAGCTATTTAAAACCGAACTTGACTTTATAATAAAATAATATTTTTAGTTATTCCAAAGGTGCCCCTCTCCTCCCTTATAAAAGGACACCTCCTCCCTCTCTTCCTCACACAACTTTGAGCCTTCAAGCTCGGCCAAACCCTGCCAAAATCTCTTCTCCACTTCCCTAGAAACATCCTAGAGGTTCTGGTCTTCCTCAAAGACCAATTTTAGCACCCTAAGAGGAGGTCTCAAAGAGGCGCTTCAAAGAAGAGGTAATTTCCGTTACCGATTCTTTCACCTTTATTTCTTCTTCCACTTCTTCTTCTTAGGTTGTTTCATTATGAAGTAATAACATCAGTATCAATCATATACTGATATGTTATTATAAGTATGAAACAATCCTATTTCACCATCTATCCATCCTACGGAAAACGAAATCACCTCGCGTGCGTACGTACGGAATACCGTCTCCACGCCGTGGTGAAATCTATTTTCCACCACCACCATACTTGGATGGGTATAATGGTGTAAATAATAACTATATATTATTATTTTAAAGTGATATTTATTCTGAAATAGTATACATACACTCCAATACAGTCCCACGATCATGAGAACGATATCATCGCTCGTGCGTACGTACGGACTACCGTCTCCACGACGCGATGAGATTCATTCTCCACTTTAAAAATTCATGAATGATTATAAAGTATATATAATAAGTAATCATGAAATATATGACATAATAATAATACTGGATTTATGTGTATATATATTAATGTCACCTACTTAATTCCGTTCAACTCAATAAGGAAACGAAAACAGCGTTCATGCGTACGTACGGCCTACCGTCTCCATGAACGGTGTATTTCATTCCATTTACTGATTTATTATATATATCTATATTATGAATATATATATATTTATGAATCATGTTTTATATTCTGGAATTAAGTAATCATGATCTAAGTAATCATATGAATAATTACAAGTCAAAACACAGACGACAAATGAAACAATTTTACCCAAAACGCTCTTAAACATGGAATTTACAAAAGAACGGGTAATATAAAGTCATAAGTGAACCATATATGATATCATAACAATGAATATGATTCTGTAATAAGTCAATGACATTATTTAAATCATTATACAGGAGGTTAGGACACTTACAAAGCAAATCGGACCTAAGGTAAGGGAAATATCACAATCTCATTTTTATTCGAGATTGTTTATACTTTGGTATTCACTGGGGTGTATTTTATCATCCACATCCATGTTTCCTCAATATGTAATATTAGTTCCATCCTTCTACAATAGTTTATATCCAATTTTACCCTTTGGTAAGTTTTTTTGTAAAAGATATGAAAGGAATATTTTGTCATTTTTCGTATGAGGTACTTTTTGACTTTTCCGACAAAAGTACGAAGAATGTTTTTTTAACTTATACGGAATGAATGGATTTTTAAAACATTATTTCCAAGAAGCTTCCTTTACAAGTTTTCAAGTTTATTTTTAATCAACTTCTTTTAGTTTATAATTGTATGAAATGTTAATAAAGGAAAAGTGTTTTTAAAGCAGAAAGGATATTTTCCTCAAGAATGGAGTTTAAGTGTTTTATCAAAATTATTTTCCATCTAAGATAATAAAGGGTTCTGTTTTTATCCCTATTTATTTGATTATGTTGTGATGGAATTATATTTTTATGAATTCCTTTATCTTATATGAATTGTTTTATGATGTCACAATGTTTAAGATTCCCATTTTTATTACATGGGTTATGCAATGATGTATGATTTATGATTTTGTGGCACACATAAGAATGGTATCATTATGAGATGGGTGGGACCTATATCTCCCTCCAATGCATTGGGTAAAGATTTTATATCTCATGAGATAGACATGGCTGGAATGGTAGGTTATACCGGTTCAGTGAAACAGGACTGAAACGAGGGTGACTCGGTTCAGAAAGGGAATTTGTCCACTAAGATAGTCTTGGCAATGAGTCTTGACTAACAAGAAATGATTCTCTATGATTATGTGTGTATGCCACAATGTTTCATGTTTTAGGTTATGATTATTGGGATTTCATTTCACAACTATGATTTATCCCATGTTATGAAATTATGCTCTCTTTTGCAGGTTAAGATTTCCAAAATGTTATGTTCTTATGAATATGATGTGATTGATATTTCTTTTGTTTACCCTTACTGAGCATTTGAGCTCACCCTTTTATGTTTACTTTTCCCCAGGATATAAAGAAATGTTTTAGGTATTAAAAAAAAGGGAAGATCTTTATGGGAGATGTTGAAGATCTTTCACCAGGATTAGAAGATTATACTCCGTGTTTCCAAAGACACTAAACTATTACGATCCTTGTGTGTGTGTTTTTGTTATGTACTAAGTATTCCGTAAATGTAATGTAATGTCAATGTACGTCAAGCTTCGGGTCTCTACAGTTGGTATCAGAGGAAAGGTTTAGTCAACCTTTGGAAACTAGGATGTGAGAACTTTAGTGAGATCCCTAGAGATATTTATAAGGTATGTCTAGGGATGTCCCTAAGGATAAGTATACGTATATGATATAGTCCTAGAACTACGGTAACGATCATAGAATTTAACCTAAGAAGTTAGATATTGAAGTTACTCCCCCTTTATTATGATTTTTGCCTCTCACACTATTCTTTTTGGGTTTTAGACGATGGATGGAACCCAAAGGAACCGTGTTGATCAATGAAATGGACAATGCAATGATTCCCCTCCTGAACAAACAAATGTTATGGGAGATGGAGTGCAAAATCTTATTGCTATACTTACAAAATCTATGAATCATTCTGAACTTCCAAATGAGTAGAGAAGGGAACAATATTCTATTGAGTCCTTCATGAGGCAACATCCACCTTCTTTCAGTGGGACTTCCGATCCACTTGTTGCTGAAAAATGGATCAGTACCACTGAAAAGATATTTTCAGTTCTTCAATGTTCTGAACATGATAATGTCATCTTAGCAGTATATCCTTTGGAAGGTGAAGCTGATCAATGGTGGAATCTTATCAAGAATACGAGGCCAAGAGATGAAATTGAGTCCATGGAATGGGACGAGTTCAAGAATTTATTTTTTCAATAAGTACTTCCCTCATATTCTTTGAACAAAGATGGATAAGGAGTTTCTCGAACTAAAGCAAAAGGATGATGAATCCGTTGGTATATACGAAGCGAATTTTACAAGACTTTCAAGGTATGCATCTGGAATTATCATCCAACCTGAAAGTAAAGTTGATCGATTTTTCAGTGGCTTAAAACCAAGTCTTCGAAGGGCATTAGCTATAAGATACTTCAATAGCTATGAAGAAATTGTGCGTTGTGCTATCAAGGTAGAAATGAAAGTTGGTGTTACATATCCATCTCATAGTTTTGAAAAGAAACGAACGATGGAATTCAAGGAGAAATCTCAGAATAATGGTGAAAAGAAGATGAATATTTCCTTATGCACAAAGTGTAGAAAGAAGCATGGTGGATATTGTCTTAAAAGGACTAGAAAATGTTTTAAGTGTGGAAAAGAAGGTCATCGAGTAGCTGAGTGTTGAAGTAATGGAAAAAGGGTTTCTAATGATGGGAATAAAGAAAAGACTGCAGAGAATGCACCACCAACACTTAAATGCTTCAAGTGTAAGGAAATGGGGCATTATGCTAATAAATTCCCTAATCCAAGGGTTAGTGATGATCGACATGAGCAACCACTTTAGGCAAAGGACAAAGGGAAGTCACATGCGATCACTATTGGTGATGTTGAATATGACAACGATGTGGTGGAATGATTAAGTGTTTATGTAATGGGATTCCAAAATAATGTTGTATCATAAAGTATTGGAATATTTATGTATTGGTCTAATGTGGTATTCAAAGTGATTGAGATATTTTTGGAAATAAGATGATATGAGCATAATGAAGGGATAAGTAGAAAATGAAATGTTTGACATTATTCATGAGCTCATGATTGATATAAGGACTAAGTGATATCATGGTTTGAGTATATAGAATTTTGAGGATTTTGGTATGTGGAAGGTGTTAACTTTTAACTGCATTCAAGTTTTCACTATGGTTCAATGGGTATTCAAGAGAGTACAAGATTAAGGCCTTTGAATGTTTGGAATGTGACCAATAAGATATATCTTATGATATATGGGGATCAATGATGGTATTAAATCTCTAAGAGTGGACGACAATATTATGGATAAGCCTAAAGATTGGAATGGATTATGTTGGACATAAGTTAGTATTGTTTAATGATAATACTTTTTTGATATTGTTGATGGGATGTTATAGTAATATAGCTTTAGAAAAAGGACAACCTGCAGGATGAGCGACAGCCCATCGCGTCGGACAAGACCGTGGGAATCGAACCCACAACCGAAGTGCGACTGGCCTTTATCGCCTACCACTAGCCTACAGGAAGTCCCTGTTTAGTATAAACTAGTTTTATTATATTAAGCAGTATGATATATGAAGTATAAGTCCATTTTAGTAACTATATATGATTAATCTCACTATAGATGGACTTATGTATTTTTTGATAACTTTTCTAACCTTTTGTTTGAGACAGATGGAATGAACCATCATTCTATCACATGATCTGCTAACACATCACAAATGACAAATTCAACTTCATTTCTTTAAGAGATGAAGTGGAAATTGTCCAAAGAATGAAAAATGTTGAGACTATACCAAAATCACGAAAGTATTTCTTCTAATTCCAATTTCATCAACTTTAGGGAAATGATCTTGAAAACCAAAAATGTTGTATTAGTGCTCTTATATCTGAGGAATCAGATGGTACCTTAGATCGTCACAAATTTATGGCTTTGTGATTGCTAGCTTTTCCATAGCCATGTTCTCTACCACTCTCCATCAGAACATGATGGCTAGATTTCTCTTCCATATCCATATTTTCACCTATGTGGAAACCCATTGATTAGTTTATTTGGGTAACCATTACGTTTCATAATTTTGTTTTTAAAGATTGGTTTTGGTATTCTTTTTTTCGATGTGGGTTTCTATTAAAGAAACTTTCGAATAGTAAACCATTTATAACCCCAACGAATTTCGAGGGCGAAATTCATTTTAAGGGGGGTAGAATGTAACACCCCGAGATTTTATGAAAAATATTCTTTTTAATTTCATTAATGCCTTGTGTTGTACACTACACCAAAAGGAGCTTGCACAACACACATCCTTGACTTGCCTTGCATTACACACAATCGCGACCTTCCTCGATAGCGTGTGTAGTACGCAATACCGAGTTTCACTAAACAACGATATACTATTAAAATATTATTAAAAATAGCCGTTATGAATAGTAATAACCACTTTTTGAAATTTTATAAATTTTATTTTTCAAAATGGACTTCATTTTTGGATTCGGAATATCGAAATTAGCTTAGGGTGAAATTTTGGTACTTTTCGGATAACTTTCATTTTCTGATGAATAGTGAAAATTACTAAATTTTAATTAAAAACAACTTTTTTAATCGAAATAATTAATAGTGATAAATTATTAATTTGATTGGTTTTAAAGTATATTTAGAATATATTTTTACAATTTAATACAATGTTGGTCATTGGATGTAATTTCACATTTAAACCAAACATAAACAAGTGTCAATCTTTTGATAGTTATTATCTATTAAGAACACGCTATTTGTTTTGATGACGGGAATTAATTTTTAAATTAATTAATGCAACTGATATGTTTTGAATTTGGTAAAATAGAAATCATTTTTGAGTTCATAATATCAAATATAGCTTAGGCCTAATTTTTGGTATTTTTCTGAAAACTTTCAATTTTTGATGAATAGTGAAACCACTAAGTGGTAGTTAAAAAAACTGAATTGTTCATAAAACTTAATTTTACCGCTTCTGTGAGTGGAATTTCAAAAATCCGAGAGACACGGTTGATGTCATTAAGTAAAATGCGGTTCAATGAGATGAAAATAATTTTTGGTGAATAGTAACTTTTTACTTTTATTTACCACGGTTAAAAGTAAATAGGGTAATTAAGGGTAAAAATGATATTATTATTACCCTAACACATGTCCTAATTCTATTGGACAAGTTTAATTCGACCAAAAACAACCCTAGGAATAAAATATGACCATTTAGGACCACTTGGATTAGATTAGGACATTTATTATTATTTAATTCAAAGAAGAGTTAAAAGAGTTAAAATCAAAGTTTATTTACTAAATTTTTTTTAATATAGGGCTATACATAAGATAAATTCGATTGTAAATATTAATTAGAAAGATAAAAAGATTTACTACATAAAGGTATTTTATTTGTAAATTTTAGACATTAAATAATTTAATTTATTTATGACACAACGATGATGCAGTAATTATCTTATTAATGAAATATTGACATAATTGATGTTATAAATACTCAAATAAATATAATTTGAGACTTTTTATGACTTACAATAATTTTCTAGGTTAATATGACATGTTATTGTTGATTTAATTAACTTTGTTCGAACTTATCATTCTGTTATGATTTTCACAAAAATCAATTACTAAATAGTGTCAAAATTGACATAAAATAGTTTTTAAAACAAATATTATATTATTATTTGTTATTTTATTCCTAAAAATCTAAGGTTCGTCCAAATGACTTAGATAAGGTTATATATATTAATAATAAACAATTTGGGGTTATTTTGGCTTCTTATAGTAAGTTTATTAACCTTATAGTATAAGAACACAAGAAGACACGATAAAAGTAAAATTATTTAACTTAATGTTAAATCTAAATGATAAGGTTAAAATAGGAACCTAAACTTGTCTAAATTCTATTGGATGAGAGGATTTCGACCCATCCCCACCTTATCCTCGAAATAAATCAATTTGGAGCTATTTAAAACCGAACTTGAATTTATAATAAAATAATATTTTTAGTTTTTCCAAAGGTGCCCCTCTCCTCCCTTATAAAAGGACACCTCCTCCCTCTCTTCCTCACACAACTTTGAGCCTTAAAGCTCGGCCAAACCCTGACAAAATCTCTTCTCCACTTCCCTAGAAACATCCTAGAGGTTCTGGTCTTCCTCAAAGACCAATTTTAGTGCCCTAAGAGGAGGTCTCAAAGAGGCGCTTCAAAGAAGAGGTAATTTCCGTTACCGATTCTTTCACCTTTATTTCTTCTTCCACTTCTTCTTCTTAGGTTGTTTCATTATGAAGTAATAACATCAGTATCACTCATATACTAATATGTTATTATAAGTATGAAACAATCCTATTTCACCATCTATCCATCCTACAGAAAATGAAATCACCGCGCGTGCGTACGTACGGAATACCGTCTCGACGCCGTGGTGAAATCTATTTTCCACCACCACCTTACTTGGATGGGTATAATGGTGTAAATAATAACTATATATTATTATTTTAAAGTTATATTGATTCTGAAATAGTATACATACACTCCAATACAGTCCCATGATCATGAGAATGATATCATCGCTCGTGCGTACGTACGGACTACCGTCTCCACGGCGCGATGAGATTCATTCTCCACTTTAAAAATTCATGAATGATTATAAAGTATATATAATAAGTAATCATGAAATATATGAAATAATAATAATACTGGATTTATGTGTATATATATGAATGTCGTCTACTTAATTCTGTTCAACTCAATAAGGAAATGAAAACAACGTTCATGCGTACGTACGGCCTACCGTCTCCATGAACGGTGTATTTCATTCCATTTACTGATTTATTATATATATGTATATTATGAATATATATATATAAATCATGTTTTATATTCTGTAATTAAGTAATCATGATCTAAGTAATCATATGAATAATTACAAGTCAAAACACGGACGACAAATGAAACAATTTTACCCAAAACGCTCTTAAACATGGAATTTACAAAAGAACGGGTAATATAAAGTCATAAGTGAACCATATATGATATCATAACAATTAATATGATTCTGTAATAAGTCAATGACATTATTTAAATCATTATACAAGAGGTTTGGACACTTACGAAGCAAATCGGACCTAAGGTAAGGGAAATATCACAATCTCATTTTTATTCGAGATTGTTTATACTTTGGTATTTACTGGGGTGTATTTTATCATCCACATCCATGTTTCATCAATATGTAATATTATTTCCATCCTTATAAAATAGTTTATATCCAATTTTACCCTTCGGTAAGTTTTTTTTGTAAAAGATATGAAAGGAATCTTTTGTCGTTTTTCATACGAGGTACTTTTTGACTTTTCCGACAAAAGTACGAAGAATGTTTTTTTAACTTATACGGCATGAATGGATTTTTAAAACATTATTTCCAAGAATCTTCCTTTACAAGTTTTCATGTTTATTTTTAATCGACTTATTTTAGTTTATAAATTGTACGAAATGTTAAGAAAGGAAAAGTGTTTTTAATGCAGAAAGGATATTTTCCTCAAGAATGGAGTTCAAGTGTTTTATCAAAATTATTTTCCATCTAAGATAATAAAGGGTTATGTTTTTATCCCTATTGATTTGATTATGTTGTGATGGAATTATATTTTTATGAATTACTTTATCTTATATGAATTGTTTTATGATGTCACAATGTTTAAGATTCCCATTTTTATTACATGGGTTATGCAATGATGTATGATTTATGATTTTGTGGTGCACATAAGAATGGTATCATTATGAGATGGGTGGGACCTATATCTCCCTCCAATGCATTGGGTAAAGATTTTATATCTCGTGAGATAGACATGGCTGGAATGGTAGGTTATACCGGTTCAGTGAAACAGGACTGAAACGAGGGTGACTCGGTTCAGAAAGGGACTTTGTCCACTAAGATAGTCTTGGTAATGAGTCTTGACTAACAAGAAATGATTCTCTATGATTATGTGTGTATTCCACAATGTTTCATGTTTTAAGTTATGATTATTGGGATTTCATTTCACTACTATGATTTATCCCATGTTATGAAATTATGCTCTCTTTTGCAGGTTAAGATTTCCAAAATGTTATGTTCTTATGAATATGATGTGATTGATATTTCTTTTGTTTACCCTTACTGAGCATTTGAGCTCACCCTTTTATGTTTACTTTTCCCCAGGATATAAAGAAAGGTTTTAGGTACTAAAAAAATGGGAAGATCTTTATGGGAGATGTTGAAGATCTTTCACCAGGATTAGAAGATTATACTCTGAGTTTCCAAAGACACTAAACTATTACGATCCTTGTGTGTGTGCTTTTGTTATGTACTAATTATTCCACAAATGTAATGTAATGTCAATGTACGTCAAGATTCGGGTCTCTACACGAATTCCTGGAGTCAGTACCCTCATCATGTTGAGGGCGTACAACCGCACAAGTCTGGCGGCGATTATTGATAGGATCCCTCAGGAAGGACTCCTGCTTCTTTGAATTAAGGCCCTGAGGGACCTGCTCATTCACCTCACCAGAATCTGGGAGTGAATGGTGATTGCGTTCCGGGGATAACGACCCGAAACCATTGGAGATGGTGGTTAGCACCGCCTGCTTCTCGATCATCGGTCGTCATTTTTCAGAAGACCAGTGTGATTTGTTCACTTAGAGGGCTTGTCGGGCAGCCTCCAGAGTTGGGATGGTACCTTGTTGATGGTACTCCTCAACCATTTCATTTGATACCCAGCATTGAAGACACTGAGTAGGTGATGTCATCCTTAGAGAGGATGATGATCCAGCAGGAGTAGCAGCAGTGGCATTTGCAGCAGCAGTATTCATAGGAGTGAACTTGAGAGTAGCCATTCTGGAAATGTAGAAGATCTTGGAAAAGAGTGCCAGTTTTATATAACAGACATAATCAAGATAAACTTATCCACTACATATTTTGGATGAGAACATATGTCAATGATTTTTTTTGTTGGCCCTCTCATTGAGTTTTAAATAGGGGCCAAAAAAATTGGTAAATCATTATTTTAACTTTGTTAAGGATTCACGTCGGGTTCACCATTTTTTGTTTCCATCAGAATTTGGAGATGACCTCCTTGATTGAAGGTTCAAACATTCCAATCGGTTTCTAATGGGTTTGTTCACAGAACCAGAAACATCCAATGATTCCACATCCATTTGGGCCTACTTTCCAAAGGTAGGTGCTCATTAGTTTGTGGACTGATGAGGCTTAGGAATTTTCATTGGTCGAAAGGATGGGAGGTCGGACTCATCACAACTTTTTGAGGGGAATTATTGTCTACTTCGGGACTCTCTTTATAGATTTAAGTTATTTTCGTGAATCCTTATTACATTACCAACTATAAAATGAGCTTTCCTTCAGATCTGACAATCAATGATTAAATATGTAAGAAATTTAGAGAATCTTTTATATGTATTCGAGGTTCTTCATCGATAGAGAATCATCTGTATTTATTTAAGATTCTTGGTCAATGGTATCCTTCGACACATTTATATAGAAGTCTCTTGGTCATTATGATGACCATGCTGGTTTTAAAGCCACTCAGTGGGGCACTTGATGTTTATTGTCATTCAGAAGGACATGGATTATTTCAGAGTTGGTATCGAACCCGCAGATAGGATACCTACATATCCTTTATTTAGAAAAGGAATCATAACCCACATAGTTCGAGTAAGGGAGTATGATGTTTATGATTGATGCCTCAATGAAGGATGTCATAATTACTTTTACAGTTTAAGCTCACGTGAGTCATGGTCGGTGTAAGAAACAAGAGGTATTGGTAAAAATCAGACAATTGTGCCATGAAAGATGCAGTCATAAGAAATAATGTGGGACTTATGTATGAATGACTACCCAGATAAATGAAGATTAGGATTTACTTTAGGGAAGAAATCCAGGAATAGTTTCCATAAAGGTATATCTGCTTCATGGAGATTTGAACACTCCAACTTGGGGCTTACTCCTTAAAAGGAGTCCCAAATTAGGAGAGGACATATGATTGGGTTTTACTCCTGAGAAGGAATCCCAGATCAAAGGTAAATTAGGACTGGTTAAGAGAAATTAAGACTGGGGATTACTCCTGAAAAGGAGGCCCAGGTTAAGGGACTTGAACAATTAAGGGACTTGGGGCTTTCTCTTAAAGAGGATGCCCATATTTGAGACTGGAGATTACTCCTGAAAAGGAGGCCCAGGTTAAGAGAATTATGGTTGGGGGTTAATCTTGAGGAGGATGCCCAAATTAGGGGACTTGGGGCTTACTCCTGAGAAGGAGGCCCAATTAAGAGAACTTGGACTGGGGCTTACTCCTAAAAAGGACCCCAGGTTAATGAGGACATGGGACTTATTCCTGTGGGGGATGCCCAGTCTTGAGAATTATTACTGGGGATTACACTTGAAAAGGAGGCCCATGTTAAGAGAATTATGGTTGGGGCTTACTCCTGAGGAGGATGCCCAAATTAGGGGACTTGTGGCTTACTCCTGAGAAGGAGGCCCGATTAGGAGAACTTGGACAGGGGATTACTCCTGAAAAGGAGGCCCATATTTGAGAATTATTACTTGGACTTACTCCCGAAAAGTAGGCCCAGGTTAATGAGGACTTGGGACTTATTCCTGAGGAGGATGCCCAGTCTTGAGAATTATTACTGGGGCTTACTCCTGAAAAGGAGGCCCAGGTTAAGAGAATTATGGTTGGGGGCTTACTCCTAAGGAGGATGGCCAGATTAGGGGACTGGGGCTTACTCAAAAGGAGGATTCCCAAAATTAATGGGAATTATGACTGGGACTTACTCCTAAAAAGGAAGCCCAGGTTAAGAATTGTGACTGGGACTTATTCTTGAAAAGGGGGCTCATATTTGAGAATTATGACTGGGGCTTATTCCTGAAAAGTAGGCCCAGGTTAATGAGTTCTCTCATCTTAAAGGATGAGGTTGAATGAATGAAATATCAATCTTTAGTGACATAATGATGTGTAAATCACTATGTTTTGAGAGATATTCCACAGAATCCCTTTCAGATAAGGAAGTCAAATCAAGAAATCATGCCATAAATGGATTTGAAGAGTTTCTTGAAGACTGAATCTTGAATAGGAGAAGTGGAATGGATTAAGAGGGGAGAAATGGGCATAAAGGGAATCCAAAAAGGCAAGGGCATGCAATTCTTGGTAGGCGCGCAGGTACTGTGTGGGAGCGCAAGTCCTGGTCGCGCAGGTATACCTGCACGACACCTGGGTACTTGCTCGTTTTTAAACCATCATGTTAATACTTGGGCGATTCTTTGTTAAATCCTTTAGAATAATCTTGAGGTTCTTCCAGAAAAGTGGCACGCAATTTCTATTTAAGGAGTTAGGCGGCGCAAAAGTGTGGCCATTTCCCTTAAGGGCTGTCCACTCAGGCGCGCAAGTGTTGATGAGTTTCAACACTTAGGCCTTCCTCCCCCTCTTTAGATCTTCCGTTCTAGGTAAGAAATTACCTTAGAAGTGTTTCGGAAGTTTTGTGAAGAGACTAGGGCTTCGGGAGCTCAAATTTGAGTTTCTGGAAAAATTCCTCTTCACATGGGGGGCCCAGAGGGTCTATTTATAGGCTGGAGAAGACCCCGGGCAGTTATCCTTTAGGGCGCACAACTGTACTTGCGCGACCATTGCGGCGCGCAATTGTACTTGCACAACCATCGTAGCACTTGCATGACCCTTATGCAACATTCTTCATATTCCTTCCTTTGTCAATTTTTGATATTTGTCCAAAGGTTGAATCACATTGAGTTAAGATAATCCCCTTTTCCAATCTTTAGATTTTGTGACGAAAGGAGCTTCAACACTCATATGTGTTTATATTCATTGGATCCTACATATATTTCCTTAATAATGAAACATATAATATGTCATTCCCTTTCAAATGGGTTTATTTCATAGCTAGTTAGTAAGATACATCCCAAATCCTATCTAGAATTTCAAAATATGCAATGTACCTAGGGCTTAACCTCCACTTATTACCAAATCATAAAAATCTTTTCCATTAATACAACTTTATGAATACATGATCAATTTTTTTTAATTCCAATTCTTTTCTTCGATTATAAACATAGCTATTTTTTCTGCATTGAGCTACATTGACATGATTTTGAATAGTTTGTACTTTTCAGTTATCTCCTCCAAAAGATATACTCATACTACCTTCCTTTCTTAAACTTATTCCCAACATTATGGAGTATGATATCTACACCCATAAAATCTCACTTACGGTTCCATATGGATAATAAAGATAATTTTTTTAATGTATGTACATTTAACCAAAGGTAGATTCTAATCCCATAGTCCTTTGAAGTCAATAGAACCTGATACCAACATGTATTTTAGTGTCAAAATTGTCCTTTCAGACTACCCATCAGTTTGGGGATGATATTTCATTTTGAAATATTCTTATGGTTTAATATCCTTTTGATTAATCTTTTAATATTTTGGTGTAAAAAGTGGGTCACAATTAGATACCATTGATAGTGGTTTCATTTGATGTATTGAGATTTTATTGATATAGAATATGGAAAGGTTATAAAGGGGTAGGTATTCCCTTACTACAAAGAAATTCACAGAAATTGTGACATGATAAATGATGACCCATATATCATCCTTTTTCCCATGGAGTCTTTGGATGTCTATTGACAATGTAAATTGTAATATTATCCTACTCCGACATAGGTATAAGTGAGGTTTCATGACACCATTAGAATGTTGTCTTTCTGACTTTACCTACTAGTACACTAAGAATTTGGATACATTGTCCAAATTTTCCCACTTCATACAATCCCATTGAAAATTTTCTCTTAAATAAATATACATGTTTGTGCTATCATGTTGTATAGATAATCTTGAGCTATGTGATTCATCTATTAGCTCCATCTTCCATCAATGTATAGATCGATCACATAAAATCTTTCTGAACATCAACACTCCATCCTTATAGATTAATTCTGTCATTTTACAATCATTCAATGCTTTAATACCCCTATTTATATCCTTATCATCCAATTAGGACTTATGTATATTTTCTAGTAAATATGGTTTACTAAATTTATAGAAAATTAATGACGAAACCACTTGCCAAAAAATTACCATATCCATTTTTACTAGATACCCTAATACAAGATCCTTATTTATCCATACAATTTTAAAACCTGCATGGTCCCTCATACTCAAGGAATTAATCAACTTGTTTTACTCCATAGGGTGGTAGAGTATCCAACAATCATAGTCCACGTGTAGTTACAACCATCTTTTTTGTGTAATGTTGAGCTCAGTAATAGAGAAAATGTACACAATACTTTTATGGTCTTTACATATATAACATCTATATTTATATATATAGTGACTCTATATCTCTAAGGTAAGGATTAGAGTTTCCAAGTATATATCATGAGTTGGATAATTATATTCATGAATATTCAATTACATTGATACATAAGGGACCACTCTATAATTCTATGTAAGTATACAACCCATCTCACTATTTAATGCATAATTATGTATTAAAAATACTTTCTCTCCTGATAGTAAAGTAACTAAAAATTTATTAATCAATATCCTATATAACTCGTAAAAAAATTTACATTCCCGGGTACATGTAATATATCAACCCGACTGACTCTATGATAGGTAACCATGCTATTCTGACTCATGTCCACTGGTGCACTACCCTAAATGTCAGAGGCCACTGACTAGAAGTGGAGGTATAAAGAGGAATCATTGGGAATATATACCCCATGTGTGAGAGTGTAAAATCAAAAATAAATAGAAAAAATTCATACATATTATTTTACACAAAATCATCTTAAAGAAAACAGTGGAAGCAGTAAATTTAAACATGATGGATATTAAATGTAATTCCATAAAGTCCCAAATTACCATGATATGAAATTGACAAATTCTTACTGGAATGATAAGAAAATAATTACCCATATAAATGAAATAAAATAAAATGGATCTATAATGAAGCTAATTTATACTACATCCCAATCTCTGATATCATTCGAGTCTTCCTGTATGACAATTATATCATGGGACTCATCAAAACCTATGCGTCCAATAACCATACAAGAGATGATTGAGTACCTAAGATTCTTGTACACTTAAGCGGGGTCTGAGTAAATAGATCTATAGGTAGCCACTAATGTGCTTACATAATAATTATAATATTCCATGATATATACACTTGACATGAAAAAAGATAAAGAAATGACTTCTGACTAATAATAATATATCTAAAAATACTTGTCTTAGTTAGATGATGGAATGTTTATAAACATGTTTCTAAATCACAAAGAACTCAGTATCATAGATCCTACCTAGGTCATATAGTAAATCTGTATCAGATTCCACCCCGAAGGTTGTTTTACAAAGCATCATGGACATTACATTATGACTGTTTTTCAATCAACATAATTTTCCCAATTGTATAACATACCTCCCCTATGAGAGTGTTTTCATTCAGGCATAATATCTAATTAACACATACCTCCATTATTGGAATTTTCACATCTAGGAAAAAGCCTCATAAGTATCATGGTCCCAGGTAATGATCCTATAATTCTCTATCCCAGTATAGAAGGCCATTAATGCCTCATTAGATAGTATACACCAAGTGTATCGCAAGCACTAATCCCACATTGATGGCCCCCCATCAAGCTAGCACGTAATAATCCTAATTTCCGGAATCTAAATCCATTACATCCAAACTAGTAGTATTATAGAAATAAATATTATCGGGTTTTCATATCACTTATTTTATCACCACAAGGATAACACTATATCAAAAAAATATCCACTATGGGAATCCACCATTTAAAAACATCCAAGATCGATCCAAAGAGGACTTAATAAATAGGGACCGGGTACACTAAGAACCCTTGGGACTTTAGGTTTAATTTATATGTCTAAAGAATTATTTTTTATCTCAATATCTATATCCTAGGAAGAACCTTTCGGAATCCTTAACAACAACATTACATCTAATTAGGCAATAGGTCATGTCCCATAAAAAATACCTAACCATCTCAAGTTGAATCAAGAATAAAGTAATGAAACATAAATAGAGGGTATGGATTTCCAAAATTCCCATGACCCTAACCTATTTTCATAACCCCTAATGTCATATTATCAGTATAGGTTGAATGGTTAGACCCATTAACATCTATACCCAAGCCATATAATCCCCCTTCATTGACTATTGGGTCACCCATTAGGGCCCCCTATGTCCCAACATAACTAAGGAATATTCACATGGATCCTTTATGTTAATATCAGTATCAGGTTAAGATTCTTTTCATGAAGAATACTACATCCCTTGGAACCATCATTGAGAAATCTGGGACTCTCCATACACTCAAGGTACCTCAAATTGGTAACAATCCTAAGATGACACATGTCCCGCCAAGGTTCTCAAGGTCTCAGAAGGTTGGCATACTCAGTCATCCTATCACCTAGAAACTAAGTTCTATCCAACATGGCATAGAACATCCCAAGGGCCTAATATATTATTGAATCATAATTTAATTACCAAAGGCTTATTCCATCGATGTATAAGGAAAATAACCAATATTTAAGGGCCTATATTGGTCATTTACACCATGTATACTCCACCCAAGGTCATCTCATTTAATTAGGGTAAAAATATTATTGACTATGAATTTAATAATTAAATTATTCAATTAATCTTTTTTTATTCAATTTTCTACCTCCTTATGGTGGTGAGGCCATATGACATAATGAAAATAACAAAATTCATAAATCATAGGGTGTGTACGTGAGACCACATTCCATTTTAGAAGATTTCCCAACTTATCTCTAAGGGGCGACAGTAGCATCCAAAGACCATTGAGCCCAAAAAATATCCCACTCAACTAATTAATGAGAAAAATAATAATTAATTAATTATAAAAAATATATTTAATTATTTAATTAAAATCAAACATGTAATAATCAATAAAAACTCACCACATCACTACAACATGCTAGAATTACCTGAAAAGGTTCTTTAAGGGTCCGTCTCACATCCCCGTCCCATCACCAAGTAAAATACACAAAACCAACTCAACATTAGTTGGATATTTAACTTAATTTCTTCCAAAACCATGATACAATTGAAAATGGTGATGTACCTTGATGAATCAGTCTGAAACTGGGTGTATATGTCTTACTGGGACACCACCATATTAGGTATAATTAAATTCATAGGATAATTAGAAGATTATATCATGATCTAGACAAGTTTCCTTTGAAAAACTAAGCTGAATATCTAAAAATTATACCTGAGAGAGGGGGGTGGAAATGGAGGAAACTGAATGGGTAGAAAAACTATAAAAATCTAAAAAAAATAGATGGATAACCTGACCATTGATGGGGTATTGAGAAGGGTAGATGGCATAAGAACACACCTCATGTTTTTTCACACAAGGGGAAGAGAAAGGGAGATGTATAAGAAAATTCATAGAGTAGAAACATAATAAAAAAACCATTTTAATGAAAATATGTGCATATACATGGATTGGATGCATGATTTTCAAAATTATGTAAATAAAATAAATAAGTAATAGATGAGACAATCCCACAGCCACACAGTTTAATAACCATATTCCAACAGTGGAAAATGGAATTGGAACCCCTATGAAACTTTTGAATTGTTTGTCTGGAACCTTGCATATACCATGTTCCGAGTACGTTGAAAAATCCAAGCCCACATGGTTTCCTCTAAATCATGCATAAATTCATCAAACCATGATCAAGATATCCACCTAATCCACATGCTTTATAAATAATACTAAAAAAACCTAATCCTATATGGTCCACACTATTTGTAGAAAACCCGACACACCAATCTTCTAATCTGAAGAAAGTAAGAAATATTATAGAGTGGGTGCCCTAGAACCAACACATGTGCACTTATTTATAACCCATAATTTTTTAGAATATTTATAAACTTCTTATCACATCATAATTGTTATTATAAATGACATTAGTTGTGATATTGTCCTAAGAGTAGATATCTCACCAAAAGGTCATAGTAGTTCCCCACTATGATGAGAAACCAGAAGTACCACGATATCATTATTATATATATATATATATATATATGGTAAAAATATAGATAAAGATGATCTAATATAAGAGGTGGGGTGATTATAGGCATAAAAACGTTCCCCTATTAACCATAAAAAAAGTATATGTTTAACAATGTTAAACATGGTAAATTCAAAAACCCTCTTTGGTTCTTACTTAAAAGGATAATTGGAAGGTCCCATGTCTAATTATAAGAAATGTAAACTTAAACAAGTTAAACTTGAGAAAACACAAGAAGGATTATCTTAGGGAAAGATTCTACCTTAAAGTGTAAAGAATATTTTTTTATATCAAAGTTAAAATAGTATAAAAAAGTATAAGAAAGTTATACCTTATTTATTTACGAAAATAAAGTAGAAATAAAACGTGTAACAAAACATATAAACAAGTATGAAAACTTTTAAACCAAAGAAAATGGTATCCAACAGCCTTGGATATAAGTCCCATGATTTATACTTTCAAGAAAGTCTGTCTTACCCACACTAGGGGAAACCCTTGTTAAGAATATTAGATTCTTTATTGCTATCAACAAAATAACTTGAACTTTAAGGTAGTCTCCACCTCTTTCGTCCTATCCCCGTAATCCCTCAATTGTTCAGTGTAATAATTAGATTCACAGTAGGTTGAACATGTTATTCATGGTTGAATAAGATGTTCACAGATCACAAAATAATGAGAGTCATTCCATATCTAGAAAACACGTTAGCATGGATTCTCTAGTATCATCAATCAATATATGTGTTTAAGGATCATTCAAATGATCTCCTATTTATAGGCAAGGAATCAAACATCCGAATCCCTCCTCTAACAACCATATTTTACCTTGAATTTTAGAGGGACCTATACATGTTTCACTCAACCAATAGTTAGTTAGAATATACTGCACGACATCATTTTATTGTATCAAAATCATATGAAATTAAATTTTATCATGTTAGAAAAACATTATTATGTTTTTGAAACTTAGGGAAAATAGGATCCAATAAAGTTAGAATAATACTTTAAGGGGTTGAAATAACTACAATGAAAACATATAATAGGATTCTTAAGGATGTTAAAAATAGAGTCCAGAAAAATTGATATTCATTCTTTTTTACAAAGAATTAAAAGTATGAATTATATATCATTCAGAGTGTGAATTATTTGGAATTTGGAGTTTGACTTCTGAGGAATTCAGAGTCTAAATTATTAGTAATTAGGAGTCTAAATTATAAAATATTTGGAGTCTGAATTTTGAGAAATGTGTAGTCTGAATTATGTGGAATTCAGAGTCTAAGTTTCCAGAAATTATGAGTTTTAATTATAAGGAATTTAGAGTTTTAATTTCAAATAATCCATAGTTTGAATTTCAGATAATTCTGAGTCTGAATTTCAGAGAATTTAGAGTCTAAATTTTAGAGAATTCGGAATCCGAATTTTATAGAATTCATTGTCTGAAGTTCAGAGAATTCAGAGTCTGAATTTTAAATATTTCAGAGTCTTAATTTCAGAGAGCTCAGTGTATAAATTTCAAAGAGTTTGAGTCTAAATTTCCAAGAGTTTGGAGTATTAATTTTAGAGAATTTGGTGTCTGAATTTTATAGATTTCAGTGTCTAAATTTATATAAATTCGGAGTTTGAAAATAGTAAGACTCGGTAGCTAAGTAAATGTAAGATTCCAAAGTTTTTTATAAGGATTCGAAATTTTTATTTAAGAATAAAATAGTGGCACTTGGTTTTGAGAAGTCATTAAATAATACATTGAAAACTAAGGTAAGGATAAAAATTTTCTTATAGAATAAAAAATTTTCCTTAAGAAAATAATTCTTAGAGAAAGATAATTTTAATTAAGAAAATATGTTTTTTATTTCAAAACATTTAGGAATGGAAAAATCATAAGGAAACCTTATCGACACAACAATATCCCCCTTTTTGGAATGCAGAAACAACCTTTCGAAAAAGAATATACAGAATAAGGATTTTTCTTTTAGAACATTAAAAGAAAAACTTATCTCCCTTTACTTATGAATTATGATGAATAGTACTAACTCCCTCATAGGTTTTGAAATCCCTAAGGATCGTATTCTTGTCATTATTAGAGAAGTTACTTTTTCTTTCTCAACAAAATATTAGTTAAGTAGACTCCCCCTTAAATAATCTCCCCCTTTATTATGGAATTCTATTATTTTTTATTTAATATTATTTTGATCATTATTTTATCCCCCTTTGTGATTCCTAAAAAGGAATGGAATGAATGAAAAAAATGAACCTGAATGTTTTTAAATATACAAGACAAAATAATGGAAATATAAAAAATTTCATCATGTTAAGAAATTTTTTAAAAGAAGAATACAAAAAAAGAACAGAGATTCATGAAAATAATTCATCCTTATTTTCCTTTGGAATGAGCTTTCTCAAGGTTTACTTTATTTTCTTCAGCTCTTTCCAATCATCCTCAAACCACTTGAGAAACTTATCCTAATCCTAATTCTTCTTTTTGAAATCTTTGATACTTTCTTCACGACACTTTATAATTTCTGCATCAAACTTCACTACCTTTTAATTCTGTTTGAACTTGTCTTCTAACTCTTCCATGAGTTCTCTTTATCTATTTAAATTAATAAAAATTGAATTGATCTTTCAATTCAGGTCTTTGTCCTCTTGAATTTGGGATTCTTGCTAATGACTTAACTTTTCTGAATTATTTTAAATATGGTTCTTCCCATTTTCATCTAACCGATCAAAATAATCTTTTACTGAGTATTGGAAATCATCTAAAATTTTAGATTATAAATTACTGACTTCAACCATTTGGTTATATCCTTGGATGATATCCTATAACCATCATAACAAATATGAAAAGTCTTGACATAAACTTCAAGCTTGATAAATATTTCCATGAGCATGCTTATCGAATATGACATCTAATTTATATAATGATGAAGTAACTAAAAATTAGAATCAACACATGTAAATAATTGTATTATGTTCACTAACTTTTTTAAAGATTAAACAACTAAATCTTTTCCCAAGGAAGACGCCGATCTAGAAGCTGATTCCATTAATGGCAAGGAAACATTATCTTACTCTTTAGCTTTCCACTTGGATGTTCCCCCCTAATATTTCTTATTTTTCACAACCACAACCTTTCTAGGAGAGTAAAAAACTCCATTTTTTATTTTATCGGATCTAGAGATTTCTTTCCCAAATTTTGGAGTCTTATGTACACTATCTAATACTTTGATTATCTTATCTTCATCAACCTATTCTTTCTCATCTTCTCCATCAATATCTTCAAGATGAATTAAATCATTATTTCTGTTCTCATCATTAGAATGTTTATTGACCTCATACTATCAATCAACATCTTTCTATTTAGATATTATCTTGGTTGATTCTACTTGGGATGTTCTGATCGATAGATTGTCTGGAGGAAATTCCTTCTCATGACATTCTTATACTTCTTTGATCTCGTATTCACTCCCTTCCTATTCTTCTTATTCTTTTATTCTTGGTGAACTATGTATTCATCCACAATAGGTTCTAGAATTGAAATTTTCTTCCCCAGAGTTTCTATTAGAATGTAATGTTGAATGAAGGATTCTGGTACCTATATTTTTCAATATTCTTTCTCAATATCATTGATCAAATCATGGAAAAGTTTAGGTTCTGACAAATTCTTCATCATTTTATTTTCATTATCTTGTTTATCAAGATCTTATGCTAACTGAATCTTCAAATATTTTTCCTCAACAGTATCCAAACCAAATCATGCATCTCTTTCCTTTTCCTTCTTATTCTGATCTCCCCACTTTTATAACACTTCACCATAAAATGTTTTTTTCTTTTTCAGCATTGGTGGAACAGATTGGGATTCTGGAATGGGATATTTTTATTTGGCTTTAAGTTATTTCTTATTTTTTCTTCCGGGTCTTCTGGGATGTTTCCCATACATACCCTTTCTTGATTAAATCTTGAATCTCACTTTTAGAATGATCATAAAATTCTCAGGAATTGACACCAAAACCAACTTTCATCCTCCTAATAGTGTTATCAATCAACAATATAATCTTGAACATTATGGGTTTTGAACTATAGGATTTTTTATGTATTCTAAATAGAGAATGATGATATTAAAAAAGATTGGAAGATACATGATAATCTAAGACTTAAGGGTTCCATTCTTAATATTGCTAATGGTAAAGATAATTTACATGATAAGGTTTACCTTTCTTAGATTCACCAAAAAGTCTATCATAAAAACATCACTTTTCTTAAGAGATTCCTTATCTCCCTTTCTTGGAATAATAAATCCCTGTAACAACAAAGCTAAAAACCAAAAGTTTTTATAATATGGTTGATATTTTGCGGCTTTACTCCCTTTAGTCCAAGGAACTCAATTTCCTTTTACTTCTCAAAACATCCTTCCTTTTCTAGAAGTTTGTGAGAGTGAAATATTGCTTCACCTTGATAAGGAATATCGAGAATGTTTACTGCCATGTTGAAGGATAATGAATATGTTTTTCCATAGATCTTGAAGGAAAACATTTCTCTTAGTTTTTATTTATAAAAACTTACTAAATTATAAAATCCTATGAGAATATCAGGATAAACCATATCCTAATTCTTCGACATGGCTACATAAAAACATTCCCATCCATTCAGATTTATATTCTTCATAATCAAATAATTATTCTTGAAAAAGAAATTTGGGTTCACCAACCTTTCTCTATAAAATTTTTCAACCCTTGATTTCCTTGTTTGAAGCCATCTAATTCTGCGAGGAAAATTCTAGATACATCTAGAATTTAAGGAAACTGATAAACATGATCAAAAAATTTGTAGTGTGGTAGAGCTTCAGTGAAAAAAGTCTTGAAAAGCAAATGTGGGACTCGAATATGGGGTGAATTGATATAGGCTTTATGGTGATGGTTTGAATTCTTGAATCAATCCAACAGTTAATATTATCTTAATCTAATATGATAGTTGAAATGAATACCAAAGAAAGAATTGGTAGATTCCTATATTTAGAGGTTTTATGGGAAAAAATCAGTTTTATGTAAAGTGAATCTGAAAGAGTTTTCTTAAAACAAGATAGAAATACCAATAAGTAAATAAATATAATTATGAATATTTACGTAAGGAATCATACCTTCCAAATTTTGTAGAATAAATTTTCAGTATTGAAAATGTTATTTTTGAATAATTATTATTCTAGAAAATTTTATTAAGGAAACGGAATTTGAGGTTATGAAACATTGGGTTCTGAAATTTTTTATTTAGGAAAAAAATAGGTTGTGAACTTTTTTTAAAGAATAAACAAATGTACCCCCCCTAAGAAGAGGAGTTTCTTAATTTAAGGAGATAGGTTATAAAAAAAGTTAATATGGATTATTACATTATGGTTATCATTACCAAATTTTATTTAATGTTTTAAAATATATCAAAGGGTAATGATTTTGTAAAAATGTCATCAAGTTGATCTTATGTTCCGATAAATTGTAAAATAATATCTCTTTTAAGTGTGTGATCCCTAAGAAAGTGATGCCTAATAGCTATTTTTTTCATGAGAATGATTTGAATGGTTTTTTATTAGGGAAATTAAGCTTATGTTATCATACAATATCTTAGTTTTGGTAAGACTCATGCCATAGTCTATGAGTGTGTGTTTCATCCACAACAATTGAGCACAAAACTTCTATCTGCTACATATTCAACATCAGCAGTGGAATGTGCTACAAAGTTTTTCTTATTGTATGACCAAGAAACCAATGAATATCTTATAAAATGACAAGTTTTGTATGCACTATTTCTATCCTTTCTACATCCACCAAAATCAGCTTCTAGAATTTTTGTTAAACAAAATCATTTCCAGAAGAATAAAAAAGTGCTAAATCCATGGGCTCCTTTAAATAACAAAAAATTATTTTCAATACTTTTAAATGATATTTGATTGTATTAGATTGATATATTTCACGTAATCATACTAAAAACATTATTTCTGTACGACTAGCCGTTATGTATAATAAAGATCCTATCATACCTCTAATAGATGTTTGATTTGCTAGTTTTTCAGCCTCAATAATATCAAGATAAATTGAGGTACTGTTGGAGTACATATAATTTTTGTGTTGTAATATCCATAAATTTTAAGAAGATATTTAATATACTTATTTTGAGATATATAAGTTCCTTCTGGTTTATGAGAAATTTGAAAACCAAGGAAAATATAAAATCACCTATCATACTCATTTGAAATTGAGATTTCACAGGATTTTCAAACGTATCAGTTAAAGATTGTTGAGTTGATCTAAATATAATTTCATCAACTTAAATTTGAAAAATTAAAACATTTATCTTATCTTTATTTATAAAAAGAGTTTGATCAGTAGTTCCCTTAACAAAATTGTTTAGTAACAAAAATCTTGTAATTCTATCATACTAGGATCTAAATGATTGTTTATGTCCATATAAAGCTTTGGTATGTTTGAAAACATGTTCATGATGTTTTCTTTCTTTAAAACCATGAGTTTTTTCAACAAAATCACCCCGTTGAACAAATCCATTAAGGACAACACAATTCAAATCCATTTGAAAAAATTGAAATTAAATAATGCTACAAAGGTAAGTAGAATAAAAATAGATTCAAGTTTAGATAATGGAGTGTAGGTTTCTTCATATTCTATTATTTATTGTTGATTATATCTTTTAGAATCTAATCTATCTTTATTTCTTACTATGATTCCATTTTAATCATATTTATTTTTTAAGGCCCATTTCCATACAGTTATAGAAGTTTACTTAGGTCTTTCAACCAAGGTCCAAACTTTGTTCCATTCAAATTAATTTAGTTCTTCTTTCATAGAATTAATCCAATAATAACCACCTAAAGCTTCATCAGTGATTTTTGGTACTAATTGGGATGAAATTTCTAGATTTTATACTTCATTTAATAAAGAACTTTTGGTCCATATAGGTTGATTTACATCAACAATGATACTATCACTTGGATAATTCTTAAGAAACAACTGATTTGGGGTTTGTAACACTTATTCATCAACACAAGGTTTAAAATATTCTTGCTTAAATACTTCATAAATATTTCCTTGAGTATTTTCCTTATTAGAAAATTTTCCCATCAAAGGTTGTTAATTAGTTTTTGAAAACAGTTCTGAGGTTGTAGGCTAGTTGTTTTTTAAAAAATGGATTAGTTTCATCAAATTTAACACGCACTTTTTCTTCAATAGTACAATTATTTAAAAAAAAAAACACTATAATCCTTAGAAGTAGTGGAGTCTCATAAGAAAATTACTTCATCGGATTTGGGTGAAACATTATTTAAGTTATCTTTAGTATTAAAATTAAAAACTTTGCATCCAAATAGTTTTAAGAATGAAATTCTAGGTTTTTGGTTAGTCTACAATTAATAAGGTGTTTTGTTAATAAAGGGTCTGATTAAAAATTTACTTACAGTATAGTAAGAAGTATAAACAACTTTAGACCAAAATTTTTTAGCAATAGAATATTCACTATCTTCTAGGAAGTTGAAGGCCTAAGTGATGGAATGTGTTCTTAATATAAATGTAAATACTATTTGAGAAGAGGCTATGGACTATGGGGCAAATCCCATTTTGAATGTCCCAAAGAAGACATGTATGGATGTTGTGTAACCATTAGAGCTACTACTATATTCTGGAGAATAAATGGAGGAGGAATCCCTTGTGATTAATGATTCAACCTATGATGGTGATAAAATTATGGAAAGGACCATTCGGGTTGACACTAATAGAGAGTAGAGTTATTGGATTTAAAAGAAGAATTTTATCGTGGTAAGAGGTTTTAATGTAGGGGAAATCAACTAAGAGAAGTGCATTAAAGCTTGGGATAGAGTGGAACATCGAATTGAAGACCTTATAAAGGATCATCAGAAACAACTGTAACTTCTTTCTCCTAGGAAATTCTTAAGGATAAGAAGATAAATAGGCTTATGTTGTCTTTTAATAACTATTTCTTCTCCTGGGGTTTTTCATTATTTCCTTAAAAGTGATTTTTTGGATAATAAAAAGAAAATAATGGTGGTAGAATTGATTATTCACTCTACATGGTTATATTTATCTCTTGAGGAAATTGATTTCTTATTTTAACAACACCTTTTTGTAGAGGAGTTCTTGAATATAAGAAGTTAGGCGTAATGCCTTTATTACTACAAAAAGTTTCAAAATATGAATTTTGAAATTATCCCCCATGAAAATTATGAATAGTTATCAATGGAATATTTTTTTTTATTTTTAACTTGGGATCTAAATGTTTTAAAATAATAAAGGGCTTCATATTTTTTTCTACAATATAGACCCACAAAAATATGGTGTAATAATCAACGAAAAAAATACACAGTATTTTCTCCCAATACTTCCAGTTTTTGTTTGTCTAAAAAGATCCATATGCACTAGCTGTAATGCATTAGAAGTTGAGACTTCACGGATTGATTTAAATCTTGACTTATGTTTCCTTCCATATTGACAGGGATTGCAAACATTTCAAGAATCAAATCAATGATCTGGTAGATCCTTAACAAGTCTTCTCTTTGATAGTTTTTATAGGTTTATAAAGTTATAGTGTCCTAGTATTATATTCCATAACCATGATTGATCTTCCATTGTAGTAAGGAATGGTAGATCTTGGATCATAAGGCATTCTATGTCATGTGTGTAAACATTCTCATTCCTATGGGAAGAAAGAATAAAATCATCCTTGGAATTGTGTACTAACCATTTATCATTCCTAAAATTCTTAATGTCACCATCATCACATAATTTTATTTTGCTTATAAAGGTGATCTTAAGTCCATTAACAAATAAAAAATTTGAAAATAATGTTTCTTCAAGAAGAAAAATGATACATATACCAACAATTTCTCCCTGAGCATTATCTCTGAATGTTACTTTTCCTCCTTTCGTCTTGATAATATTTTCAATGAAGTTTTTGTTACCAATATTGTACCAAGAATATCCACTATCCCTGTACAATGTATTTTTGTTGGTACATTATATATTTTCCTGAATATAAAAGAGTTAGACATTTAGAATCCAAACTTTCAAGGATCCAGAAATTTGATAACGTAAAATCTTACGAATCCAAATTTTATTTGAAAAATATGATATATGAAAAACTAAGGATTGGGTTTTCATTTAATGAACAATTTTCCCCCAATGTCCACCACATTGATGCTTCGTACAAAAGGGATCACTTTTGGGAAGAAAATAATTATGACTAAAAAAGGTTTTGAATGAGTATAACCAATTCTGAAACTATTCCTTCGAGGATGAATTTTTGAATACATTTAACCAAATTATTTCCTTACCAAAGTAAAATATGATAAAAGTCTCTTTAAGGAAAAAATTTCAGATTTTAGTGTGATGTACAAATTTGTATCCGCATAGTTATTATTTTTAGAACTTGAGTTAGTGTCTAAAGAATTTTTCTTAGAAATAATATTTTCAAGATCCTTAGAATGTTTATTCTTCTCAGAATTAGCTTCCTTTGGTTTTTTAGAAAAAATTTAAAAATTAGGAGTTTTTTGATCAAGAGCATTATAATTATCTGATACTTATTTAGTTAAAACAGAAGTTCTAGAATTTTATTTCTCTAACTTCTTCTTTTTCTTACAATTTTCATTTAGAAAAGCTAAATTCTTCTTCAAATGAAGGAAAAGTATTATCTTCTGATGAATAAGATTCTTCATCCGAAGATTCATAATAATCTTCATTAAGAAAATTATAATTTAATATAATATTGGTTAAGGATTCAATATTGTGTACCTTAGACATAATAAAATGGTTATTAATAGGTACATTGGTTATAAGACCAATATTCTTTTGACTGGAAGATTCACATTATGAAGATTGTTCTGAAGAGTTACAACCACTGGCACTCTAAGTGTCATTATCATTCAATACTTTCTTATACTTAAATATGTAACACTTCATTCTATTCCTTTCAGAATGATTTTACTTTCTATATTTTCTATTAAGCATAGGACAATCAGGTCTGATATGTCTATCCCATTTCATTTATAGTAGGTTACATCAAAATATTTCTTATCCTTTCTATATTTCTTCTTATATTTGTACTAAAAATCATTCTTTTCCACAATATTATTAATCCTTCGACCAATAATGGATAATTCATTCTCAAATCGATCAGTATCACTTGATTTAGGTATAAAAACAAATTTCTTATCATTAGATCTTGTTGCTCTTTCTAAATTCTTAGAATTAAATTTATTAGTGAAAGAAACTATTATATTAGAGTTATTCTTTTTGTTGAAATCAAAATCTGTCTTCATCCTTGTTATGTATTGATTAAGAATTTCGAATAAATCATCAAGAGTAATGTTAAATAATTTTTTTTCTCATCAATAAATATCATTTTAGATTCCCATTAATGGGAATGATATCAATTATCTTGTCCACAATAACATCATTATTAAGAATATTATCTCCCATATAATGAAGACTATTGATAATGGTTATAAATCTTTGTTGTACTTTTTTATAAGGTTATCCATAAATAAATAAGAATCCATGATATTCAGCTCTTAACATAGCTCTTATAGTTTCTATCACTTTAGATGTTCCAAAATGTGTAACTTCAAGTTTCATCCAAATAAAGCTGTTACCTTAACAAGAAGATATTTGAATATATATATTTATGGTCATGGAACAAAATAACGTATTTCATACCTTGTAATTGAATTGATATTCTTTTTTTTCATTGTTGGGGAATGTTCTGTCTTATTTTTCTAGAATTTTTTAATCTTCAGTGAGAATGAAAAGGTTGTCTACTCTATTGTTAATAACAAAAGTTTTCATTATATCTCCCTAGTACTTATAATCTTTACCATCATATATTATAGTTCTTTTAGGATTATGGTTGTCCATATTACTAATATTTATACCTTCCATTATATAAGAAAAATACTTTTCCACAAAACATGTTAATATAAATAAAATCATTAAGCCAAACGTGAGCTATAAAATTTAATAAAAGAAATACTTGAGCAAGAAAAATTATATGTATGTTTATGTATTTCAGAGGCCTTACTCTAATACCAATTGTAGGATCGAAATATAGATGATGATGCTAAAATACAAGATGGGGTGAATTGTCTGTCTAAAAAAATTACCCTTTTAAACATAAAAGGAAGTCTATGTTTAATAATGTTAAACAAGGTAAATTCCAAAACACTATTTGCTTCTTACATAAAAGGATAATTGGAAGGGACCAAGTACAATTATAAAAAACCTAAACTTAAACAAGTTAAACCTGAGAAAACATAAGCAGGTTTATCTTTGGGAAATAGTCTACCTTAAAGAATATATAATATTATTTATATCAGAGTTAAAAAATTATAAGAAAGTTCAAGAAAGTTATACATTCATTATTTAACAAAATAGATAGAAAATAAAACATTTAACAAACAATGTAAACAAGTATGAAATCTTTTAACCCGAAGAGAAGGGTATCCAAAAACCTTGGATAGTGGTCCCTTGATTTATACTTTCAATAAATTTTGTCATGCCCACACTAGGGTAATCCATCGATAAGAATATCAGAGTCTTTCTTTCTATCCCTACAAGCCCTTGAATTTGAAGGTATTCAGAACCTCTATCTCTCTCCCTAAAATACCTCAATTGTATATAACAACAATTGGATTCGTAAAAGGCATAACCAGTTGTTCACATTCGAACAAGATATTCACAGATCACACAAATCATGAGAGTATTTCTCTCTCTAAAAATCACATCAGCATGTAATCTCTAGAATCATCAATCAATCGATGTGTGTAGAGATTGTTCAAACGATCTCTTATTTACATTAAATGATTCCAATGGTCTAATCCCTCATCCAACTATCATATTTTTTCTTAAAAATTGGAGGGACTTGTACATGTGTCACTCAACCAATGGTCAGTTAGAAACAGTTTGTTTAACATCATTTTATTGTAACAAAATCACGTGTAACAAAATCGTATCATGTAAGAAAAACATTCTTATGTTTATGAAACATAAGAAAAATAGGATCCTATAAAGATAGAAAAATACTTTAAGGGGATGAAATAACTATAAGGAAAACTTATAATCAGATTCATAATGAAGTGAAAAAAAGAGTATAGAAAAATTTAAATTCGTATTTTTTTTACAACTAATTCAGAGTCTGTATTATATAGCATTCAAAGATTTCATATTTGAAGAATTGAGAGTCTGAATTCTAAGAAATTAAGTGTCTGAATTTGTAATAATTCAATGTCTACATTCTGAGGAATTAAGAGTCTGAATTCCAAGGAATTCAGAGTCTGAATTTCAGAGAATTCAGAGTATGAATTTTAGAGAATTTAGAGTTTGAATTTCAGAGAATTTGGAGTCTGAATTTCTAAGAAATCAAAGTCTGAATTTTATGGAATTCAGACTCTGAATTTGAGAGACTTCAGAGTCTGAATTTCAGAAAGGTCGGAGCATGAATTTTAGAGAGTTCGAATTCTGAATTTTATAGAGTTCATAGTCTGAATTTTAGATATTTTATAGTCTAAATTATAGAGAATTCGTAGTCCTAATTTCAGAGAATTAAGAGTCTAAAAACAGTAAGACATTATAGCTAATGAAATATATGATTCCAAGGTTTTTGATAAGGATTTTAATTTTTTTAATAATTTTTTTACACATGTTTTTAAGAAGACATTAAATAATACATTGAAAACTAATGTATGGATAAAACATTTTTAGAGAAAGAAATTTTTTACTTAATAAAATAATTCATATAGAAATATAATTTTCCGTAAGAAAATTTGGTTTTTAATTTCAAAACATAAAGGAATGAAAAAAATCATAAGGAAGCCTTATTGAATCAACAATATATTCTATAAAATGAAGAAATAATTTGAGGGACACAAATGATATAATCTATCATTGGTGTATACTTATAAGTCATTGAGGCACCTTCTCATGGTGAACACCCTTGGTAATATTTAGTGAAGGATATTATGAGAATAAGAACCAACAATATGAAATCCATTTTTATTTCTTTCATAGGATGTTCCCATTTCGGGACATGTGTTTTGATCCTTAAATATTATGATTATTATTAAATAATATTATAAGTCATGTACTTTTATGTATTGATGAAAACTACGACAAAATATGCTCACAGTGAGGTAGGGTATGTTGGGTCTGTCCTATGTAATATTACATTAATGAATAATGAAAGAAAGTACATGTCCATTATTTTATTTAAAAGAATTTGATATCTCATTCCCTTTGATGGAAATGTTATTTCCTAAATAAATACATCACTGTGGTGATATATAGGATACTTTGATTATCGTACTTTCAAATAAAGAATCATTAATCATTTTGTATAATGGAACAGACTTTCAACCAGCTTGATTAGAAATATCATGATAAAATGATTATATTATACAGTGAGAACAAGTATGTGGTATTATATAATTTTGGAATTAACTACCTTCTCTCTTGTTCCTTGGTGTGTTCCTGGATGGTAACCATGGATTTTAGGATACATCACCTAAAGAAACTGAGAAAGAGTCATAGAGGTTGAAACACTATGTGTATCAACAATCCCAATTAAATGTTTTTTTATTATTTACAAAGATGAATAAATATTATTTTCACACATGATTTAATAACTTTTAATGTTTTATTGATCACATATATTCATTAAAAAAAATTCTAGAGAATATTATGTGAGTAGAGTATTTAATAAATCCTTATTTTCTTTTTAATGAGTATAAAATTTATATATTTATTGGATAATAACGGAGGGATATTTATTTATTGAATAATTAGTCATTCTTTAAGTCTTGATAAATATTTTGGAGTAACGTCATACAAATTTTATAGTTCTAGTGAGAAATAATAAATATGGAATATTATATAAATAAATAATTTTTAATTTTAATTCTTGTTTTTAGCACATATCAAGAAATAATTCAAATATTTCAATCATAGACATGAGGTTCTGTAGGGGATATATAAATATTAATGGAAAAATTTTAAATTATTTATTTCTAACCATAGTTGTATATAAACCCTATTTTATTATTTTCAAGAGAGACAATTCATATTTTTGATAGTGCATAAAGAATTATGAGAATCCTCTAAAAGTTCTTGATAGATCCCTTCTACAAGAACAATCTCACAAAAAGATATTGATCTTCTTTCACCATCCACTATTGATTATAGATAGATCATGAAGAATCATTTGGAAGTGGTTCCTTAGGCGATCAAAGGAGAATGAAGTAAGAGATAGGATTTGTCATGTTGGAACCTACATATTCCTAAAGTTAATTTTGAAGATGTGCGGAGAATGTGCAGATCTCTACTAGAGGTAATTGGTCCTTGATTCCTTCTACAAAATAATTAAATGATGTAGCTCTATTTATAGATCCATCAAAGAATAAATAATTTCATTAAAATTAAGTCTCCAATTACATCGATTAATAATAATTAATACGTCATGATCATGCATTTTTCCACCATTTTATCTCATTCTATATTCTTTCATTTAATTACTTTGATCAAAGAGTTTATGATCATGTAAATATCATATATAAATCAATACTGAAAAATATAAATGTAAGGGATGTCCCGTCTTATGATTTCACTGCACCTGAGCCCTAAAAATCTCCAACTTTCACCTGAAGCTCATGAGATTTTCTTAAGAACTTGAGGAACCTTTTAAAGATTTTTCGACATCTGAAAACATCATTTTACAACACACAAACCTTCAAAAATCCATTCTGAATCTGGATTCAAAATTCATCTTATCCACCAATTAAAAAAAATCAAATTACCCTCAATTTTAAAAAACTGACATGGACATGGGATGTTATATCCTCGCCATCATAACACTTCTCACCCCTGAGAAGTATCATAGTGAATCTATGCATTGATACCAATAAATGTGGGTCTTCAATTCTGTATTCACCCTCTATATCCAAATTGAAAATCCTAAAATCACTTATAAATTGAAACATAAATGTTATTAACTTATTCCACTGAAATAAAAGCCAAAACCTGTAATTATTTCAATAAATCTGTGATGGTGTTCCATGGAACCCATATATCATGAGACTTAACCATGAAATTTTTAGATTTTACATTTATCTTGTAGTTCTCCACAAAATAAGTATTATCTCACAAAAACTAACTTACAATGCTATGAAATATATTCCATTTGAATTAAATCATGGAATTCTATACACTCATTCAATTGATGTGCCGAACATGGTTCCCTACACACCATGATCTATCATTTACAGAATCATAGGTCCAATTCTTGTGTCTCCCTCCATTGTCAATTTACAGAACAAACAGTTGAATCTCCCTCGTTCAAGTAACACATGAATATGCCAAATTTTCCTTCAAATCCCTATTAAATGCCCAAAAAAAAAACAAATATAAAAATAATATACTTAATTTAGTTTCCAGGTCACCAAATTTCAATTCAACAAACAACACTGACCATACCTCCTCTAGAAAACCCATCACTATTCATTTACATCATCTTTCCATACTGTGAATAACTATAAACCACCACCATAACCACATATTTACCACCAAAAAACCACCTCATTATAGATACCCATTCCCAGCCTCCACCTGACACCAACAATGAATTATACCCAGAATTGAACAGGGAAAACCAAACGTACTAAGATCCATTCTGGATAATAAACCTTTATATGAGACACTTCTTTTTATTCCATTATATGATGTCTGTCGCCCTACACACAAGCACCCCATCTAAACTCTCATTGATCCTCAACCCATTGATGTTTTTTCAATGATTTACCATTTAATAACACCATGTATAATTTGAACATGCTTTATAAAAAATCACTGGCTCATGCTTGTGAGAGTCACACACCATCAAGGAAAGGCCCAATGCCTAATACAATTACCACTATATAGGATATGTTAGTCTCATAAACCATTGATTTACCTCGAGAACAGTATTCATGATTCATCATGCCAAGATCCATCATAAATCTCGACACATCACAATGTATACTATATACAAGATCCAAAAATATTAAGATAATTGAATAGATTTCTTTGACACAACTTTGAAACATCTTTTTCCTGACTTATTCTAGGAATTATAACCAAATTAGATTTCTACAAGACCTTGGGAACATGTCCTAAAATTATATAGATGTCAGACTAGTAGTGGGGGGGGTCTAAAGGGGTATCATGGTGAGGAAATAACACTTGTATCAGAGAACACAATCAAAATAAATAACCAAACATCACACATATTATAGTACAAAAAATACCAATATACTAAAAAGTGGATGTATTAAATGTATGAACAAAATAAAATAAATTCAATTCCATAATGGCCTGAAAACCCATTCCAAATATAAATAGAACACCCACAAGTCCATTCACAAAATATATACAAATAAAAAATAAGTAAATGACACTGGATCCCTAGAAACCCCAATCTATATTACATATTGATCTTAGATCTCATCAGATCCATCATGTTAAACCATGTTATCCCTAACTCAAGATTCATCACAAACTGTACCTAAAATAACCATGTGAGACAGACTTGGTTACCCATGTTCTATGTAAACCATAATAGCGTGTTAGTACATAACTTAGTAGGGTGCCACTAATGTTGTGTCATACTAACTGATACTTTTAGTGATATGGTCACATGACATGCTTATGTTAAATTAACAACTATAGAATAATAAATAAAATATGAAAAAATAAATACATCAACTCAATTTTATATTTCATTGAGAAAATCATGAATTTTTTCCAACTAAAATATCACAGTCCACCCCATGGGTGTATACATAATTGGTTTCACATGCCTCTATGAAGGACGATTTCAATATTATCACAGACCTCCCCTTATAGGGATTTTCTTATAATGGGCATATGCCCAGGGGTACACATAACACCTATATAGGAGTATTATCATCTAGGGATAATCTCCATGTATTATGTACCTCCCCTATAAATGATTCTATATCTTTTAATAAACCCTATAAGTATCCCATAATCGGGGTATCCTTGAAGGAAAATGTGGTGAAACAAAAGCGTCAAAAATGGGAAATTTAATTTTTTGGGTTTTTAAACTTTTTAAAAACATTGAATCCACAAAACTCGTGCCCCTGATTTCATAAATTACTGTATTAAATTAAATTTAATAATGAAAAATAAAATCAAATGAATGCATAAATAATAATAAGTTCATTTGATGTTGTGAGTTTGATTCACTCATCATTGATATGATGTGGATAAATGGAACCAACCTGGAAATCCTATATATCATACAAATGTAAACCAATACTCTTTGGTCATTGATATTCATTTCCTAGGTTATATCATTGGAAATACATGAGCTTTACAATTTCCATTTGATCACATTTAGAATAAATACACAATCGAGAAAGCGGGATCAATCCAAATTTTTTCTTCATTCAAAATGTCTCTCTAAGAACATAATAGGAGAGGAGAGGATAGATTTTCCCACTAAATTCATCCCAATAGCATAGATTAATATTCAAGTGTCTTAATTGTGATTTTATACCAATTGATTAATTTATAAAAATTCTCTTTGGTCCCCAGAATGTAATAACCTTCATTTTAGAGGTCTTCACACACAGATTAATTAAATAACATTTCATAAGTTCCAAAATATTTTATCACAAACTTTTAACATTATAAAATGTTAAGTTATAATATATATACCCTAAACTTAGCCTGTGAGATCCCCAAATAATTTAAAAAATCTTGAACCTCCTATGTTATTTAAAAAAAATATATTTTCCAATTTTATGACAAAAGTATTGTGAATACCATGAGAAATATATTATATAATCACTATTAAAAAATTTAATAATATAATTGATTTAGTTTTACTTGCAATAAATCAAACTAGGATTTCCATTGGCCCCTGAACATGGTCCCCAGTTTTTCCTAAACTACAATTCATTTGAATAGGTGGAACTTGTGGATAAACATTGTTTTTTGACCCTCTTGGTCATTATCTTGATAGTAGTGAGTCCAAACCACAAAGTAAGAGTAGTGTTTATAAACCCATCATGGCCCCTAAGGAGATAAGTAATTTCATATATATATGACTACCTCTTTCAAACATGTTCCATGTAATATTATATACTAGTCTTGTGATATATAATAATATAAGATAAACCCTTGTGTCACCATCCTTGTTTTTCTTTATATATTTCAGGACCTTAATAGATGGACTTAACTTCTTTCATAATGGTCATGGATTTAATTAAGGTAGTACCATCCTTGTTAACCTAGACCCACAATATATCTCTTCTAAAATATGGAAATGAAAAATCCAATATTGATCTTTTAACAAGTTTCAGACCACCAATGATGTACCCAACACAAGATACCTCACCATGAATTTAATATAAGGTTTTTTCATCGAATCAAAGTATGTGATCAAAGTTTACACATTAGTAATGTTCTCATGTCTAGAGACAGTAAACATATTCATATATAGGAACAACCAAGTATACCCGAAACATGTGGTGTTCTTATTTTAGGTCCATTCCTTATTATCTCATCAAATCTATATCTCTAGGTGTGAACTTAAATAGAAGAGATATCAATTCTTATGAGTCCCCAACACCTGATAGTGACACATAATATATTTACTATCAATATAAATTGTCTATAAAACATGATATAAGATTAATATTACTAACATATTACCTCATGTTATCATTATAGTTGGGAACTGATAAAACATCTTGATATGGCATATAATCTAAGGACAATACCATGTAAGAAATGGATGAGGAAGTATAAAAATTATTATGGAAAGAATAAAAACATTTGTATAAAATGTTGTATACATTTAATGTTAATTTGAAAGATCCAAACCATTGTATCCCAGATTCAGTTCCTTACATTTTTTACATTGGCATGATTACAAGGAATCATATAACAAAAGGTCCAAATTTTTTAGTAGTATTGGTAAACAAGACACATATTTAAAATTGTAATTACATTTTAATCATTAAATAATTTTTTTTTGATATCCCATTATCCCCCTCAGTGTAACCCTGCATATCAATCATTATAAACTACTTAGCATGACAGGGGAAAATAAAACATATGTTAGTGGAGAGATAAAATTCTATGTATGGATTATATAAAATGGAAGTTACAATTAATCAATAATCCTAAATAACAAGCCATGATATATAATTTTACACACATTCCTTTTAGTAAATAACTTGATCATAATATATATGGAATAAATGACGATCAAACAGTGCCATATAAATAATTAACGGTACTGGAAAACATAACCATAGATATTATACTAATGAATTAATTACATGAAATCAAAATCTAATCTCATAAAAATGGAATGTATAATTTAAGACATCAAAAACTTACCAATAATTATTTGGCCAAGATAAAATAAATAAATAGGTAAGACATAATCCAATACAATTTTTTTTTCACATGAGACCTTATGATTAATCAAGGGGCTATAGAGGGCCCATCCCATCACATACTAATTCAGTACATTCCTTAATTGAAAGTGGTGAAAGAAAATATACTTATAATTTTTTTTGAAACAATAATAAAAAATGTAAATAACATTACCCATCAGGTAAAAATAATTAAAAACAATCCAAAGTAATATGGTGAATGCTATCAAATAGTAAAATATAATCAATAAATATTTAATAAAATATGGAAGAATGTTTCATAATTGATGAACATTAATTAAATATAAGATTCAAAAATTCAAGTTGACATATATGAAAACAATTTAAAATAGATCATTAAAAAATTGAATGGAAAAATAAAATTTTCACTTTGAATAGAAATTATTTTTAAAACACTAATAAATTATAAAAGAAACAAATTTAATTGCAAATAATAATGTAATGAATTTAACATATGTTTTAAATAATTAATGAATCATGATGGTCGGAGAATTTTCTCATGTCATAAAATTTAAAGAAACATTCCTTCTATATTTTTATCAGAAACATATCAAAAAACATTGTGTAGAAAATTTAAAAATATATCTATTATAAAATTTTGTAAAAAGATTAAAACATGTTTAAAAATTATTTTAATCATCATATAAAAATATTAAAAAAAATAGAAACATTTTTAGAAAACATAGACATTGAAGATACTGATAAGTTTAAGGAAAAATTTACAATTTGTTTTTAAAGTATGTCCCTTATAAATATAATATCATTGATGTGAGCATTAATAAAATTAATTGAATATTTTTATTCACTGAAAAAAATAAAAATTATTTAAATACAACCTAATATATTCAAAATTCATTTTACAATAAATCATAGTTTGTAATAATTAATGAAGCAGAAATATAACCCAATGAATGGAATTTGGGCTAAAAATTCACCCACCACTTTATAATCATTCAAATCGTATGAAACATAAAAGTAATAATTATGAAAAAAAATTTAATACCCTGAATATATTGATATTAATGACATGATATATCAAATATCAATTTATACACCCCACACAATGAATAAGTGTTGAATATGACATATATCTCACAGAAGTAAAAAGTTAAGTGAGAAACATTTTCAAAGTTCGTATCATTTAGTTGATAATTTATTTATAGGGTGATTATGATTAATAGTAGTATATCAACACCATGTAATGTAGAAATTACAACATAATAAAATAAATAGTTATTTCATATATTATCTAGGAATAAAATATTAGTAAAGTAGAAGTATAACTCAATGAATGAAAACTGTGTTAAGAAACCCCTTACCTCACACTTCCCTTAAGTTTTGCATGTATTAACCACCTATATAATGGTTTATAGAATTTATTTAATTATTATAGAACTATATTAATATTAATAATTCCTTATTTTGTGATTTTATAACATTTTATGACCCATTAATTAATAACATTTCATTATCCTTATTGCTCAGATACATTTGTTTCATAGTTTCATGATCGGTTAATTTCTGTATAATTACATTTTTTAATTGAAAATTGGAAATAAAACATCATAACTATAATGTAATATTATTAATTCATTCCTATAATTTTAAATGGTTACATTTCTCATTTTACTATCATAGATGAGGATGATTCATTTGTTAAAATGTTAATGATAAATGTTCGTCTTATTTTTCTGGTTTTTCCAAACATCTCAAGCTTTTTTGTTTTATTAAATATAATGATTATATATTAGATAAAGAATATGATATAAGATAAAATATAAATATTAAATTATTATTTAAACATAATAACGTTTTTATGGCCATCTATGATAGAATTACTGGAAAATAAATTAAATTATTATTCACGGAGATGATTAATCACCATAACATTGACAATGGTTTCTTTTATTTCAATAAGTTGAGGTTATAAAATGGATGGATATATGAAATCCTATTATAAACATAAAAATAAATTGTATACATTATTCTGGAGTAATCATTCCATGATGGATGAAGTATGTGAGGATAATGTTGAAAAATAAAAGAAATTTAAATAGGTGTTTTGAGAAAATTACCTCTTGAATATCACCTCCTTCGAGGACCCATTTAGTAAAATGTATTTGGTATTTTGGTGTGACCTGAAACAATTCAATTTGAATATATTGAGGATATTTTTTTACTGATTTAAGATCTTCATGGATTTTGAGTCGAAAGGAGGTGGTGCGGGGTGATATTTATACACGAATGGAGGTGGGTTTAATTGATTAAATATTGACTATTTAATGTTTAAATCCAACCAAATTGAGGTGAAATTAGTTTACAAAAATTTTCAAAATAATTAATTTTTTAAATTATGGTTATGGTAAATAAATAACTCAAAAAACCATTAAATTTTTGTGTTTTTAGATATTTTAAGCCATTACCTTTTAAATTAACCCCTTTTCATTACTTTATCTATACTGTTGTAACAAATTTTTTTACCATCCTAAATTTGTTATGAATAAAAATTAAAATTCCCATAAAGACTAATATGTATCTTTTGAATCCAAATATGGAATATATTTTTTAATTTTTAATTCCAATAATCAGAAAAATTCTGTTTAAAAATAACTTTGTAGACACAATGAAAAAACATGTTTTTAAAGTCAAAACATTAAATGTTTGAAATGTTTTTATATCAAATATTAATTTAAAATTGTCATAAATTAACTAAATTAGTTATATTGGCACATTATTTAACTATTTTCCTTTGAAATTAATTTGAAATATTAATTATCTTTATAATTAAATTAAATAAAATGACATATTTTAATTAAAATTAAGTATTTTTAACTTTTCCTCAAAAAATGAATCTTGTGAGAAGAATTACCAAAATTCACCCTAAGATGATTTTAATATCACTATTATTAAAAATTTTATTTAAATAAAATTTATAAAATTGGAAAAATTTATTTTTAAAATAGGCTCTCCATTAAAAGGCGGAAAAAATTCCTTTTAGAAAAATATAATTTTTTTTCAATAAATTGTATTTATTCTTATCTTAAGCCTATGTATCTTATTAGATGAATTTAAAAAAATTTATTGGAATATATAACATATGAATATCATTTATATATTTCAGTAACCATGATTAATTTAATATATTATGATAAAATTCCGTTATTGGAATAATACTAATTTTTTTATGAAAACACATCCTTTATATTCAATTAGATTTTATTTTCATTTCTAATTAATTGGTAACCAATGAAGTTGTTTGAAAAATATTTTTAAACTATATTTTCATTATTTAGATAATCTCATTTTTTCTCTACTTTCCAATGGCTTTGTGATAACTAGCACAATTAAATAATAATATTTAATCATTTGTCTAAGCTCGGTGTTCTCTATAATGTAACATATCAATGAAATTTAATTCAAATAAGAAGATAAATACCAATAAATATTGGGGTGTTACATTCTCCCCTCAATCCATAAATTTCATCCTCACAATTTAAAATCTCACATCGATAATCAAAGGTTAATACAGGAAAATTATTCTCTGGGAAACCCACATCATAAATATGGTTAATAAAACATCCCCTTAATAAGATGGAAATGGGAATGAAATTGTCACCACAAAATTGGGCTTTCAAATATGATAAAATCAATGAAATTGAAAATGAGTTCATGAAATAGATATAAAACTATCAATTTTTCATGTGGAGTGATAGAGGTCACAATCATCAGAATGTCTACCAGAACAAAACCATAAATATGGAATGGGTTAGGAGGTTATTGATTTCTCAGTAATAAAATTAAATGAATAACGTTTTTATTAAATTTTATCATATTTTTGATGAATTATTATACTAATAAGAGAAAAAACATAAGTAAATATACATACTTGGAATGTATAGTTTCATCCTTTAATTAATTTCCACCATAAACTCATATTTTCTTCAAATCATAAGTATGAATATTTTTGTATTCTTAAATCTCTAAAATATACTTCTATAGATCATAAAATACAAAAAAGATAATAAAAAAAATTTATTCCTCTAGTATTTAGGTATTAACAAATACAAAAAATGTTGATAATATGATAAGATAACTCCCAAAAGGAATAAACCTTCACATGAAGATAGGTAATTTAATCTCAATAAATTCAATAGTAATCTCAAAAATTTAACATAGACCATTCAATAAATTAGTATCATTAAATGTCCAAAATATATTCTTGACTATGATTAAATCCCAAAAATCAAATGGATTTGATCACATATTATTCTAAGAAAAAAAATTATTTTCCCCCTAAAAAAATATGCATTCTGTAAACATATAATATTTAAGATATGCTAACTATTTCCATAAATCGAGCGAATGACCATAAATCAATAATAAAATCATATATTCCCAAAAAATGCAACAAAAAATTTATTTTTCAAATAAAATTCCATAATATAATATTTACTTTAATCATATTAAATTATCAAAATGATCTTATTGTTAATCCATAAAATCATTTAACTAAAAAGAAAATGTCATACTTATAGGGACTTCACATTGGTTAGTGATATGAGCTACACCCTTGTCACCCTTCTATTGTGGGTTCAACTCTCATGGCCTTTCCAGCCGCAATGGGTTAGGACCCATCCAATAGGTTTTCCTTTTTCTAAAACTATATTAAAATAATCCATACATAGTTCCCAAAAAAATGTTATAATTTTTTTAAATTATATCCTTAATATATTAAACATTAATGAATTGTTTTAATCTAAAAGGTTACCTAATACATTTCATTTCTCATTCACAAAATATAATAACACATAATTACATTAAAATAATATATAATATAAACCCAAAATGATATCCTTACCTTTAAACTTATGTACCTAACATGTAAAGGAATTATTTTATAAGTAATTTTTTCACAGATAAGAAACCATTAGGTTGTATTCCCACAATTTTCTACTAAAATATCTTTAATAATGAATAAATAAGATAACATAAAATCTTAAAAGGGTGTTTAAGATTTCAAATATATGATTAACATTAAACACATAAATCCATGATGGTTTATATAACTATTATGTTAAGGAAAACATATATTCTTCCAAATTAAACTGAATTCCTTAGATATTTCTTGATTCTACTAATCATAATACCATTGGTGAAATAGTTATTCTACAAAAATGTTTTGAATATTAAATTTTAAACTAGTTACTTCTGGTTTCCTCCACTGAATAAACCAAAATGAAAAGCGTAAACATCAAAATTCATGAATCAGAGTGGGATATATAATAATAATGAAATATTAGTCAAAGGATTTCTAAATCAGGACACCTTATTCTCAATATTTGTGTCCATAGGTTTAACTGAGGTTATCCATTTACATTACCAAATCTCTATAATGTTATCCTATATATATACTTTTCCTCAAAATTATGTCATGGGTTTATGTTTTCTTAAATATAGTTCCCATGGTTTCTATTAAACTTGCTCTCATACTAACTGTAATGACATAGAATCCAGTATCCAAGAGATGGTGTGTTTGTTGATTAAATTTTAATTATTAAAAATAATATCACCCTAATGGAAATAATAATTTATTATTATTGTTAAACTAGATACATATTTGGAATTAGGATTATATTTTAAACAAAAAATAAAAAAACTATGTTATTTGATAACACCATTATTCCTCGTAGAATAACCCTACATGTCAATCATAATAAACATCTTGGAATAGTTGGGAATATTAAAAATTAATAAATGGGTGAGCTCAAATTCTCAGTAAGTGTCAAGTAAAGTAGAAGCTATCATTAATAAATAATCATAACAAACATGGAATGGAAAAAAATTTAATACATATTCCATTTAATCAATAAATTACGAAATGTATGGTTGGAATAAATAATGATAAAATAATTCCATATAACTAATAACTTGAGCTATAAAACTATGACACAAATATTCTAACAATCCAATAATCACATGGAAATAAAAAAAAATCTCATAATGATGGAATGAATAATTAAGGATATCTAAAACTCATAATTAAGGCTTCGTAAAATAAACAGTAGTTAAACGAGTAATAAATAAGCCAATACCAAGAAAATTTTGGATCATTAGACATTCTGATTCCTTGAGGGGCTATTCCTGGCCCCACCAATCACATAAAAAGTCCAATACGTTACCCTTATAATTTTTTTTCAAGATATTCAATATATAAATTGAATTGAAACAAGAATAAAAATTGTAAATAAATTTCCCCATTACGTAAAAATAATTGCAAACCATTTAGAGTTTTATGGTGATTGGTATAAAATAGAAAAAATTAATCAATTCAAATTAAAAAAAATATGGAATATGATATTAAAATAGATCAACATTAACGAATAATAAGATTAAAAAACCAATGTTGAAATATTTTAAATCACTATAAATGATATCTTTATAAAAATCAAGGAAAAAAAATACTTTTTCACTAAAAAATAAGATTTCTTTAAAATCATGAGAAAATGAAAAATACTTTAAAAAAAAAAATAATCATTTAAACTTTTAAATGTAGTTTTAAATCATTATATTTTCATGATAATGGGAAAATACGCTCATTCCGTATAACTAAAAAACACTCACTTCGTATTTGTTTCAGAAAATTCTCAAAGAACCATCTTTAGAAAAAAAATATAACATTTAATCCATTTTATAAAAAAATAAAACATGATAAAAAAATGATTTTAAAAAATATAGTATAATATTAAAAATATATTTAAAACAATTATATAAAACATGTACATGGATGAAAAAGGTAGTTTAAGGGAAAATTTTAAAAGATAATCTTTTTAAAAAAACATTGTTCTAAATATTATATCATTAATATATGCATTAATAAAATGAATTGAATATGTGTATTAAATGTTAATACATATAAAAAAATATAAGTAAAATATAATATATTCAAAATTATTTTCAAAAATAATCTTTGAATGAAATAATCAAGGAATTAGATGTTTTTCCCAAAGAATGGATATTGGGTCAAGAATTCCCTTAACATAATATAACCAGTAAAATCATATGCCCCTTAAAAGTAATAATTATAAAATAACAAATTTTATACCATGAATATAATTAGATTCATTCTATGATATATAAAATTGTAGTAAATACACTACACATATTGAATAAGTTTTGAATACGACATATATCCCATAGAAGTAAAAAAGTGAGACTAGAAGCCCTCATATAGTTTGTATTATTGAGGCTATAATTTATCAATGGGTTGATTATGTGTAACTATAGTATATCCACATAAATTTAAGGGTAGATTACGTCATAATTAAAGAAATACTTATTCCACACATATTATTGGTATCATAAAATCAACGAAGTAGATGTACAACATGGTGAATGAGAAATATTTTAATAAACCCATTACCTCATGCTTCCATTATGTTTTTCATACATTATCATAATGTATTATGGTTCAATGAATTTTATAAACCTATTAAAGAACCATATTCCAATTTATAACCCCTTATGTGGTGACTCTATAACATATTATGACCCATTCATTAAAAGTATTTTATTATTTTCATGATTTCACGTGCGTTCATTTCATGGTTTCCTGATCGGTTCATGTAGGTAGAAATGTGGGTTTTATTGTCAATTGGAAATTAAAAATAATATGTATAATGAAATTCTTATAATTAACATCCATAAGTTTAAACAGTCCCATTTATCATTTTTCTTTCATAGATGAGGATGATTCATTTCATAAAATGTTAATGTTATTTTTTAGCGGGTTTTAGAAACATCACAAACTAGATTGGTTTTATTTAATTTTAGAATTATATATTAGATGTATGACTTTATATAGTATTTAATATATCAATAAATATATAATTTAACAATAATAAATTTTTTATGACCATCTATGAAGGTGGTAATGGAAAACAAACAAAATCATTATTCCCCACAGGCGATTAGTATCCTTAACATGGATAATATTTTCATTTCGTTGAATAAGAGGAGGTAATTAAAGTGAAAAAAGAAGGATATCACATTATTGAAATAAAAATCCATTATATAAAATATAATATAGTTGTAATGACTTTATGGATGAATTGGGTGAGGGTAATATAGAAAACAAAAAGAAAATTAAAAGAGGTGTTTTGAGAAAATTACCTATTGAATATCATCTCCTTGTAGGACCCCTAGAAGACCTTCAATTTTCTATTTCGGTGAGAATATAATAAATTTTAGGTGGGTATATTTAGGGAATTTTTTTTAATATATTTTATGAGTTTAAATCCATGTGAGTCGAAATGGGGTGGCGAGGTGTGTTATTTATACATGAGGATAAGTGGGTTTAAGTGATTTAATAATGATTATTTTATGTTTAAAGTAAACCACATTGAGGTGGAATTATTTTATATAAATATTTAAATAATTAATTTTTTCAATTAATTTTGGGGTTGATAAATACATCCAAAACCAATTAAATGTTTTATTTTTTTGGTTTTTAAGAATTTAGCTTTTACAATTAACCATTTTCTCTATTTTGTCTATACCGTGGAATGTAATTTATTTTACCATAGATACATTTTTATCCCTAAAAAAGAAAATCACCTTAAAAATTAATATATAATTTATGATTCAAAATATGGAATCCATTTTGCTGAAATAAATTCCTTGAATTGTAAAAACTAGATTTAAAAATAATCCCACTAACCCAACGAAAAAGCGGCTTTTTAAATTGAAAAGTTCAAAATGTTATTATATCCAATTTCAATGTGAAATTGGTTTCAATGAACTAAATTGGTTTTTTGATATATTACTGAACTAATTATAATTTAAAAATAACTCAAAATATAAATTACCATTTTAAATAATATAGATGAAAATGTAGCTTTTAATTAAAATTATGTTTTTTCATTATTCATCAAAAAATTAAACTTATCAGAGAAATACAAAAAAATTTCCTTAAGCGAATTCTGATATAACAATTTGTTAAAATAAGTATATTTTTTCAATTTTTTTATAAAATTATAACAATTTATATTTAAAATCGATGTGCCATTAAAAGGCGAGAAAATAAGCTTGTAGAAAAATATAAAATTTTATGCTTAAAATTGGATTTTTTTCCTAACATTGGCATATGAAACATATTTGATGAATTCAATTTTTTTGAATATATAACATATATATATATATCATTTTTATATTTTAATAAAAAATATTAATTTAAAATATTACGATAAAATTCCATTGTGGGCATAAAAATAGTTTTTTTATAAAAACCCACACTTTATATTCAGTTAATATTTATTTTAATTTATATTTATTTGGTAGAAAATGAATTAATTTTTAAAAAATACATAAATTATATTCACATAATTTAGTTAATCTCATTCTTTCCTACAATTCTAATGGGTAGGTTATAACTATCACAATTAATTAATAATATCTAATCATTTTTAAGCATGGTCTTATGTGTAGCGTATGGTATTTATGTAATTGAATTTATTTAATAATAGAGATACTATAAGATATAGGGATATTACAATAATCAATGCACATAAAGGATTCGAGATTAGAAAACCCACTCACAAAACTTCCACCTGAACTCGATCCAACTGGTAACAATTCTCAACTCGTTAGGTTTTACATGAGTATGAGACATTTTCTGAGATTTGGATTTAGTTTGGAGGTCTACCATGTTTTCTATTGTGGATACTCTTTTAACTGAATCTTATCCTATATTAGTAAAATCCATCAAGAGGTAAATCTTTCAATTTATATATTTTTTTCTGGTGTGACATGGGTTTTATGGAAAAACCACTACATCAAATATTATCACATTATACTATAACATGATATGTTCTACTAGGTACAATACTATGCTAAAAAACAAATATACTTATTAAAAAACTTCCCTAGTTTCATCAGAAGCCACTATATTTTCATATTATATTATATAATCAGGAACCGTGGATGACATTGAACTCCTCTTTCTCACTGCACATCCATTAATAAAAAATAGATGGACTGGCTCTAATTTCATATCAATATGATCTACATAGAATCTATCATCAATTTATCACCTCATAACGAGCTCCCCATATCCTCCAGACACTATTAATATATCCTTTGTATATGGTAAGCACTTGAAGATAATTTTTGCAGCTTCCCAAGTCATCTCTCTTGGATTGGATTGATATCTACCCACCATGGTCAAAGAAAAGGAAGCATAAAAATTAGTACATATCATGGAATACATGATAGATCCCCCTGATGTAGCGTAATAGCTTCTACTTATTATTTCAATATCCTCATGTATTTGTAGAAATATATTCTCCAAGATGTTAATTCCATGTGACACTAGAAATAATACTTTTTTAGATAGAATCATATTCTACCTTTTGATTACCTTGTCAGTAAATACGTAGACATATACTAAGATGCATTTATGATCTATCTTGTCCGATCAGTATCCCAATAATATAGTCTTCTTCACCAAATTATATCATATAGAGGCATTAATATACCCATATATCTATTAACTGCAAGACTTTCAAATCATTCCCTATTAATAAATTTTCATCAAAATATAATACTTGGAAAAGGATGGAACTTCCAATAATGTTATTATAGATACACTGCTCTCTTTCATTCATAATGAAACAAAGTTCTATTACGGCCTTATCAAAATGAATATTCCATGACTGTGATGCCTAATTCAATCCAGAAATGGTTATCTATGTCTTACACACATTATTGTCACACATTGGCATAATGAACAATTTGTGTTGCGTTATATATACATATTAAACTAACTTCCCAATTACAAAAGTTGTTTTGAGATACATTTTTCAAATTTCACGAACATGGAAATAAAATATAACAAGTAATATTCCGGTGGATTTCAACATTACAACTATAGATATGGTATTTTATTAGTAGATTCATTGATTATTTATAAACTTTTTGCTACTAACCATACCTTTTAGGTTATTACTTTATGATATGTGTCTATCTTTTTCATGAATACGTATTTACACCCAATAGGATTTACATTTACCAGTAGGTCTAATAAGATGAAAATTTTATTTTGGTACATGGAATCCAATTTAGAATTCATATATTCTTCCCATTTAGCAGTATCTTTTCCATATACATATTCCTTATAGGTTATAGTTTCATCATTCTTGTGGAGTGAGGTGTCACCTGACTCGGTGATAAGAAGATCATATCTCTCTAGTTCTCTAACCTCACTAGGAGGTACTTGTGTCTTGGAAACATCTTTCTCTATCACCATCTTTTTAGATATTATTCCCATACCTCTCCTATGAATCCTGAGCATCAACATAATCAAATTCAAGAATTCTACAATTATATATTAGAAATGTGTTCCCATTCCTTAAATATATCATGTATTACTACAATGAAAATTATATTTGGAGGGTAAGATATATTATATCATTTATCCTCCTTAGGAAAACCTATAAATATTCATTTCCTGATTTTAGAATCTAATTTTTCTCTGCGTATAGTCTTGACCAAAACCTAAAATCCTCATACATGTAACTGTGAATTATTGTTCTTATTTCATTACCAAATAATGTAGGTATTCCAATAAAATACATAATTTTTACATGGATTAGATTATATGCCACAGTGTATAGTGAATTTCCCCAAAATAATAATGGAAGAGTTCCATGACTCATCATCTATATAACCATTCCAATAAGGGACTGATTCATCCTTTCACTAACACTATTTAATTGAGGATTATATGGACAAGTGAGTTGGGAAATTATCCCACACTCCTTTAAATGATCGATGAATGATATGTTAAGATATTCTCCACCACTTTATGGATGTAATTTCTTAATCATCTTTCCATATTAATTATCTTTATAATTATAATAGTCCTTAAATATTGTAATGGAATAAGAATTATACCTCATTATGTAGATATATGTAAATCATCTATTTTCATTGTTTAAAGTAATTAAGTATGAAAAACTACCCCTCACCACTACTAGAAATGGACCATGTACATTAGTATGAACCAATTTCAACGGTTATTTTTCTCTTTCTAATTTCCAAATGAAAGTTTATTTAGTCATTTTACCTTTTAAATAAGCATGACATAAATCCAAGGATTATTACTCCATGGAGTCTAAATATCCTTCTTGATTTAGTTTTTTTAAACTCTTATCATTTGTATGAACTATAATAAAGTTCCATAGGAGGGTAGGATATGAGTCATTCTTTCTGGATTTTTTATTGATTTCTAATACTTTATTTTCTTGGTCATATATATACACTACCTTGTTATGATGTGTCATAACATCGAATATTTTTTCCTTCTACATAAGAAAACATTTATTTACAAACATGAAATAAAATATCATAGTTTCTAAACATGAAATTGAGATTGTGTTTCTGGATATACATTGTATATAATGAAAATTATTTAGTGCCTTAACCATTTCACTAGTGAATGTAAGATGATAATATCCAATTGAGAATATTCCTAGTATCATGATAGTTTCTTCTCAGATATCTACTTGACCTTTTTAAATTGTATTAAATTTAGGGGGTTTCTATATTTTAATATAAATTTGTGATCCGAAATAAGAATCCAATACAAAAATTATAGATATAAAAAAATTAAATTCAATGAAAAATATACCTAAATGATATGCGTCAACATTTATATTCTTCCCAATTATACAATTCTTCTTATAGTGGCCCTTCATGACACATGCAAAGTATAATTCTTCATACTTGTTTTAATCCTTATGTAACATTGGATTCTTGAAAGGGTGGTGCATCAGTGTCCTTGACTCATACTTATTCCCTGGCACTTTATCCATTCATTACCTCCTCTTGATCTCCAGAAAGATCAATTTGTTTTAATTATTATTATTCCGATATTATTATAGATTTAAAACCAAATAATCTAGGAGTGAATTGTTAATGTTATTTATATTATAATTAATAGTGAATGTTGAGAATCTATTTAGTAATGATAAAATAATGAGATCTGTTTATATATCATGGTTCATTTTGAACCTAAGGGATTCAAGTCATTTAATGTACCTGATCATATTGAGTACACGAGGTCCTATATGATTTTCTTATGCTATCTAAAATCTATATATATCACATGATATCTCAAATATTTCCTATTAGAATCCCTCTGGGTGTAAATATTGGAGATAAATTGTAATTGGGAAGCATCGTTATCCTCATTAATTTTATGCATCTCAGTGGATATAGATGAAAACATGAAACATTGAAAATACAGAGAGTTGTCCATATCATTATTATATTTAACTACATATGGATTTGTTTCAACCTGAGGGGGATCAACATGAATTAGGTATTCTAGAACATAATGTTTTTCCCTTGGAACAATATTATACGCAAGTTATTGTACAACTCTTGGATGTTAGAAATTATCAGGATATTCTCCTTATCCAACAATGATTATAATGTAATTTAATTGGTGATGTTTTTAATTTTTATCTACATTAAAGAATATTTAAAATTATAACATTATCTTGATTACTCGAAGAAAATTTTAAATTATTAATTATAAATTTCTCCCACTTTTTTATCGAATCCTAGTATCAATCAACTACAAGATTTTGAATACACTTTTATGTAATTACCCTAGTTGTGGGGATCCTCAAAACATATAATAGTATCCTACAATCCATGTCTATGCAACTAATCATAGAATTTCATGGTAGGAGATTGACTAGAAAACCTCATTAACAATAGACACCATGTTTGATTGAGTGTTATCACATATTCCATAATGAATTACTATTAATTGCTCAATGCTTTTTACACTAAATATGAAACAAGATAACAACCGATATTACTTTTCTTCCATCTTTAGATAAGTCAAACAACCATTATAATAAGGACACACTTTTATTAAAAGGCATAATCATCTATGGATGACAAGATCCTCAAAAAATACATGGTTTCCATGTTCAAGTGATGGATGGAATTTCATGACAGAATATTTTCATTGAGGGATTTGTAAATGTAATCTTTAGAAATGAAATAATTTTATATATAACATTATTATTCTATATTTTCATTCTCATAACATAACCATTATTTTAAATATTAAATTTTCAATATGAATGTTCATTTTATATTTGAATATTTTTTTTATTATTGTATAATGTGGTGGGGTGTAATAAAGGTATATTAAAAATTAATAAACCACACATCGAATAAAATTAATAAATAATGATGTGATCATGTTCCATTAACTATTGGATAATCTATCCAGTTAATAACTGATTAACCTATACCCTAGGTTAATTCTATATTTCAATAGCTGACATGAATTACATCACTAGAAATACCCATGCACTTCTCATTTTTGGTTTACATATGCTCTCGACTCGAGCCACATTGAAATTAAATCCACCAATCATTACATTGTCTGTTCACACATAGGTTATGGAAAATCTATGTGAAAAATTACATTTTATCACTTCAATTTCAACACATAATCCCTTATTCAAATTAAATACAGAGTTATTTTGTTCATATTATCATAAAAAATAAGTATTACATTTTAAAAAACATAAATGAAATAATTAAATTAAATAAACAATAAAACAAACACAGAAAGGTGATTCTTGGATCAAGATTAGATAACATTAAATCATATTTCATAAGAGGACTTTTATGTTTCTAAAATTTTTCTCAATTTTATTTTATGGAATTAAATTTCATTAATATAAATTAACTAAGTATTGATACATCCCACACCAGAAAAATAATTTTTTTAAAATCAAGAAAATTGAATCAAATTTCTGATTTTTCTTCAAAATTTTTGGGGTCTATTTCAATATAAAGAAGATCCTTGGAAATTAATTTAGGGCTTGAATCAGGTTAAACGGGTCCGCCCAGTTGGACCCAGATGGAATTAGTCCTTCCTAAGATAGTTCATAGGGAATATAGACACACATACATAGAAAATATATATAATGATATAATATCAATATCATATCATATAATATATATTATATTATATATAATACATATAAAAATATTTCAATACATTTCATGTTTTTATTTTCTTTTATTTTTATATAAGAATCCCATGGAAGCTTTTTGTAGACATTCCATGGATGATTTGGTTAAGGTTACCATGAGGGCTTGAGGTCGCTTTTATTTATTTTTGGAAACAAAATAAATCATTTAAAATATAATTTATAACCATTTGACTACCCCATGTATCTTAAGGTATAATTGACTAATAGATAACATACACACATCACGCACTGCCCACAAATAAAGACATTGGTTGACATTATAGTGAAGAAAAAAATAATAATTTTCATCATAATTTTTACTGAAAATACATCGATTGTCAATAGGTCATATCATGGTGATACATGATTGGATAGACATAAATTATATTCCATTTTCACCATATCAAAACCCTATTTATAAATTATATAACATTTATTTAAAATTTCAATATTTTCTTCTGAAATAATTACATGTTTCCTTTGATAGAATTTGAAGGATGTTAGGGTCTAGTGTAAGTATTAAAAACACTCATTTGAAAATGTTTGGGTTTGAATTCAGGTAAATGACACTAAATACATAAAACCTATTTCCTAGATTTTTTAATGGATAACATGTAATTCCCATTCATCATGGAAAATAAAATTGAATGAAATCGTAAATGGTACGTTGCTCCTTTGAGGTCATCAGACTAGTTCAATCATTCTTGATATGCTGCAAATAAAAGTTTCAAATCTAGAAATCCTCAAGATCATCCAAAATTACACCAAAACTCCTAGATCATCGATCTATATGTCCCAGGTTCCAGAATGTGAAATCAAAGTGATTTAGGGCATCCCTTTTATTGTGTGAAGAATATAGACTTTATTGGGAAATAGGGATCAAACATACCTTGTTAACCATTCAAAAATATCTCTACAAGAACTATAGAGGAGATGAGAGGAGGGTTTATCTCCCAAAAATAATCAAAATTTTTGAGATTGAAATTCAATAGTATTTAATAATCTTATATACCTAGGTTACACTTTCTAAAATTCCACTGTGTTCTCTGGAAAGTAACAAACTTCATTTTAGAACATTGTGAACACTTATAAATTAATAAACTTTTCATAAATGTCACAAATATTTTATCACTCACTTGTAACACTATATAATTCTATGTGATAGAATAAAAACAACTAACACAACCCGCGATATACCAAATTAAATTAAAGAACCTTGAAAATATTATCTTCATTCAAAAAAATATATCTTTTTATTTTAACATTTATGATAAAAAAACATGTGAGTAACATGAGAAATAAATTAAATAATTATTATTATAAAAATTAATAATATAATTGAATATGTTTTATTTTCAATCAATCATACTTGGATGCTCACTAGACCATACATGAGGGACCCACTTTGTCCTAAACATATATTCATTTTAATAGGTGGTACATGTGGATACACTTAGTGTGTTACCAAATATGTACGTATATCGATATTATTGTGTCCAACCCACATCTTATTAGAGGATTCTAGAAACCCATCATGGAACCTAAAGAGAAAAATAATTCCATTACTATGACTACCTCCTACGAACACATTCTATGTAATATAATATCTTTTTCTCATGATATCTCATAAAGTATGATTAAAACCTATGTAATAATACTTTTATTTCATTATATATTTCCATAAATTATGGGATGGACATTATTTCTTGTAACATGGACAAAGATATAATGAACTTACTGCCATTCATACCAACCTGGGCCAATGATATAGCTTTACCTCACCTCAGATTAAACAAATTATATCTTGATTATTTATGAAATTCCATATGACTAATGACACACCCAACAAAAGAAACCTCTACACAAATTTAATGTAATAGTTTTTATTTACATCATAGTATGTTATCAAATGGTACACAATGATAATGTTCTCATGTTCAGAGAATGATACACATGTTTGTATATAGGAGCCAAAAATGACACCATAAACATATAGTGTTCCTATTGGAAAGTCAATCCTCATAATTGTACCTTCTCCAAATTACCCAGTGAAAACATCATGAGAAGAAGCCTCAATGCATATGATCCCACAACACCTAATAGTCAGACATCACCGGTGACCTGTCAGATTGATGTATCTAGATCATATGAAATATGTTCAATATTACTAACATAGAACCTCTTGTTTCTCATTATAGCATGGAACTACTATTAAATTTTGATACGACATGTAATAAAATACATTACAATGTAAATAGTTGAAGAATAAGTATCAAAACTATTTTGGTATGAACAAAAAATGTATATATCAAATTGTATACATGTAACAGTAATCAAACTACATAAAGGAGTTGAGTATAGGGAACCCACTCACAAAAAATCCTCCCAGAATGCTCCATCCCAGTATATCATACCTTCCATGACTTGGAAGATAGTAGACCTCAAAAAAATTGTTGGATCTAATCCCTCATTGAAAGGCCATCTTAGGGCCAAAAAATGACAGTCACAACATCCTGGCTCAAAATCCATTACATCTCAACCCATACTAACACATGTCTCCTCATTTGGGGGGTTTTCTTATAACTTATCCAAAATTCCCAACATTTATAGTATATCAAAAACCAATAAATCCCATATCGGAGGCCACATTTTAAAACCTTCCATGATCCCTCCCAAATGAGTCTACTAATTAGGTACAAGGTACACTAGGAACCCTATGGACCAGATGAAAAATCCTAGAATCTAAGTAATTTAGTCATAAATTACCATCCATTACCAAGGAAGAACATTTGGAAATCCCTAACAACACCATCACATCTCAAAAAACATAGTGTAGGTTCCAATAAACTCATCCAAGTATCTCATGTTGTATCATAAATAAATTATTCTAATATAAATACAAGGTAAGTTTGGCTAAAAACCTAATCCTTTTACCTATATACATAGGCCCTTGAATCAAATCATCTGTAAAATTCCTAAGGTCACACCCAGTTTCGTCTCTACCCAATCCATATATTCCTCATCAGGATTTTTAGTCGTGGCTGTGCCAACTGGGGTCCATTGGGTGACATCATAACATATGCAACTTCACATGCTTCCTTTGGTGTCGATACCACTCTGAGGATAAAAATAAATTATTAATTAATACTATATAACTCAACATAATCATTAAGATAAGACAACCTCATCGTCCACTCAATGTATCTCATATTGGAATTAGTCAAGAAATATCAAACAACATACCTTGGATATTGTGGTCTAATAAGGTTGGTACACTAACCCAAAATGTCATTGATATCCTATAGTTTATCAACCAAGGATTAGCATGTATCATGGAGTATAAACACTTAGTTCATCAAAATTTAATTATACATCCCTTTGTCCATTGAAGGTTGAGAAAAAAAAACTAGGGTATGAGGGAATTCAATGGTATTAGACACCTTGTATATTCCCCCAAAGATCATTTCCATTAATTAGATTAACAATCGTACAAATTATCAATCTATTTATTAATTTATTTATTATAAATTATTTTAATTCAAATAAAGATTTCCAAAATTTGGAGAGTCCTCATGCACTAATGAAAATGGCCAAATGGATAAACCATATAATGTATACATGGGACAACCTACTATTTTCAGAAGTTTTTCCAATTTATCTCTAAGGGTCAACATCAGCATTCATGGCCCACTTAAGTTTCCTCAACATCCAAATATCCTAATCAAATAAAGAAAAAATAAATAAATAACAATGAAATAATTAATTAATTAATCAATTAAAATTTATCTTGGAATATTAATTATAAACCCACCATATCATCAAATTTCCACAGAATTAAAAAAAAGAACACTAACGGTATGTCTCACATTTCTAATGCTACATAAATCAAAATTTCAAACAACTAACCCCACCTAAATTGGGAATTTAATTTATATTTGAAAAAAAACATAATAAAATAAAAAATAATAGCATACCTTAAAGAATCCCCAAACAACCTGGTGAAGATGGCATGTCAGGTTTCCCTCATACAAGGTAGAATGAAATCCTGATGATAATTGAGTAATTACACTATGAAAAATAGGAATTTCCAATAAAATGATATTCTGTAGATATAAAATATTAAACTCAGAGTAGGAGGATACAATAGAGGTCACCATCTCTCTATGCATACAAAAAAAATCAACTAAAAGAAATAAATAATAATCTTGTTGATGGATATCAAAGAACGGAGGAAGGGAGATGAAACCTTCTATATTCTGTGTGCATGTGGGGATAATAAAGGGTGAGAGAGAAAAAAATTTATGCATGGGAAAATGATTAAGAAACTATTTTAATGAAAATATGGGCATCTAAATGTTTTGGATGCATGCTATTCAAAGCATTATCTAATCATAAATAAGAAAAACTAGAAAACCTCCATAAAATTTTCATAGACTGTCTATAATAGTAAAAAATCCAGGTATTCTAATCCAAGGACTATCCTATCCCAAATAGTTTCATCTATTACTCATATGGTTTCATTTTAATGATACTCAAGTCATGCACATAAACTGTGTGGCATAAAAAAAGAAAAAAAACATTATAATCCTTAGTGGTCCACATTTTTTTAATAAGTAATTCAAACTAAACCGTATTCCTAAAAAAATATCCTTAAAAATAAAAACTCACAGCCAATACTCCTGATCGTCACCTGAGAAACTGAGTACCATCTTTGCCTCATTCCACATCATAAAAATCATTTTACAATGATATAAATTTTAAAATTAAAATCTATATAAGTATTAAAAATTAGGTCCAACCACTAATTGGAATTTAAAATACCCCTTAATTTTAAAAAAACCATTCCAATATGAGAATTTACAAACCATATAAATTTAACCCCTTTACATGTTTACATGGTTAAAATGTTTTCTAGCAGGGAATGTTTTTGAACAATTCACTAATTCTAATTTGATAAACCAAGGAAACTATTTATCTTAATTATATTCATCAGTGTAGGATATTCTTGGACTACCTTTTTATTTTAAGGATCAATAAATATTTTATTATTTGAGACATTATTAAAAAGATAAGAAACATCATGGTACTAAAATTCCTACTTTCTAAATTTTTCATATAATTATTTTTCTATAAATGAAATAATAATTATTAATATATAGTTCTAAAGATTTGTATATATTTTGGAGTATCTCATGATATCATTAGTGACCACCCTTGTGAAGTTGTAAAAATAATCCATGAATACTCAATTAATCATATCGATAAAAATAGAAGCTACATTAGTAATACCTTTGGGAATTAATATAATATCACAATATCTATATCTCTAATATTGATGATTTTTAAGGAATTATATGATTTATAAAATCAAAAATAATATTAAATTGGAAGTAGATATATGTGATCACATCCTTAGGGATAAAATAGTTCAAGAACCTTAAAACAAGATAAATTCAAGATTCAAACATTAAATTTTAAAACATAAAATAAAACATATCATTTTCTTTTATAACATTATTATTACCTATATAATATCCTTTCATATCAATCATAGTACACCTCCTCTCATATTTTGTAAAATAAAAAAAATAAAAGGTGGCGATCAGATGATGAGCAATGAATGCATGTAATGAAATCCATCTTAAATGAAATAAGGAGTGAATAATACAGTAGGATTAATGGTGATCAAATAATTCTATATAAATAATCACATGATCGTGAAACATATCAATTTACAAATTTACTATTAAAATATTTACATGGAAATCAACAACTGATTTCACGATGATGGATTTCATAATTTATGACTTCTTAAACTTACCATTAAGGAATCATACAAAGACATCATAAATGAATGTTAAGGAAAATTTCAAATTCCAAAAATTCTATTTTCCATTAATGATTTCGATGAATCAAAGGGATATGCAATTTTAGGACACACCTATCACATAAAAAGTCTAATGAATTCATCAAATAAATAAATTATAAAACGTAACCAACATGCATTAATAATCAATAACTATTTTTATTGATAGAAATAAAATACAAAATTTTAATGAAATAACAAATAATTGTGACTATAAGATATCTATAAAAATATGGTTGATTATATAATTATTTTATAACCTTAGAAAAACATATGATTTGTTAAAGGATGTGGATATAGATGAAAATAGTTTTAAAATATCACATTATCGTTTCTTGATGAAAATTGACATTTCATTTCGAAATGAATTTTTGAATTTATAAAACATTACAAAATATTAGGTAAATTATTTTATTTTGAATGAACCATAGAAAAATTCAATTTAAGACTCAAATAAAATAGTTTTTATTATGGTGGTATAATTCGTTCATGCAGGGTATATTATAAAAATTATTTTTTTAAAACATTTGGTAAAAAGTGTCTCATTTGGAAATTGAAAAAAATATTTAATTTTAAACCATTTTATAAACATTATAACATGGGTAAAAATGAATTTAATCAGTAATTATAGAATAAACAAAACATTAATTATTATATTTAATAAATATGGACATAGAAAGGGAATTATTCATGACTGAATAGAAAAACAAAGTTTATTTTCATAAAAACAAATTTTTTTGAATTTTGAGTTTTTATAGCGAGGAAAATGACAGGAAAGATTTAAATATATTGAAAAAAACTAAGGACAATGAAAATTAATGGTGATCAAGATATAAATTTTATTCTATTCCCCCAATGGAAACATAAACATTAACAATCTTGAGTAAGGATATGATTGTGAAATAAACTCTTAGCTCATGTTTTATTTTCATCATGAGTGTTTTAAACCTCCTGTATTGAAAATAAAAAATTTATTATACTTTTATAAAAGAACCTTATAAATAATAATAATTTAATATATAATCTACTTATAAAATTTCAATAACTAATTATTAATAATTCTTTATGAAAATATGCATTTTTTGTGTTAACTATTTCATTTTTCATGTCTGTTTTGGTCTTGGAAATTCAATAATTTCCTATTTATCATGATGAAAACATCTCAATAATGATAATAATTATATAAATATCATATATATTCATCATATAGATATTTTTAATCATATTTTGAAGGAGAACATGAAAAATTAATCATATAGCTTTGTCGAGGTGGCAGTACCCATATATGCCAAAGTGATGTTATCATTTTTATAATGGTTGGATGGGTAAGAAGGTAAATGAAATAATTTATTTATAGATAAATAACTAAATAATTAGTATCATATATATTAATTATTTTCAAATTTATAACCATCTATGTAAAATCTTGATGAAAATTGAATTACACCACTACGTAGTGATAATACGACATACATACAAACAAGTGATATATATATTTTTTATACGAAGGAAATGATATGAATTAGGGTTGTTACCACAGAATAATAAAATTTTAGTATTTCACCCCACATGCTGCTTGGGTGGAATGAGTGGGAGGGGTTGGGCGTGCAGGTCATAAGGTCGTGTCCCGAGACCTGTTTATTTCTCAGGTTTCTTTGTAGCGTTGTGTTCTTCTGTTTGCAGTGAACCACATTTTAAAATTTCAGTATATTTAATAGATGGATGTTTTAATATAATCAAATTTATAAAATATTTTATGGAGGTATAGGATGAAATAAAATGAAACACTCAGTTAAGTGTTATACATCTTCTTTAAAAAATCAACTTTGTCTTGCACTGTAAGCCTTATAACGTTGCTGTTTGGATCAAAAAATTACCTAAAGATCATGGTAATGTATTTTATGAAATAATTTGTGATGTGCATGGATGAAAAAAGTTCTATTGATGTGTTTAGAATGTAGGATATGTTGTGTACTTTTATATGTGTTAGGGAAGACACACATGGATTTTTTTTCAAAATATTAAAATATATTATTATCTTATGAAATCAAAATAGAAAAAAATGATTCATATTAGAATATGTTATAATATAAAATTTAAATATGACCATCCCATAGTATTTTTGAAATTATTATTATATTTTAATCCTTATTATTTTAGCTTTAACCCTCTAAAATTGTTTTAACTCTTATTAACAATAACCACCCTTTTTAGAGATGTTACTATTCATAATGTCCACAAATAGAAGTGGAAAAAATAAAAAATAATTTATTATTTTCAATATTAATTCCATTTTATCATATATAATTTTTATAATTTTCATAAAATAATTAATAAAAAAACCCATAAAACTAGATGAAATATTATTTACTAGAAAAATATTTTTTAAAATTAAAAACAATATATCAATTTCATGAATAATATTAACCCTAATGAGAATAATTTAGTTATTTATAAATAAATGAATCTAATCAATTTTAATAATTTATCCAAAACTAAATAATATATTTTAAATACCAGAAAATAAAAGGAAATTTTCATAAAAATCATTATATATCAATATTCATCCAAAAATCAAAATTTTCTGAATAATCTAAAAAATTCAGCCTAAGAAAAATTGAAATTATAGGTACATAATTATATCATTTCTTAAATGTAAATTTAAAAAACTATTATAAATTAACTATTATTGCGATTCAAAAATAGAAATAAAATACATTTTCGAGGGAAACATATTTCTGATACATAAAATGACTTTACTAAAAATAATGTAATTATTTATTATAAATTAATCATTAAATTATATAAAAATTATATACATATTTTTAAAAATATTTTTATTCCTACTCATACACCCAATTTAATTTCTAGGTTATATTGGTAACATTTATAGTATATCAAAATTTATTTAATGCTCGGTGTTTCATGATTATCTATCTATCAAAATTATTATTATTTTTAACTAAATTTTCGAGTGGTAAAATGATACCCTTATAACTAAATTAAAACATCATATTTTTTTCTAGGTAATTAATGATTCAATATTTGAGAACATGATTGATGAAAACCCACAACGTATAAATAATAATAAATATATTTTTGAAAATTGGAATTGGGAAACATAAAAGGTTTCTTGAAATTAAAGTTAATCATGTTCTCATATATGAAGAAAATTAATGGGAAGTGAAAATATGGATACATAGGATAAATAATAGTGTTTAATGAATAATATAGAGTTATAAATAAAATGATCATGATAAATTTAATATCTAAAAAACCATAAACCATTAATGGATAAATAAGACCACCAATTGGTTTGAAATGTAGGTTAATGGATATATATTTTTTGTCAAGATAATTTTCATAGATTTGAGGGATTAGTTTACCGTGAATATGAAGAACATGAGAAAATATAATTTATTTATTTCAACATTCAATAAACATTTATTGTTTATTTTAATAAATTTTAATATATGATTATAATTATTAATGACTAAAAGTATTTTTTCATACTTGGAGAACAAAAACAACTATTAATGGATCAAAAAATCCATAAAATAACTAAAATTTATTTCACTTAATTAAAAAAAATTATTTTAACAAGTTAACAAAAACTCAATATGAAGAAACCTTCTTGGTAATAAGTAATACATTAATTATTAAAACATTTATAATAAAACCCATGTAAATACTAAAATACATTAACCATTAAAGTATAACACAACTCGTCTAACATATATTATTTTATGAATAATCTACGAATTAATAAATCCTCCAAACTAATTAAACACCTGTAAAAGGATTATGTTAATTCTAAATATAGGTAAAAGAATCATGATTTCATCTTAAGAGTATTTTTTCATTTTATTTGATATCTCCCATTATATTCTCATTACAACCAGTTTCCCCCTAGGTGTTTTGACTTAAAACTCATTCCCAAGATTGTTTAGGGATTGCAATATACATAGCAGATATAAATGAATTTCTATATCAGAAATCTAATGAAAAATTACATAACATTTAGTTTGTCACTAAAGTACCTTGTATCACAACATATGGGATTTAAAATCAGCTATATTAATTTTTTAATATTTAATTTTCTGTATTATACATTTTTAGGTAAATTCCCCTAAACATTTGGTCATTAATTTTCAATGTTCCCAATTTAATTGAAATTGTAACAGTTGAAATGGGAAGATTTTTTGATTCACATACAGTCATGTTCCTAATTTCCTTCCTCTCTACACATAAATAAAAACCCCATTACCTTCAAGGAAGAATAAGGTGATTTTTCCACAATTATTACATTTTGTAAATTTCAATCTTCCATCTTTCCTTTTTTCAACAATTCCCTTCACAAAGAGATCATAAATTTCCTTTTTCTCCTATTTTCCTTTGAAAATATAGGACTTGGGGAATTATGTCTAATCCATCAGGGAACTCGATACAATACCATTAAATGTTGAAAATTTTATGGATATCAACACCCTTCAATGGATTGGGTGTATCCCATAGAAGAAATAATCAATCATACACTCATGTTTATATATGGTGTCAAAAAAAATTCCAAGATAATATTGTAGAATTTCATGTATATATATAGAAACACTCTCCTAATACCTTTTCACAAAAGTTAGAAACCCCCTCTCCAAATCAACTCATTTTTCACGAGGAATGTAATTTTCAATGAATATCACCAAAAAAATATCTCATTAGATACACACAATTTCATTAACAATCATAGTAAATTGAATTAATGCTCACCAATAATTATAATATATCTTTTAAAAATACATTGGCAGAATACAATTTTCCCTTTCATTATATCACAATGATTTAAATATCATTTTAATATACTTGATATACTATTAATCTATAATCAAATTATCAGTTACATTAATGGATGATGGTCTTTACTGTATGAAATCATCCTACATCATAGTATATTTCATTTAAGAAACTTATTACTACAGATATCCAAAATTACTTGTTATAAATTTCCCTAATATTTTTATAATATGATTAGATCCAACTCTATTATTATAGACACTATTAGAAGGGAAAACCAATCATAGATTATGGGTGTTGATACATTTCCTATTCCTTTCACTAGAAACAATTTCTAAATATTACATACAATTGATTAGTTCCCAATATTATAGATCATAATGTATTATTCTAAAATTGAAAAAAACATAACATAATTTAATATTTATTCATATCTAATCTCTTAATCATAAGATTAGTATAGTTCTAAATATTTTCATATTTAAAAAATATTTTCAAATATTTCATAATGGTGAATAATGATCATGTGAATAAACCAAATAATTTCCCTTGGGGGTGTCTATCATGGTTTATTGCCTTAGGCACACACATAATGTATTAGTGATGATTGAGTTAATACCCAATCCACCTATTTCAGAATGATCACCCATAGGTGAATATTTGACACAACTACATCCACATTCCAATATAAAATAGGTATTTAATTTCATGGAAACAATGAAATCTATACTACACTAAAACAGAATGACATTAACATATAGTTAGACTTATCCATATATTATGTCATTTGATTTTTTTTCTCTAATATATTTTATTCAAAAATACATTTCCCATGGATTATACTAACCTTACACTAATACCAACTATAGAAACCCTGACCCTGGAATCCTAGATATGATCGTTAAAATATTATATTGTCACTTGATACAAGTGATCAAATCCAGACAGATCAAATAGTTTAGTAGCTATAGAAAACTAGATACATTAATAAGTCCAATATTAAATTTGAATACATAAAGTAGATCATAGTATTTATTTGAGAAAATTATTTTCCCTCTAGTATATACTTACATATCTATCATAGTACACTTTCTAGATTCTAGGAGAAATGAAACAAAATTAATGGGATAACATAGATACATGGTAATGGAAAGCATAAAATGGAAGCCATCTTATAATAAATAAAGAAAATAACAATAAAAATGAACATCAAATAACTCTATATAAATAATCACATGATATTGAAACTTTTAGACTGATAACATACCTATTTTAATAATCACATGTACATCAATAACTAATTCATATTGATGGAATGGATACTTATGGAAATTTACATATTTGTGGTGGGCCATTACTGCCAAATTAATGTTAAATTTTTTGTTAAATAGGATGTGGATGAAGAGACTATAGATTTATAGTGGTCTAATGAAATAAAGACCAATTGCGCACATAAAAACATGGGCCATCCCAATATGGTAAAAAGAAGATAAAGAGAAGAAATCCATAAGGGGGTGATCCAATGTAGCGAGAGAGGCCAATTAGTCTACAAATTGATTTATTTTAGGCCATTTATGTAGGACCACCATGTCACCAAATATGAATGAAATTCACTAAAAAATTAGATAAGTGATTTTCCATAGAGAGGTGGAGACGCCAGTGAGGGAGATCCAAATAATCATGGAATATCTTTCAATAGTAGTTAGGGTGATGTTCTTTGATCTGTAAAGAGAAAGGGCATTGAGCATTACCATCAAAGTTTCCATTATGGAGTGCGTCAATCCATTTACAATGGGAACCCATCGTAAAATTTCATTTATGATAGGGTCCTCTCGAAAATGACCTATTATAGAAAACAACATGTCAAATAGTTTATCTCAGGTATTTAAAGAAACTCTTTCATAATAGTTGGATGTACCCGTTGCAAATAAGTATTTGCATTGTCATTATTCACTTGTCACAGATACCATAAAAAATAAAAAATATAAAAAAAAGTAAGAACAATAATATTAATAGAATTTAATAAAATAATAATTATAATAATAAAATAATAATAAATAAAAAATTATAAAAACTAATAAGATTTAAAAAATATAGTTGAAATAAAAAAATAAAAAAAATACAATAATAAAGAATACAATACTCAAAATAAGAAAGAAATTATAAACAAATAATATATTAAAAATTTAAATATTCGAATCAATAAAAAATTATAAAAATGTTGTATTTTCAAAGGTATATAAGAATTAGTATATAAATCACTAAGGGGGAGGGTCATATGAAGGAGCTAGAAGAGATGGGGGAGCTGGTGGAGGGAACTTCATCCCTAATCAATGACTCAGATGTCGCATGTGCTCCATCCTCAACTCGTGTTATTGATCCTACCATCAACACATCTCCTCCTTCTATTGTTACTATCAACGGAGCACTTCTTACCACCTACGAATTGTCTCTATAACACCACCCTAAGTTCAGACCCACTCCTCATACTATGCATCAGATAATGATGAGTTTCTATGTTCTCCTTTTGAGTTGCACGATGACATCGCAATGGTATCATAAAAACACAAAGGCTTCAATCAAGAGATGATACCAACAACATGAAATTTCATGAAGGCATACTGAGTCACCTACATCCGTGCTACACCATCAAATGATATTTCACTGAAGTTCTAACTCTTACTCTCAGCCTTACTCTTAATATGTTTTTGTGATTTCATTGCCCCATATGACTCCATCAAATGAAAATTAAATTTAAAAAAGTTGAAATATTATTTTAAGGTAATTTTAAAACTCAAAAAGAAATTATATTGACCACAATATGTGATTGGAGATCACCTCTAATCTTTATAGGGATAGGATCACTATACATCCTCCAATAGAAGTTACACTCTATAATATCAGGTTTTTCTACTACTTATATGAGTATAAAATTATCATTTTACATTTAACATTATATAGATTATTTAAAAAGTACTTACCATATTTTTTTGATGCATACTAAATGTAATACTACCATCTCGACGAATCACCTCCTGCCTCCACCAGTTCTATTGACCTGATAACGTATCCTTTGAAAACTTGATCACATTCAATATAAATATAAACCCTACCAAAACTAATATGATATTTAATACCATATTTGAGCGTATTATGACTTATAAAAATCTATGTCTCCCACTTCCCGCATTGTGGTCCTCTTTAGATTGTGAAAAAACTAACGGCAATGCTCACAAATATAGATATCACATTGCACCAAGATATAACCATGGATGATATCATCTATGAGATACCATAATCCCTAAAAATATTTAATAATATCAAATAATTAATTAAATTATTCTTTATATAACTATTATTTATTTTTATAGTATCCAACGATTGAATATGCGGTGCTGAACATCAATAGGAATATGATCCCATGTATCACATGATTGAGAAAAATAATTTTGAAATATATCACTTCTATATACCTCACTATATGAGAAATGATATAAAAAAAGTTGAAAAATAATAAAAAAAACTTAGTATAAAAAAACATTAATGAAAATTAATGAAAAAAAATTAAAATACACAACTGAATATACCTCTGTATGCATGGACCGAACTGAAGACAAGGACACCACAAAGGGATTGTATCAAGATCATCAATCTCGTAAGGCCATAACCCCTTGGAGTCATCATTGTACCTTTAGCTTTATGAGGGTCATCTAATGTATCATCAGGATCATCATCAGTTAGTACAACATCACCCAAATCATGAATTATATTAGATAAATATTCACTATCCATCTGAAACATGAAATTATTTTTGTTACAAAATAACTGAAAAAAACTATTATACATAGTTATATATTATTTTTTAGAATAAACAATATTTAATAGTGTCATTATTTATCTTGATCTTCATATATATCAGTGTTAATATCTTAATATTCCTCCTCAGTATCATCAATTTCTATGCTGGTTTGATCTTCATCATATCATGATATTTAAATTCCACTTGATGCATTAACAACATCATCACCTCCATAGACCCATAACTGTGGGGGTTCCATCATTGATATTCACATCTCATCGCGGAAAAGATGGTTTTCGAGTTATCCTTTCAAAAATTTCAATTTCTTTCACTTCAGTGAAACCACATTCACTTTAAATAAATTGATTTTCATGAGATTTTATTTTTATTATGCTCCACCAATCACTTAAATCTATTTAAGTAGAATAATAATTTTCATAAAAAATTTTATGGCCCTGATGATCCAACAAAAATGGTTCTTTTACTACAATAGGGCTTTTATATTTAATATCAACGATTCCATGGAACATATGAACTTTTAAGCCTCTATCAACATCCATCCATTGTAATTTAATTTACATTATGTAATTTTATCCTAGAAAACATAGTTCAGTTATATCTTCTAGAATGAAATAACAGTCAACATCACTTTCTCTATGATGATATCCTCTCAAGAAAACAACAATTTTCATTGTTTTTTATTTTCCATTTTCACTTGTGTGAAATCAAAAACCATTTACCACATAATAATTATAATATTTAAACATTTTGGATAGTGGGTTACCCTATACACACAATCAATTATAAATTTTATCAGTATGTTTAGATAACTAATTTTTCTGAAATAAATTATAAATATAACATGTGAAAATTTGATTTTATATGTTAGACCATTATCAATATTTTTTCTACTTTTTGAATCAAATTGGAATTTTTTCCCAACTTTCTTCAAGAGAAGATATTGTAATTTGGGGAAATTGTTTCTTGATATGATTAACATATAATATAAAAATAAAATGACATCAATTGAATTAAAAACTATAGAATATGTGATAAGGAAACTCATAGTATAAATGGTATCATTTCTTCTCAGTTGAGTAGAATATATGTATGAGAAATGCGATGTTCACTATCTAAAATACATCATTCTTAACCACAACCAAATCTAGGTTTGGGTAGATTGAAAATTGAAAATTTATTTTTTATTTCATCATCATAATTTCCCTCATTAAAACCCATGATATTATGTTTTTAGGGATATCCTGATTGAAAACAATTAGAGAAGATGAAATAAATTTACTCCATCAAATAATCATCTGCAATTGTTCCTTCAACTAATGCCTTTTATATACCTTTTTCTATAATTTCGTCATCCGTATATTGATAGGGTAATTCCATCAGAACAATACCGATCCTTCACATTTTTCATCATGGGAAAATGTAATATAAAAGTTTTCATTGAAACAAATAAAGATGGTAAGAATATTTTTCTAATTTCCATAAAATTAAAACAACATATTCTATAGGTTACTTAGTGAATCGTAGTCTATTGTTTCCGCATAAATGTTTTAGAAAATTTTGATTTTTTTGTGAATCCAAAGCATATAATTGAATAAAAATTAAAATCCAATTGTTTGATGTATATCCATTATAACATGACAATGATGACATTTTAAACCAGTAAAATAACCTTTTCTGACGTATCTAGGAAAATGTGAAACATAATAATCTAGAAGGCTCAAATCTGAAATCCATTGACAAAAAAATAATTAATTTATTTAGAAAATTTAAAATCCTCTTTTGACTTCATTAACATATGTTATCTCACATTTTCAAATAGTTATTGTTATTGTCTACTATAAATTTGGAAAAGATCTAATATTTCCTTTATATTATCTTTGGTCATAACAGGTGTTTACAATACTACATAAAATATATTATCCAAATACTTCATCTCTATATTTATGAAATACAACATGTGTTGGATCCTCAAATCATACCAATATTTAATATCATAAAAAATGATTTGTTTTATCCAATTGTATTCTTTCCCAAATCCATTCATTTTTTGTTCGTTTATAGTCAGTCCAATGTTAATGATAGGTTTTGAATTGATAATGAATTTATACTCAATACCATGGATCATTATTAGAGGTTCATATCATTCAATTCATATTTTCTTAAATGTTATATGTTTCTATGAAAAAGTTGATTAGTTGGAAGAAATATGTTATGACAATAGAGAAAATAAGGTTTTCTTCCATTGATGAGCACAAACACTTTTTTTCTATCATACATTATTGATATGTTTTATTTTGAAAATTTGAACTCTATCCTGATAACATGGAATATAGTGGGGATTCACTAATTTTTTTACTTCAATTCAGCATTCATTAATAAATTTTATTTTTCAATAATATCAGATATAATGACACCATTATTGTATAATAAATTTAAATCATCAATCAATCGATTCAAATGGACATAGAAATTAAATTTTTTGATGTCATGGAATAAATAAGTTCAAAACGATATGTGGAGAATTCATCAACATCAAATGTGGAAAATTATACACAGTTATAATGACGGGGAAGTAAGAATATTGAGTACTGTAAGAACCAAATGGATAGAATCCATTAGCAGAAGGAACACATTTAACGTTTCTAGTTTCTGGAGAAAAATATGGATATAAATGGTCAAAATGTTTCCATGAAGCACCATAAATTGGATGATTTAAGATTTAGTCATTATAAATATCGATTCTGATCCATGAAATCAATGAAGTTGTTTTTTTGAGACATAAATAAACATTACAATCTTGGTGTAAGCGGGAAATACCTCTACAATTTTACAAGAATCAATTCAGACTTCCCAGGTTAAGCCAAAATGTAACTCGATTTTACACATGTATAAAAACTAACTAATGACTCATTTTCACTATAATATATTATGTAATCATTTGAACATGCATGAAACTTATGATAACCAATACCCAAATTATGAACTAGTATCTTTCTCTCGTGGAAATATTTAGGAAACTGTAACGATCTGAATTTCTCTGAATAAAATTACCCTTTTTACTTAATTAACTATATTATGGTTATATAAAACACATGCACTTATTTTGTTTTATTATTTCAATTTGGATTTAAAAGGATGTTATGTATCTGTACCATGGATAAAATATCCTCTGAACAGTGATCACATGAATTGTATAAATATATAGTTTTAAAAAATCCATTTGACATAGAAAAATGATGTGATGGACTTAACTAGTAGGATCATACCCTAAAAAACCCATTTATAAGATATTTTGAGGGATATTGGATGTATTGGATTTTCCCTAGACTAAGTTCAAGATGAGATCCAACAACTAAAGCATGATCGAAACCGTTTATAGGAGATGTTCAAGCTCATCGAGATCATGTTCCAAAGAATTTTCACCCAATGACCCCAACACAGAACCAACATCGCACACCTTACTTATAGTGTGTATTCTGGTTTATTAAATGGATATTTATGAACATGATATAAATAATTTTAATTTCATTATGATTTATAAAATAGGGAATATATTTTAATCCTATTATTGCTACTTTGTAAATGATAGTTTTTAGTCAACAAAGAACAAATTTGTTTTTTTAATATTAAAATTAAATTAATGAATTAATGAATTAATGGATTAGTGAAATAAATAATATATTTTCATTATATAAAATCTATTAAATATAAATGTTCATATAGTTATTATGATGTCAAATATAATTTTTATAAGGGTTCAGAAAAATGTTATTGTCAAAAACATATGATTTTCAATAAATGATTTTTTTAATTTTAAAAGTGAAAATTCAAATATTTATGTAACATCCAAGGTAAATAAAGAATATTACATTTTCATATTTATCCATTTTTGTGAATAAAAATGTTGATATTAATTTAAAGGGAATTCTATGCTCGATGGAGTACCCAATATGCAACATCGAGTTTCTTTGAAATCTTACGTTGCACTCTAATAATAAAATAATATTATTTTAAATTGTAGTTAACGCCTAGCCATTGTAATGGAAGGAATGAAAAGAACTAACTACAAAATGATTATATATGTTTGTTAAATATTTTTACTTTTTTCCAATAAATGTTAGAGGCTTAAAATGCGAATGAATCAAATTTTAAGCATAAATATTCTAATACTGTTTAAAAGGTCGATTAACCTCCTTTTGATGGTGAACCATTTTTAAATATAAATTTGAAGATATTATATGTTATATTTGACAAAATTAAATCCTTCTTTAGAATTTGGACATCAAAATTTACTTTCTGTAAATTTTTGTTATTTTTCCGATAAAGATCAGTTTTAGTGAAAATGTTGTATTTTAATTCAAAACCTCTTTTTAATCTAATTTATAAATATCATTAGATCATATTTTGAATTTGTTTTAAAGTGAAATTAGAATATATTTTTACCATTTAATCCAATGGTGTTCATTGGAATTAATTTCACTTTGAAATTTGACTTAAACTTGTGTCAATCTTTTAATAGATATTGTTTCTTAAAAACACGCTATTTGTTTTGAAAACGGGAATTAATTATTAAATTAATTAATGAAAATTTTATGTTTTGAATTTTGTAAAATAGACATCATTTTTGAATTCAGAATATCAAATATAGCTTTGGGTGAATTTTTGGTATTTTTCTGAAAAACATCAATTTTTGATGAATAGTAAAACCACTAAGTGGTAGTTAAAAAACTGATTTTTCATTTAAATGAAACTTTACCACCTCTGTGATTTGAATTTCAAAAATACTACATAAATGGATTTCATTAATAAGTAAAATGTGGTTCAATGGGATTAAAACAATTTTTTGGTGAATAGTAACTTTTAAGTTTTATTAATCGCGATTAAAGGTAATTAGTGTAATTTAAGGTAAAGATAATGTTATAATAATATGAAATGACCTTGAAAAATGTCATAACCTTATTGGATGAGTCATTTCCGACCAAGAAAATCCATGGGTCAACTTGGGGACCCCATGGAGCCACTTTGGTTGGAAAATGACATTAATAACTTTTTATTTAAAGTTAAAATAAAAATGTCACAAACATGTATTGTTTTACTAAAACAATTTTTACATGGGGTTATACAAGTCATTATTTTGACTATAAATATCCATTAGAAATATAAAAATATTTCCTACATCATAGTATTTTTTTTATAATTTTTAGACATTAAATAAATTAATTTATTTGTGACACCATGATGATGCATCAATCACCTCATTAATAAACGATTTAAATAAAATGAAAAGATAATGTAAAATCTAAGACTTAAACTTGTCCAAAAACTATTGGATGAATATATTTAAAACCCATATCACCATATCCTATAATTATATCAATGTGGGACCTTTAAAATCCTAAACTCAATTTAATATAAAGTAACATTTCTTTACTTTCCAAGAGTGCCCCTCCTCCCTCTTATAAAAGGCCCCCACCTCTACCTCCTTACAAACACCTCTCAAGCCATTTACTTGGACAACCCCTATGATTTTTGTCTCTCCACATATATCTCTTACTCCTAGAAGCCTCACTTTGGGCATAATCCTTTCCAAGTAAGCCTTTGGGCTCAAATCAAAAAGAGTTACCGGATTTTAAGGTAATGTCTTCACTTATGTTGTTTTGTTTTATTTTGCATCTCCAACCGCCTAAACTCTTTTTATTACTTTTTTTTGTAAGAAAAACAGTATATTAAATATACTAGGATGTTTTTATAAGAATCATTATAGCTAAACTTTCACACACCTCCATCTAATGGTTAAATAACATACTGTTTCTGTGGATGACGAATTACTGCATCACGAAACGATGATTGTTCAATATTCTTTTAACACCTTCAAAGGTAGCCATTAAGATGTAACTATATTTATATATGATATATAATATATTTATGTTTTCCATAAGCTTATGTATTTTTCATTTATGGCATACCTTTATGGTTTCCATTATGGGTAAACGCGATATCTTCATTTTAGGAAGTACAGACTACCACCCCCTCAAAGTGATTTGATTCGTTAATGCCATATGTGGGATGTATAAAGGATGGAATTAATGGTATTACATATTATATCCTACTGTAATTATAATATAACTTTATATAATTATTATTTCATTCCATTCTATACAAAAAAATAAATGAAAGTAGCGTTCATGCGTACGTATGGCTTACCGTCTCCATGAATGGTACATTTCATTTCTTATCTCCAAATGTTATGTACTATTATATGTACATATATATAATGGATATATATGTCATATATTATATCAAAATTATGGATATAATTCTGGAATTATAATATATATATCTCCCATTTATTTTTAATTCCATTAATATGACAATGAAATGAAGGTAGCGTTCATGCGTACGTACGACCTACCGTCTCCATGAACGGTGCATTTCATTTTTTATCTCCAAATGTTATGGAATAGTATAAAATTAATATATACTGGATATATATGATATTTAAATCATTGATAATATTCTGGAGATGATGTACCTATAACTTCATGGAAAATTCTTTTCCAACAAGCTCAATTTTGACTCATGTACCGAACATCGACAAAAACTATTGATATGAACTCACATTATTAACCAATTATTATAAAATTTTAATATGTGATATGAAATGAATAATAACATTTAAAGTAGGTCCTTAAGAAATTTTAAATTGACCAAAGTTTATTATTCAGGGATATAAAGAAAGGAACAAGGCAAGTTGGATTTGAGGTAAGGGATCCTACCTCTCTCTTTCTTTTTAAGAACTCTCTTGTATGTAATTTATTTTAAGCTCATATTTATTATGTTTGGGGTTGTTATTTTATATTCCTCATACTTTAATTTTTATTTTAATATTATTAGAGACCCTAATTGATCTCTTAAATCCATTTTGATTGTTTTATGTGGCGCCGTTAGGCTGCCGAGTTTTCGTAAGGGATTTTTCAACTCACTTTTATTCCCGTGAGATTTATGCTACATTTTCCACCATTTCCTTTGAGTGGTGTATGTACTGCCCATTATTCTACTCTTTGTGTAATATACATTAGTTTATAGGTATTTACATCAATGTTTTATAGTCCTTCTTTCATGGGGTGTACGTTTCAGAAGTTACCCAATTCGGTATGGGAACCTTTCACCCTCATTTTAAAAGACTTATTTTTGTTAGGTAATTTAATCTTATTATGATGGGATATGTTCTTATATATCCTTATTGCTATAAATTTTATGTCCAAGTGATGAGATACCCCTTTTTTTCTCTCATGATCTCATTTTATGAATTCTAAAGTGACGCCATTAGGCTGTCAGATTTCTACACGGGAACATCATAACCCACTTTCAATTCTTTGGGTTAAACCTATACTTCTTGATTTTATTATGCCAATATTATGTGTGGAATCTCTATGTTGTAATTTCCACAAACCTTTGTGTGGATATACTATTTCTACACATAATCATCTCATTGATAAATTCTTACGTCATTTATACGAACTTGTATGGGAAATCAAAACTCAATCTCATTTCATTGAGTTAAATATCTATGTCATTGGTTTTGTTTTTTCAAGAGTATGTGTGAATGAACTCTGATTGGTTTTACACATAATATTCACTTATATTTGGTTTATTAATATTTGTCACACATAATCATGTAATAGATTTATCCTTAATCTAAGGATACCGATGTTGTAAGGGACTTCGTCTCAATATCTTTTAATTGAGGGATATTTTGTTTTATAAACAACTTTCTTTTATACGGTGTATAAACCCCTTTGACTTCTACTTTTATTAAGAAGGAATATTTTCAATACGAAGCGTTTTACTAAATGAAAAAAATTATGTTTCTTTTTAACGTATGCGGTAACAACGACCTTTCCGCCACCGCGAGTATTATTTGATCTTTGGCATCCTCAACAAGCCATTATATTTTTAAAAGTTAATAAATTCCATATAATCTTTTATATATTTTGGTATTGAAAATGGTTTTGATAATTGATTTTTTATGTCAATATATTTAAGTGATATGTTGTCCTTGAAATGTGGAAATGTTTTCTTTCCTTTATAATTGTTTTATGTGTTATGATTTTATAATGGTACTTGGACATTTGACGGGTGGTTACGTGATAAAACATATGACGGGTGGTGCCGTGAATACCAGGACGGGTGGTTACGTTATAACCTCTAATGAATTGGTTATGGAAGTCGGCCATATGGATATTCTATTTAGTGAAATGTGTGGAAGTCGACCGTATGGTTATTCCATTTAAGTATGTTTATGTCCCAAGTTAACTTATATGATATGTGCTCTTTATATGGGTTTTATGGTAATCTATTGGTTACAAAAATGGTAAGTAATGATATTTTATTCAGTGAAGATTATTTACTACATCATAAAGGTGAAAAGTTTTACTTATGATAAAGTATTCATGGTTTACTTGATGTGTTTGAAAACTAACAGTTTTCCTTCATTGTATCCCTTACTGAGCTTTTTATGCTCATCCCAAGTTTTTTTGAAATGTTTTTCACAGGACATAAAGTGGAATAGGGTTAGGGATGGGATTAAGGAAATGTCATGCTGTCTAAAACCAGTAACTAGACATGACTCTTTCGGTTAGGAGTTTATTTTGTTGTGGAAAAAATGGAAAGTGAGTAGATGTGTCTACTTTATAATCTTTGAGATGTAATAGTTATGATCTAATTCTCTAAAACTCTAAACCTGAAAATATCCTCAATGTGAATTATTCATTTAATTCAATATTAAGTAATGTATTAAGGCCATGTCCTTATAGTTGGTATTAAAGGTCGGTTTAGATAACTTTAGAGGTTAGAGTGTTGCTTAAGAATAAGTGACAAGTTGTGTATAACCACAATGGGTAGTATATTAGATGGAGTCATTGTTTTTTTTGAACATTAGAATTAGTTTGAGATAACTTGGATAAATATATCTTAGTGTTGATATTCCTCACTATTATATGATGATTTTACTGATATGCTCACACTGACCTTTTTGGTTTTAGTAAATGGATGGATTTAGCAGGCACCAAATTAATGGTGGTTGTGAAGGAAACTGTGACAGTTTTCTGAGCGAGCTACTGAATGATATGGGAGCTGTAATGAGAACTCTTGTGTTTATCCTCAATCAACTATCTAGAGTCATTATTCACCACCTAAACCTCGGTGATTTTTATAAGGAATCATATATGTGAGAAACAAATCCCTACGGAACTTCAGGTAATAGTCATAAAGGTAAGTGTGTTCAAAAACCTATGTGTCAATGATGTGGAAAGAAACACCTAGTAAAATGTTTCAAAGGGACAGAAATATGCTATAGATGTGGAAATGAAGGTCAAAAAGCAAGAACCTGTCATGGAAAAAGGAAGCATCCAGTTGAATCGAGGAAAGGGAAAGAAGTTTTTTCTTAGGGAACAATTGAATGTTTTAAATGTGGTGTGCATGGTCATTATGAAAAAACATGTCCTATGAAGAAGTTTCGGGAATGGGATCAACAAGATCGTACAAATATTCGATTACCAATACCTAATTCCATTCCAATTGAGGATGAAGAAACTGACAATGACCAATCAAAGGTATGGATTATTTCTTAACATTTGTTTTCCTATTTTGGAATCTTAGGATATGATTCATGATTTTGTTTATAGGAAAGAATTATTTCAGAATAAGTTTTAAAGGAATGTTTAATGGATCATGAAGAATGTTGAATGAGTAAGAAGTTAACATATAAGGGCTTCAAGAGTTAGGGTGAAATTCTTAAAAGTATTAAGTCTCTTTTGATGATGGGGTTACATTAGAAGACTTTTTATAGTATGTGTAACCCTGATGTTTGATATATGAAAATTTTATTCAAGGAATAGTTATCTGTTATTTTGTGGACATAGTTATAAAGAACCATTTGGGTTTATATGATCCTTACTTTTGCGGTAATTATGGGTTACTATATGTTATGATGGAAATTGAAAGGCATGAGATAAAATTGAGGTTAAATTATGTTATGGTTATTTTTGATTATTTTATCTCTTTTTGGGGAATTTTTTGAGAATTATATAGTTTTTAAAAAGTACAACACGCAGACCGTGTGACAACTCGTTGCGTCGGACAAAGCTGCGGGAATTGAACCCACAACCAAAGTGCGACTAGTATTTATCACCTACCACTGGACTACGTGAAGTCCCTGGTTAGTTTGACTAATTCTGATTTTATGAATCCAGAGTAAGTTGATTTTGGGTTATCTATGGAAATTATTAACCTATCATGGGGGATATGTGATTAGGTTAATTACTTTTCAATATGATACTTTAAGAAAAACTGATGTTATTTGGAGATAAACGTTATTTTTTACCTTGGAAGACTATGTGATTAAATTATTCAAATATTTGGGTTTCAATCTTAGTTTGGTATACTTTGAAGAATTTTATAGACAAATTGTTTATCGAATGGTCTTTGTTGAACTTTGGGTTTTGTTGGACAAATTTTGGAGGTTAAGAATAGATATTCTTTTTATAAAGGATTATCCTTTTGTGGATTATCTGATATTCTTCTAACAATTTTGGTTTTGGTTAAGGTCTAAAGTCAGGGGAAATATATAGTTCTCTTTTTTGGATTAGGTGATTCTCTAGAAGTTTATTATAGCGCTCTTAATGTGAACAAGTCATCCTAAATACTAGTTTTTTGGTGAAAATATGAGTTTGTGTAAGAAACCTAGTAGGAGGTGAGAGTCTACACGACAAGTAAGTATGTATCCTTATGATTTAGTTAAGATCATAGATAAATTCCTCAATGAAAAGTAACTTAAAAACTAAAATATTGTCTGTTAAATTTTCCTACCGGGGAATCAAATACCATTTAACCCATCACCAGTTTGTGATTTTTTGGTGGTTAACTTTCTCATAAACATGTTTTCTATCACTCTCCCTCAGAACATAACCCTTTTTTTCTACTCCAAATCAAGGTTTTCATGGAATCCTAGTATGGGTTAACTCGGGTGACCTTTGTACTTCTCTTTAATTATTTTAAAGTGATAGTTTTACATACTCTTGTTCCAATGTGGGACTTTCAATGATGTTTCCGAGCCCAATTTTAAAATTGCGAGGACGCAATTCCCAAAAGGGGGGAAGGATGTAACATCCCAGGTAAATAAAGAATATTACTTTTTCATATTTATCCATTTTTGTGAATAAAAATGTTAATATTAATTTAAAGGGAATGCTATGCTCGATGGCGTACCCAATACACAACATTGAGTTTCTTTGAAATATTACGTTGCACTCTAATAATAAAATAATATTATTTTAAATGGTAGTTAACGCCTTGCCATTTTAATGGCGGGAATGAACATAACTAACTAAAAAATGATTATATATGTTTGTCAAAAATTTTTACTTTTTTTCCACTAAATGTTAGAGGCTTAAAATGCGAATGAATCCAAATTTAAGCATAAATATTCTAATATTCTTTAAAAGGTCAATTAACCACCTTTTGATGGAGAACCATTTTTAAATATACATTTGAAGATTTTATATGTTATATTTTACAAAATAAAATCCTTCTTTAGAATCTGGACATCAAAATTTACTTTCTGTAAATTTTTGTTATGTTTCCGATAAAGAACAGTTTTAGTGAAAATGTTGTATTTTAATTCATAACCTCTTTTTAATATAATTTATTTATATTATTAGATCACATTTTTATTTGGTTTTATAGTGAAATTATAATATATTTTTACTATTTAATCCAATGGTGGTCATTGGAATTAATTTCACTTTGAAATTGGACTTAAACTAGTGTCAATCTTTTAATAGATATTGTTTCTTAAAAACAGGCTATTTGTTTTGAAAGCGGGAATTAATTATTAAATTAATTAATGAAACTTTTATGTTTTTAATTTTTTAAAATAGACATCATTTTTGAATTCAGAATATCAAATATTTCTTTGGGTGAATTTTTGGTATTTTTCTGAAAAACTTCAATTTTTGATGAATAGTGAAACCACTTAGTGGTAGTTAAAAAACTAATTTTTCGTTTAAATGAAACATTACCACTTCTGTGATTTGAATTTCAAAAATCCGACATACATGGTTATCATTAAGATGTAAAATGTGGTTCAATGGGATTAAAATAATTTTTTGGTGAATAGTAACTTTTAAGTTTTATTAATCGCGATTAAAGGTAATTAGTGTAATTTAAGGTAAAGATAATGTTATAATAATATAAAATGACCTTGACACATGACCTAACCTTATTGGATGAGTCATTGCCGACCAATACAATCTTTGGGTCAACTTGGGGACCCCATGGATCCACTTTGGTAGGAAAATGACATTAATAACTTTTTATTTAAAGTTTAAATAAAAATGTTACAACCATGTATTGTTTTACTAAAACAATTTTTACATGGTGTTATACAAGTAATATTTTTGACTATAAATATCCATTAAAAATATAAAATGATTTCCTAAATCATAGTATTTTTTTTAATTTTTATACATTAAATAAATTAATTTATTTGTGACACCATGATGATGCAACAATTACCTCATTAATAAAGGATTTAAATAAAATGAAACGATAATGTAAAATCTAAGACTTACACTTGTCCAAAAACTATTGGATGAGTATATTTCGAACCCTTATCACCATATACTATAAATATATCAATGTGGGATCTTTAAAATCTGAAACTCAATTTAACATAAAGTAATATTTCTTTACTTTCCAAGAGTGCTCCTCCTCCCTCTTATAAAAGGCCCCCACCTCTACCTCCTTACCAACACCTCTCAAGCCATTGGCTCATCAAAACTCTGATATTTTTGTCTCTCCAAATATCTCTATTACTCCTAGAAGCCTCACATTGGGCATAATCCTTTCCAAGGAATCCTTTGGGCTCAAATCAAAAATCGTTACCCAATTTTAAGGTAATGTCTTCACTTGTGTTCTTTTGTTTTATTTTGCTTCTCCTACCCCTAAACTCTTTTTATTACATTTTTTTGTAACAACACCAGTATCTTCAATATACTAGGATGTTTTTATAATATGGATTATAGCTACACTTTCACACACCTCTGTCTAATGGTTAAAGACCATACTGTTTCTGTGGATGGCGAATTACTACCTCACGAAACGATGATTGTTCAATACTCTTTTAACACCGTCAAAGGTGGACATTAAGATGTCACTATATTTATATATGATATATAATATGTTTATTTTTTCCTTAAGCTACTGTATTTTTTATTTATGGCATACCTTTATAGTTTCCATTATGGGTAAACACGATATCTTCATTTTAGGAAGTGCGGACTACCACCCCCTCAAAGTGATTTGATTCTTTAATGCCATATGTGGGACGTATAAAGGATGTAATTAATGGTATTACATATTATATCCTACTATAATTATAATATAACTTTATATCATTATTATTTCATTCCATTTAATAAAAAATATGATAGTAGCGTTCATGCGTACGCACGACTTACCATCTCCATGAACGGTACATTTCATTTCTTATCTCCAAATGTTATATACTATTATAAGTACATATATATAATGGATATATAAATAATATATGACATCTATATAATGGATATCATTCTGGAATTATAATATATATATCTCTCATTTGGTTTTAATTCCATTAATATGACAATGAAATGAAAGTAGCGTTCATGCGTACGTACGACCTACCGTCTCCATGAACAGTGCATTTAATTTTTTATCTCAAAATATTATGGAATAGTATAAAATGAATATATAATGGATATATATGACATTTAAATAATTGATAATATTCAGGATATGATGTACCTATAACTTCATGGAAAATTCTTTTCCAACCAGCTCAATTTTGACTCATGTACCAAACATCGAAAAAAACATTTGATATGAACTCACATTATTAACCCATTATTATAAAATTTTAATATGTGATATGACTTGAATAATAATCTTTAATTTAGGTCCTTAAGCAATTATAAATTGACCAAATTTTATTATTCATGTATATAAAGAAACGAAGAAGGAAAGTCAGACTTGAGGTAAGGGATCATACCTCTCTCTTTCTTTTTAAGCACTCTCTTGTATGTCATTTCTTATAAGATCACCTTTCTTATGTTTGGGGATGTTATTTTATATTTCTAATACTGTAATTTTCATGTTCATATTTTGAGAGACCCTATTTGATCTGGTAAATCCATTTGGAAGTTTTAAGTGGCGCCGTTAGGCATCTGAGTTTTCGTAAGGGATTTTTCATCTCACTTTTATTCTCGTGAGATTTATGCTACATTTCCACCATTTCCTTTTAGTGGTGTATGTACTGCCCATTATTCTACTCTTTGTGTAATATACTTTCATTTATGGGTATTTACATCAATGTTGTATAGTCCTTCTTTCATGGGGTGTACGTTTCGGTAGTTACCCAATTCGGTAAGGGAACCTTTCACCCTCCTCATTTTAAAATACTTATTTTTGTTAGGTATTTTAATCTTATTATGATGGGATATGTTCTTATATATCCTTATTTCTATAAATTTTATGTCCAAGTGACGAGGTACCCCTTTTTATCTCTCACCATCTCATTTTATGAATTCTAAAGTGACGCCGTTAGGCAGTCAGATTTCTATAATGGAACTTCTTAACCCACTTTCAATTCTTTGGGTTATACATATACTTCTTGATTTTATTATGCCAATATTATGTGTGGAATATATATGTTTTAATTTACACAAACCTTCATGTGGATATACTATTTCTACACATAATCATCTCATTGATAAATTCTTATGTCATTTATACAAACTTGTATGTGAAATCATAACTAAATATTATTTCAGTGAGTTAAATATCTATGTCATTGGTTTTGTTTTTTCAAGAGTATGTGTGAATTAACTCTGATTGTTTTACACTTAATATTCACTTATATTTTTTGTATTTATATTTTTCACTCATAATCTTGTAATTTATTTATCCTTAATCAAAAGATACCGACTTTGTAAGGGACTTCGTCTCAATCTCCTTTCATTGGGGCATATTTTGTTTTATACACAACTTTATTTTATATGGTGTATAAACCTCTTAGACTTCTACTTTTATTCTGAAGGAATCTTTTCTATACGAAGCGTTTTACTAAATGAAAAAAAGTATGTTTCTTTTTAATGTACGCGGTAACAATGACCTTTCCGCCGCCGCGAGTATTATTTGATCTTTGGCTTCCTCAAAAAGCCGTTATATTTTTAAAAGTGAATAAATACCATATACTCTTTTATGTATTTGGTATTGAAAATGGTTTTGATAATGGATTTTTTATGTAAATATATTTAAGTGATATATTGTTCTTGAAATGTGGAAATGTTTTCTTTCCTTTATAATTGTTTTATGTGTTATGATTTTATAATGGTACTTGGACATTTGACGGGTGGTTACGTGATAAACCATATGACGGGTGGTGCCATGAATACCAGGATGGGTGGTTACGTTATAACCTCCAATGAATTGGGTATGGAAGTCGGCCGTATGGCTATTCCATTTAGTGAAATGTGTGGAAGTCAACCGTATGGTTATTCCATTTAAGTATGTTTATGTCCCAAATTACCTTATATGATATGTGCTCTTTATATGGGTTTTATGGTAATCTATTGGTTACAAAAATGGTATATAATGATCTTTTATTCAGTGAAGAGTATTTACTACATCATAAAGGTGAAAAGTATTACTTATGATAAAGTATTCATGGTTTACATGAAGTGTTTGAAAACTAACAATTTTCCCTCTTTGTATCCCTTACTGAGATTTTTATGCTCATCCCGAGTTTTTTTTTGAAATGTTTCTCACAGAACATAAAGTGGAATAGGGTCAAGGATGGGATCAATGAAATGTCATGCTGTCTAAAACAAGGAACTAGACATGACTCTTTTGTTTAGGAGTTTATTCTTTTGTGGAAAAAATGGAAGCTGAGTAGATGTGTCTACTTTGTATTCTTTGAGATGTAATAGTTATGATCTAATTCTCTAAAACACTAAACCTAAAAATATCCTCGATGTGAATTATTCATTTAATTCAATATTAAGTAATTTTTTAAGGCTGGGTCCTTATAATTTAGATTATTATTTAGAAAAAATTAATATTTTTTTTTGGAATAAGTGTGTCAAAATTTTCTAAAAATGAAAATTTCAAAATTTGCTCAGCGAGTCGAATTTTTTGGGTAAAAATGAAATACCATATAAATATACGGTGTGTTTTATAACATATTAATATCCCAATAGAGATTTAATAAATAATGTAAATGCTTTCATATGCCAAATATATGTTTTCCATTTTAAATAATGTAATTTTAGTTTTATTTGAATCATTTCTTAAATCCTTAATGGATCATCCAAGACATATAATATATTTTTAGATTCTAAAGTCATTTCTTTTAATGTGTGACTCACCACCTCATAAGTAGGGGAATTATATTATTGTCATAAACCCATGGAATTATAAAATAATCTAAAACTCTTCAATTTGTATGTAAACATCCGTAAAATTAAAGGGAAATTTTTTCTAAATTTTCTTTGGGATTTTACAAGAACGCGGTTTCTGACGGCACTTGATTTCGAGGCCCGGTGTGTCTGGAATTTCTATCCAAAGTTTAGCTCGGGTACGTTCAGTGAACGAACAAGCGGGAATTCCTAACTTTTGAAACGGTGCTCGGAATCGAATTCTGAGGGCACCGATGGAACCACAACACCGATAATTGCTTAGGAACACCTTTTCCGAAGTTGCGTTTTCACGAGAGAAGTTGATAAAAATTGGGGAAGTTAAAATAAAAATTTAAACTACAATTTTTTTTCCAAAGTTTTTAACCTTTGGGTGGAAGTTGGGTAACCACCCAACTTCCCATGAGAGGTTATGAAGCCGGTGGGGCCAACACGAACCCCACCCCTTCATATTCTCTAACTCCCCTCAACTCACCATTAATTTTTGACAACTTATGTTAATTAATTAAGTGAGTTAAATGTAAATGTTTGAAATTAAAATGTTATGTTATGTAAATAAAATAAATGATGAACTTATTTTATTTGGGTTGGAACCTTGTTGTGTGAGTCTTGGGAGAAAAGTTGAGGAACTTCTTCTTCGTTCTTCGACAAAGAACACCGACCTCCGACAGCGGACGACGGTGAGATATGCCTTCCTCAGAGATCAACTAACGCCAACGACGTTTCTTCCACGAAGGTACTCTTCTTCCACGACAGTTAAATCCCCGATGAACGTTCATTCGAAGAGAACGTTGAGGTATGGGTTATGTGTTTTAATTTGTTAAATCTTCCGTCATCTAACCCCGTTCTTTGGACCACTTGATATCGTTTAACCGGAGGGGGCCAGACCACACAAACACGACCGATCCTCCTCCCTTATTATTATTTGTTGTTGCGGTTCAAGGGAAATTAACGCGGTGCCATTGCACCGCGCGGGAATGAGCGGCAAGGAATGCGCGGCCACGTCGTGCCACACATTTGAGAATTGAACCAAGCTGCGGTTCCGTCGTGCAGCGCCAGAAAGAAACCGAAGACACCGCGGCCGGAATGGGGACGCTGCGGATGGGCGCGGCACCGTCGGGCCACGTCGGACGGACCAAGGACACAACTTAAGCCATGCAGAGCAGTGTAACCAGCGACCGGAATCGGGCCACCAGCGTCGGAGCAGGGGGGCTGGCCTTGCCGGTCCCGTGGCGGCAGATGCCGGCCGCCCGGAGCGGGCCGACCAGACCGTGGAAGAACCGGGGGTTCGAAACCCCTGGCTGACCAGACGTGAGCGGCCCCATTAAGGTGTCGCGGTTACTACACACGGGGGCAGCACCCCCCGCATCCGAACGGCTCGGCCGTTCGGCCGAGCCACCTGGCCAGCGCGCCGGACCGCCAACACGCCGGGCCGCTGAGCCGGGCCGCGCCCCTGCCGGGATGCGCCACGCCCAGGCCGGGCCGGGCTGCGCCCAAACGGCACGGACCCAGACCCAGTTCAGGTCGAACCGGTTCGGGCCGACCCTGGGGGTATCGGGCCGGGTCAGATCGGGCCCGAACCTCTTAATACCGAACCTCTTTCAGTCCGTCGCCCATAACGTGAGCTGCGGACCTCCAATCGACGCACTGTCAGTTGTGTAGCGATCCTTGGATCGATATGATCATTTCATTATACTACAATCAAGGTTTCAGAGAATTTTGAGTATGGCCGGGTTGGTTCGGATACAAAACGAATCGGGCCCTCGGAGCGGAAACGCTTATATCTCGAGCTCCGGACGTCCGATTGACGTGCCGTCAACTTTTTTGGTTTCCTCTTGATGAGATGAAACATTTGGCATGATTCGACTGAGTTTTGGATGTAGTTGGATAATGTTCGGGTTGGATTGTACCAGAAATCCAACCGGGCCCCTGGAACGGAAAGGCTGATAACTTTCAGACCGGACGTCCGTTTGACGAACTGTCAGCGGCGTTGGTGATCACGTTGAGGAACGGTCCCTATAAGCATACCCTATGAGAGTTCAGCGTACAGTCGAGATACCACCAGGTTGGGTCGCACATGAAACCAACCGGTCCCCTGGGACGAAAAGGCTAGTAACTCACAGACCGGGTGTCCGACTGACGTGTCATCTATTGCGTTGAGACCCCTATGACGAGGCGGTACTTTGAGATACTTCTTCATGGAACTTTTTGATACTTCGAGTATCGACCAGTAGCTCATGGAGCGGACCCTCCTGGTGACGAGCTAACAGAGTGTAGAGACCTAGTAGCTGGCTGAGACTTGACGAATGCTGATCTATCGACTCAGTGTGTTTTGGATAGCCCAGTGGGGAGTGCTTGGTTGTAGCAGCAGACCCACGGCGGAGGAGCGCTTGGTAGTAGCGGAAGACCCGCGGTACTCAACAGAATGAGTGCCTCTGGAGGCTATGAGGGGGTGCGCTTGGTTGGAGTGGCATACCCACGGAGGAGGAGCGCTAGGTAGTAGCGGCAGACCCGCGGTACTCAACAGAAGGAGTACCTCTAGAGGCTATGGGGGCAGCGCTTGGTTGTAGCGGCAGACCCACGATGGAGGAGTGCTTGTTTGTAGCGGCAGACCCGCGATACTCAATAGAAGGAGTACCTCTGGAACCTTTGAGGGGGAGCGCTTGGTTGTAGCAGAAGACCCATGGTGGGAAGCGCTTATTTGTAGCAGCAGGCCCACGGTACTCGACAGGTGGAGTACTACAACAGTCCAAGGAGTCCGACGCGCTTGGTTGTAGCGGCAGGCCCTCTGAACTTGACAGAGGAGGAGTTCGACATGCTTGGTTGTAGCGGCAGGCCCTCTGAACTCGACAGAGGAGGAGTTCGGCGCACTTGGTTGTAGCGGCATGCCCTCTATACTCGACGGAGGAGGAGTTCTCCAGCAGCCGTGATTTCGACGTCATGAATAAAATCCTGGTTAAGCTGAGTCTGTAATCTTTGTGTTTCCTCATGATTGAGATGGGTCAATTGATAACTTAGGTATATGTATGGGCATATACCTGGGTAGTGGTTATCCGTTGATTTCATAATCTTTGTGTTTCCTCAAGATTGAGATGGGTTACCTGATAACTTAGGTATATGTATGGGAATATATCTAAGTAGAGTTTATCTGTTGAGATCTTCCTTGTGGTTATCATTGTTGGATTTAGTGAGTCCTTGAGGGTCTCGGGGTCCCTACTGAGTATCGTTATACTCACCCCTGCACGGGCTATGCCCGCACCTCGTTGTGTTTGTTGCAGACGACAGTCAGTGCTGACGGAGGCCAAGTGTTTGAGGACTGGACAGTACCCGGAGGTGGACCATACGACGAGTTAGTATCCAGAGGTGGACGTCATGATGAGACGACACTCGGAGGAGGTTGGCGAGCGAGAGAGTTGTGGAGGCTATCTATACCTACCATTCAGGGAGGATCCGAGGAGGATGACCCAAGGGTTGCTTCCGTTCTTCCAGCTGTTGTCTTTTCTGTTGTACTTTCTTTCAGTTGTAGCTGTACTTTCGATTGGGGTTGTATTCTGGCCCATTTACTTTTGAGCACTTCCTTTTTGTACATAGTGTTTTACTTCCGCTTGTACTCTGTGGAGTTTTGTTACTTTTATAAAGGCAATGCCTTCCCAGTTATTGGAATTTATGCCTTTGGTGCTAGTCGCTAGCCCCTGGCCTATGGAAGGTGGGCATGGGGCAGTCACGACACGGGCCCCGAGGATGGGTAGTGACAAATTGGTATCAAAGGAGTTCGGTTCTACCGCAGAACTCAAGAATCTGATCTTTTTCTATGTGAATCAATAGTGTTGAGAGTATTGAGTGTGGTTATCAGTCCAGGGAGTCCAGTGTTGGTGCGGCGGCCGACGTATCCGTACACCAGGACCCTGACTTCTGATTTCCGACTTAATGCATGAAAACATTGATTGCATGTGTGTTTCAAGTTTTCTTTGTGATTACTTGTGTCAGCTCACCAGGTATACTGTTCTGACCGTGGTTCACCTGTCTCTTTCTAGGATGGCCCCACGACTGCAGCCAGCTAGGGTTCCGAGAGTTGTGCGTGACGACAGCCCACCGAGCGATGAGGCCTCAATACAGGGCCCTTTGACATCAGAGGCACCGGCGGTACCTCTACCCGCCGATCCACCGATGCTACCAGCACCAGCTGGTGACGGTGTACGTCGCCTTAGTGCACTGCATGAGTTTCAGCGTCAGCGACCACCCAGGTTCTGTGGGGAAACGAACCCTCAGGCAACCGAGGATTGGATGGAGGTTATTGTACAAGTTTTTCGTTTGGTAGGGACACCAGCTGACCTTATGGCGGTCCTTGCAGCGATCCTCCTGCATGCGACAGTAGGCAGATGGTGGAGCTTGATTCTCCAGGTGCACGATGAGGCATCTCTCCTTTGGACGGACTTTGAGAGCCTTTTTCGCTCAGAGTTCGTCCTAGTCACCCTCCGAGCGGTGCACATCCAGGAGCTTCTACAGCTGTGGCAGGGAAGCATGGCAGTAGCCTAGTACGCGACGAGGTTTACTGATCTCTCGTGCTATTCGACGGACATGGTACGAGACCCATTCTTCATGGACCGAACCTTCGAGCAGGGGCTCAGGCAAGAGATCAGAGCTTCAGTTGTTTCTCACAGCATTCCGACACAGGCAGGGGTGTTGGAGCGAGCCCTCTTAGTGGATAGTTTCTTTGCTGAGCAGTCTCCAGCAGCAGGACCCACCACTAGCCGGCATGCGGCAGAGTCTTCTGCAACAGGCAGTAGATAGATGACGTAGAGGTCCAAGAGGACTAGACCTACAGGTGGTCGACCGCATGACACAGGGTCGTTTGTGCGAGGCACCCAGGGTGGAGAATGACTTACCATGCGCGGGCAGTGTTACTCCTGCGGCGGGGTTGGTCACATGGCTCGTGACTGTCCGACCCGCCATACAGATTACCAGAAGATGAATGAAGGACCTCCCAGGCAGAGGAAAAGGGTCGATCGAGGCGGACCGCATGGAGTAGGAGACCGTGGTAGGGGAGCTGGCCTTGCAGCTGGAGGTGGATGACGCTTCGAGGTGTTGCCACCACCACCAACAGGAGGTCCACCCTGACCGTAGGGAACAGGTGGACATGGGAGAGATCAGCTGTAGAGAACCAAAGCTAGACGTACATGGACATTACATTACTTTTTCGGAATACTTAGTACATAACAAAAACACACACACAAGGATCGTAATAGTTTAATATCTTTGGAAACTCGGAATATAATCTTCTAATCATGGTGAAAGATCTTCAACACCTCCCATAAAGATCTTCCTTTTTTTTATACCTAAAAACTTTCTTTATATCCTGAGGAAATGAAAACATAAAAGGGTGAGCTCGAATGCTCAGTAAGGGTAAACAAAAGAAATATCAATCACATCATATTTATAAGAACATAACATTTTGGAAATCTTAACCTGCAAAAGAGAGCATAATTTCATAACATGGGATAAATCATAGTAGTGAAATGAAATCCCAATAATCATAACTTAAAACATGAAACTTTGTGGCATACACACATAATCATAGAGAATCATATCTTATTAGTCCATACTCATTGCCAAGACTATCTTAGTGGACAAAGTCCATTTCTGAACCGAGTCACCCTCGTTTCAGTCCTGTTTCACTGAACCGATATAACCTACCGTTCCATCCATGTCTATCTCATGAGATATAAAATCTTTACCCAATGCATTGGAGGGAGATATAGGTCCCACCCATCTCATAATGATACCATTCTTATGTGTGCCACAAAATCATAAATCATAAATCATTTCATAACCCATGTAATAAAAATGGGAATCTTAAACATCGTGACATCATAAAACAATTCATATAAGATAAAGGAATTCATCAAAATAATTCCATGACAACATAATAAAATCAATGTAATAATAGGGATAAAAACAGAAACCTTTATTATCTTATATGGAAAATAATTTTGATAAAACACTTGAACTCCATTCTTGAGGAAAATATCCTTTCTTCTTCAAAAACACTTTTCCTTTCTTAACATGTCGTACAATTCTAAACTAAAAGAAGTTGATTAAAAATAAACTTGAAAACTTGTAAAGGAAGATTATTGAAAATAATGTTTTAAAAATCCATTCATGTTGTATAAGTTAAAAAAAACATTCTTCTCGTACTTTTGTCGGAAAAGTCAAAAAGTACCTCGTACGAAAAATGACAAAAGATTCCTTTCCTATCTTTTACTAAAAACTCACAGAAGGGTAAAATAGGATTTAAACAATTTTAGGTGGATGGAAATAATATTACATATTGAGGAAACATAGATGTGGATGATAAAATACACCCCAGTAAATGCCAAAGTATAAACAATCTCGGATAAAAATGAGATTGTGATATTTCCCTTACCTTAGGTCCGTTTTGCTTCGTAAGTGTCCGAACCTCCTGTATAATGATTTAAATAATGTCATTGACTTATTAAAGAATCATATTCATTGTTATTATATCATATATGGTTCACTTATGACATTATATTACCCGTTCTTTTGTAAATTCATGTTAAAGTAGCATTTTGGGTAAAATCGTCTCATTTGTCGTTCGTGTTTTAACTTGTAATTATTCATATGATTACTTAGATCATGATTACTTAAATCCAGAATGTAAAACATGATTTATATATAATATATATTCAGAATATACATATATATAATGGATCGATAAATGGAAAGAAATACACCGTTCATGGAGACGGTAGGCCGTACGTACGCATGAACGCTGTTTTCGTTTCCTTATTGAATTGAGTGAAATTAAGTAGATGAAATAAATATATATATACATGAATCCAGTATCATTATTATGTCATATATTTCATGATTACTTATTATATGTACTTTATAATCATTCATGAATGGTTAAAGTGGAGAACGAATCTCATCGCGTCGTGGAGACGGTAGTCCGTACGTACGCACGAGCGATGATATCATTCTCATGATCGTGAGACTGTATTGGAGTGTATGTATACTATTTTAGAATCAATATCACTTTAAAATAATCATATATAGTTATTATTTACACCATTATACCCATCCAAGTAATGTGGTGGTGGAAAATAGATTACACCACGGCGTGGAGACAGTATTCCGTACGTACGCACGCGCAGGGATTTCTTTTTCCGTAGAATGGATTGATGGTGAAATAGGGTTGTTTCATACTTATAATAACATATCAGTATATTAGTGATACTGATGTTATTACTTCATAATGAAACAACTAATGAAGAAGAAGTGGAAGAAGAAATAAAGATGAAAGAATCGTTAACAGACATTACCTTTTCTTTGAAGTGTTTCTTTGAGACCTCCTTTTAGGGCACTAAAACTGGTCTTTGAGGAAGACCAGAACCTCTAGGATGTTACTAGGGAAGTGGAGAAGAGAATTTGGCAGGGGTTGGCCGAGCTTGAAGGCTCAAAGTTGTGTGAGGAAGAGAGGGAGGAGGTGCCCTTTTATAAGGGAGGAGAGGGGCTCCTTTGGAAATCTAAAAATATTATTTTATTATAAAGTCATATTCGGTTTTAAATAGCTTAAAATTGATTTATTTCTAAGCTAAGGTGGGTATGGATCGAAATAAGCTCATCAAATAGAATTTAGACAAGTTTAGGTTCCTATTTTAACCTTATCATTTATATTTAACTCTAAGTTAAATAATTTTACTTTTACCATGTCTTCTTGTGTTCCTATACTATAAGGTTGATAAACTTACTATAACAAGCCAAAAGAACCCCAAGTTGTTTATTATTAATATATATAACCTTATCTAATTAATTTGGCCGAACCTTAGATTTTTAGGAATAAAATAACAATTAATAATATAATATTTGTTTTTAAAAACTATTTTATGTCAATTTTGACACTATTTAGTAATTGATTTTTTGTGAAAATCATAACAGAATGATAAGTTCGAAAAAAGTTACTTATATCAACAATAACATGTCATATTATCCTATAAAATTAATGTAAGTCATAAAAAGTTTCAAATTACATTTATTTGGGCATTTATAACATCAATTATGTCAATATTTCATTAATAAGACAATTACTGCATCATCTTTGTGTCATAATAAATGATAATTATTTAATCCCTAAAAATTCTAAATAAATTCCTATGATGTAGATAATTGTATTATCTTTCTAGAGACTATTAATTTTCGAAGTTTCATGAAGTTTATCACTAGATTAAAATTATTATACTTATAAGATTTAAGAAAGTGACATGTTGTCACATTCATTGGTTTTAATAATAATTAAATTATTTTCATTGACAAAATTTAATTAAATGAATCTAATCCGACCCTTAGGTGATATGGTTTGACTTTTAGTCATCCTATAGGATTTTTACATTTTTTAGGGTAATTTTAAAATATTATATTTACCCTTAATTACCCGATTTACCTTTAACTATGATAAATAAAATTTACCGTAGTTACTATTCATAAATCCCAAAAATTAAAAGTAGCTTATTAACATAATATGGATCCACTGATTCCAAATATGGAATCCATTTTTCCAAATTCAATACACAAAAGTTGCAGAAATTAAATTAAAATTAATCCCGTTGTCGAAAGAAAACAGATTTTTCTTTAAAACATTGCAAAAGATTGAATTGATTTAACCTACGAATTCAAGGTAAAATCAATGATAATGACATAAATTATATTAAATGGTAAAAATATATTCTATTTATACTTTAAAACCATTCAATATTATAATTTAACCACATAAGATATTATGATGAAAAAAGTTGTTTTTAATTAAAATATAGCGTATTTTTACTATTCATTAAAATATGAAAGTTATCGGAAAAATATCAAAAATTTATCTAATGTAAATTTTCATATCCGGATTCAAAAGAAGAATTTTATTTTGTCAAATTGAACTTATAAACATGTCAAAACTAGATTAAAAGTGGGTGCGCCATCAAAAGGCGGCAAAACTGCATTTTTTGAAAAATACTTATTTTACCCGAAAAACTTATTTTGTTCTTATACCATGTTCTAGAAATGTGTAAGATGAATAATAATGTTATAAAATTAAAAATTGAGATAACACTATTCATAACGGCTAGTTCATAACAATATTATAATAATATATCGTTGTTTAGTAAAACCCAGTATTGCGTACAACACACACTATCGAGGAAGGTCGCGATTGCGTGTAATGCAAGCCAAGTCAGGGTTGCGTGTTGTGAAAGAATCCTTCGTTATTTCATATAACATAATACAACCATATTTCATTTATACATTGAATATATATATATATATATATACTCAATGTTGCGTAGAATAACTATTATCAAAATTGTGTGTAACACGATCCAAGAATAGTGTTGCGTATACTGCAAGCTAATACGGTGTTGCGTATAGAGAAAGGTAATCTTGGTGTAGCACAAGACATTAATAAAATTAAAAGAATATTTTTCATAAAATCTCGGGGTGTTACATTCTACCCCCCTTAAAATGAATTTCTCCCTCGAAATTCGTCGGGGTTAAAAATGGTTTACTACTCGAAATTTTGCTTAATAGAAACCCACATCGTAAAAAGGAATACCAAAACAAATCTTTAAAAACAAAAGTATGAAATGTAATGGTTACCCAAATAAACTAATCACTGGGTTTCCACATAGGAGAACATAGGTGAAAATATGGATATGGAAGAAAAATCTAACCATCAAGTTCTGATGGAGAGTGGTAGAGAACATGGCTATGAAAAAGGAAAAAATCACAAAACTATTGATTTGTGATGATCTAAGGTACCATCTGATTAATCGGATATAAGGGAATGAGGACAACATTTTTGGTTTTCAAGATCATTTCCCTAAAGTTGATGAATTAAAAGAAATACTTGCATGATTTTGGTACAATCTCACTATTGTTCGTGAATTGAACAATTTCCACTTCATCCCTTAAAGAAATGAAGTTGAATTTGTTATTCGTGATGTGTTAGCAGATCATGTGATAGAATGACGGGTCATTCCATCTCTTTCAAACAAAAGGTTAGAAAAAGTTATAAGTCCATCTTATGGTTAGATTAATCGTATATGGTTCCAAAAATGAACTTATACTTCATATATCATACCGCTTAATAAAATAAAACTAGTTTATACTAACCAGGGACTTCCTGTAGGACAGTGGTAGGCGATAAAGTCCAGTCGCACTTCGGTTGTGGGTTAGATTCCTACAACCTTGTCCGACGCGACGGGCTATCGCCCGTCCTGGAGGTTGTCCTTTTTCTAAAACTATATTACTATATCATCCCATCAATAATATTGAAAAAAGGTTCTATCCTTAAACAATACTAACTTATGTCCAACATAATCCATTCCAATATTTAGGCTTATCCAAAATAATTCGGTTCAAACTCATAGTATAAAGAAAATGATCACGTGAATGCCATCATTTATCCCTCATATATCTTGTTCGTCACATTCCAATCATGTGAATACCTTAATCATGTATTCTCTTGAAAAATGAATACCCATTAAACCTTAGTGAAAACATGAATTCTGTCAAAAGTTAATTCTTTCCACATACCAAAATCCAAAAATTCTATATACTCAATCCATTACATAACCTTCTCCTTATATCAGTCATGATCTCATGAATACTATCAAACATTTAATTTTCTCCTTATCCCTTCATTATGCACATATCATCTACATTCAAAAAATATCTGAATAACCTTTCATGGATACTGGTAACATTAATCATACACTTTCAAAACTCAAGGAAAGACAACAGTGTAACAATCCTTAGATGTCTCTTTATTCCATAGTACCATGAGATTACTTATACAACATTACACATGATAAACATGTAATCATTCCACTACATTCTTAAACCATTGACCGAGCTTCAACAATTCTTTCATCTCACATATCATTTGTAGTCTCTTCATCATCATCAACATAAATACTACCCATACGACCATACTGATTCTCTTCATGAGGCTTTACCTTAGGGAATTGGTTTGCATAATGCCCGTACATTCCACATTTAAAACATTTAACCATTGTTGATGTCGTAGAAATACCATTATCCTCATCCATGGTGTTAACTGAACCTTTTCCTTTGCACTTACTGGCTTTGTGTCCTTATTTTCCACACCCAAAGCATCTTCCAGTTCCTTTGAAACATTATCCTTGATGCCTCTTTGTAACAACCCGAGATTTTATGAAAAATATTCTTTTTAATTTTATTAATGTCTTGTGTTGTACGCTACACCAAAAGGAGCTTACACAATACGCATCCTTGACTTGCCTTGCATTACACGCAATCACAACCTTCCTCGATAGCGTGTGTAGTACGCAATACTGAGTTTCACGAAACAACGATATGCTATTAAAATATTATTAAAACTAGCCGTTATGAATAGTAATAACCACTTTTTAAATTTTAGAAATTTTAGATCTCAAAATGGACTTCATTTTTGGATTCGGAGTATCGAATTTAGCCTAAGGTGAAATTTTGGTACTTTTCGGATAACTTTCATATTCTAATGAATAGTGAAAATTACTAAATTATAATTAAAAACAAATTTTTTAATCGAAATAATTAATAGTGATAAATTATTAATTTGAGTGGTTTTAAAGTATATTTAGAATATATTTTTACAATTTAATACAATGTTGGTCATTGGTTGTAATTTCACATTTAAACCAGACATAATCAAGTGTCAATCTTTTGATAGATTTTGTTTCTTAAAAAACACGCTATTTGTTTTAACAGCGGGATTTAATTATAAAATTAATTAATGCAACTTCTATGTTATGAATTTGGTAAAATAGACTTCATTTTTGAATTCGGAATATGAAATATATCTTAGGATGAAATTTTGGCATTTTTCTGAAAACTTTCAATTTTTGATGAATAGTGAAACCACTAAGTGGTAGGTTAAAAACGGAATTTTGCATAAAACTTAATTTTACCGCTTCTGTGAATGGAATTTCGAAAATCTGAGAGACACGGTTAATATCAAGGACTAAAATGTGGTTCAATGAGATGAAAATAATTTTTTGGTGAATAGTAACTTTTTACCGCGGTTAATAGTAAATAGGGTAACTAAGTGTAAATATGATATTAATATTACCCAAACACATGTCCTAATTCTATTGGACAAGTGTAATTCGACCAAAAACAAACTTAGGAATAAAATATGACCATTTAGGCCCACTTGGATTAGATTAGGACATTTATTATTAATTTATTTAAAGAAGGGTTAAAATAGTTAAAATCAAAGTTTAATAAGTAAATCATTTTTAATATGGGGTTATACATAAGATAAATTCGATTGTAAATATTCATTAGGAAGATAAAAATATTTCCTACATGATGGTATTTTATTTGTAATTTTTAGAAATAAAATAATTTAATTTATTTATGACACAAAGATGATGCAGTAATTATCTTATTAATGAAATATTGACATAATTGATAATATAAATACAAAACTAAATGTAATTTAAGACTTTTTATGAATTACACTAATTTTCTAGGTTACTATGATATATTAGTGTTGATTTAATTAACTTGGTTCGAACATATAATTCTGTTATGACTTTCACAAAAATCATATATAAAATAGTGTCAAAATTGACACAAAATAGTTTTTAAATCAAATATTATATTATTAATTGTTATTTTATTCCTAAAAATATAAGGTTCAGCCAAATGACTTAGATAAGGATATATATATTAATAATAAACAATTTGGGGTTCGTTTGACATGTTATAGTAAGTTTATTAACCATATAGTGAAAGAAAACAAAAAGACATGGTAAAAGTTAAATTATTTAACTTAGAGTTAAATCTAATTGATAAGGTTAAAATAATACCCTAAACTTATCTAAATCTTATTGGTTGATAGGATTTCTACCCATCCCCACCTTATCTTCGAAATAAGACCCTTTGGAGCCATTATAAACCGATTTTGACTTTAATATAAAATAATATTTTGAGATATTCCTAAGGTGCCCCTCTCCTCCCTTATAAAAGGGCACCTCCTCTTCCTCCTCCTCACACCAATCTGAGCACTCAAGCTCGGCCAAACCCTGCCAAAATCCCTTCTCCAATTCCCTAGAATAATCCTAGAGGTCCTGGTATTCTTCGAAGACCAATCTTAGTTCCCTAAGTGGTGGATTCAAAGAGGCGTTCCAAAGAAGAGGTAATATCCATTACCGATATTTTCAATTTCTTTCTTCTTCAACTTCTTCTTCTTTAGTTGTTTCATGACAAAGTAATAACATAAGTATTACTTACATACTGATATGTTATTATAAATATGAAACAACCCTAATTCACCTTCTATCCATCCTACGGAAAAATGAAATCACCGCGCGTGCGTACGTACGGAATACTGTCTCCACGCCATGGTGTAATCTATTTTTCGTCACCACCTTAATAGGATGGGTATAATGGTGTAATGAGTAACTATATATGATTATTATAAAGTGATATTGATACTGAAATAATATGCATACACTTTAACATAATTCCACGACCGTGGGAACGATATCATCGCTCGTGCGTACGTACGGACTACCGTCTCCACGACGCGATGAGATTCATTCTCCACATTAACGATTCATGAATGATTATAAAGCATATATAATAAGTACTAATGAAATATGTGACATAATAATGATACTGTATTTATGTATATTTATATGTATTTCATCTACTTAATTCCATTCAATTCAATAAGGAAACGAAAACAGCGTTCATGCGTACGTACGGACTACCGTCTCCATGAACGGTGAATTTCATTACATTATAAATATATAATTATGAATATATATTATATATAAATCATGTTTTACATTCTGGATATAAGTAATCATGATCCAAGTAATCATATTAATAATTACGAGTTAAAAACACGAACGACAAATAAGACGATTTTACCCAAAATGCTACTTTAACATGAATTTACAAAAGACCGGGTAATATAAAGCCATAAGAGAACCATATATGATATCATAACAATGAATATGATTCTGTAATAAGTCAATAACATTATGTAAATCATTATACAGGAGGTTCGGACACGTCCAAAGCAATTCAGACCTAAGGTAAGGGAAATATCACAATCTCATTTTTATCCGAAATTGTTTATTCATAAGTATTTACTAGGGTGTATTTTATCATCCACATCCATGTTTCATCAATATGTAATATTATTTCCATCCACCTACAATTGTTTAAATCCATTTTTACCCTTCGGTGAGTTTTTAGTAATATGTATGAAAGGAATCTTTTGACGTTTTTCATACGAGGTACTTTTTGACTTTTCCGACAAAAGTACGAAGAATGTTTTTTTAACTTATATGGCATGAATGGATTTTTAAAACATTATTTCCAAGAAACTTCTTTTGAAAGTTTTCAAGTTTATTTTTAATCAACTTCTTTTATTTTAAAGTCGTATGACATGTTATGAAAGGAAAAATGTTTTTGAAGTAGAAAGGATATTTTCCTCAAGAATGAAGTTCAAGTATTTTATCAAAATTATTTTCCATCTAAGATAATAAAAGGGTTCTGTTTCTATCCCTATTATTAAATAGATTTGATTATGTTGTGATGGAAATATTTTTATGAATTCCTTTATCTTATATGAATTGTTTTATGATGTCATGTTGTTTAAGAATCCCATTTTTATTACATGGGTTACGCTATGATGTATGTTTTATAATTATGTGGCACACATAAGAAAGGATTCATTATAAGATGGGTGGGACCTATATCTCCCTCCAATTCATTGGGTAAAGATTTTATATCTCATGAGATAGACAGGGCTGGAACGGTAGGTTATACCGGTTCAGTGAAACAGGACTGAAACGAGGGTTACTCGATTCAGAAAGGGACTTTGTCCACTAAGATAGTCTTGGAAATGAGTCTTGACTAACAAGAAATGATTTTCTATGATTATGTGTGTATGCCACAAAGTTTCATGTTTTAAGTTATGCTTATTGGGATTTTATTTCACTACTATGATTTATCCCATGATATGAAATTATGCTCTCTTTTGCAGGTTAAGATTTCCAAAAGTTATGTTCTTATGAATATGATGTGATTGATTTTTCTTTTGTTTACCCTTACTGAGCATTTGAGCTCACCCTTTTATGTTTTCTTTTCCCCAGGATATAAAGAAAGGTTTTAGGTAAAAAAAAGGGAAGATCTTTATGGGAGATGCTGAAGATCTTTCACCACGATTAGAAGATTACGTTCCGAGTTTCCAAAGACACTAAACTATTACGATCCTTGTGTGTGTGTTTTTGTTATGTACTAAGTATTCCGCAAAAGTAATGTAATGTCCATGTACGTCAGGCTTCGGGTCTCTACATTTGGTATCAGAGCAAAGGTTTAGTCAACCTTTGGAAACTAGGATTCGAAAACGTTAGTGAGATCCCTAGAGATATTTCTAATGTATGTCTAGGGATTCCCCTAAGGATAAGTATACGTATAGGATATAGTCCTAGAACTACGGTAACGATCTTAGAATTTAACCTAAGATGTTAGATATTGAGGGTGCTCCCCCTTTTACTATGTTGTCTTCCCTAGCATGATTTCGCCTCTCACAAAATTCTTTTTGTGTTTTAGTTAATGGAGGGAACCAGAAGGAATTTGGTTAACATTGAATCCAATGGACAAATTGGTGACTATGAGCAACAAAATTGTGTGATGCCTAGAGATAAAGATATTGTGATTATGTCGAATCAGTCATCGCGATATATGATTAACAAGGTGAAATTTAGTGGTATGACTAATTCATCAAAGAAGAGGAAGATAAACTATTATGCATGTTCTCATGTTGAGGAGCATAAATAAAGGAAGATTGAGATTTCTAAAGAAGGGAAGAAGAACCTTGAGGAATACCTCAAATGGAGGGACCGATGTTATCTGTGTGGAGAAAAGGGTCATAGAGTGACAGATTGTTATGGAGTTCAATGTCTTATTTGTGGAGAACATGGGCATTACCCAACTCAATGCCCTGACCTGAAAAGATACTTCTAAATCAAGGAAGGAATTATTCCAGGACAGTCATTGAAGTGGATGGACTAAAGTGTTTATGTATTAGTATTCAAGAATAATGTTGTTGAGGTACTTTTATGGTGTATTGGAATATTTATGTATTGGTCTAATGTGGTATTCGAAGTGATTGAGGTATTTTTGGAAAGTAGATGATATGCTCATAATGAAGGGATAATACGATAATGAGATGTTTGATTGTATGCATGAGCTCATGATTGATATAAGGACTAAGTGATATCATGGTTTGAGTATATAGAATTTTGAGGATTTTGGTATGTGGAAAGTGTTAACTTTAAACTGCATTCATGTTTTCACTAAGTTATTCAAGAGAATACATGATTAATGACTTTGAATGTTTGGAATGTGACCAACAAAACATATCTTATGATATATGGGGATCAACGATGGTATTAAATCTCTGGTAATCGTTTTCACTATGTTATGAGAGTGGACTGCAGTATTATGGATAAGCCTAAGGATTGGAATGAATTATGTTGGACATAAGTTAGTATTGTTTGTTTTTCGATATTATTTATGTGATGTTATAGTAATGTAGTTTTAGAAAAAGGACAACCTGCAGGACGGGCGACAGCCCATCGCGTCGGACAAGGCTGCGGGAATCGAACCCACAACCGAAGTGCGACCGGCCTTTATCACCTACCACTGGCTTACAGGAAGTCCCTGTTTAGTAGAAACTAGTTTTATTATATTAAGCAGTATGATATATGAAGTATAAGTCAATTTTAGTAACCATATATGATTAATCTCACTATAGAATGACTTATGTATATTTAATAACTTTTTCTAACCTTTTGTTTGAGACAGATGGAATGACCCGTCATTCTATCACGTGATCTGCTAACACTTCACGAATAACAAATTCAACTTCATTTATTTAAGAGATGAAGTGAAAATTGTTCAAGGCAGGAACAACAGTGAGATTGTACCAAAATAAAGTAAGTATTTATTCTAATTCAAATTTTCAACTTTAGGGAAATGATCTTGAAAACCAAAAATGTTGTCCTAGTGATCTTATACCTGATGAATTAGATGGTACCTTAGATCGTCACAAATTTATGGCTTTGTGATTGCTGGCTTTTCCATAGCCATGTTCTCTACCACTCTCTATCAGAACATGATGGTTAGATTTCTCTTCCATACCCATATTTTCACCTATGTGGAAACCCAGTGATTAGTTTATTTGGGTAACCGTTACGTTTCATACTCTTGTTTTTAAAGATTGGTTTTGATATTCCTTTTTACGATGTGGGTTTCTATTAAAGAAACTTTCGAATAGTAAACCATTTATAACCCCGACGAATTTCGAGGGAGAAATTCATTTTCAGTGGGGTAGAATGTAACAACCCGATATTTTATGAAAAATATTCTTTTTAATTTTATTAATGTCTTGTGTTGTACGATACACCAAAAGGAGCTTAAACAATACGCATCCTTGACTTGCCTTGCATTACACCCAATCGCAACCTTCCTCGATAGCGTGTGTAGTACGCAATACTGAGTTTCACGAAACAACGATATGCTATTAAAATATTATTAAAACTAGCCGTTATGAATAGTAATAACCACTTTTTAAATTTTAGAAATTTTAGCTCTCAAAATGGACTTCATTTTTGGATTCGGAGTATCGAATTTAGCCTATGGTGAAATTTTGGTACTTTTCGGATAACTTTCATATTCTAATGAATAGTGAAAATTACTAAATTATAATTAAAAACAACTTTTTTAATCGAAATAATTAATAGTGATAAATTATTAATTTTAGTGGTTTTAAAGTATATTTAGAATATATTTTTACAATTTAATACAATGTTGGTCATTGGATGTAATTTCACATTTAAACCAGACATAATCAAGTGTCAATCTTTTGATAGATTTTGTTTATTAAAAAACACGCTATTTGTTTTAACAGCGGGATTTAATTAAAAATTAATTAATGAAACTTCTATGTTATGAATTTGGTAAAATAGACTTCATTTTTGAATTCGGAATATGAAATATAGCTTAGGATGAAATTTTGGCATTTTTCTGAAAACTTTCAATTTTTGATGAATAGTGAAACCACTAAGTGGTAGGTTAAAAATGGAATTTTGCATAAAACTTAATTTTACCGCTTCTGTGAATGGAATTTCGAAAATCCGAGAGGCACGGTTAATATCAAGGACTAAAATGTGGTTCAATGAGATGAAAATAATTTTTTGGTGAATAGTAACTTTTTACCGCGGTTAATAGTAAATAGGGTAACTAAGGGTAAATATGATATTAATATTACCCTAACACATGTCCTAATTCTATAGGACAAGTGTAACTCGACCAAAAACAAACTTAGGAATAAAATATGACCATTTAGGCCCACTTGGATTAGATTAGGACATTTATTATTAATTTATTTAAAGAAGGGTTAAAATAGTTAAAATCAAAGTTTAATAAGTAAATCATTTTTAATATGGGGTTATACATAAGATAAATTCGATTGTAAATATTCATTAGGAAGCTAAAAATATTTCCTACATGATGGTATTTTATTTGTAATTTTTAGAAATCATATAATATAATTTATTTATGACACAAAGATGATGCAGTAATTATCTTATTAATGAAATATTGACATAATTGATAATATAAATACAAAAATAAATGTAATTTAAGACTTTTTATGAATTACACTAATTTTCTAAGTTACTATGATATATTAGTGTTGATTTAATCAACTTGGTTCGAACATATAATTCTGTTATGACTTTCACAAAAATCATATATCAAATAGTGTCAAAATTGACACAAAATAGTTTTTAAATCAAATATTATATTATTAATTGTTATTTTATTCCTAAAAATCTAAGGTTCGGCCAAATGACTTAGATAAGGATATATATATTAATAATAAACAATTTGGGGTTCGTTTGGCATGTTATAGTAAGTTTATTAACCATATAGTGAAAGAAAACAAAAAGACATGGTAAAAGTTAAATTATTTAACTTAGAGTTAAATCTAATTGATAAGGTTAAAATAATACCCTAAACTTATCTAAATCTTATTGTTTTATAGGATTTCGACCCATCACCACCTTATCTTATAAATAAGACCCTTTGGAGCCATTATAAACCGATTTTGACTTTAATATAAAATAATATTTTGAGATATTCCTAAGGTGCCCCTCTCCTCCCTTATAAAAGGGCACCTCCTCTTCCTCCTCCTCACACCAATTTGAGCACTCAAGCTCGGCCAACCCCTGCCAAAATCCCTTCTCCAATTCCCTATAATAATCCTATAGGTCCTGGTCTTCTTCAAAGACCAATCTTAGTTCCCTAAGTGGTGGATTCAAAGAGGCGTTCCAAAGAAGAGGTAATATCCATTACCGATCTTTTCAATTTCTTTCTTCTTCAACTTCTTCTTATTTAGTTGTTTCATGACAAAGTAATAAAATCAGTATTACTTACATACTGATATGTTATTATAAATATGAAACAACCCTAATTCACCTTCTATCCATCCTATGGAAAAATGAAATCACCGCGCGTGCGTACGTACGGAATACCGTCTCCACGCCATGGTGTAATCTATTTTTCGTCACCACCTTAATAGGATGGGTATAATGGTGTAATGAGTAACTATATATGATTATTATAAAGTGATATTGATACTGAAATAATATGCATACACTTTAACATAATTCCACGACCGTGGGAACGATATCATCGCTCGTGCGTACGTACGGACTACCGTCTCCAAGACGCGATGAGATTCATTCTCCACATTAACGATTCATGAATGATTATAAAGCATATATAATAAGTACTAATGAAATATATGACATAATAATGATACTGTATTTATGTATATTTATATGTATTTCATCTACTTAATTCCATTCAATTCAATAAGGAAACGAAAACAGCGTTCATGCGTACGTACGGACTACCGTCTCCATGAACGGTGAATTTCATTCCATTATAAATATATAATTATGAATATATATTATATATAAATCATGTTTTACATTCTGGATATAAGTAATCATTATCCAAGTAATCATATTAATAATTACGAGTTAAAAACACGAACGACAAATAAGACGATTTTACCCAAAATGCCACTTTAACATGAATTTACAAAAGACGGGGTAATATAAAGCCATAAGAGAACCATATATGATATCATAACAATGAATATGATTCTGTAATAAGTCAATAACATTATGTAAATCATTATACAAGAGGTTCGGACACGTCCAAAGCAATTCGGACCTAAGGTAAGGGAAATATCACAATCTCATTTTTATCCGAAATTGTTTATTCGTAAGTATTTACTGGGGTGTATTTTATCATCCACATCCATGTTTCATCAATATGTATTATTATTTCCATCCACCTACAATTGTTTAAATCCATTTTTACCCTTCGGTGAGTTTTTAGTAATATGTATGAAAGGAATCTTTTGAGGTTTTTCGTACGAGGTACTTTTTGACTTTTCCGACAAAAGTACGAAGAATGTTTTTTTAACTTATATGGCATGAATGGATTTTTAAAAAATTATTTCCAAGAAACTTCTTTTAAAAGTTTTCAAGTTTATTTTTAATCAACTTCTTTTATTTTAAAGTCGTATGACATGTTATGAAAGGAAAAATGTTTTTGAAGTAGAAAGGATATTTTCCTCAAGAATGAAGTTCAAGTATTTTATCAAAATTATTTTCCATCTAAGATAATAAAAGGGTTTTGTTTCTATCCCTATTATTACATAGATTTGATTATGTTGTGATGGAAATATTTTTATGAATTCCTTTATCTTATATGAATTGTTTTATGATGTCATGTTGTTTAAGAATCCCATTTTTATTACATGGGTTACGCTATGATGTATGTTTTATAATTATGTGGCACACATAAGAAAGGATTAATTATAAGATGGGTGGGACCTATATCTCCCTCCAATGCATTGGGTAAAGATTTTATATCTCATGAGATAGAGAGGGCTGGAACGGTAGGTTATACCGGTTCAGTGAAACAGGACTGAAACGAGGGTTACTCGATTCAGAAAGGGACTTTGTCCACTAAGATAGTCTTGGAAATGAGTCTTGACTAACAAGAAATGATTTTCTATGATTATGTGTGTATGCCACAAAGTTTCATGTTTTAAGTTATGCTTATTGGGATTTCATTTCACTACTATGATTTATCCCATGATATGAAATTATGCTCTCTTTTGCAGGTTAAGATTTCCAAAAGTTATGTTCTTATGAATATGATGTGATTGATTTTTCTTTTGTTTACCCTTACTGAGCATTTGAGCTCACCCTTTTATGTTTTCTTTTCCCCAGGATATAAAGAAAGGTTTTAGGTAAAAAAAAAGGGAAGATCTTTATGGGAGATGCTGAAGATCTTTCACCACGATTAGAATATTACGTTCCGAGTTTCCAAAGACACTAAACTATTACGATCCTTGTGTGTGTGTTTTTGTTATGTACTAAGTATTCCGCAAAAGTAATGTAATGTCCATGTACGTCAGGCTTCGGGTCTCTACATTTGGTATCAAAGCAAAGGTTTAGTCAACCTTTGGAAACTAGGATGCGAAAACGTTAGTGAGATCCCTAGAGATATTTCTAAGGTATGTCTAGGGATGCCCCTAAGGATAAGTATACGTATAGGATATAGTCCTAGAACTACTGTAATGATCTTAGAATTTAACCTAAGATGTTAGATATTGAGGGTGCTCCCCCTTTTACTATGTTGTCTTCCCTAGCATGATTTCGCCTCTCACAAAATTCTTTTTGTGTTTTAGTTAATGGAGGGAACCAGAAGGAATTTGGTTAACATTGAATCCAATGGACAAATTGGTGACTATGAGCAACAAAATTGTGTGATGCCTAGAGATAAAGATATTGTGATTATGCCGAATCAGTCATCGCGATATATGATTAACAAGGTGAAATTTAGTGGTATGACTAATTCATCAAAGAAGAGGAAGATAAACTATTATGCATGTTCGCATGTTGAGGAGCATAAAGAAAGGAAGATTGAGATTTCTAAAGAAGGGAAGAAGAACCTTGAGGAATACCTCAAATGGAGGGACCAATGTTATCTGTGTGGAGAAAAGGGTCATAGAGTGACAGATTGTTATGGAGTTCAATGTCTTATTTGTGGAGAACATGGGCATTACCCAACTCAATGCCCTGACCTGAAAAGATACTTCTAAATCAAGGAAGGAATTATTCCAGGACAGTCATTGAAGTGGATGGACTAAAGTGTTTATGTATTGGTATTCAAGAATAATGTTGTTGAGGTACTTTTATGGTGTATTGGAATATTTATGTATTGGTCTAATGTGGTATTCGAAGTGATTGAGGTATTTTTGGAAAGTAGATGATATGCGCATAAGGAAGGGATAATACGATAATGAGATGTTTGATTGTATGCATGAGCTCATGATTGATATAAGGACTAAGTGATATCATGGTTTGAGTATATAGAATTTTGAGGATTTTGGTATGTGGAAAGTGTTAACTTTAAACTGCATTCATGTTTTCACTAAGTTATTCAAGAGAATACATGATTAATGACTTTGAATGTTTGGAATGTGACCAACAAAACATATCTTATGATATATGGGGATCAACGATGGTATTAAATCTCTGGTAATCGTTTTCACTATGTTATGAGAGTGGACTGCAGTATTATGGATAAGCCTAAGGATTGGAATGAATTATGTTGGACATAAGTTAGTATTGTTTGTTTTTCGATATTATTTATGTGATGTTATAGTAATGTAGTTTTAGAAAAAGGACAACCTGCAGGATGGGCGACAGCCCATTGCGTCGGACAAGGCTGCAGGAATCGAACCCACAACCGAAGTGCGACCGGCCTTTATCACCTACCACTGGCTTGCAGGAAGTCCCTGTTTAGTAGAAACTAGTTTTATTATATTAAGCAGTATGATATATGAAGTATAAGTCAATTTTAGTAACCATATATGATTAATCTCACTATAGAATGTCTTATGTATATTTAATAACTTTTTTCTAACCTTTTGTTTGAGACAGATGGAATGACCCGTCATTCTATCACGTGATCTGCTAACACTTCACGAATAACAAATTCAACTTCATTTATTTAAGAGATGAAGTGAAAATTGTTCAAGGCAGGAACAACAGTGAGATTGTACCAAAATAAAGTAAGTATTTATTCTAATTCAAATTTTCAACTTTAGGGAAATGATCTTGAAAACCAAAAATGTTGTCCTAGTGATCTTATACCTGATGAATCAGATGGTACCTTAGATCGTCACAAATTTATGGCTTTGTGATTGCTGGATTTTCCATAGCCATGTTCTCTACCACTCTCTATCAGAACATGATGGTTAGATTTCTCTTCCATACCCATATTTTCACCTATGTGGAAACCCAGTGATTAGTTTATTTGGGTAACCGTTACGTTTCATACTTTTGTTTTTAAAGATTGGTTTTGATATTCCTTTTTACGATGTGGGTTTCTATTAAAGAAACTTTCGAATAGTAAACCATTTATAACCCCGACGAATTTCGAGGGCGAAATTCATTTTAAGGGGGGTAGAATGTAACAACCCGAGATTTTATGAAAAATATTCTTTTTAATTTTATTAATGTCTTGTGTTGTACGATACACCAAAAGGAGCTTACACAATACGCATCCTTGACTTGCCTTGCATTACACGCAATCACAACCTTCCTCGATAGCGTGTGTAGTACGCAATACCGAGTTTCACGAAACAACGATATGCTATTAAAATATTATTAAAACTAGCCGTTATGAATAGTAATAACCACTTTTTAAATTTTAGAAATTTTAGCTCTCAAAATGGACTTCATTTTTGGATTCGGAGTATCGAAGTTAGCCTAAGGTGAAATTTTGGTACTTTTCGGATAAATTTCATATTCTAATGAATAGTGAAAATTACTAAATTATAATTAAAAACAACTTTTTTAATCGAAATAATTAATAGTGATAAATTATTAATTTGAGTGGTTTTAAAGTATATTTAGAATATATTTTTACAATTTAATACAATGTTGGCCATTGGTTGTAATTTCACATTTAAACTAGACATAATCAAGTGTCAATCTTTTGATAGATTTTGTTTCTTAAAAAACACGCTATTTGTTTTAACAGCGGGATTTAATTATAAAATTAATTAATGAAACTTCTATGTTATGAATTTGGTAAAATAGACTTCATTTTTGAATTCGGAATATGAAATATAGCTTAGGATGAAATTTTGGCATTTTTCTGAAAACTTTCAATTTTTGATGAATAGTGAAACCACTAAGTGGTAGGTTAAAAACGGAATTTTGCATAAAACTTAATTTTACCGCTTCTGTGAATGGAATTTCGAAAATCCGAGAGACACGGTTAATATCAAGGACTAAAATGTGGTTCAATGAGATGAAAATAATTTTTTGGTGAATAGTAACTTTTTACCGCGGTTAATAGTAAATATGGTAACTAAGGGTAAATATGATATTAATATTACCCTAACACATGTCCTAATTCTATTGGACAAGTGTAATTCGACCAAAAACAAACTTAGGAATAAAATATGACCATTTATGCCCACTTGGATTAGATTAGGACATTTATTATTAATTTATTTAAAGAAGGGTTAAAATAGTTAAAATCAAAGTTTATTAAGTAAATCATTTTTAATATGGGGTTATACATAAGATAAATTCGATTGTAAATATTCATTAGGAAGATAAAATGATTTCCTACATGATGGTATTTTATTTGTAATTTTTAGAAATCAAATAATTTAATTTATTTATGACACAAAGATGATGGAGTAATTATCTTATTAATGAAATATTGACATAATTGATAATATAAATACCAAAATAAATGTAATTTAAGACTTTTTATGAATTAAACTAATTTTATAGGTTACTATGATATATTAGTGTTGATTTAATCAACTTGGTTCGAACATATAATTCTGTTATGACTTTCACAAAAATCATATATCAAATAGTGTCAAAATTGACACAAAATAGTTTTTAAATCAAATATTATATTATTAATTGTTATTTTATTCCTAAAAATCTAAGGTTCGGCAAAATGACTTAGATAAGGATATATATATTAATAATAAACAATTTGGGGTTCGTTTGGCATGTTATAGTAAGTTTATTAACCATATAGTGAAAGAAAACAAAAAGACATAGTAAAAGTTAAATTATTTAACTTAGAGTTAAATCTAATTGATAAGGTTAAAATAATACCCTAAACTTATCTAAATCTTATTGGTTGATAGGATTTCGACCCATACCCACCTTATCTTCGAAATAAGACCCTTTGGAGCCATTATAAACCGATTTTGACTTTAATATAAAATAATATTTTGAGATATTCCTAAGGTGCCCCTCTCCTCCCTTATAAAAGGGCACCTCCTCTTCCTCCTCCTCACACCAATTTGAGCACTCAAGCTCGGCCAACCCCTGCCAAAATCCCTTCTCCAATTCCCTAGAATAATCCTAGAGGTCCTGGTCTTCTTCAAAGACCAATCTTAGTTCCCTAAGTGGTGGATTCAAAGAGGCGTTCCAAAGAAGAGGTAATATCCATTACCGATCTTTTCAATTTCTTTCTTCTTCAACTTCTTCTTCTTTAGTTGTTTCATGACAAAGTAATAACATAAGTATTAATTACATACTGATATGTTATTATAAATATGAAACAACCCTAATTCACCTTCTATCCATCCTACGGAAAAATGAAATCACCGCGCGTGCGTACGTACAGAATACCGTCTCCACGCCATGGTGTAATCTATTTTTCATCACCACCTTAATAGGATGGGTATAATGGTGTAATGAGTAACTATATATGATTATTATAAAGTGATATTGATACTGAAATAATATGCATACACTTTAACATAATTCCACGACCGTGGGAACGATATCATCGCTCGTGCGTACGTACGGACTACCGTCTCCACGACGCGATGAGATTCATTCTCCACATTAACGATTCATGAATGATTATAAAGCATATATAATAAGTACTAATGAAATATATGACATAATAATGATACTGTATTTATGTATATTTATATGTATTTCATCTACTTAATTCCATTCAATTCAATAAGGAAACGAAAACAGCGTTCATGCGTACGTACGGACTACCGTCTCCATGAACGGTGAATTTCATTCCATTATCAATATATAATTATGAATATATATTATATATAAATCATGTTTTACATTCTGGATATAAGTAATCATGATCCAAGTAATCATATTAATAATTACAAGTTAAAAACACGAATGACAAATAAGACGATTTTACCCAAAATGCTACTTTAACATGAATTTACAAAAGACCGGGTAATATAAAGCCATAAGAGAACCATATATGATATCATAACAATGAATATGATTCTGTAATAAGTCAATAACATTATGTAAATCATTATATAGGAGGTTCGGACACGTCCAAAGTAATTTGGACCTAAGGTAAGGGAAATATCACAATCTCATTTTTATCCGAGATTGTTTATTCGTAAGTATTTACTGGGGTGTATTTTATCATCCACATCCATGTTTCATCAATATGTAATATTATTTCCATCCACCTACAATTGTTTAAATCCATTTTTACCCTTCGGTGAGTTTTTAGTAATATGTCTGAAAGGAATCTTTTGACGTTTTTCGTACGAGGTACTTTTTGACTTTTCCGACAAAAGTACGAAGAATGTTTTTTTAACTTATATGGCATGAATGGATTTTTAAAACATTATTTCAAATAAAATTCTTTTAAAAGTTTTCAAGTTTATTTTTAATCAACTTCTTTTATTTTAAAGTCGTATGACATGTTATGAAAGGAAAAATGTTTTTGAAGTAGAAAGGATATTTTTCTCAAGAATGAAGTTCAAGTATTTTATCAAAATTATTTTCCATCTAAGATAATAAAAGGGTTCTGTTTCTATCCCTATTATTACATAGATTTGATTATGTTGTGATGGAAATATTTTTATGAATTCCTTTATCTTATATGAATTGTTTTATGATGTCATGTTGTTTAAGAATACCATTTTTATTACATGGGTTACGCTATGATGTATGTTTTATAATTATGTGGAACACATAAGAAAGGATTCATTATAAGATGGGTGGGACCTATATCTCCCTCCAATGCATTGGGTAAAGATTTTATATCTCATGAGATAGACAGGGCTGGAACGGTAGGTTATACCGGTTCAGTGAAACATGACTGAAACGAGGGTTACTCGATTCAGAAAGGGACTTTGTCCACTAAGATAGTCTTGGCAATGAGTCTTGACTAAAAAGAAATGATTTTCTATGATTATGTGTGTATTCCACAAAGTTTCATGTGTTAAGTTATGCTTATTGGGATTTCATTTCACTACTATGATTTATCCCATGATATGAAATTATGCTCTCTTTTGCAGGTTAAGATTTCCAAAAGTTATGTTCTTATGAATATGATGTGATTGATTTTTCTTTTGTTTACCCTTACTGAGCATTTGAGCTCACCCTTTTATGTTTTCTTTTCCCCAGGATATAAAGAAAGGTTTTAGGTAAAAAAAAGGGAAGATCTTTATGGGAGATGCTGAAGATCTTTCACCACGATTAGAAGATTACGTTCCGAGTTTCCAAAGACACTAAACTATTACGATCCTTGTGTGTGTGTTTTTGTTATGTACTAAGTATTCCGCAAAAGTAATGTAATGTCCATGTACGTCAGGCTTCGGGTCTCTACACTCTTCCCACATGATTTACATAGGGGAAATTGAAATTTCTTTCCTCTATGATCATCATGAAACTCCATCTTTCTCTTATTAGCCGAGTCAGGAAACTTACCAAATTTTACTTCATTGATCATATTATGAGATTTTTGATTCGGCATAATAATGATGTTTGGACTTCCAAATCCCATTTCATTTGGTTTCTCATGAAGAATATCATTCCATTGTCCATCATATCCTCCATTATCATGAATCATCTTGTTTCTAGCCATTTTCTAAAACCCAAAAAGAATAGTGTGAGAGGCAAAAATCATAATAAAGGGGGAGTAACTTCAATATCTAACATCTTTGGTTTAATCTAATATCGTTACCATAGTTCTAGGACTATATCGTATATGTATACTTATCCTTAGGGACATCCTTAGACATACTTTAGAAATATCTCTAGGGATCTCACTAACGTTTTCGCATCCTAGTTTCCAAAGGTTGACTAAACCTTTCCTCTGATACCAACTGTAGAGAACCGAAACTAGACGTACATGGACATTACATTACTTTTGCGGAATAATTAGTACATAACAAAAACACACACACAAGGATCGTAAAAGTTTAGTGTCTTTGGAAACTCGGAATATAATCTTCTAATCGTGGTGAAAGATCTTCAACATCTCCCATAAAGATCTTCCTTTTTTTCATACCTAAAACCTTTCTTTATATCCTGAGGAAAAGAAAACATAAAAGGGTGAGCTCGAATGCTCAGTAAGGGTAAATAAAAGAAATATCAATCACATCATATTCATAAGAACATAACATTTTGGAAATCTTAACCTGCAAAAGAGAGCATAATTTCATATAGTAGTGAAATGAAATCCCAATAATCATAACATAAAACATGAAACTTTGTGGCATACAAACATAATCATAGAGAATCATATCTTATTAGTCCAGACTCATTGCCAAGACTATCTTAGTGGACAAAGTCCATTTCTGAACCGAGTCACCCTCGTTTCAGTCCTGTTTCACTGAACCGGTATAACCTACCGTTCCAGCCATGTCTATCTCATGAGATATAAAATATTTACCCAATGCATTGGAGGGAGATATAGGTCCCACCCATCTCATAATGATACCATTCTTATGTGTGCCACAAAATCATAAATCATAAATCACTTCATAACCCATGTAATAAAAATGGGAATCTTAAACATCATGACATCATAAAACAATTCATATAAGATAAAGGAATTCATAAAAATAATTCCATCACAACATAATCAAATCAATGTAATAATAGGGATAAAAACAAAACCCTTTATTATCTTAGATGGAAAATAATTTTGATAAAACACTTGAACTCCATTCTTGAGGAAAATATCCTTTCTTCTTCAAAAACACTTTTCCTTTCTTAACATGTCGTACAATTCTAAACTAAAAGAAGTTGATTAAAAATAAACATAAAAAATTGTAAAGTAAGATTCTTGGAAATAATGTTTTAAAAATCCATTCATGCTGTATAAGTTAAAAAAACATTCTTCTCGTACTTTTGTCGGAAAAGTCAAAAAGTACCTCGTACGAAAAATGAAAAAAGATTCCTTTCATATCTTTTACTAAAAACTCACCGAAGGGTAAAATAGGATTTAAAAAATTTTAGGTGGATGGAAATAATATTACATATTGAGGAAACATGGATGTGGATGATAAAATACACCTCGGTAAATGTCAAAGTATAAAGAATCTCGGATAAAAATGAGATTGTGATATTTCCCTTACCTTAGGTCCGTTTTGCTTCGTAAGTGTCCGAACTTCCTGTATAATGATTTAAATAATGTCATTGACTTATTACAGAATCATATTCATTGTTATTATATCATATATGGTTCACTTATGACTTTATATTACCCGTTCTTTTGTAAATTCATGTTAAAGTAGTGTTTTGGGTAAAATCGTCTCATTTGTCGTTCGTGTTTTAACTTGTAATTATTTATATGATTACTTAGATCATTATTACTTAAATACAGAATGTAAAACATGATTTATATATAATATATATTCAGAATTTACATATATATAATGGATCGATAAATGGAAAGAAATACATCGTTCATGGAGATGGTAGGCCGTACGTACGCATGAACGCTGTTTTCGTTTCCTTATTGAATTGAGTGAAATTAAGTAGATGAAATAAATATATATATACATAAATCTAGTATCATTATTATGTCATATATTTAATGATTACTTATTATATGTACTTTATAATCATTCATGAATGGTTAAAGTGGAGAACGAATCTCATCGTGTCGTGGAGACGGTAGTCCGTACGTACGCACGAGTGATGATATCATTCTCATGATCGTGGGACTGTATTTGAGTGTATGTATACTAGTTCATAATCAATATCAATTTAAAATAATCATATATAGTTATTATTTACATCATTATACCCATCCAAGTAAGGTGGTGGTGGAAAATAGATTACACCACGACGTGGAGACGGTATTCCGTACGTACGCACGTGCGGTGATTTCTTTTTCCGTAGAATGGATAGATGGTGAAATAGGGTTGTTTCATACTTATAATAACATATCTGTATATTATTGATACTTATGTTATTACTTCATAATGAAACAACTAATGAAGAAGAAGTGGAAGAAGAAATAAAGATGAAAGAATCGGTAACAGACATTACCTCTTCTTTGAAGTGTTTCTTTGAGACCTCCTTTTAGGGAACTAAAATTGGTCTTTGAGGAAGAAAAAAACATCTAGGATGTTTCTAGGGAAGTGGAGAAGAGAATTTGGCAGGGGTTGGCCGAGCTTGAAGGCTCAAAGTTGTGTGAGGAAGAGAGGGAGGAGGTGCCCTTTTATAAGGGAGGAGAGAGGCTCCTTTGGAAATCTAAAAATATTATTTTATTATAAAGTCATATTCGGTTTTAAATAGCTCCAAATTGATTTATTTCGAAGCTAAGGTAGGTATGGATCTAAATCCTCTCATCCAATATAATTTAGACAAGTTTAGGTTCCTATTTTAACCTTATCATTTAGATTTAACACTAAGTTAAATAATTTTACTTTTACCGTGTCTTCTTGTGTTCTTATACTATAAGGTTAATAAACTTACTATAACAAGCCAAACGAACCCCAAGTTGTTTATTATTAATATATATAACCTTATCTAAGTCATTTTGCCGAAACTTAGATTTTTATGAATAAAATAACAATTAATAATATAGTATTTGTTTTTAAAAACTATTTTATGTCAATTTTGACACTATTTAGTAATTGATTTTTTGTGAAAATCATAACAGAATGATAAGTTCAAAAAAGTTACTTATATAAACAATAACATGTCATATTAACCTATAAAATTAATGTAAGTCATAAAAAGTTTCAAATTACATTTATTTGGGCATTTATAACATCAGTTACGTCAATATTTCATTAATAAGACAATTACTGCATCATCTTTATGTCATAATAAATGATAATTATTTAATCCCTAAAAATTCTTAATAAATTCCTATGATGTAGATAATTGTATTATATTTATGGAGACTATTCATGTTTGAAGTTTCATGAAGTTTATCACTAGATTAAAATTATTATACTTATAAGATTTAAGAAAGTGACATGTTGTCACATTCTTTGGTTTTAATAATAATTAAATTATTTTCATTGACAAAATTTAATTAAATGAATCTAATCTGACCCTTAGGTGATATGGGTCGACTTTTAGTCATCCAATAGGATTTTGACATTTTTTAGGGTAATTTTAAAATATTATATTTACCCTTAATTACCCGATTTACCTTTAACTATGGTAAATAAAATTTACCGTAGTTACTATTCATAAATCCCAAAAATAAAAATTAGCTTATTAAAATAATATGGATCCACTGATTCCAAATATGAAATCCATTTTTCCAAATTCAATACACAAAAGTTGCAGAAATTAAATTAAAATTAATCGCATTGTCGAAAGAAAACGAGTTTTTCTTTAAAACATTGCAAAAGATTGAATTGATTTAACCTACGAATTCAAGGTAAAGTCAATGCTAATGACATAAATTATATTAAATGGTAAAAATATATTCAATTTATACTTTAAAACCATCCAATATTATAATTTAACCACATAAGATACTACGATGAAAAAAGTTGTTTTTAATTAAAATATAGCGTGTTTTTACTATTCATTAAAATATGAAAGTTATCAGAAAAATATCAAAACTTTATCTAATGTAAATTTTCATATCCTGATTCAAAAGAAGAATTTTATTTTGTCAAATTGAACTTATAAACATGTCAAAAACTATATTTAAAGTGGGTGCGCCATCAAAAGGCGACAAAACTGCATTTTTTGAAAAATACTTATTTTACCCGAAAAATTTATTTTGTTCTTATACCATGTTCTAGAAATGTGTAAGATGAATAATAATGTTATAAAATTCAAAATTTAGTTAACACTATTCATAACGTCTAGTTCATAACAATATTATAATAATATATCGTTGTTTAGTAAAACCCGGTATTGCGTACAACACACACTATCGAGGAAGGTCGCGATTGCCTGTAATGCAAGCCAAGTCAGGGTTGCGTGTTGCGCAAGAATCCTTCATTGTTTCTTATAACATAATCCAACCATATTTCATTTATACATTGAATATATATATATATATATATATATACTCAATGTTGCGTAGAATAACTATTATCAAAATTGTGTGTAACATGATCCAAGAATAATGTTGCGTATACTACAAGCTAATATGGTGTTGTGTATAGCACAAGGTAATCTTGGTGTAGCACAAGACATTAATAAAATTAAAAGAATATTTTTCATAAAATCTCGGGGTGTTACATCAGCTGCAGGAAGCTGAGGCCTACGATCATGGAGATCTGAGAGCAGATGGACAGGAGTGAGACTAGCTCTAGACCTGGAGACTTTTGTTCATGTTGCTTCTAGCTCTGTTCATGTTTTTTTGTTGATGCTTTGTGTCTTTGTACATTGAGTTGTAGTAATAAAAATACACCTTTCTTGTGGCGTTTACCTTCCTGTCCTCTCTTTTAGTTGTTACTAAGAGGTTCCAGTTTAAAAACCGTTGACTTGACCCTCACTTTGAGATACCTACTGGAGGAGACCCAGTGACCACACACTGATGCCGACAGTGTGACTCAACCCTTGGAGGCGAGAGTAGCGTTTGGATATCTTGGTAGTAGCGTCGAGGCCTTACGACGTCATCCTTGGTGTGGATTAGTATCTTCCAGGTTGGGAATGACTGTATTAGGCAAAGAACATGGTTCATCCAGGGGATGAGACCAGATTTCTCTTATCGGAAAAGAAGAAATTTCAGCAGCTCTTGTAGGACCAGAAAGGTCCAAGTCATCCAAGAGCGGATGGGGACAGCTCAGAGCCGGCAAAAGTCTTATGCTGACGGGGGGTGGAGACCACTAGAGTTCGAGGATGGCGACCACGTTTCCCTACAAGTCTCACTTCGACGTGAGTTACAGAGATGTGGATGAGGAGACAAGTTATCTCCGAGGTTCAACAGACCTTTCTAGGTCCTCAGCAGGGTAGACGAGGTGGTTTACCGCTTGACCCACCCACCTCAGTTGCACCAGGTGCACGACGACTTCCAGGTATCTCAATTGAGGAGATACATGCTCGACCCTTCTTTTCATCGACCATGAGGAGCTGGACTTGGGCGATGGGGTGACCCTCACGGAGGTTCCATTGGGGATTGAGGAACGAAAGGAGCGGGTCCTATGAGGATGGGTCGATTCCTCGGGTGCACTTTCACTGGCAGTACGGGAACCTCCAGGTGAGCACATGGGATCGGAAGGTTCAGATACGTGCACAGTACCCACATTTGTTCCCCTAGTTTTTGATGTATCTTTACGGGGACGTAAAGCCCCGAGGTGAGAGTAATATAAAGACCCATAAAATTCAAGGGAATTTTTTTCTAAATTTTCTTTCGGATTTTACAGGAATGCGGTTTCCGACGACACTTGATTCTGAGGCCCGGTGTGTCCGGAATTTCTATCCAAAGTTTAGCTCGGGTACGTTCAGTAAACGAACGAGCGGGAATTCCTAAGTTTTGAATCGGTGCTCGGAATCGAATTCCGCGGGCACCAATGGAACCGCAACACCGGTAATTGCTTAGGAACACCTTTTCCGGAGTTGCATTTTCACAAGAGAAGTTGATAAAAATTATGAAAGTTAAAATAAAAATTTAAAGTACAATTTTTATTTTCCTAAGTGTTTAACCTTTGGGTGGAAGTTGGGTAACCACCCAACTTCCCATGAGAGGTTATGAAGCCGGTGGGGCCCACACGAACCCCACCCCTTCATATTCTCTAACCCCCCTCAACTCACCATTAATTTTTGACAACTTATGTTAATTAATTAAGTGAGTTAAATGTAAATGTTTGAAATTCAAATGTTATGTTATGTTAATAAAATAAGTGATGAACTTATTTTATTTGGGTTGGAACCCTGTTGTGTGAGTCTTGCGAGAAAAGTTGAGGAACTTCTTCTTCGTTCTTCGACGAAGAATGCTGACCTCCGACGGCGAAAGACGGCGAGAGACACCTTCCTCAGAGATCAACTAACGCCAACGATGTTTCATCCGCGACGATCCTCTTCTTCCGCGATATTTTAATCCGCGACGAACGCTCATTCAACGACAACGTTGAGGTAGGGGTTATGTGTTTTAATTTGTGAAATCTTCCGTCATCTAACCCCGTTCTTTGGACCACTTGATATCGTTTAACGGGAGGGGGCTGGACCACACAAACACGGCCGACCCTCCTCCCTTATTATTATTTGTTGTTGCGGTTCGAGGGAAAGTAACGCGGTTCCGTCGCACCGCACGGGAACGAGTGACAAGGAATGCGCGGCACCGTCGCACCACACATTTGAGAATTGAACCAATCCGCGGTGCCGTCATGCTGCGCCGGAAAGAAACTGAAGACACCGTGGCCGGAGCGGGGCCACGACGGAGGGGCGCGGCACCGTCACGCCGTGCCGGACGAACCAAGGCCACAGCTTAAGCCGCGGCGGAGCAGTGGAACCAGCAGCCGGAATCGGTCCGCCGGCGTCGGAGCAGGGGGACTGACCTTGCCAGTCCCGTGGAGGCAGATGCTGGCTGGCTGGAGCGGGCCATCCAGACCGTGGAAGAACCGGGGGTTCGAAACCCTCGGCTGGCCGGACGTGAGCAGCCCCATTAAGGGGCCGCGGTTACTACACGCGGGGGCAGCACCCCCCGCATCCGAACGGCTCGACCGTTCGGCCGAGCCACCTGGCCGGCGTGCTGGACCGCCAGCGCGCCGGGCCGCTGAGCCGGGCCGAGCCCAAACAGGCCGGACCTGGACCCGGTTCGGGTCGACCCGGTTCGGGCCGACCCTGGGGGTATCGGACTGGGACAGACCGTGCCCAAACCCCTTAATACCGAAACGCTTTCAGTCTGTCACAAATAACGTGAGCTGCGGACCTCCGATCAACGCACCGTTAGTTGTGTAGAGATCCTTGGATCTAGATGGTCGTTTCGGTATACTACACTCAAGGTTTCAGAGTATTTTGAGTATGGCCGGGTTGGTTCGGATACGAAACCAACCGGGCCCTCGGAGTGGAAATGCTTATATCTCGAGCTCCGGACGTCCGATTGACGTGTCATCGACTTTGTTGGTTTACTATTGATGGGATGAAACTTTTTCCATGCTTCACCTGAGTTTTGGATGCAGTTGGATCATGGCCGGGTTGGACTGTACCCGAAATCCAACCGGACCCCTAGAACGGAAAGGCTGATAACTTTCAGACCGGACGTCCGTTTGACGAACCATCAGCGGCATTAGTGATCACGTTGAGGAACGGTCCCTATGAGCATACCCTATGAGAGTTCGGGGTACAGTCGAGATTCAGCCATGTTGGGTCGCACACGAAACCAACCGGGCCCCTGGGACGAAAATGCTAGTAACTCACAGACTGAGCGTCCGACTGACGTGCCGTCTGTTGCGTTGAGATCCCTATGATGAGGCGGTACTTTGAGATACTTCTTCGTGGAACTTTGTGATACTTGGAGTATCGACCAGTAGCTCGTGGAGCGGACCCTCCCGGTGATGAGCTAACAGAGTGTAGAGACCTAGTAGCTGGCTGAGACTTGACGACTGTTGATCTATCGACACGTTGTGTTTTGGATAGCCCAGTGGAGAGCGCTTGGTTGTAGAAGCATACCCACGGAGGAGGAGCGCTTGGTAGTAGCGGCAGAACCGCGGTACTCAATAGAAGGAGTACCTCTGGAGGCTACGAGGGGGAGCACTTGGTTGGAGCGACAGACCCACGGCGGAGGAGCACTTGGTAGTAGCGGCAGACCCGTGGTACTCAACAGAAGGAGTACCTCTGGAGGCTATGAGGGGGAGCACTTGGTTGTAGTGGCAGACCCACGACGTAGGAGCACTTGGTTGTAGCAGCAGACCCACGGTACTCAACAGAAGGAGTACCTCTGGAACCTATGAGGGGGAGCGCTTGGTTGTAGCGACAAACCCATGGTGGGAAGCGCTTGGTTGTAGTAGCAGGCCCACGGTACTCGACAGGTGGAGTACTGCAGCAGTTCAAGGAGTCTGACGTGCTTGGTTGTAGCGGAAGGCCCTCTGAACTCGACAGAGGAGGATTTCGACGCGCTTGGTTGTAGCTGCAGGCCCTCTGAACTCGACAGAGGAGGATTTCGGCACGCTTGGTTGTAGCGGCAGACCCTCTATACTCGACGGAGGAGGAGTTCTACAACTGCCGTGGTTTCGATGTCATGAATAAAATATTAGTTGAGATGATTCTATAATCTTTGTGTTTCCTCATGATTGAGATGGGTCACTTGATAACTTAGGTATATGTATGGGAATGTACCTGGGTAGTGGTTATACGTTGATTTCATAATCTTTGTGTTTCCTCAAGATTGAGATGGGTTACTTGATAACTTAGGTATATGTATGGAAATATATCTAAGTAGAGGTTATCTATTGATATCTTCTTTGTGGTTATCCTTGTTGGATTTAGTGAGACCTTGAGGGTCTCGGGGTCCCTACTGAGTATCGTTATACTCACCCCTGCACGGGCTATGCCCGCACCTCGTTGTGTTTGTTGCAGATGACAGTCAGTGCTGACGGAGGCCGAGTGTTCGAGGACTGGACAATACCCGGAGGTGGACCATACGACGACTCAGTATCCGGAGGTGGACTTCATGACGAGACAACACTCGGAGGAGGTTGGCGGGCAAGAGCGTTGTGAAGGTTATATGTACCTACCCCCTTCAGGGAGGATCCGAGGAGGACGACCCAGGGGTTGCTTCCGTTCTTCCAGCTGTTGTCTTTTCTGTTGTACTTTCTTTCAGTTGTAGCTGTACTTTCGATTGTGTTCGTATTCTCGCCAATTTAATTTTCATCACTTCCTTTTTGTACTTAGTGTTTTACTTCCGCTTGTACTCTGTGGTGTTTTGTTACTTTTATAAAGGCAATGCCTTCTCAGTTATCGGGATTTACGCCTTTGGTGCTAGTTGCCAGCCCCTGGCCTATGGAAGGCGGGCTTGGGGAAGTCACGGCACAGGCCCCGAGGACGGGTCGTGACATTGCAAGAAAACATTGGACAAAAAACTAGTATGGGTAGTGTTTTTGAATATTTTATTATGTAGTGTCCAAAACTACAATAATAAAGAAACCCCAATATTTTCTAATATAAACCCACCCATGGACCCATTTTTCATCACTCAAATTCCACATAGGATAACCAAACTCATCCTTATACTCCCTAGAACCCTTCCAATGTGTCCCCAATCTCTCATGTGGCCTCTCCCAATCATTTTGGGTCACACATCCAAGTAAATAATTTATCTCCTCTCATTTCAATTCAAGCACTTCCTTTGAAATTTTCCCTATTAATTTCGATTGATTATATAGAAATTAATTTATTAATATTCTATTACTATCTAATGGTTGTTATTTTAATGATATATTGTTTATCCTATATCATTTTTACCATTTCAGAAGCCCTTACTACGCTGAAATTCTGTATGGTATATTCCATAATCCACTTTTATCAAGCACACCTTTTATGTCATGTAATTTATTTTCAATTATCATATGATGAAATATGTTTCTATATATCCATATTACTTACCATTTAATTTATATGTTGTGAGAGACCCATTTATCACTCATCATCCAATTTGTATGACTTTCTATGTGACGCCATTATACAGCCAAAATTAAACCCCAGATTTCCATGCCAAACTAATTATGTAGTGAATATAGTACCTATTTTCTATCAAGGGTATTCGTGTTTATAAAAATATACTCATATATTAAGGACTTACATATATGTATTCTATAATACTAGATCTTGTAATAAATTATGATGTTGAATGAATACATGTTATATGATCTATGTGGCACACTTAAGCTTGATAATGAAATTATTATGAACGGTGCGCCCTGATAGTGATCTAATGGATTGGGTAATATTTAGTATCATTAGATTTCATGTTGGGATTGGGGTGTGCCCTGATATCCCTCCACTTGCTGCATTCATTGATCACTTGTGAAGAGACATTCTAATTGAGGTGTAACTCTTTTCAGTCATTCACATTTAAGTCCATCTCGATATGTCTGCATATACAATTCTAATTTATGGGGATTTGTGTTACCCTCAAAGGATGTTGGCTATAAAAATATACTTGGGCATGATAAGGAGAGGGTCATTTCATACAAATAATTACCTTGATGCAATAAATATATATGATTTGAAAATTCCCAAGAAAATGGTACACACCTATCTCATGGAAAACTCTTGGCAATAGTGTTTTTCCTCTATCCAAACCCCTAGAAGAGTGTCGAGAGACATGCCACTGTAAAGGTACTTGATTGTAAAACCAAGGATTTCAACAATAACTAAAGATAAAAAGGAATATGATGCATCAATATCCAAAAGGGGTGACACTAAAGTAGATGATACAAAAATAGTACCTATAACAATAGATGTTAATTCCCTATTCTCCTCTAGTGTTGGCTACACTGCATACATAAGGCATGAACCAAGACCATGTGATGAAGCCTGAATGGCCTGAGCATGTCGACTCTACTAATGCCTATAGTCTAGAACTTTATTTCCCTAACAAAGACCTCCCCCATTTCCTTAGATAGATCAACCCATAGAAAACAAACTTTCATCCTACTATGGAGTCATATATCACATAGAAGATAGAGGTGCTGGTATGAATCCTATGCCCCTAGATACTGATGTTAAAAAATGGAAGAAAAACTAAAGGTGACCCATCTTGTTGCATGCTTGGAAATCCATCCTCGAGAAATGGGGATTATTATGGCCGATCCTTCCACACTGGTGACATATAATAATTCTCTCAGTACATGTCATATAGATAGCAGTTTCCATATGTGCACCCTCAAAGCAGCACTTCCCACTTCCTAAAGAACTATCACCCTATCTCAAAATTGAGGTTCCCTAGATAAAAGGTTTTTCTTCCATGCCATTTTATTCGTAAATGAGGTCATGATTCATGATCTCTATAATAGTGGTCAAATGAAATAATTTCACCTATGATTGGATGGTATATCGAAGTCTATCCTCAAAGCTTCTCGTAGTTGTTTGTGTGTCACCAGTCAGATATGGATCAAAACACTGAATCTCAGTGAAACTATTAGAATACTCTAACACTTTCATAGAGCCTTTATGATGATTTATGTTTTTCCTAGCATGATCATCTCTTAGAATCTTTGGAATGAAGTGATAATAGAAATATGTTTATATGTCTGGCCAAACCCTGTCTCTAGTCTTCTCTTCCTAAGAAATAACATCCCACCAATGCTTGGAAGAGTCATGAAGCATGCAGATAGCATGTTTGACCCCCCACTCTGGAAGCATCTCAATATGGTATAATATAGGATTCATAGATTATATTCATGACATTTTTTCTTGATGACCACCACTCCCCAAGAAGGTGGTAGGGTACTGATGTTGAATGCCCTATGTAAGCTCTTCCATAGATGGGGCAGGTCTAGGAACATTCTGAACTGATTTCACATACATAAGGAGACAATCCTTGAACTATGTTTCAGGGCTAATTAGATAATAAGTAGAAATTGGTACCATATGAAGAAATATGGGTGGTAATACATGTAACACTATAGGAGGCACTTCTGGTGGTTCGGGACCCACAATCTATAGAATGTGCTCGTTGCCACTCTTCGAAGGTATGATTTGAAGATATCATAGTGACATTGGTCTACAATATCCAAACACACACCATTATACATAATTCATAGTAGATAAGGATGATTGGTGAATGTGAAATAATGAGGGTAGGTACATAGATTTCCTCTAAGGATGACAGAACAGATAGTATGCTCCAACAGCTGGGTCTAGATAAGAAAAAGAAAACATAGCAGGACCACTAAAACGAGGTCTACCACATATTTTCCATGTAATTTCATGTTAACATTTAAAAATATATCACAACATTATATTTAACAAACAAGGACTTCAAATTTTACAGCTGGGCCCAACAGAACTGACATGAAAATGGGAATATACATGTTGAATGTATATATGGAATTGAAATATTCATTCTATTTTAATCCCTATAGTACCTAATAGGATTCATATAAATGTGTTTCCCTTGTATCATTGGGTTGGAATGGTAAAAATCATTTTCTCAATAATACCAATATCATCAATATCATAAAAAAATTGTGTCACCCAACAATGAAGTCATATCAACAATAATTGGCATAATCAGTAACTGAAATCCCAACACAAAAATTTGGGTTTCCCCAGTACATGGCATAACAACTTACAAGAAATGGGTACCTTCCAGATTATTTTTTCCTAGTTTAATTTCTAACCCAAACAGTAATACAAGAAGGAAACAATAACCACCCTTTAATACAACTTTGTAACATCCTCGTCTTGGGATCCAATAGAAGGGTGATCCAAGCCCAGTTGGCCACATGAACTCAAGGATATCTCCCCAAATTCTAGAGGATTTCCACTAGAATAGAGGTACTTTTTATCATGTATGAAGGCGATGATATACCCACATAAGTAAATGTAATATACACCAGAAGAAAAACAATTTATAATATGTAGAGGATGCATATAAATAATCAAACTACATCTGATGGAATTAGATAATTCAAACTAAATAAATGAAAAGTGTGGAATTTGATAAATCAAACCAACTACACAGTGATGTCATGATATGATGTATGTACTAAAATAAAAGTATGGAAAGAAAGAATATAATAATTTTGTCAAACTGTAATGAAAATGACACAATGTGAAACAAAAACATCTCAAGAAATCGCTCAATCCTCATCCCTAAATCTCCATACTAAGTAGTAAGCAACACTCATGTATCATATGTAACACAATTCCATTTATCTATACATGCAAGAATAAAGTCTAATTGGGTACCACATGACACCCGATTAGGGTGTGAGATAAAATACCAATAGGTTGACACAAATAGTGTCTAATCCTTTCCATTTCTTATTGTAAACAAAAGCAGTGTTCTGATAATCGATAAATGCAAGAAATTAAATAAACAAAATTACATAAATATAAATTGGTTTGGGTTCTCAATAACACCCATCCATACCAAATACATCAGCCTATGCTAGGATTTTGAATAAATCACCTGCAATAAGAAGTATATATATATATAAAGGCTAGTAATATAGATGTCATACAAAAAGAAACATACCCCCAAGCTTGTACTTTAGCTTGGGTCTAATTTATACGTCAAAAAATTGTGATTCAAGGTACCCGAAAAGTATCACAATTCACAAGTTACCCAAATATGCATCAAATAAAACCTTCCAAGCATTATCAATATCATTATATTAAATACTAGATTTGGAGTCTGGGACCTTCTCAATGATATATCTACAGTAAATCCTTCAATTTATCCAATACCATTGATCTTGTCCAAGTAAATCATCCAAAAGACCAAGTATCTATTGATGCATGGATTTATCATGAATCTAACCCGATATTGCACAGATTGGATCAAGTATCACCCGAGGCATGGAATAGTCACATTTCCAATGGGTCTATCCTTAGTCATTCCTTAGGGAAACCGTATCACTCATGATTATATAGAAAACCTAGGGAAACCCTAATCTAGAAAATCCTAAGAGATCACCTCCCCAACGCATAGTGTGGTAACCAGTCAGGAATGAAGAGTCCATGTGTTGTTCTTAAAAAGAACCCATGTTGTATTGCCTTTCTAAATTTTATTATATTTTAATGAAGAATATATCATAGGGAACACATTTATAATTGCAACAAAAATGTTCACCAACTAATGCCACATACTTATTGATCATTTAAACTAACCAGTTACAACCAAAACACTTTATCCCCGATATCCAAAAGAACAAACTTTTATCTATATAAATGGAGTACCATAGTATGAATTTAATCAAAGAAATTATCATTCATAAATAAAACTAAAAAACCATGAGATTCACGATTTGTAACTCTCATTAATAATATATTTCACTTAATTCTCACCTAAGAGGGGTTTCTCAATAAATTCAATTTTTAAAATTAATTATTAATGGATAATGGAAAAATAGACTTATTTTTTGGAAAAATATAAAGGGGTATCCAATAATTTTTCAATAATTTATAAGCGAAAAATTTTCTCAAAGAAGGTTTCAATAGTCAATCCATGTAATTTAATTGAATTAAAATATTAAAAATAGAATATCTCTAGTAGACACCAATTAGTGGCACAACATGTGATCTAAAAGATGCAATGAAATTATGGGAATGAGAGTATATTCCCTAAATCATAATCTTAGACGATCCTATGATCTACAATGATCTTTGAATTGACCTAAAGAAGAAGAATTCCGATGATTTTTTATAAACCACAATTTTAGGTAAAAACATTCAACAGAATATTGTGTGACAGATAGTGGATGAGATCCTATGATTCATAGAGCATGAGATTATCCATATAGAGAGCTTTACTATGCACCTGGCAGTGAAGAAAATAGAGGAGGAACAAAGTCGCAATGGGATTTTGATGTAAGAGGAGAATGGGGCTTGACATGGGGCGCTATTGGGGGGCGATGCACGAAGTGAGAGGAGATAAGAAAATAAAGGAAGAAGGAAATTAAAAAAGTAAAGGAAAATAATAAATAATGAAAATAAAAAAGGAAATATATAAGAATAATAAATAAATGTGATGTGAAAGAAAATGAAATAAAAATAATAAAAAATGGCCTCATTACCATTTTTTTTATTTTTCTCGTAACCCCCTTATTATATGATTTTAAAATTTATTTTTATCCCTTTTTGCTTTATATTATTTTCATTTCAATTTTTATTATTATTTTTGAACAGAATGTTTCATTTGGTTGTGATGTAATATTTTATATAAAAACCATGGCATTATTTTAACAATTTTAATATGTTCCAGGGAGCAGCAACAAGGATCGTAGGTGCGCACCCTGGGTCACATTAAGGATTTTAAAAAATATATTTAAATGGCCCATAAGTTGATTAATTTCTAGACATTACAATATTACTTGATAAATTTCATTAATAAAATGTTATTATTATTATTATTTTAAGTTCATTATGATGGGTGAATAATCTAATCGAAAATACTTATTTTTTATGGGTACCTTCACTATCCCAAGAGGGTTTTTTCAAAACTAGGGATAAACTATTTTTGATCAGAATGGGTCTCATCATAAAAAACTATCTACCATGACGTTTTCAGCAATGGGCCATTTGGGATGGGTCCCCGTCACAAATGACCTGTTGTGATTTGATATCATTAAAATACATAAATTTCCTGTAGTGAAATACTTAAATTGGTATGTCATATTCCAAACACCCAAGATATTTTTATCATGATACGAACTAATAGATCATGTGGCCTTGTAATTTTTGTCTTCACCCATCATTTAATAATATAATTCATTCATCATATGATTAAATATTATAACTTAGACAATATGCTTTAATAATCAATAATTATCCATATTGGAAGGACTATCATTCTTGAGTTCAATAATTTCCCGAATAAAAATGATTATTATTCATCTAGATAAATATGGTTGATTGTATCATTAGAGTATAACTTTAATAAATACTAAGATTCATCAAAATATGTTGACATATATGAAAAAACTTTTAAAAGATCACTGGTGTAGAACCCCTGAGCAGACTGAGATTTGCAAGGTAATATTGGGTTTCAAATTTTTCTTGTAATGTGATGGATCATGTTCCCACATTGGTAGGAAATCATTAAACCATTATGATGGATTTGATTAGTAATAAAAAATTCACATTTAGAGTGAAAAAACAACACATTTAATTTTTTCACCACTATGGGATAGTCTAATGAGCATATGAAGATAGTGTGTCAATCTTACAGAAATCAAATAATCTTCACTATTTGTGGAATAAAATAGTTAGGCCACAATCATTGTCTACCAGGAACAATTCATTTACAATTTTTTTAGGGAAATATCACTACGTCACTCATAACACTTTCATCGACTCCCCTATAGATAACTACTATGAGATAATTATAACTCATTTTATCGACATGAAGGCTACTTCAATGGTTTCTCATTAATGTCTTTATACCTAACATAGCACGAGAATCCTCTTTCATTGTACACATGATTTTATAAACTCTGAAATCCATTTCCACATAAAAACATATATTAAAAACTAACTATTGTGAGGATCTTTCATGAGGCTAACTGCGGCCGTGAAGCTCCCCGCCCTCGCAAAACAAACTACCTTTGGGAAGCTCTCCTACATTCATGGAATAATGTGCCTTCATGAATCACCCCTTCCATCACAGAATAAACAACTTAGTTAATCTCACCGAGACAATGTGGTGTAACCCATCATCATGAAGTAATCATTAACTAAAATTATTTCCATTAGTTATTATTGAACTAGTCTTTTTGTGATGCTCAATATCTTGTAGAATGTCTATTTTGTGGAGCTCCACTGGCTTCGTGAAATCAGAGTTATTCCAGATTTCCTTGGAATAATTCTATTGAAATTTTATTAGGGTATCCCCATATTTATAGGCTTGGACTTTCATGATTCTCCATTACCTCTTTGTGGCTTTCCAGATCATTCAAAAATGTATTCACGGATATCCTCCCTTCATGATGAACCCATGAAATTTTTCATTCACGATGATCGTAGTAATCAAGGTGATTTTTGTCAAAACCTTCATGCACCGATATTCTCTAGTTATAGTAAATTTAGAGATCAACATCACCATTCCGGATGCTCCAATTCTTTGTTGTTTGTGATGTGCATCGTTGTTGCGAAGAACAACCTTGGTTTCAAAAGTTGGAACATTTCTTGAGAAAAATTTTCTATTTCAATATGAAATCACTTAGATAAAATCTAAAAAATTTAAATTTTTTTGAAAAGTATTTTACATTCATAAAAAAATGGAATCATGTAAATTATGATTCATGTAAAATATTTTTCATGATAGAGGGATTATTATTTTGTGTAGTGTACATTAAAATAATGATTTTGTTCACACATTTGGTAAAAATTTCCTTGTCAAGAAAAAATGATTCCTTGCCAATATTTTATTAAAAATTTAAACATGGGTAAAGATCTATTTAATTAATTATTAGAGGATACTAATTATATTATTTAAATAATTTTAATGAAATCATGGAAAACATTTCTACTAAATTGAAAAAAACAAAGTCAGTTTCCCATTAAAATATTATCTTCTAATTTTTAGTACATAAAGATAGAAAAATAAAATTTAAAAAACTAAATAACATAAATAAATAGAGTATATTAATATTTATTAGGTTTAATATTGAAATATCAAATAATTCCCAAATTGAAACTTAAACATAGATAATACCAAATAAGGATGAGATTGTAAAAAAACATTTACCTCAGGTCCAACGTACTTCATAAGGGATTTTAACCTCTTGTATAATAAATTTAAATTTCTTATAATTTGATAATAAAACCACATAAATACTTATAATATTATATATGATCAACCTATAAAATTGAACAACCTATTTAATAACAAATCCTTATGAAAATTTCCATTTATTAGTGTTAATTATTTTTTTTTCCATGTATGTTTTAGTTTGAATATTTTGGTACGTGAATATCTCACATGATTAGATCATATATTTAATTTTAATCACAATACAAAAATTATATATATTAATTTAATACATATTTATAATAATCTTATAAAATACTCTAGAAAAAATAAATCATATCACTTTGTGGATGTGCCAGTTCACACATATAGATGAGAAATTTTACCATTTTTTAATAGGTGGTAGGGTTAAAAGGTAAATGATGTATTATATTTATTGAATAAAAATTATTTCATAAATATCACATATATTCATTAGGTCCATATTTACTACCAACCATGTAAAATGGTGATGAAAAATGAATTACATCACAATGTAGGGATCGTCGTCTTACGTACAGACAAGTGATTTTTTCATTTTACATTAGATGGAAAAGATATGAATAAGGATAATTTCACCATAATAATAAAATTTAATTATATTTATTATTATTATTTTATCATATTTATTTGGTAATATATAGTCTGAATGAGGAATGTTATGAAATAAAATGAAAAGACTTTATTGAGAGTTATACATATTCTTTAAAAAATGAAAATTAAACTTATCCTTGGCCAATTCTTCAAATAACTAAATTAAGCCTAAAAATTATTATATATAATGTTGGTATGTTGATCAAATATATATATATATATATATTTATATATAGATTATGGGAGGGATTTTATGTATGGATTTGGGTTGGTATTTACTGATTTAGAAGGGTCTTGATGCTTTTAGAAGAGAGGCGTGATGATCTCCTTTTATATGTTAGAGAGAGGAAAAACTATGAATTTTAAAAATGATTAAAATATATTAATTACATACCCAAGAAAAATGCATCCAAAATAACTAAAATTAAAATATAATATGTGATTGGGTTGGAATATTACCATTAAATAGTATTTGTAAAAGTATTAGGGCTATTTTATCCATATCATTGTAGTCAAACCCTTTAAACCTGTTTTAACTATTATATTGGTAACTGATTTTTATTACAATAGATACTATTCATAATTTAAAAAATTGAATGTGGAATCATTAACAAATATTTTCAAAGGGATTAAAAATATTCAATAAATTTTACCAAATTTAATTTTTATAAGTGGTATAAATTATTTTTAAAAAAACCTTAAAATGGTATGAAAAATGAAATTCTAGAAAATTGACTTTCTAATTATAAAAATATTTTAATATCAAATTAATGAAAAAATTTTAAATTAATCAAATTAAATCAATTATTTATAATTAAAAATATATATTTTAATATTAAAAAAATTAAAAAAATCATAGTTTTTAATTACATTAAAAGGAAAGATAGTTTTTGTAAATATAGTATAAATTTATTGAAATGTCCATGAAAAAATGAAATATAAACCATATTTGATGAAACCATATTTTTAAGGCATAAAATGAATTTAATGAAATTGATTACTTATTTTTTATGAATTAATAAATAAATTATTTAAAAAAATTATAAATATTTTTCATAATGTGGGTTTTTGTATTGATACCACTAATTTAACAGCTAGGTTATATTGTTCATATTTATAGTATATCACAGCACACTTAATGCCCATTGTTTCACTTTAAGAAATATATTAGGTTCATTATAATTTAAAACTAAATTTTATAGATGGTATAACCCCTGAAAAAATAATCATTTATAAAATAAGTTAATTTTATAAAATAATATGATTAATAGGACATTGTATAACCACTTGGATTTAATCATACATGGTTCCATTTTTGAAATATCTCTATTTACAAAACGCATAAGATCCAGAATGACTCTTATATAGCTCGTTGTTTATTCTTATAAATAATGTACTTTCTGAAATTAATCATACATATCCTTATATTTATTCTTTGGAAATTAATATGTTTTTAAATAAATCAGACGTATTTCACTATTTATCCTTAGAAAACACATAGGTTCTAGTTTTAAGATTATATATCATGTTGTTATTTTTTTTGTGGAACATGTAATTTCTAGAACTATCCTTCCATATAATTTTATTAAAATTACACCTATGTTTCATATATAATGTTCATTTTCCACCCTTACTAAGATAAATACCTTCTTCAGGAATCATTATTTAGAATTCATAATTCTATTTTCAATCATAAAACATAAATTTTGGTTAATTTCATTCATAAAAATAATTATTTCACACCTAATGGTTGTGTACCATATATTTGGGAATTTAAATTCTATAATGTGATGATAAATTGACATGACCTAATTTAAATGTAAATTAAATTATTTTAATCTATTTATTAAATGATGAATGTGTGAAGGTGATATGCAATGTGATCCATTAATAATTTTTAATTATTTTAATGAACCAAATATTACCTTAATTGTATAAAAATCAAGTGGGAATTTATTATGTTTTAAAGAGGTAAGTGAATCCAAATTATCACAACTATATTTTTATACCCATCATTTAATTTTTATTATATTATATATTCAATAACTTCCCCGAACATGGGATAAACATGGAAAATAATAGGAGCACCCTGACCATCCTCGAGCAGGGTAAGAACTCGGTTCTTAGTTTTGAGGTACGAGCTTATTCTATTTCCTTTTCCATAAGTGTTTTTGAGAAAATATGGAAAATTTGGAAAAATCCTAAATTTTGGAACTACACGCCGTGTACTTTTCCACACACCGTGTACTTTTTTCCCTGTGGAATGGGTACACGGGGCGTTTAGCCTTTTCGGCGACGAGGGGTGTAGGAACCGCCTACACACAGTGTAGTGGTACCTTACACGCTGTGTAGTCAGTCGGCAGGCCTAAACAGTAAGGTGGTGGAGCAGCCGACAGCTGGGTGACAGTATATGCCGTGTACTTGGGAGTACAAGCCGTGTACTCATGTCGACAGATGAACAGTGTGGCGGTGCTGCCAGAGGAACAGTTAAATGAAATAAGTACACGCCGTGTACTCAGAAGTTCACGCCGTGTACTTTTTTTCGGCTTAAAACAGGCATTAGCCTCCTCATTTGGCAGAGGAGACACTTGATCCGATTTGGAGCCAAAGGAGGAGTCCAGACTTTTGAAGATCCGCCGAGTGTTCATTTGGAATCGGTTTCAGCCTCGGACGATCCCATTGGAACCGTACGGGTAAGGGCTTCCACCTCCTTGGTTGGTTCTTACCAATTCTTCTCCTAACTGAAGTTATTTACATTTGTTTGGGTTTTTTCATTCATCAGATTTACATCATTCTTGGGCATTTCTGGAGTCGGCGTTCAGGTATAATGTTCGTTGGCGTATAAGGTAGGTGGCTTGGTGTAAATTTCCAACTGTCATGCATTTTTGTGCGCTTTTGTGCCACGAACCCATGTTGGGGTGTCGTGTGGCTGAGTCCGTTGCTATATTTAATGCCTAGAATTGCATAGGTGATTAAATTTTGATAATAAAATGCTGGTTGGGATCGTTTCTTGGATCCGAAACCACCCGGGGGGGGGGGGGGGGGGGTGTTTCACTGTTTAACTGTTTGGCCAGGATACCCGAGGGTATGCCTTTAATGTAGTAATTGTATAATTAACTTGAGAGGAATTGCTTGTTTACTGCATTTTGATATGTTGGGCATGGCCTGGTTACATGTTTAGCCTGAGGGCGTTGTTGTAATTAGCCTATGGGCACTGCACTATTTAGCATGTGGGAAATAGTTATTTCGGCCTGAGGGAAACTTATTCTATGCCTGTGGGCAGCTGATTCTGTGCCTGTGGGCGACACTACCTACGCCTGAGGGAAAACTCTGTTATGCCTGAGGGAAGATTCTTGTGTTGGATACTCATTACCTAAGGGTAGGGGTTTACGTGTCTGAGGACACTAATTGTTTACTAGAAATACACTGTGGTGATTTCTTATATTAAATGGATTAAATGAATATTAAAAATGGAAATATTACTGGTAGTTAGTTAATTTTGAGTACTGCTTACTTAATTTCATTTTACCTCTGCACACTATTGTTACATGTTAGCACGTAGTTGGGCACGGGCCTTTGGTGGATGTATACTGAGATATATTTCTCACACCCTGTTTGGGTCACCCTTTTCAGCCCTAACAGATTACGTTGCTGCAGGTGTAGATAGGGGCAAGTGTCCCTATACAGGTACTTGACTGTTGATGTGGAGTAGGAGGGCATGGGACCGAGCCTAGGCTCGCGATGCCACTGCCAGCTGTTTTTCTTTGTTTTGCAGTACTCTGCTCTTTGTTGTACTGTATTGATGTATAACATGTTTTGGCTGTTTTCTTAGAACTTGAGACATGTTGCATCATTTTCTATATAATGTTGGTTATATCCACTGCTGTTGTTTATTTCACTTGTGTATGGTTTACTACTTCCGTTGTCGATGTATGTTGTATTTAAATTACACTATGCTACACTTTGAAAAATGAGGGCATAGTTTCCCCACTATTAGACCTGGGCCCTCGATGCTAGTCGGTAGCCTCTGGCCTTTGGGGAAATGCGCTTGAGGTTTTGTGGCGAACCGGCTTCAGGGAACCCGTTGAGTGGCACCCGGGACCGGGACTTTACAAAGTGGTATCAAAGGGGTTTCTTTTCTTTGACTTACTATTTGGTGCCGTAGTCAGGGATAGGACGAATGATAGTTGGTAATAAGCTGTGCCTGGGCGTAGCTAACCCGTGTACAGGGAAAAGCCAATTTATCTCACGATTGCATTTTTTTTTGATTTTGCAATTTACAGTTGATATGCGTTCACCGTTGGGTAACACACTTTGAGATTGTGTAGTTTATATTTTATCTATGGGTTCTTTTTTTTAGTTGCAACTCGATGAGATGAGGGTATGCCGTCTCATGCATTATATAGGCACATGCTAGATATCACATGCCATGCATAGTTTCCATGCCATGTAGGTTCATTAGAATTTTCATGTTGTTGTGATAGTTATTGTGCTAATAAAGCATGCTGTTGTGATAGTTTCTCTGATAATGTACCTGTTATTTGATAGGGTAATTTTATGTGAGCCTGTTTATATAATGGACGCCAAACTTTGGTTTTTGGGGAGTATGGGCCCCCATTGACCGGAATTTGGTGGATCATTGACTGTTTATGGGTTATAACACATATAAGATGTAAAACTTTGATTCGTGTGGATTATGGGCCCCCACGGGTAGGAATTTGACACCTAGGTGTTAGTTTCAGTATTTTCTGGGTTCTGGAGAAGTTTCTGAGGCATACTGTCCAGAAACCCAGTATACACACCATGTAGTATTTTTTATACACGCCGTGTATGCTCTTCTGTTCATGAAGAAAAATGAACTTTTTGAGTACACGCCGTGTACCCTGATTACACGCCGTGTAGTCTCTTCCCATGTCACAAACCATGTGGGCGGAGACACGGGGTAGGGCAAGGCTTGGGTAAAACACGCCGTGTTCCGAGTGGACACACCCGGTAGTTTGACCCGGAGTCCGGCCGTGTAACTAACTACATGGGTCGGTTAACTCCTTGACAGAACACGACGTGCCAATTATAGACACGCCGTGTAGTGTGACCTGGGGACTCGGCCGTGTAACTAACAACACGGGCCGGGGTCACATTTCCCTGAACATGCCGTGTAACTGTGGGACACGCCGTGTAGTCTTTCCCGAGGACAGACTGTGTGGAGTTATCCGTGTGTCTGGGAAACGGGGTGGTGTACATGCCGTGTGCAGGTGTAACACACCGTGTAGTGTCAAGCTGAGTAGTCGGCCGTGTCACAGACGACACGGGCAGTTGGAAAATACCACCATACACGCTGTGTAGACATTATACATGCCGTGTAGTTTTGTTCAATGGAAGTCGTGTGGCTTAGCCGTGTATAAGGACCCGGGCAGGGGAAGAGAAGTCAAGTACACGCCGTGTAGTCAGTGTACACGCTGTGTAGTCTTGTTTTGAAAATTTTGAAATGCCTTCTTCCTCTTGTTACCTTTGTGGTTCCTTCATTTCAGTCTTAATAATCATGAATCTGAGGCGTTCTTTTGACCCTGTAGTGTCATGCCGCCTGGACGACCGAGAGTTTTTCTCCAAGAGAGCGGCACCGATTATACTCCGGAGATGGTGGGCCATGGGCTACCAGTTGATCCACCAGCAGAGCCAGATGTGGCGCCATCTGCTATATCGGTCACAGGTACGGAGGTGCAGTTCTGTGAAGGCTTTATGCAGTTCATGCAGACCTTTCAGGGAGCAACACAGGCTGCCACATCTATGGCCGAGCTGACACGTATCTTTCAGTAGCAGCATCCACCTACGTTTTCATGGGATGGTGGACCATAGGCTGAGTATTCTTGGCTAGGATCGATGCAGACTATTTTCGAGCATCTTGAGATGCTTCTAGGGCAGAGGGTCAAGCTCGTGACTTACATGCCGTGTGATTCGGCCAAGAGGTGGTGGGATGTAACCACCCAGACAGAGAATCATAGGGACATGGCATGGGAAGATTTTCAGGAAGTCTTCTATGACTTCATCTTTCCCGAGACGCTGAGGGAAGATAGAGCTTAAGAGATCATGAATCTGCAGTAGGGCGCTATGTCGGTGATGGACTATTCTGCTCGTTTTACGGAGCTTCAGTGCTTTGCACCTGTGCTAGTGGGTGATGAGATGCTGAGAGCCAGACATTTTGAGGATGGTCTTCGGTATGACATCCGAGCGCTGGTGAATGTTTTCTGGTTGCCTTTAGTACTCTCTATTGTGAACCAGGCATTGATCATAGAGAGGAACCTACGGGGATCGAGTGGTGTGGGCCAGGGCGGTTCATCACCAGTTACTGGTGTTAATTCTACTGTCAATAGGAAGAGACAAATGGACTTCTCTCAAGGCGGTAGTACCAGTCAGAATAATGCTTCAGGTGGCCAGGTTATGTGCTACCAGTGTGGTAGAGAGGGGCACAAGAGATCACAATGTCCACGAGACATAGTGGAGTGCTGAGCTTGCGTCAAGATTGGTCATCTGCAATGATTTTGCAGGGAATTTCAACTAGTGGCTAGTGAGAGGGGTTTTGTGCAGACTCCGCGTGTGGGAGCATGACCAGTGGCTTCTTACCAGTCAGGGAACTGGAATGTGTCAAGGTGTGCAGGAAGAGATGGTGGTCATGGCCGAGGTAGCCAGACACTAGGATCTCAGAGGCAGCAGGGTGGGACAGCTCAGGGCCGCGGCACTGGGCAGGCATACGCAGTGCAACAGACCCAGCAGGAGCAGAATCCCGGACCTTCGACAGTCAGAGGTACTATTTTAGTAGCTTCTGTCTTATCTTCAGTACTTTTCGATACGGGTTCTACACATAGTTTCCTACTTGTACCCGCTGTGAAGATCCTTGGGCTCTGTGTTTCTTCTTCTTCTGATATCATGATGCTAGACACTCCGTTGGGGACTAGGACGGCTAGTTTACGTCAGTGTAAGGAGTTCCCCCTTGAGGTTAGAGGGTGTCACTTCCTTTGGGACCTCTATGTCTTAGAGATGAAAACTTATGACTTCATTCTCGGGATGGACTGGTTGGTTCCCTTTCAGGCCTTTGTAGACTACTATCTTCGCAGAGTGCGTTTCACATCACCAGAGGGTGGAGAGTTTCTATACAAGGGAGAATGGGATGTTCAGGCGAGTCGAGCTGGACCAGAGCATCATGGGCAAGGTGGAGTCACAACCCAGATTGCGAGTTTATATCTGGATGATCAGGAGACTTGTCAGACAAATTTCCCTTTAGTTGTTGATTGTTTCAAGGATGTCTTCCCAGATGACATTTCAGGTCTACCTCTGGTGCGTAAGGTGGATTTCTCTATTGAGCTCATGCCAGGAGCAGCACCGGTGTCCATTCCTCCTTATAGGATGGCCACACCTGAGTTGTAGGAGCTCAGGAGGCAGTTAGTGGAGTTATAGGAAAAGGGATTTATCCGACCCAGTACTTCTCCTTGTGGTTCTCCGGTCCTTTTTGCGAAAAAGGTGGACGGTACCCTCAGACTTTGTGTGGATTATCGGAAGCTGAACCAGTTGACGGTTAAGAACTGATATCCCTTGCCGAGGATAGATGATCTGTTTGATCAGCTTCATGGAGCACCAATGTTTTCGAAGATTGACTTGAGATCCAGATATCATCAGTTTCATGTGAGACCATCAGATATACCACTTACATCCTTTCGGAGAAGATATGGTCTTTACGAGAACATGGTTATGCCGTTCGGACTCACGAACGCCCCATCGGTTTTCATGGCTCTGATGAATCGTGTGTTCCATCTGTATCTTGATTCTTTTGTGGTGGTATTCGTGGATGAAATCTTGGTGTACTCTCACACTCAACTCGACCATGCCACCCATCTTGAGATCATATTGAGTACACTGAGAGAGCATAGGCTATATACTATGCTCTCAAAGTGCCACTTTTGGATGGACCAGATTCACTTCCTGGGTCATATCATCTCAGAGGCAGGAGTCGCAGTAGAACCAGAGAAGGTGAGGGCAGTAGTTTCTTGGGAGCATCCTAAGAACGTGTTTGAGATATATAGTTTCTTAGGGCTATCTGGTAACTACAGATGCTTTATACATGACCTATCTCACTTAGCAGCACCGTTGACAGGTCTGACTAAGAAGGGTGTGAAGTTCGTTTGGTCAAAATCTTGAGAGACATCTTTTCAGGACCTGAAAGGATGGTTGACATCAGCACCAATACTGATACTCCCAGAGCAGGGGAAGAGCTATACAGTTTACTGTGAAGCATCAGGGATTGGGCTGGGAGTAGTTTTGATGCAGGTCGACCGAGTTGTTGCGTACGGGTCTCGGCAGTTGAGACCACATGAGCGGAATTACCTGACACATGACCTCGAGTTGACTGCAGTTGTTCATGCGTTGTGCTGTTGGAGACATTATCTATTGGGAGAGCATTTTGTGGTTTTCACCAACCACAAGAGCCTCTGGTATATCTTTACTCAGCGTGACCTGAATCTGAGGCAGAAAAGGTTGGTTGAGTACCTACAGTCCTTCTATTTTGAGCTTGCCTACACACCTGGTAAAGGTAATGTAGTAGATGATGAACTAAGCATGAAGACTTAGATACAGGCAGTGCAGGAGGCTAGTGGTGAGTGGGAGCTTATGGATCTATTCTCTGAGATACATCTGGAGGTGCATGACAGTCAGGGGCAAACTTATCTTTCCTTGTTAGCTGTGACTTATACCCTCCTGGACAGAGTGAGGATGAGGCACCTATCTGATTTAGAAGGCCTAGTTCTATGGGATTCGGTGGCAATTGAGGACCGTCCTCCCGGTTAAATGATAGGAGATGAGGATGTTTTTCATTTCCATGGATGAGTATGGGTTCCAGGGGATATACGCGAGGAGATGATGTGGGAGTTTCATGCTTCAGTTTGGGCAGTTCATCCCGGGGTTACCAAGATGTACCGTGACTCGAGGCATCAGTACTGGTGGCCGGGTATGAAGAGGGATATAGTTGGTCATTTTACAAGGTGTTCCACCTGTCAGCAGGTGAAGGCAGATCATCAGAGACCAGCTGGGCTATTACAGTAGTTACCCATTCTAGAGTGGTAATGGGATGATGTCACGATGGATTTCATGACGGGATTTCCGAGGTCACCTCGAGGCAATGATGTCATGTGGGTTGTTGTGGATAGACTCACGAAGGTAGCTAACTTCTTGCCGATCAAGGAGACCTTCGGTGTCGACGAGCTCAGAAGACTGTATATCTGAGAGATCGTACACCTTCATGGGGTCCCTCATTCTATAGTTTCAGATAGGGATGCCCACTTTACGTCTTGTTTCTGGAAGAGTTTTCAGAGGACGCTGGGTACACAGGTGCTTCTGAGCACAGCATACCACCCTCATACCGATGGCCAGTCAGAGCGTATGATACAGGTGCTTGAGGACATGCTACGTGCATGCGTCCTAGACTTCGGGGGCTCTTGGGAGAAGCATATACGCTTAGTTGAGTTTTCCTATAACAATAGTTTTCTGGAGACTATCGAGATGGAACCATACGAGGCTTTATATGGTAGGCCATGCCGATCACCTTTGTGCTGGTTAGTGGCAGGTGAGGTAGCTTTACATGGACCACAGCTTGTGCATGAGACATCTGAGCAGGTCCAGTTGATTCGGAAGTAGATGCCTACCGTGCATTCTCGTCAGGAATCTTACTCTGATCGTCGTAGACGACCTTTGGAGTTCGTGGTCAGGGATCAGGTTTTTCTACGTGTTTCACTGAGGCTGGGACACAAGCGGATCAGGAGACATGGTAAGCTCTCACCGAGGTATGTGGGGCCATTCGAGATTCTGGTGAGAGTCGGGCTGGTTTCCTATCGGTTATAGTTACTGCATCGATACCGAGCCATGAACGACGTCTTCCATGTGTCTCTGTTGCGTCACTATCATTCAGACCCGTCTCACGTTTTTCAGCCTAAGGAGGTTGAGCTGGAGGCAGATGCGTCCTTTGAGGAGAATCTGATTTGTATCATTGATAGGAGAACGAAGGTTCTCTAAGGCCAGTCAGTTCCACTCGTATGGGTGCTATGGCAGCATGACCGAGTGTAGGACAAGACCTGGGAGTGGGAGGCTTATGTACGTGCTCAGTGGCCAGAGCTGTTCTGAGCTTTATCTTCACCACCCTTGGAAGGGAAATTCGGGGACGAATTGATATAAGCTGGGAAGTTTGTAAGAACCTGGTTCTTAGTTTTGAGGTACGGGCTTCTTCGTTTTCCTTTTCCTTAAGTTTTTTTGAGAAAATATGGAAAATGGGGAAAAATCCTATATTTTGGAACTACACGCCGTGTACTTTTCCACACGTTGTGTACTTTTGGCCGTGTGGAATGGGTACACGGGGCGTGTAGCCTTATCGGCGTAGAGGGGTGTAGGAACCGCCTACACGCCGTGTAGTGGTACCTTACACGCCGTGTAGTCAGTCGGCAGGCCTAAACAGTATGTCGGTGGAGCAGCCGACAGCTGGGTGATAGTACATGCCGTGTACTTGGGAGTACATGCCGTGTACTCATGTCGACAGATGAACAGTGTGGTGGTGCCTCCAGAGGAACAATTAAATGAAATAAGTACACGCCGTGTACTCAGAAGTACACGCCGTGTACTTTGTTTTTTTGGATTAAAACAGGCAGTAGCCTCCTCATTTGGAAGATGAGACACTTGAGCCGATTTGGATCCAAAGGAGGAGGAGAGAACTTTGAAGATCCACCGGGTTTTCATCTGGAATCGGTTTCCGCCTCAGACGATCCCGTTGAAACTGCACGGGTAAGGGCTTCCACCTCCTTGGATGGTTCTTACCAATTCTTCTCCTAACTGAATTTATTTACGTTTTTTTTTGTGTTTTGTTCTTCGTCAGATTTACGTCATTCATGAGCGTTTCTGGAGTCGGTGTTCGGGTATAATGTTCGTTGGCATATAAAGTAGGTGGATTGGTGTAAATTTCTGACTTTCGTGCGTTTTTGTGGGTTTTTGTGCCACGAACCCATGTTGGGGTGTCGTGTAGCTGAGGCTGTTACAATATTTAATGCCTAGAATTGCATAGGTGATTAAATTGTGATAATAAAATGCTGGTTGGGATCATTGCTTGGATCCGGAACCACCTCGGGGGGGTGTGTTTCACTGTTTTGCCGTTTGGCCAGGATACCTGAGGGTATGCCTTTAATGTAGTAATTGTAGAATTTCCTTGAGAGGAATTGCTTGTTTACTTCATTTTGATATGTTGGGCATGGCCCAGTTACCAGTTTAGCCTGAGGGAATTGTTGTAATTAGCCTGTGGGCACTGCACTATTTAGCATGTGGGCAGTAGTTATTTCGGTCTGAGGGAAACTTCTTCCGTGCCTGTGGGCAGCTAATTCTGTGTCTGTGGGCGACACTACCTACGCCAGAGGGAAAACTCTGTTATGCCTAAGGGCAAATTCTTGTGCTGGATACTCGTTACCCGAGGGTAGAAGTTTACGTGTCTGAGGACACTAGTTGTTTACTAGAAATGCAATGTGGTGATTTCTTATATTAAATGGATTAAATGAATATTAAAAATTGAAATATAACTGGTATTTAGTTACTTTTGAGTACTGCTTACTTTATTGCATTTTACCTCTACACACTATTGTTGCATGTTAGCATGCTATTGGGCACGTGGCTTTGGTGGGTGCCTACTGAGATATATTTCTCACACCCTGTTTGGGTCACGCTTTTCGGCCCAAACAGATTACGTTGCTGCATTTGTAGATAGGGGAAAGAGTCCCTATACAGGTACTTGACTGTTGCTGTGGAGTAGGGGGGCATGGGACCGAGCCTAGGCTCACGATGCTGCTGACAACTGCTTTACTTTTTTTGCAGTACTCTGCTCTTTGTTGTACTGTATTGATGTATAACATGTTTTGGCTGTTTTCTTAGAACTTGAGACATGTTGCATCATTTTCTATATACTGTTGGTTATATACACTGCTGTTGTTTATTTCAGTTGTGTCTGGTTTACTACTTCCGCTGTCATTTTATGCTTTATTTAAATTCCGCTGCACTACACTTTGAAAAATGAGGGTATAGTTTACCCACTATCAGACCTGGGCCCTCACTGCTAGTCGGTAGCCTCTAGTGTTTGGGTAAATGCGCTTGAGGTCTTGTGGCGAACCAGCTTCGAGGCACCCGTTGAGTGGCACCTGGGACCGGGACGTTACAAGCAGTATAGCCCTCAACTTCACCTACCCTTCACAATCTATTTTCCTTATTTACAACTCCCTACCCCTTCTTACCTGCACCATGACCCATCCAAAAAGGGGATTCATAACTTAATTGTTTTTGTAAATGTGTATTTATCATGTTCTATTTTCTAGAAAGTGAAAAATAGTTATCAATCTAGGATGATAATAATATAGAAATAATTAATATGAAAATTGAATGTCTTTATTATCATTCTATTATTAATGAAGATGTTTCATCTTATTCCCAAGTTATCATGACATTATATACAATGATTTACTTTATTAATGATCATATTTATTAATGAATATAAAAATCGTAAGCATGCATATTTGGTATAATAAGGGATATTAGGAAATAATTGTGTGTGTTATTCATCAAAAATTTCATGAGATCTTCATCACTACTTAGATAATGGACGTATAATATTTTACTCGAATTTAGAAATGTCATTATGTTCTATATTATTATTGAAAACCAGTCATAATGAACTAATAAGCGCAAGATGATAAAGTGAATGGAAGTGGCTGGAATTAATTATCTAAAGCTTGAACTCATTCTATCCTAATTTCTAATATCTCATGTTTAATTTTAGGAAATATCAATTTCACATTGATAAGTCATTATAATTGAAATTATATTTGCTACCATATAAATATGTATACCCTTGATTTAATTTAAAATTGAGACATGGTATGGTTAGTATGAATTGATAGGTTTGTGCTATATTGATATTATCTTGTTGTTGGAATCTTGATATAGTTGATGATGGGTATGTGGATGATGTGGAAAAACAAAAATGATGTTATAGAATGAATATCTTTGATTGAGATACTTATTACATTTCCATAATATTTTTTCCTAATTGCTAAATTTATTAATGATTTATTCTAATTATCAATTCACCATTAATCATATTTGAATCTTAGTAATTATATAAATGTGTCTTAGTGACCAAAATTGTGAAATGTTAATTAAATTTTGTTTTAATTGAATGGGGGATGATTGAAATGATTAAATAATGAAGAAATAATATTAGTAAATGTGGATTGACAGAAATATTAAAAGAGACATGATATACATTTGATATTGAATTTGAGATCCTTACATTCATGAATATTATAAATTTTAATCCATTATGACAATGAAATATTATTAGATGATATGTAATTAGATAATTATTTACTATGTAATTGAACCTTATTTCAAGTATTCTGGTTAGATTTATAGTTCTTAAATATGGTATTTAGGTCACCATATTGGATATTATATTTAGAATGAGCATACAGTTTGGTATTTTCCACAATATTGGTCGTGTGTTTTATATGTAACAATGTTTTTATAATTCTGATACACCACCACCTGAATTGATTTAGGTGTTTTATGCCCATTTTTTCCTTGGATTCCTAGTATTTCTAATCATCAATGTTGGTATGGATGCTGATGTATGACTATTTTCCCTACCCCACTCTCTCATCCAGATATAGATTTAGTATATAGACATATCTAGGCTTGGGTGGTTGATGGTTATAAGATGTATTCCCTTATAGACTGTAATGGATCCCAGTTACTGCATACTTTTATATATGGGTTCTGGTGGCTTAATAACATAAAATTTAATTTTATTACATGTATATTTACTCATGGTCTATAGTGTATTATTGTAAATTGTTTTTCTACATAGGATTATAATGGATCTTAGTTAGTGATGGTGATGTTGAATAAGATTTTGTTTTTGTTTTTGGTAGAGATATATATACATGGATGTTCATAATCACTTATGGACTGGATGAGATCAATAGTAAATAATTAATTTGGGTTTGGGGGTATTAGTTATATGGGAATATGGTATTGGGGTAATTTTGAATTTTCTATGATTATAAAAATATTTTTTTATGTGTAACTTGGTGAGAGATTCTTAGGGTTGTTGGAAATATAGTTTTCCTCCTTAGGTGATGATTTTGGCTTCTTCATTTTTTTCAATAGGTCTTTAGAATACCTCTTCCACATTCTCATAAAAGGTTTCAAGGAGTATTCAACTGCATATAATTTTATATTCCCCAACATATATATGTATATATCTTTATTTTCAGGTCTGTGGGTGTGAGTTGGTGATTAAGCCTAGAATTTCTAGCTTCTAGAAGTTATTTATAGTATTATTGGTGTTTTTAGTGGATATAATTAGTGTGTTTTCTTGTTTTTTTTCTTGTTTTGGTTTTCATTTTATGTAATATCATATATTAGGTTTATTTAATATTATTATGGAGTTTATTTGTTGTTCTATGTGTTTTACTAGGAATTTGATGGAAATTAATCACATATGTGCATTTATTATACCCATAGTACTAGTCCCCAACCCATTTAATATTAGTGGTGGGATTTTAGGCTCACACCCATCATCATTATCATCCATGGAGGGGTGCTGGTGGGTGCGGGTTGTGACATGTTAATAACTACCTTCCTTGTATTTATAAGAGGTATAACCACTGATATCATTTGTTGATTCAACCCTATCATCATAAAGTTTATTATCTAAAAAAGAAAACCCTAAATTAAGAAAATTAATTATTCATGATGGTGTGGAGAATAAAAACCAAATAATATATTAATATAACCATGCATATTTTCAACCTTACCTATTTGAGATCAGTGCTATATACGGTTCATGATTCAGTTTAAGTATGGTAAACTAGGAGGTAGGGGAAGGGAGAGAGTGAGGGGAGGTTAAGCTTATTAATTTGTAGGTAGGGAATAAAGAAATTATTTGTGTATTCCATTTTATAAAATTATCAATTTTTTATTATTTTTTAAAAATATGGATGGTAGCCACCGGGAACTAAGTAGTATTCCAGGGGAACTTTACCCCAGTAGACAACCATGAAGTATTGGATATAAATTTTCCATTTTATTGATCGTATCATTAGTTTTCCATTGAAACCACTAATACACATCTATAACTCCATTAACTTTCAATAAGAACATGGTGGTACCTTTTACACTCTACAATACTACCAATGTTTCTCCCGTTCATCTAATCCTATAAATTTCTATAAAAACTCCAAATTCTGTATGTTTATCTTCCAAACCAACCTTTTCAATTAAGGAAACAATATGATTCTAAAGACTCACAATTTACTGATCTATATTTCCCCTAGAATTAAATTATATCCACTTCCATTGACGTATAACAATGAGGGTTGTTACAAACTCTCTACCATGGGGATTCTTTTCCTAGAGAGGCATCAAAAATATTTAAAAACTCATAATCCATTAGATAAAGTCTAATTTCACATACTGGTTTCGATTCCACATATAATTTAGTCATTCTTTCCATAAACCCAATTTAAAAAACTATATTTTATATAAAAATCCGCTCACTTCAATCCATATAAGGCAGTTTTCATACATAAACATTGATTTTGACACCAATTTCTACTATAACAGACACTATCAGCCATGTTAATCAAATGTTATAACTCAACTACACTGATTCCATTTAGAACCTCCTTTATCCATAAAATTGTAAAAACATAAATTTCTATATTGCAATGTTTTATACCTATAGAAATCAAAAAATATTTCCAACAATGATTCCTGACTCCACCAGTCAAAACACTGATTGTCAAAAGACCAAATAAGCTTCATGTTTTATCTGAGTATCATTATATTGAACAACATGTGTTTTAAAACCTATCTAAAATCCTATTCTCTAAATAATTTATCTACTCAAATAACTTGATGGTGTACTCCATCTATGATTTTTTTATTGACCCTATCTCGAGGCACACGTAGTCTATTATAAAAGCATAATCTAATCTTTTTTTCACAACACTGACTATATCTAAAATCATATAGATAAATTTATAACATGGAATTTATTATGAACAAAACCTATATAATATTATTTTTGAAATCATCTAAAATAACACCTCAACATCTACCAGATGAGTTTGAAATAAACTCCATCTAGGGATTTCAATGAAATCCACAAAAAAATGTTTTTACCAGACATGATCAATATGTTATTTCACTCTATGGGATTATCCATATTGGATTCTGGTCACAAATTAAATTACATAGATCCTAAAATCCATCAAAATTTACCACTCTTCAGTTTTAATCATCGTACCCTAATACCACCCCCATCATCTTTTCTCTAGAATTATGAAACATTGTAGTACTCCAATACACCATTGTCTAAAACAAGCATCTATTTTCCATCATAATGGTCATATGTAATGAATTTATCTAATGGAAACATCAACCAAAACTTTTTCAACTAAACTCTCTTGTGATATATTCCCATGTATCACATCAACCACAATGTCCACCAAAAATCACTGATCACTCCCCATGAACAACTTATGATGAAAACGAACACTTCTGTACTATTAAGAGTGATATAATTAAATGATGATAGAAGCGTCACTGTCATGAAATATCTGTATCCATAAAAATTATATCATGAATTTATTATCTTATTAATCTATATATTGAAAGGATAAAAACCACATAGCACTAAAACCAATTATAATCTCCATAAACACCTCTAATCACTCATCAATGATATCATATCATTCATTATTTAGGTAATATTACCTGACTATCCAATGAATATAAAATTTCAACCCCATTTCCATGTTTCTAGTACGAATTCACCATATCTATTGACCATAATTCTAATGGTGGATTATTTATACCAACACCTTCATGTCAAAACAAACAGTTTATCTCATTATTCCCTACTAAGGATCATTTACATCCCATAAAATGATTAAATTTATACCTCACATCTCATGGAAATGATTTAAAAATATTTTCTTATCAAATTCCCAACTGAATGTCTCCTTAATTCATCAAGAAATTTCCTATGATAGGGGTCACATTCCCAATATCAGTACACATTCATTTTCTCCCTTCCACTTTTATGAGTTTTATAAGCCTCCTAACTATGAATTACACCAATATGTCACATACAAGCCAAAAATACTACACATTTCCATGTATGAAATTATAATCATAAATAATATCCCATAGATTTACAAACTATTACCAATAAATAGATTCCACTACCAAAGAATATATACATTCCACCCAAATCATATCTAATGAATTAAAAATCCCATTAGGACATGATCAATCTTGCATCACACCATTTATCATACATTGTACATAAAATAAAAAACCCTCACATTCCAATATGGTAAGGAAGATCTTATAAAATATTTACACTCCAAATCATTGATTCTTATAATAATTTAGGAACATGCTCATGTTTCACTTTGAAAACAAGCCAACATCCATGTCATTGTAAGATAAATATAAATAATTTTAGGTCCAAACCAAGATAATGGGGAAAGGTAAACTATTGATAAAATAATATGAAAAAAACACAAACCTTATAAGATTTGTGATTTTAAACATACCAAAGGAATTACACATGCCTACCCTTACCCACATAATAGTTTTTAGACCATACATGCATTCCATTCCTATATAAAATAATACAATTGGCATCTAAATCCTATACTCAACCGCACACAAGGAATATGACATTATGATTAAGTAAATAAAAAATATAGTCATATAGAAAACCAATATTGATGGAATTTGTTAATTAAAATTCCCTTAAAATGTTATCTATATAAACAATGAATAACTTATTGTTAAATATTAATTAATACTTTTTTTTCAAACCTTTTGAAAAGAACTTTTTTAGAAATATATCAAAACCATTCCCTTTAGTAAACATTTTTAATACAATTTTGTTTACAATAATAAGATACCATTCAAAAATATGGCAAACCTATATTCCATGTATAATCCATGTTCCAAAAAATATTAAAAAATCGGTACTAGTGCAAGACAACGAACCGTAATACACAACATCCTAAAATATAAAAAATAGCTTGTATATATGAATGAATAGAAATAAAGACAAGCCCACAACACTACCAACATGGAATTTCTACATAAAGTTGTTTCATAGGAATAGGTTGAGTGTTTTTTCCATGTTCTAAATATTCATACCTCTATATATGATGTCAAAAATTCAAATCCATAGAAAAAAACTTTGTAATACCATTTTTAATTAACCTATATTGGTCGAAATAAATAGTAACTGACTCAGCATTCTATATCACCTCATTCATGCCTCCACCTACAAGAGAGATATAAAATAAGTAAAAAAAAATCTATAATCAAGGTTAAAGAGAATAAAAATATAATTAAATAAGATTAATGTTAAGGTTAAATAAAAAAACCAGCTGTATAATAAAAACATAGAGGAAACTTATAGAATATGAAATCAAATTAAACAGAAAAAATAAAATACATGTATTTTCTAACAAAATGAACTCATGATAAAAATCATTATATATAAAAATAGGTCACCCAATGAATTAATCAAAACAATCTGAAAGTAAAAAAATAAATACATGGAAACCATTCAAAAATAATAATAAGTCACTCCCTAGTCCACATCTATAATCTCTTTATGAAACTCCATCTTAACCACTTGTATGATGGAGCTCAACTAACATATATTCTAGACATAAGGTATATACATCAATCAAGGTTCACATTTAGAGTGTGAGAAATTAATTTCAATAAGACACCAATAAGAGGACCCTAAATTATGACGCAATATATCAAATTTGAATATAGATAAAATAAAACATATATGTTAAAGTACCTAATATGAAAATAACTGTGTTGGGATATCATGTCCTAGCCTTGACAATATAATTCTCAAACATATTTACATCACCCAATTTTGGGAAATTATATAGGTATTATAATTTAATCATACTAGGGTTCACTACAATATCCCAACCAACACACTAAGATTAAAAGAAATCAAATCATTAGTCTCTCCTAACATATAATACCTTATGTAAGAGGAAATGACTTATTTTCATCCAAAATAGAATCATACCTCTTTCTAGATGGCCTAAATTTTATCCATTACATAAAATATCCAAATTATATGGAGGAACCAACTCACTACTGTACCCTATAATCTAAACCACCATTGAAGTATAAGAATAACCAAACTAGTGCACCGTACCAATTCATAGTAAGGACATACAATACAAAACAATCACATGATACTTATCCTATAGCCATCACTCAGCTTGTATTAATATTAATCCTATATCACCAATAACAAAAAAAATGTATTCCAAATAAAAACTCCCAAAAATTGATCCTATTAACCCCATAATTATTCCATAATACTATTTAAAATCACACAAAATCCACTAATCCATTACACCTATATTACAGAAACATAATCTGACATACAATACACGGTTTTTTGAAAAAAATATTCTTATATAGAACTCATAAAACCAAATGTCCCTATATTATAATAAATTGTTTAAGCCTTAATATTGAATATTAACCCCCATTAATTAGGCTGTAAGGATTTTATAGATTATTTCCCTTCTCGAACTCCAAACAATGAACTAACCTTATAGATAACATCATCATAAAGCCATATCATCACTCAACTATACGATAGATCCCTTAACTAAACATGATATTCCCAAAATGGAATCCTTAAAAAGGGCCCTACCATAATTCTAGTCTTCTCTCTCATAAGATACCCATAAGAACATTGAACACATCTATACAGTTTATGAAGGTACTGACAAGGAAAAACTCATAGATCATAATTAATAGTGATAATGTAGTCAACACACATATTAGTGGTATATAGAGAATCCCTTGAATGATGGAATAACATTACACTCAACTCCAAATTATCACGTAGTGTAGAAATTATTTAAGGACCATAGTCCATATTAAATCTCATATGATGAATCTAAATGAGAATGATGTTTTATTTTTTTCAATACATATATTTGAGTTCGTGAAATATTTTTTGGGAATGATGCTGGAGTTTTTATATGTTTGTTTGGAGAAGTTATTGGTAGGATAGTAAGGCTGGAGTATTATTATATTAATTAAATTTTAATGAAAAAAAGATTAAAATATCTAAAATTTTACTTTCATAAATAATATATATATTCTTCAGCATATTTGAGGAATTTGAAATGGGATCTTATTCCCTATGTATAATATATTCACTCTACATTATACATAAGATGTTACTCTGACCATAGAAATTAATTGTAATGGAAATATATATGTTATAAGTCTAAGTGTACACATAAGATGTCTACTAAAAATTAGGAAAATATTCTTATGTAGTCTTGTAAGGAGTAAAAGATTTAGTATATTATTTTTTTGAAATAAGACAAAAAGGAATGGGAGGACTATAATATGTAACATATTATGGATACACAATATATTTTTATATGATTATTAAGATTATTGATAGACCCCTAGTTTAAATGTTATAATGGAAAACATATTATATATTTGCATGATATATTTGTTTCTTAAACAATGGATTCATAATAAACCATATTTCATACATGTGAATTGATGAATTAAAATACTGTTGAATTTTTTGATATTTATTACAATGATATTACACCAATAATTCAATTATGAATACCATGAAACGTATATTCAATCCGTTACTCAATATTTAGATTTCTCTGAAAGAGGAAGATGAAGTTGTTAGAAAAATTTGAAGAGAGTTCCAAATCACAATGTCTAATGATGTTAAGAATACAATGATATATCCATGTTACAATAGATGGTTCTAGACATATAATATGATTTTTTCATTTCTTCACGTAGTTAAAATATTTTTCATCTCAACATTTTATTATATTTAAGGAAAAGAGATAATAATAATATATTTTTAGATATATTATAGAAAATAATATCAAAGGTTTCTTGACTATTTTAAGGGATATATCAAACTACTAATTAATTGATAATTATGGAAGAAATATACTACATAAAATTAATGAAATTTTTTCAAACAAAAATATTTATATTTGATCATTTTATTTTTTATAAAATATTTCAGAAGAGGAGAAGAATGGTTGTGGAATAAACATAATAATTTTTTCCATGAAATGAATAATAGTATCATCAAAAGTAAATGGAATAGATGTGTTAAGATTATTTTTTATGTAAGATGGAATAATATCACATTCATTTAGTAGATCAATGAATGGGATAACTATTTCAATCATTTCAATCAATAGAATTCAACTTCTCATATATGGGTTACATTTGTGTCACTTAAATTGGGTATTTTGGAATCTAAAAATTCATAATGATATTGCTTCTTTCAATCGAGTTCATCAGAATATAGATAACCACAATATCAATGGGGAGTTGGTTATATACACCATAGTATCAGTTAATTCTATACTTGACACACCACTCCGATATTTGATAAAAATAATTTCTAATGATGAAAAATATATGGTAAAAATGTAATATAAATATGTCAAACCCATTATAGAATTTTTCAGTATTTTTGGATGGTCCATCCATAATTTAATAATTAATAAAATATAGATGAAATATAAATATTATCTATTTTCCTGGAATGTGGTCACATGGAACCAGAAGGGAATAGATATTATAATAGAAAAAATTAAACCTGGAATAATGTATGACCCTATGAAATGGGTGAAAAATCTATCCAAATTCCTTTAATTCAATGAATTGTAGTGGAAAATAGTGGGATTACATTTGTGAGGATGAGGATAAACCTCCCTCACATTTGAATAATATTGGTGATCATAATGGGTGTAATCTGGATGAGAATGGAATTATAGACACTATGGTTAAATAGATTTATCTTGAATTTTCTCAAGATATCAATATTGTAAGTAGTTATCACCTTGTTGATAAAGTCAATGGAATATTTTAAAGATAGGAGTTATATTCTTCTCATATTAATGGTACAAAAATATATACTTCTGGTTATATGGGTCTGAAAATGCTTGGATAGTCCCGCTATATTCCTTGAAGTTCCAATTTTTCTGTTCTTATTTGGGTTTACTGTATTCTAGAGGATTCAGTAAAAGTGAATACATTGAAAATTATACAAGGAACATTAAGGGATTATTTAGGTCTCATAATGTCAAGACAATCCCATTATTTATCGATCAGTCCACATGCTTATTTCCTTAGACATGCTGAAGGATTACTTGTAGATACATGAAAAGGGTATCCTGTGAAATATTTTGAAATCATAATTAGGGATTCTATAAGTCTCACGATGTAGAGATATCCCCACACCATACCTATAAGTTCTCATCAATTTATTCTTACATATATAGATCACATACTAGATGATACATCAATAGGGATTCTAGTGAAATCTATTGAAGGAACATCTAGGGATTATACCAGTCTCAAACAATCCAGATAGTCCCAATATATTCCATATAGTTTCAATCCTTCAGGACATGTTTTAGGACTACTAGATTTGGCCCCTGATATTTTGGACACTACTTCCTACTCCACATTTTCTACCATGAATTTAGATTATCGTCTTATTTTTCCAAGTCGTGTCAAAAGTGAGATCAAAACCTATTTTCCATTCATATTAAATAATACCTAGAATTTGAAAATTTAGAGTAAACAATTCATCCAAGATACTTGGAATTCAAAAATCTGTCATAATGATTTTTTGTACTATGTTATCATGATTAAAATTCATAAGAAAAAATATTAATCATTTAGAGTTGAGAATGATTTATCCATATTTAGAAAAATGTTGTACTTTTTGAATTTCTACTTCATGCCATTCAATAGAATTTCACTGTTTATGATATTTCCAAAGGTATTCATCAGGAGAATGTGACTATACCTGAAATCAATACTCTATTTATTCTTATATAATGTATACAAAGAGAATATTTTAATTTTAAATGTATTAAAGAGGGGGATAAAAATACAATGTTTTTTAAAAAAATTACAAAGAGTCTGAAAGCTCAATAATCCTATGGATATTCCTAATGATAATGGAATGATACATGATAAGAGAGAGAGTATATATCATTCCATGTTGTCTCTTTCTAAAATCAGCTATTTGAAGGACCCAACACTTGTCTTGAACTTATGAATGATTTCATTCCTAGGACTATTACTTAGGAGGATAAATCAGGCCTTAACACTCTTACTTTTGTTTTTGAGATCAAATATGATATATTGTTTCTTAATCCAGGTATAACCCCTTGTCAAGATGGAATCACCAACTCTATTTCTCATGCATATTGAGATATTATTCATTATGATTCCTTCAGGGTTGTCATCCATTTTTTGAATGGTGGTCAGATGACATAGGAAGTAAATGCTTAGTTTCTTTCTCCAATTCCCTTGATAGAGAACATGAAAGAGATTCATCACTTATTACCAATGTCACTTTTCAACATTATTTATAAAATTATTGTGAAAATTATTGCTAATAGGATTTCATTCATTTCCAAAAAGGTTGTTTCTCCAAACGAATTTGGATTTATCAAAGGTAAAAATATTCAAGAATTTATTATTACACCTTCCAAAATAATTAATATTCTTAGAAAAAATTCCAATATATGAAACATTTATAACATTATTGATGTTAATAAAGCCTTTGATACTTTGGAATGAGGATTCATTTGAATGTTAAAAAGTAATTTTGGCACTGATTAAATCATTATTAAACTGGTTATAACTCTAATAGGATCCGTACTTATCTCAATCCTTAGAAATGGATATACTGAGTGCTATCTCACCTCATCCATTGCTGTTATGCAATGTGATACTCTCCTAACCATCATTATTTACAATTCTAATGATTATTTAAGTATACTCCTTCTGAACATATCCAATGTCAATGATATAAAATCTATTTGATCTTTCCTTGGTCTTAATGATCCTACTCATTTGAATTATGATAATGACCATTTTATTCACTCAAGGCGATAAAAGGAACATAAAAAACATAAATTATAAAGTTATTCATAATGATAATGTCTCAAGGAATGATTCCATATAGAATTAATCTTTCTTAATCTTTGGAAAATATTTTTCTACCGCTAGAAAATATGACATCATCAATGATCTAGGAATTAGAGAAGATATATTCCCTTTTACCTACTATGGTATTCCTATGTTATGGGGAAAACAGATGGTAGGTTTTTTTAAAAAATTTTGAGTTATGTAAGAAATAAATTATCCTATTTTAGAGGAATGAAACTCTTGATGGGAGGTATAATTAGCTTTCTCAGTGTTCTTATTGTTTTAAAAAAAGTATTCTTTCACGGTCAACAAATTGTCGGATTCTCTTATAAAGAGCATCAAAAACTCTATTTAAATCTCTCTATAGAGAGGATGATATATCATCCAGAGGAGACTTGTGACTATATCACGAAAGCCATGTTCTCAACCAATTAATTACGATGGTATTGGCATAAAGTATATCTATAAATTCAATGAATATTTTTATCACAATTTCATGTGGAGGATTATTAATGAAAAGTTAAAGGATCATTCACTTATGAGATCCAGGTTCCTAAGAAGGTTAAAATCTAGATATTTTAATTATATGGGCCCTTCCATTTGGATAACTAATAATTATTTCTCTACTATTTCAATGAAATATCATTGGTTGGACAACATTAATTCATCCCTGAATTTCTTTTAAGACAATTAGATAAGTACACCTCTTTTTAATATGACTAATTTTTCTAATCAATTTTTAGATACAAATGTGTTAATAAATGACCATGTAGATAATCATATTGAAATGATTCTTGCAAAAATCAGTTATTCAGTTATGGATTATGTTTTTATTCATGGCGATGAAATCCTCAACTGGGAACCAATCTCAAATGGGAAACTATCCAAAAAGCCTTTCTATCATGAAGAAGTTCAAGGTAAGCCTGATAGATGGAATAAGACAGCAAATAAAGGATATATATATATATGCTTTCAAATACTGTATTTCATAGTGGTTGATGGACTATAATCATCCCACTAATGATATATTTCTATGTGTTTCCGTGTGTCAATTTTCTAGATGTGGACTTTTCAACCAAAATATAGAGGAAATTGATCTTTTATTTCATATATAAGTCATATCCATTACTCATTGGACCATAAATATTGTTTTTATTGAAAAAAGAATCCCATTTAGAAGAAGTATTCAGGTGGAAATTCATTATTGAATTGATTAGCTTATTTCACATCAGTTATGTCATCTTTTCCTTCGGGATTTTATAGAAGTTATCAACATGATCTATAAAAAATGAAATTGTATAGTTTATGGTAGCCATGCCTCCAACATGAATTTAGCCTTTGAAAATATATGTGCCTCTCTGAAACCTGGTAATAACCTCCAAAATAGGTATTTTGATAACTCAAATTTTTATTATACTTTCCTTAATAACTTTGATATTATAGGTAAATATCTGACCGATTATGGAACCATAAAATTTATGTGGACTCCTCCACTCATGGGTTGGGTCAAGTGATTCTTTGATGAATTGTTAAGAGAAAATCCCATCCCTTCTATTTATTTTGAAACTATCAAAATTGATATAGGTAACACATTGGTATTATTATATGGTCTTTGTGGTTTACACACATCACATGATTCTGAAATTCTTGGGGTTATTAATGTGGCGAAATTTTGAAAGAAATGAGGATACACCAAATTTTTGGTTTGAATAATATTCCTCTACTATGGTGAATGTTATAAGAAAATGTATTGTTAATATCTCATGGAAGGTGACTGCTAGATGAAGAAACTGTTTGGATGATCTGAAATCCATGAACAACATTATTACACATATATATCCTAAGAAAAATCACTTGGAGGATTTGTTTTCTAATAAAGGGAGCACTTATCCAATATTTCCCTAAATAAATGATGTAGCTGAGGAGATCCTACCTCATTGGAAATGTGATTATTGTAAAAATACATCATTCAGACTTATGTAGTTTTATATTTATTCAATAAAAGTGTCTTTCCCATTTGTGTATGTTCCAATTATACCAAAAATAAATCACATTAATTTAGTCCATATGAAAAATTATTTTATTAATTATTATTATTCAAATATCAATTCTTCTGATTGTTACAGTTAGTTGGTGATTTCATGAACATCCATTTGGTTCAATCATTTGTAAAAATTAATGTTCATATACATTCCTATGTAATTATTGGTAATAATAGAATAATATTATGGGTGGAAACCACCACACCCTAGAAATATAGTCTATAATAGGAAAGATGAACGTCATTAACAAATTTTTTGTTCAATACCTGTTTTTGTCAGTTTTTTTGAGTAAAATTATTATGATAAAATTAATTTAAATGATTTTGGGATTTAGAAGAAACATTATAAACACTGATTCACCCCCTCTCAGTGTTAACTGCACCCCATGTGATCTTGTCAATTGATTTCATAGTATAGGTTCTCTCAATTAGCTCACTTGATGTGCCCTATGGATTATAGAAACTGTATAAAAGAGTAATCAATCATTTTATAGAAAGGTATTTCATATTTAAAAAGATAATATGTTACACTATCATATCCCTCACTAGGTCTCTATGTTCTTCATTATTCTAAATATGGGTTCATAGTGCTAGGCGGGACAATAAATTGGTATCTTTTGGATAAATGTATTATTGATAGTTGTGGAAATGTAGGAAATTATTTATTATTTTATTTATCTAAAAAACATTTCACAAAAAGTCAATGAATTAGAAAAAATGAAATTATGAGTTGGAAAAAAACATTATAGAATGTATGAAGCAAAATAAGGTGATGGAATCCAACATGAAAATTAGTAGAAACAATATTGAAGATATTAAAAAAATAGTAAGTTGAATTAGTTGATGGGATTTTGTATGAGACTAATTTTTTTTAGAACGATTTAGGATTTAAATAAACTCATGATAAATCTACTACGATGAAGAAAATAAGAAGAATATTTATATACATGTTTTATGCTAAAATCTTATCTCTCTAAGATAGTGTTATTGATGATCTCAAAATTGATGAACTTCACAACACTCACATAAATTATGATATAATAAGAGTAGTTCATCTCAATATTAGTGTGAAAAAATATAAGTATATTAATATTACATATTTGAAAATTTCTAATGTTAATGATAAGTACAATGACTATGATAAGGAGAAAGATATGAAATACTTTTATGAAACTCATTCTCTGATATTAAGAAGTTTGGATCATGGTAAAGGTAAATATAGACATTAGATTCCATTGAAATGATTATATTATGGAAAATATATCTTTTTTTTTTCAATTTTCCAAGGAAAATTTGGGGTAAGACTAAAGATGATGAACCAACCCAGAATTTCACTAATAAGGGTTGTTCTTAGAAGAAAATCAAATTAATAAACAAGATGAAAATATCACCATATTTCATAAAAAGATATTTTATATCATTTATCGAGTGTATAACATACGTTGAGTAATGTAATTTTGATGATGAAATATATAGGGATGGTTTTAAAAATGTTATAATAGATCATGAATAATAATAAATAGATTCATCAGAATATGGCTCAAAATTCAATTTTCATTTTTAAAATTATGCATAATATGATAAGTATGATACTTTGAGGATGGATATATAAATTTGTTTTGAGTAATTAGGAATACTGAAAGTTGAGAATAGTTATATTGTAAATAACCTAGATAAGTAAAATAAAATTCAAATTTAGAAAGATAATATGATAAAAAAAGTGAAAATTTTATTTGTGAAGTTTCTTATAAAGGTAAGATTTCTAATTAGATGAATTCTTTAATTATCTATATAGATAAGGAGACTGATAAGATTATGGTAATGATTGGTCAGGATATGAAATAAAAAGAGAAGATCAATTGTTATATGGATATGGTTATTACTTGATTAACTAAAATCTATAAGAAAAAATATTCATGAACCACTGTTCAAAAAGTTGGACATTAATAATTAAAGTATACCAGACTCCTACCATAAAAGAATGTTGTAATTTTAGATTAATTTAGTGGAAAACTACACTCTGAATTAATAAAAAAAAACTAAAGAAAATGGAGGAAATTCTCATTTTTGGAAGGTGAAAAATTTAGTAAAACTGCCCATATGGGAACCTATTTCTCATAGACTAATCCATAAAATGTTTCACAGTGGATCAAATATGAAAATTTTTCTCTTAGAGTCAAAAATAAATTACTAAGCAGTAGAATTTCTACAAAAAATGGGGGTTTCATGGTTATTGTTTTTTTTGTGGTGAGATAAATCCTAAAGGATATAATTTAAGTTGTAATATATATTAACCTGGACAAATAAGTTAGTAAAAATCAAGGGGGAGATAATAGTAGTGGATGAGAAGTGGTCAAAATCATCAACAATAACAGAAGAATATTAATTTTAATACTGACATTAAATGATTACAAGTATTCTCTAGGAGGTGTACTCAATAAGGATAAATCACAAATTAATGTTTTACATTTATAATAAATCAACTTTACATTTCTAAAAATTAGGAAATATATGGAATTTGAATCAGTTTAAACAACAAGTTAATGTGGTTGAAGTTTCGTTTTATGCATTAAAATTTGAGAATCACTTGATTATGTATAGTGTTTTTTCATCTCATATGATAGGGTATTTTTGGAATCTTTAAAATGATAAACATATAAACATGACATATATCCATTTATAATGATATATTTTTAGAGACAAACGGATTTGGATGGGAAAACATTAAGAGAAATAATATTTTTCACAATAATGATTTATTTATTTTTGAGAAAAAATTAATATATTTAGCATATCATAGGTCTGTGATGATTTAAATGATGGAATATAAATATAAATATGTTTTTTGTGAAGATTTTATGTGATGGGGAATTTATAATAAATTGACTGAGAAACTCATGTAACATTTTTGAAGTTAGAGAACTCAAGAATGATTTCTAATTCAGCATAAAAGATGAAAATAATTTATGGTATAGAAGGATGGGCCATCTTATCCAAGGGAATATGAAAAAATATATCATATAAGAGATTGTGAGAAATATAATAGTTTTTAAATAATAAATTATTTTAGTTTTTATAACAAATAAGAATGGAAAAGTTGTGAAAAAATTCATAAGGGGAAGTATTTATAACTAAAAAACCATTTGTTTTTGGTACACTTTAATATTTTTTAGTCTATGAAAAAGAAGTCAAAATATAAATAAAAATACTTCATCATTTTAATTTATTATTTGAAAAATGTGATATGTATCATGTTCATGTATCACATTTCTCAAGACTTGAATATATTTAAAATCATAAAAAGTCTTTCTAAAATAATATCTTTTCCCTTAAATATGTTACAATCTTATAGTGATACTGAATATGATAAAAAATAGTTCTTAGAATATCTTAATTATCCAATAATTATTCATGAGTTTATTTCTAAATATACTCTCCAATAAAATATATTAACTAAGAGAAAAAATAGAAGCCATATTAATATAGCTAGAACTCTACTTGCTAAGGATGACACATAAATAGTTTTCTAGAAACAACCTATTACCACTATTGGATTTTACAAAATAAATGAATTTGATATCATATTCGGATATGAATACATAAGACATGTGTTTCAAGAAGATATTAAATGAAAAAAAATAAAATATTGTTTTATCCCTTTATTGACAAAAATGAAAGCTTTTATTGGTAGTATATTTTTTGATAAGATAGAATTAGAATATTTCTAGGTTACATACCAAATGGAAATTATTATGTAGGCTGAAACAACAAGTCTTAGAGGATTTTTTTATTGTGATTGTGAAACTATTTTTGGAAATGATGGAAATAATACACATTATATCATAAAGGATAATGGGAATGAAGTTTTTGGTATTAAAACTATCAACGATACTAAAAAACACACACAAACACACAAAAACGCACACACACACACACATATGGAGAATATTTAGACTCTATTTATTCCAGGGATGGTGAAGATTATCTAGATGAAATAGTAATAAATTTAAAATTGATATTGTGTTTTAATGATCAAAATATTATTAGAGATTATAATCCATGGGTCTATAACAAGATCATATTAACTAGTAATCTAGTTTTATGTAACAGATATAAAAAAATCTATTGATGAAGGGTTTTATCCTAAATAATGGAGTCAAACTATGAATTAAGAGATATATCAAATAAAAAAAATGAAAAGTGGGATCTTATACTTAATCCTAAGGAGAATTTTTTTTGGTTTTGAGTGGGTTTTGAAGAAAATAATAATGAAAATGGTTATGTTTTCTAAAAAAATCAAGGCTAGTATGTGAGGGGTACACATAGATTGAAGGAATTTACTTTTAACGAAAAATTTCCCCTTTTATATATATGAAAAATAAAAAACATCTTTATATTACAACCCAAATATTCGTTAATGTATTCCAAATAGATGTAGAATATTAATTTTTGAATGGTTAGCTAAATGGATATGTTTACATTGAAAATTATGTGGGATTTATGAATGACTCATATAGAGACAATGTTTCAAAGTCTAATAAGTCACATTATTGATTAAAAAAATCACAGAGATGGGTACATAAAGATTGATAAATAATTCAGAATTAGGTAATTCGTTAAATGGAAGGTGTATAGAAATTTATGAGTGAATAAAACCAACACCACACTACTTTTAGTGATTTTATATGTCGATGATATTAGTTTTTCAATATATGAATATATTTTTTAAGAATGATTTTAAAAATAGTTGAAAAATAAATTTCATATTTCTTTAATTAGAGAAATTTTATATTTCTTTGGTAAAAATATCTGTGAGAGTTCTAGTCTCATTTCAATTTCCCAATAAAATTGTACAAAGGATCTTTTAAATAAATTTTCCCTAGAGTAATCTAGAAGTGTTTATATACACCTTCAAGTGGAAATAAATAACAAAAAGGATGTAAAGGGGAGATTTATCACCGAAAAATAATTTAATAGATTAATTGGTAGTCTTTAAAATAGACAAGTTTGAGACATGATATAGTATATACAGTAACTCTTTAAAATATTATCAATCTAACCCCATATAATTAAATCTTATCATATCAAATTTATTTATAATATATATCTAAAATATATTTAATTATTGGTTGATATAAAATAAGAAAGTGGAGATTGATCTAAAAGGGATTACATCTACTAACTGGTAAAGTGCAAATAATTATATGAATTCCACATCTAGTAGAGAATTTTTTATTAGTAGAATCTATGTTTTGTGAAACTCCAACAACAAGTTATTAGTTACGATAATCTATACAAAAGATGAATATGTAGCCAAATTATAGGATACTATACAGATAATCTAGATGAAGACACAAATGTTTTCATAATGGGAGAAGTAATCCTTAGGGGAGAAACGTTTAGGTTTACAAACTATTTTAATCTGTTTGTTGAGTGAGTGTGGGAAAGTTTTTGGAATCTGTTTATAGTTTGATAACTATAAAATCTAATTTTTTATCTCTTTTTGATAAACTAAATTATAGATTTATTTTTGAGTAAATAACTTTTTTATAAATAAAAATCTAGTTGAACTAGACTTATATTTTATTGGTTTAGGAATTATTACATTGAACAAGTTTACACCACCTCTTTACATATTTTCTTTGTCAATATTTTGAATAGGGGAGAAAAAAATATTCCCATTATAGTTTCTTTGATTAAGGCGGCATAGATTTTGGATTTGACTTGATACTGAAATGTATTTCATTGGTATTGGAAAAAATAAAACGGGGGAAACTTTTGTACCCAGATGATAATGATTTTTCATTTGTTTTCATTATATATGTTTCAGGTTTTAAGAAATGATTTAAGAAGGAAGTTATAATTTTCATATTTTTTAGATGGTTTGGGATTCTTAAAGAGGATTAAGTATGTGTCTAAAAGTCCTATGTGGAACCAAAATCATTAAATGATGGAAATATATAAAATAATCATTCAATACAAAATATTTATTTTTTCAAAAAAAAATATGAATTATAAAAAGGAATGGTGTTCTATGTATACATAATATCATATTTGGATCATAAATAATATGTTCATTTGTGTAGAAATAGAAAAAATAGAAAAGGAAAGGAATGCATAAGAATGTTTCTAAAAATATAAAAAATTAAAACTTCTTAAATATATATATATGATGTATAACGTCTTCTTTGTATGTTCATTGAAATTGAGAATAAGGAATCAGAGTAGTATAACACATAAGATTTTATTTATTCATTTTTAATTTTGTATAAATAATAATTTTGATAGGGACCATGATAAATGTTAAAAATTAAAATATATTAGGTACTTATATAATAATTTAAAAACTCAAACTATAGAAACAAAGAAACACTATTTCTTAAATATGAATAGAATGTTAGAAATATTGATTTATTTTCCAAAATTTATTTGGATTATGTTATATTGTTGTTTAAATTATGATTATCATGATACATCTATTTGATCCATGATTAAACATTTTAATATTGTGGATATAGGAATATGAAATGATGATACACCATAAAGAGATAGAAACATTCAAGATTCAAGATGAGGTGGATCTTTTTGTTGAGATGCATGAAATGAATAAAGTCCCCTTTTCTATAATATGATTGCCTCGTGTCTTCATGCATTTAATGATTTTTTAATTCACATTGTTTTTTGGATGATTGAATATGTGAGATAAGACTAATAAGTTTTAGTATTTCATGTCGAGAATAATAACCTGAGTTCTATTGATGTTTTAATGGTTACATTTTACTGGGATTTAAATTATAATTATAGAGGGAATAAACATCTTGAAATCTGGGATGAATATACATATTAAATATGGAAATATACACACACATATCAATATATAAATGAAGTCAAAATATAGGAATAAAAATTATGGAAGAAACCTAATACAATATTCTAGGAAGAAATTAACAATATTGATAATTGAAAAAGGTAGGGATGGTTAATGATTTTTGTTGTGGGAAAAAAGGTATAACATCACTTGCATTTGGTTTTTGTGTTATCCACTTTCATTGTCGACTGTTATTCAATGATGTATTATTTGGATTGTTATAGTGTGTTGATGATTTCTTGAATGTTTGGTTGGTGCCAATATTTTTATTAGTTTAAGGTCATACAATTTTATGAGTTCCTCCACAATAGTAAAGGGAGAACATTGTTTCTGTGGGATAAAAACCACTACACACTACGAATGTAGTCATCCATCTTAGTGATGAACCTCATTATAAAAAATATTGTGATTTAATTTTATTTCTACATCATTTTATGTTAATGGAAGGAATACTAAATAATTATAAGATTGGTTGGGATTAGGATGAAAATTTATTAAAACTACTTCACCCACTCCCTTTTTAGTGTTTACCTCATCCCAAGTTATACTATAACGTGACCAAGAATCTATAAAGTTAAAAAATCTTCTAACCCTTCATCAATTACAATAAACAATGAAATAAGTTTTATAAGTATATGTAGGATTAAAATACAACATAAACCTCTTAATAATCTCTTTTAGTTAGTTCTATATTCCTTTGACCATCTTCTAATCCTTCTAAAAGAATTACAAAGGTGAATGATCATTGATAATGCATCTAAATTCCAACTCCTATGATAACTATAATCCTAGAACATGAGATCCCATAAAATTCCTGTCAAAATAAATTCTATAATTACAGTCTACTTTAGGGGTTTCCACAAGAAACTAACTCATGCACCACTTGGTGATGTGGTTGCTGGGAAAACCTAAAATCACCCATCCTAGTGAAAAACATGATCTGATCTTCCATGAATGATGAAAAAAACATACCAACATATTGATTAAAATGATAGGGAGTGCCTATAGTGTAGTAATTAGAGTAATAACCTCTAATATCATCACACAATCCATCCCCATTTTTATAATAAAATATAAAGTAAATATAAAAATTAGGTAAGGGAAATTACATATTTATAGTTATAGATCAATGAACAATGAGAGTAACCCTAGATACAATGGTGTGTGATATTATCCTAACATGAAGGAGATCACCAACATTGAATGTTTTTAGCTCATACAATAGATGATAAAAAATTAATATTGGAAGGGGGTCGTGTGAAGGGGTGTGTGAAACTATATAAATATTTTTATACATGATCAAGTTCTTGTATTTTATAAAATTTAAGATTCCTTTTTTAGAAAAATATGGCCAAAGGAAAGCATATACATGGTGAGTGTAAACCATGTACCTAGTGGGTGGCTACCGTGTACATAATGGTTTTCCAGGGGCAACCCAGCTTATTATAAATCCATTAGGTATCTGATATAATTGCAATAGGTACTCAGTGTTATCATTGGATTTATGTAGAAATATACACCACAAACCAAAAACCCAATGCACTTACACAAGGTACCCAATGTTACCCTATAAACTCGGTAGAAGTATTACCCTTACCCTCAATTACACAATCCATTAAATATCCATAGAAAACTCCAATTTTTTATAAATTCATCCTAAGACAATATTTTTTGTAATAAAACCTCAATTCAATTCATAAATTCGTATTCTCTTATACCCATATTCAATGTCATGAAATAAAAATGGTGATTATTTAATATTCCCTTCATTTAGTATTTAGGTTTTTTATATCTTTATATCGAGTCTTTTAAAAAAAAGGGTAATGTCTTCCATGTAAAATATTATACCATTGGCATCAATACTCAACTCCTGGACATTTTATGGTGGATTTAGGGTGTCACATATTTTCTAGTATCCAAATCTGATTGGATCTAGGTGGGGTTATATAATAACATTATGGTATCTGATCGATGTTTGTGAAGAAGTTAATTATAGGCACCGTTAAGGATTTTATTGAGTTGGTGGGAAACCATAATTATCTAAATATCATATGTGATGTTGACCATAGAAACTATTTATGTATAAATATACCCCTTCAAATTTTATAAACGGTTCTAGTCTCCTTTTAATTACTATTAGGAGTTAAACATATTGATAGTGGGTTATCATCCTAGGTATGGGTCATTTCTTATATACTATATAGTCATAATGATTAGGTTTTATAAATATTATATGATAATTCTTATATGTAAATATTTGGGATATAATTAGTTAACATAATCATAGATCATTGGGATAATTTGACATTAATTAATTGTAGATATGTCACTTACTCATCATTATCTTGAATTAGAGGTTTTGGAGGTGTAAAAATCACCATTATATAATTACTTATTAATAGGTAAAAAATACAGAGAGTCTTGTGTGTGATATTGAAATAGTTTCAATGATTGAATTTACCAAATAAGGTCTATTTTATACATGAACAATATATTGAGTTGCGACCATAAGAGGAGGAAATAAATTTTTACATGACTCGAGAAATGAATGATCATTTGATACTATTTATAGAGTGTTTTCTATGCGGAGTGGGTGGCTACTGTTTGGATCTTCATATGGGTGACCATGACATATTTTTTAATTTTATGGATTAGTTGAAATAAAAATTTATGAATAAGTGTTTCAAACTATTTCACTTGGAGTTATTAATCTTTACAACTTATTGACTATTAATAGGGAAGTTCTAATGTTTGAATATATTAGTTGTGTGGGCTATAATTTTTATGTTTGTTTTCCAATAATATCTTGTATAACATATAGTATAGATCTCATCACTTCAAAAGGGGATTAGATTTATATATTTTCTATAAGGTAACATTTTTTACCTTAAATCCGTATGTAATGATGATAAATAAATTACATGTTATTAAGATGATATTTTCAAGGATGGATCCTAATCTAGAGAGGGGATGTGTGATATTTGTTCATGGTTAATTTTGGAGGGGTATTTCGGATATATATAGGTCGATTATATTCCAAAATAGATATAAAACACTTTCTCATTATCATTTTTAGGAGTTGGAAATATTCATCCTTTAATTTAGAATCAATATGTTATATGTTATTTATTTGACGGATAAGAAAATTTTTAGACTTATTTTATATCATAACAATGTGTCCAACATGGACTATATTATAGAATTATAGTATATGGTCAGATCCATTACCCACAACACCCTCATCTTCCATTTCCACCATGGTAGAGTCAATGGATCATTGGTTTATCATTGAAAGATGTATGAAATAGAGAATAACCAATAAATATTTCCCATCCTTCTAGATCCTTATTTTTTCAATGTTTAAATGTTTTTAGATGGAATATATGGTATGTGTGTGTGGAGAGTTTTTATCTATAGACCAATGCATTTAGTGAATGGAGATAAAGTGGAAGGATGTGAGGTGGAATGATCTATAAGATATATTTTACCATCACTTATATATCTTTTGATTGCGATTGTTTTTTATATTAATTAATGACATTACCATAGTCAATGGGTTATAACATAGGTTGGGATTGATAAAATTACTACTAAAATTAGAGACACTAATAAGAGTTCATTCTAGATTATATGAGGTATGTAGTGGTTAGGAGTCAGTGGTGGGACAAGATGAAGCCTCTTGGGATTTAGTCACATTAAAAATGAACCCATAAAATTCCATCCGTGGTGAGTACTATTTATATTTTTTATATTCATATATTGAATTATTTTTAAAAAAGGTGATATTTTATGATATAGAAGGTTATTATATAGTTTTTATAGAAAACAATGTTAAACAGAATCATCTACCACATATCCATTGGTATAAATCACATCTTAATCTGAAAATTTTCTGCCTTTTCAATATAAGGAAGAGGAGAAGGATTTTTATTTGGTGGTATAATATTTTTTGTTGTATCTATAAATGAGATGATAGGTGTACCTATATGTTATTATATTAAATTTTGAATATAATTATACTAATGACTACCTACTATTTCTAGGAAATGATAATGGATGACATCTATAAATCATAGAGAATTAAGGATCCTAGTAGATGAACTATTACAGGGATGTTTTATTAATACTATTGTATCACATGTGATTCTCTAGTTTTTTAACTAAAAAATAGGACAATATTTAACATTTACTTTTTTTCATTTTAATAATTAAATCATGTGATGATGAGAAATTTATACTCTTTACCTAGAACAACACATATATTTATCCAATTAAGGGGATAAAGTTGGTCGTTAATGACTGATTTGTGGTTAGGCTATCATCAATAATTGATGAAGGATGAAGATATTTAGAATATGTAATTTCAATGTATATATGAACATTTTTAACTATTTGTGATTCCATTCTAATTTATAAATTAACATACTATATTTTTATTATTAATGAATTTAGTATTTCAAACAATTATTGATAAGTTTGTGGTAGTATTCATTAAAAATATTCGATTTATTCCAAAATGGATTATGATTCTATATATAATATAATGGTGTTTCATAAATTAATCAGGAGACATTATTTATATGCGGAGATATTTAAATATCATTTGTGGACATTTCACTTCATTATCTTGGCCACATTATATCTAAAAAGAGGTTTTTATGGATATAACAAAACTTTAAGGGGGGGGGGGGGTAGTGGGGACGTTTAGTTGCATAAATTTATATTTAGTTATCATAGGTCTGTTATCTACTTATCTATAGTTAATGTTATTATATAAAATTTAACCAATAATATTCATGGTTTGAGTTAAATGATTTGTTCCAAAAAAACATTAAATGTTTAAAAACGACATTAACTAACATACCCATCATTTAGTTAAAAAATGATAGAATACTATTTGTGGTGTATTTTTATTCTTCAAATTGATATTTCTTATGTGTGTTAATTCCCAAAAGAACATAACTATGTTATCCACAACCTTGATCTTACAGAGGTACTTTTTCCTTCAAACTAAGGAGGAATTTTTTATTGAGGATCATTTAATGGTTTACATATATAATAACATATAATAATATATTTTATCCAAGATATACTCGAATATATGATAAGGTGTGTTTTTATAGATTCTCTATGATTGAAATATTGTGACACATACAATCCATGAAAGGGTAACAAGGTAATTAGCTTCATGATTTGGATGTATTATAAAAATATTTCTAATGAGGAGAATGAAGAATGTGGAATACTAAATAAACTGGAAACTTTTTACCTACATTTAGATAATATATATCCATGAGTGTATCATTAAAAAATGATGAGGAATTTTTTATTACTATTATAGTGGATAGAGTCTTATACACATGATATTCAAATTGCGGTTTTAAGGAATTATATAATTCATATTTTTGGTTCATATAAGGGTTTAAAGTGATATTTGGGAGTCAATGATGTATAAATTTCATAGATTAACTCATATATTTCTTCATGTAGTTGATAAATTGTGAAATTCTGTTAACTAAAAATATTGGTGGCATAAAATAATGAATTTTTCAATTGGGAATTTGGAAAAATTATTGACCTGTCAACATGTGAAGGTTTAACCTTAGATTCCACCAAGATTGATAAAAACATAATGTGATTCCCAATATAAGTGGTAAGATATATCTAGTGTTTTTGTGATTGGTTCAATACATGAATCCTAGATTTACAATGTTATTCGTGATATTACAGATTGATTGAAATGTTTAGCTTATTTCTTTCCAATCAGTGAGATATATCTTATATATTGTTTAACTGAACTGTATATGGTGGATATAATAATGTGGAATGGGGATACACGAATGATTATACATTATAAAGATACTCTATTAATAAATCATATATTTATATCACTATTATCTTCTTTTGGAAACCATTTTTTAGTATAAATTTTTTATCCATACATACATTGTGAAACATAGAGTAATACTAAATAAAAGTATGTCATATCAATGTGATGAACAAGTAAAATAGTTTATAGGACCAATAAAATCAATAAAATTATTTAAATTATCCTATTAATCATTGATATATAAATATTAAATCAAAATTTATTTATTATTGAGGTTTCAATTAATATAAATATATAAATTATTCTAAAAATAAATGAAACCAAATTGAGGAAATAATTGATTACAACATGTCCTCATACCTATCCCCACCTAGACATGTTTACTCATGATTCATGATACTCTAGAAGTAGAAATAACCCAAGGAGAAAGTAAAAAAAAATCTCCAACTACCCTTGGTAGTTTAAGCATATAATACAAGTGTATGATGAAGTATATTTATGCATTACTTCCATATACCTGAAAATCCTATATCCTATATACTCTGGATCACATACCAAGATACCTTAATTTCTATAATAAAATTTTATGACAATGTATCTTAGATTCAATAATATATATAATAATATTAACAACATAAGATTAGGAACCTCTTGTGATCATTAAAGGAAAACATATATTCTAATGTGTAAATGTTGAAAAGGATAGAGTTGTTTTATCAACATTGTGAATAAATCAAAAAATTTCTAGATGAAATTATAGAATGAACCTAGATAACATTAGACATGGGATAATAGAATACATGTATTCACTAATGGAATCCTATTTCAGTGTGTTACATGGTCAAGAAAGGTAACATAATCATATGAACATGTATATACTTCAATCAGTGGTTAAAAATGTTCTAAAAGGCTAAAAAAATTTAAAATAAGAATAAACAACATCACAAATATAAATCAAGAAAAAAATTTCACAAATGTATACAAATGACTAGACCATGTCAGTATTATCTCATTTATAATTTCTATAATAACCCAACTACATCTGCTCCACATTCCCACCAAAACCTATAAAAGGATCTACATCGACTCCATACACCACATACGGTGTCCACCCATTCTCTAATTGACTCGTCCCTTTTGTTCATGTAATATACCATCAACAAGGTTGCATTATTTAGGGATTAAATTCATTATAATGGAGTATATATAGGTTGTTAGTGAATCATACACCATGGTAGTCAACAAACAACCATAGTCTTATTGTTTTAATGATCTATTTATATTGATGGAATACAATGTTGGTAGGCTATATGAAATCATGGGTTGTCTACCATATAAGGTTCCAGCTAAATAAATTAATATTTATTATATATTAAAAAAAAATATCATGATTTAATATTATACTAATAATTTATATAGTATCAGCAAAAACTACATTGAGCAATGCTAAAAAACCATGTACTATACCTATCCACAAAAGGAGAACTATCCATCACTAATGTCTATGTGAACCTATTCTCTATTAGAGGTTGTGTAGACATTGGCACAAACACATATAATCATCCTCCAGGGGAGGACACGATATTCTCATAATAAGGAACTTCACATGCTTATTAGTTTCATCCTCATAAGAGAGGTCACTCATCTTCTCATTGGAAGGAAAGATATATACAAACATACAAACATACAAACATACAAACATACATACATACATACATACATAGATACATAGATACATAGATACATACCTATATACATACATACATACATACATACATACATACATACATACATACATACATACATACATACATACATACATACATACATACATACATACATACATACATACATACATACATACATACATACATACATACATACATACATACATACATACATAAATAAATAAATAAATAAATAAATAAATAAATAAATAAATAAATAAATACATACATACATACATACATACATACATACATACACACATCAATATATATATAGTCTTACATAACCTCCTCTATACAAGACATCTCTCCAATTATAGATGAACATAATATATATATATATATACAAAATCCACCATGTGTATCAAGTATACAAGTCTTACGCTGGAACATGTAATATATGATCCAAGAAACTGTAAAATTCAATAAATAAAAATATAATGTTATTGGTATAAAATATCATCAAATGAAATTAAAAATCATGGTATATATAGTAGTATCACATGTGAATAGAATATCATATGGGTTCCTGACCCATAACCCACATTATAAGAATCAAAAGGGTCATTTGCATAAATTTAGTACAATGATTACAATGTGTATAGAATTAATAAAGCTGAAACCCATAAACATATCAAAAATGAATATAAAACAACTCATTATATTTACAAAATATCCTTATTATCATTATAATATAACTTTATAACAAAAATAACATTAATGGATCAAATTTTCAAGAACCAGAAACTAATAACCATTTAATTTTATCCTATGAAATGAACCGTTTTATTTGATTTTTTTTTATGAAAACAATTATCCATTCATCAATTAGATTACCCGATCAATCTACAATGATAACCATGTTCAAGTATGATGGAAATTTAAGATCTCCCCCACCTTATCATATGATGATGTGAATACCTACATCTAGGAGGATAAATATGCCACCCCCAACAAATTTAGAAAACATAGGTTATAACCAAGGAATATTTAAATCGCCCCCTAACATAAAAACAAAAATCCAAGAAAGAATAAAAATTACTTCATAATTGATGAATTTTTTATCCTAATACCAGTCATAAGATTAATGATTAGAGGGGGACTTTAGATTCAAACCCATGTAGATAGTGAGGGTTGATGAGACATGTAATTTCTAGAAACAATCAATAATTAGTAATTAATGGAGAGTTTTCCTTAGGTTATCCAATGATGTACTCCGATGATAACATGGAGACATAGTTGGATAAATAAATGGACATGGGTTGATGGAGATTGGATAAGATCAATTATATTGGTTTTAGTTAATTAGTATGGTTGAGATATAGTATTAAATCCCATGTGAATGGATAATGGTGGTTTAATTAAACATGTGAAATGATTAAAAGACCCCACATAAAAAACACCTTCAATACTAGCAGTTACCTAGTATGGGTCCAATAGGTACTCGATTCGCCTGATGATAGTTCTTTAGCAACTAGATGTCTACTAGGTATCATGTTATTACATACTAGGTACATTGTGTTATTATATGGGCAACTTCACTTTTATTGTTCCCCCTTCTCAAAATTCCACTTATTTTACCCAATCAAAAATTACATCTAAAAAATAAAAAATGTATAAGTAACATATAATTATAACATCTATAGATGAGGGTGTTTATATCCTCCCCACCATCAGAAGTCTCTTCTAAGAGATGAATCTAGTATCTTACAAAGGGAACAATATTTTATATTCAATACTTATTTCATATTGATATTCCTAATCATCAATCTTATGTGGACCATGTTCCTATTATATTAATACAAAAATTAATATTCCTTCCTTTAATGATTTTAGTACATTACAATGATATAAAAAGGTTTATCTATAAATAATCCATCCATCACCTATTCATATCATCAAGATAAATGATATTTCTGGGGTTGAGATTGTAATTCCTTAGCTTCAAGAAATGGAAAATATAATGTATTACACTAAATCAATGATTAAAAGAAAAAACTATAAGATTCATCCCCAATATCTATATACTATGTAAGGGTCCATTAAAATCAGGGGAATGATTCACATTACTTCCCATATATTGATGATACATTCAAGAGGAAACTCAGAGAAATACATATTGACCAACCTAAAATTCAAAGGATCACCATTTATGGATAGTATAAAACTTTTGGATTCTTTACTCAGTAATCATGGACTATGCATCAATTACACCGATTTAGTAACCTCTTTACTCTATTAGAATCAATAAATTATGAATCCATAATAAAATTCATTAATAATGTATTACAATAGATATTTCTAAAGAGTTCCAAAAATAGAGTAATCTTAATGTTAGTTTAATAGATATTATTGTAGGAAGGCTCCATAATTAATAAACAAAACATTAAAGATCTATCAAAATCAAGGATAAAAGACCAAAAAATATCTTTTAGAATGTTAATGATCCTATTTGATTAGCCACTCATCAGAGTATGATATGTTGTACTCAGTTTTACCTGAGTCGCAAGATATTTTCATAAACCTGACTAAAAATGAGATTATGCAGTTCCCTATCTGATAAGTCTCTATTATAAAACCATTAATGTTGTAAAATCTCCCTAAAATAAATATTTCTCATGCTAACAGTTTAGGAATCCTCCCAAATTGTATTGAAATATGAACCCTTGGCTTGGTGATAAAAAATTTACCATATTGCATATTTTACCTTCATAGAGTAAGGATGTATTATTACAAAACCCATAGTAATTTCAACCCATTTACATTATAGTATAGGTTGTTGTTATTTATAAATCACTAATCATTAATTGTGTTTCTTGAATTTCAAATAAGCATGATATCATGACACAATCCTCTTGATTTCTCATTTTATTCCAAGAAAGAAAAATCTCAGATGCATATATTGAAAAATATTGTAAATACCTAGATATAAAAACTAATGAGAGAAGTGATAATAACTTATACAATCTTATAAATTATTATTAATAACTACTAGTCTCTTATAGGAATAGTGTAATGAGCAAATATCCTAAAAACATACCTCCTGGATCTCCCAATAATTGCATCGCTCATGAATGATGATAAAATACAGATTATAAATATAAAAATTGAATACTTTTCCACAATAAATGATTCAAGATCAATAGGGTATAAATAAATCTCATCCTGATCATTTTTGATTTCTATATGGAGGATAACAATCACATGAATAAGCCTATATTCATCTTTGTGTTCCAAAACTTTTGAGTTTGAGACATCTAACAATGGAGTTAGCTACACTATTTCCATTTCTCAGTGAAAGGAGATGATAAAAATAAAGGGATATAAAATATTCTTCCCATCAATGATGTCAAGAATTTTGATCACTATGATAAATGATATAATTCAAATAAACTGATCACTGATTATTTCTTTCCTCCAATACATTAAATCATGCACAACAAAAGCTAACTCTAAATCATGGTATTGGAAATCATTTTCATGTGGTTATAACAATCTAGAACCAAAGGCAACCACATGAAAATCCTATATTAGCACACAACCAAAACATATAGATGATGAAACAAATTTAATGATCTCAGTTTATTTTTATTCATGTTTGCATCTCAATTTAAGAAAAAGATATTTTTTTGGTGATAAAATATTCTGTAAATGTAATTTTTATTTAATATCGATCAATTTTTATTAGAAATGTTTTTCTTTAATTTTTGTTTCAAAATTTGAATTTTGGGAATTTATTGTCAGAATGAATATGAATTGTGTTTTTTGAAATTATATCATTTCAAACAAAATTAGATTAATTTTATAATAAATGTTTGTTTTCCATAATTTTTAGGTTGGAATTTAGATAAAAATTTCCTTCTTTATATGATTCCTTTCAAGATTTGTAAGATTATGTGTACAGTAGTTGAGGTTGGAATTGTTAAATGTGAATATCATGTATATTACATATTCAATCACATGTGATTTATTATGCAGAGGCTGAAGAAGAATTTTTCCAAGGGATTAATTCCTAAGAGTTGTCTCCATATTTCATAAGAGTTATTGTTCACAAGATGAGGAAAACAATAGAAAATGGTAGATATTTATAGAAGTATAAGATAAACATGTATGATTAATTATTTTTATCATGGATAAAAATGCAGTGATGTATTAAGGGGAATCCATTTTTTAGGTTCATTTAAAATCGTGTAAGGGTCATTCTACTCAGATATATAGAAAATTTGGCTAACTCATCACTCTATAAGAGTCATTTATACATGTTTCATAATTGAAAACATGGTGGTCATGGAAACTTTATAATTTTCTTTTATTTTGAAAAATATAATGATTAATACTGCTTATATTTAAATGGTTTTTTTGTAAGAGTCCTCGAGTTTACAAAATTTGAATAGTGGTAGTTTATAATTTAACAACAGAACATGTAAGAGTAAGTACTATGAAATATTTTTAACAATTACATAATTAATTAATACTCTATTATTTCACAATTTTACATGGAAATACACATATAATACTATTTCCCAAATATTTATTTCATATTAATTAGGGATTGATCTAGAATCTGCAAGGAAGGGAAATGATACAAAAGTATGATAAGAGATGATGTTGAAGACTGCATTATTAAAGGAATTCATTAAAGTTCTAATTATATAGATTTAAAATATGATTCACGTGAGTGATTTATTTTTATTAAGAATGTATTCCTCAATTCCCTATAAATAAGGAAATAAATAGTGATGTCCACCATCTTCCCAAAGAATGTTGGAGGACGGAGTCGATGACTATGAGGAAATTCACTGATAGAGATCGATTCATGATGACATATGTGGTATTGTAAAAAGGATAAGTAATTCAATGATCCAGATAATAGTTTTAGATGAGGACATACTAATATATAGAGGTTCTATAATGTCTTATAATATTCCTATGCATAAACCCTTTATTCTATTATTTGAAATTTTTTTGATAATAAATTCTATCTATATGTGTTGAAATAAATATGATATTTGGATAAATATTTATCGGGGGAATAATATTGATAGTTATCAATTATTTTTAATACATTAAATAATTTTAAATTTGTAATGGATGTCCATTCTCCTAATTTGTTTTTAAAAAATACCTACGAACAATAAAAAAAATTTATATTAGGATTTCTATTGAAATTGTGAATGTTTTCATTTAAAAAATAATTTTTTTGGAAATTTAATTTAATTTCAAGTATATAATAATTAAACGTTTGGTTGAAAATTTGATTTTTTTTGGAATAAAACTATTTACCTACAATGTTGACGTGGTTATAGAATTAATAAATCCAGAATCAGTTCAATATCTAGTTTACTTATCATTAGATTTTTTAAAGAATCTCTCGTAGTTATTGATATGGCTCACTGATTTTTTTAAAGGATTGTAGTATTTTTATTAAATAATAAACCTCAATAAAATTTCCTAAATTTTCATATACTAATTTCCCATTATTTTTTATGACATATCTAGTCATAATCTTTTTCACCTACACTTATTTCCAATTTAGTTTCAAATCATATTGCACATCCCACAATAATTTCTCCCATATCATTTTTACATTTTACTATTTATTTTATAGGTTGTTATTATTTTGGGTCATATATTTATTCTATCCATTGGGTTTTACCCCTCTATCTTATGAATTATTGTGGTGTATGTTTTGAAAAATTATTATTTTGTTATGAAAAGTTAAATAAAAATATTTCTCCAATTTCAAGGAAATAAATGTTTGTTATAGAAAAAATAAAATAAAATTAAAAATCACAAATCTCTTTCAAAAAATATTCTTCAGAATACATTTTGATTTTTCTGAAGTATATCCTAAAATGATAATTAAATTAATTTATTTGGGAATTATAAAAACACAGAAGAGCTCAAAAAAGGGAAAAGAAAATTCAAATTGATGATATATGGGAGAGATTAAATTATAACACTGAAAAATATTTAATAAATATTTAAAAGACTAATATTAGGGATTACTGACTCCCATATATATCGTGTAATCATTAACATATTATGATATCCACATGATTTTGAATTATTAGTTCAAACACTCCTATCTATCACTGATGCCTATGTTCAATGGTTTAACTAATGAGGACTTCATATCCACCACTAGGGATTTCTATAATGTAATTCAGCAGCTATCATTACAATGGTTAAGTGAGGATGAGATTAAGATGGGGGTGTTCTATTTTTATTTAAAGGGGAATGCTAGAAATTTGTTCCTTAAATTATATGTGAAATTTTTTGAAACATGGGGAGATGTTTACAATTATTAGTTTAGAAAGAAATTTCTAAAATAATTTAAATAATATCCAAGGTCAATGATAACATGTTTCTTTTAGGATTAGTGTGATTATTTTCATGAATCTTTAGGTAGGTTTATGGACCTCATTTGGAATATTCTACATCGCAATCTCCCCTCACATATATTGATGGATTCCTTCTGTGAATAGTTTTTAGAATTTCCTATGAATCTAGTAGATGAGTCCCCTAGATTAAGATACATCGATAAAATTACATAAATAAAATTAATAAGGATTTGATGTAGGTTTACAACACCATTTATTTTAATTATAAGCACACGCTATATAGGATAATTATAGTCATTATGGGTAATAACAACGATGGTTTAGGGTAATGAATAAACCCACAGTAAGTTGATATAAAGAAAAATCATTGATATATAATAAAATGGAATGAAAATAAATTTTATAATCAATTTGGATTGTTAAAAAAATAATAATATTAATAGATAACAATGTTCTCAAAAGTGTATTTTTATGTATTCTTAATAATTAAATCTAAACATTGACATGCCTACCCAGTCCATAGAAAATTTTAACATTACCTGACATAGTCCTAGGATGCATTCCAAAAATGATCCATTATCTAATAGTTAAAACCCTAACAATTGGATAAATCCAAATAAGCCCTTGAAATAGAACATATTGATTAAATATGAAGACACCATAGGGTTTAAAAATCTTCCATGAAAACAATATCAAAATAAAAAAAGTATGATTCCTCTAATTTTCAAGGGGTACTAAATGGTAACATTTAAAAAATGTTAATAAATTAATATTCAATAAAGGGTAAGCATGGATCTAAAAAAGGATTAGAGATATTATAGTGTTAAAAACATAGAAACAAATATTGGTCAAATAGAAAGAGAGTTGACCTATAGGGTAAAAAGAAAATTTCTATGTACCATTAAGATCAAAACTAGGGATACAATCATGGATATTACCACTAAGAGTAGTATGAGATATTAATAAAATGTTAGAAATTCCCCTTGATAGGTTACAACTAAAAGTATTGAAAAATAATGGGAATGTTTCAAAAAAAAGAATGATTGAATCAGAAATGGTTGATCATGACTCTCAAAGATGAGTGATAGACTATAGTATTAAAGAAAATGAATTAAAAATGGTCCAAATAGAAAGAATAAATCACTACAAAGGTCAAAATAAAATTTATAGGTATCAATAATATAAACACGAGGGAAAACATATTGGCTATTAACACTAAGAGTGGTTTGAAAACCCAAAAAAAATGTTATAAAATTACCCTAGGGTAATTCAAACTAAAATTATTGAAAAATAAGGTAATGTTTTATCAAATCATAAGAATGTTAGATTCCAAAAAAGTTGATCGTGACTCTAAATATGATGAGATGAATTATAATATTCACAATATATAATTAAAAATGGGTTAACTAAAATGTCTTATAACATAGAGTGCCAAAGGACATTTCTTGGTACCAATAAGATCAACAATATGGAAGCAACTTGGATATTAGCAATAATAGTGGTTAGAAAACTAAAGATAATGTTAGAAAATAACCTAGGAAGATGGATTAGAGTATTAAAAAATTTTAATTAAAAATGCATCAACTGGAAGGAGACAAGACTTCTTAGGTCAATGTAAAAAATCAAGATGAGATAGATTCAATTATTCACAACATATAATTACAAATGGGTCAAATAGAAACATAAATAATGGATAAGGTCATATAACATCTTATAGGTACAACTATGATCAATACTAGGGAAAAACTCTTGTCGATTAAAACTAAGAGTGATTTTAAAACTCAAATGAATATTCGAAATTAACCTAGGGAGGATCAATATGAAATTATAGATAAATAATGAATCCAAAAACTATAAAACAAAAAATATGTAAGTAATTATATCATGAATTATGTTGGGGTTAATTATAAACTCCAATGTAAAAATAATGAAGAAAATACTTGAGGTTGGAAAAAATTATTCAGAAATAGAGATTTTGGTATGATCTAAAGTTCATACCAACTATTTTAGGAAAAGTCTAACCACCCATATCATTTTCTAAAACAATAGAGAAACATAACTATGAGAATATTATACTCAAGTAACTTAGAATTTTTAAGAATCATAAATTCAAAAACCCAGTCATTAAATATTTATTTCAAATACAATCATAATTGAAATCATTAAAAACATTGTTTCAATCCAGAAGAAATTAGGGGAGTTTATAAAATATAAATGTATTGAGGAGTGAATTATTATCCTTAATAATAATATTATATCTAAAATCCATTACATGGGTAGAATTTAAAATCCTTATACATTAAGAAATAGTGGTTAGATCAACTATTTATATTACCATGGTGCTAAAATAAATCTAATTATTTTATCATTATTTCAACAATCGAGATTTGGAGAATCAAAACAAATCACAATTCTTTTATTATTGGTAGGTTTATCTATTACACAACCCATTGAGAGAGTTTATGGAAATTTAGTTGGAGTTGGAAATCTATTTCTACAAGTTGGTTTCCTTATCCTGGATAGGTAATCTGATAAGGAAGTCCTTATCTTTATGGATAAGAATTTCATACCTACAGGAGGAGATGTTATTTATGTATCAAAAGGGAAGATAATATTAAATTTTCTGAATAAATATAATAGATTTATTTTTTCGGGAATGATATATAACCTACCCTATATAAAAACTACTCAAGAGTTAAGCTACTATAATATTCAGAAATGTAGATGAACTGAAAATAAAATTCGTAGGAATTATTTAAAAACACGACAATGTACCAAAATTGGTAAAAAAAATACATTTTAATTAGATGTAGTATGGTTAAGGAAGCTTTAAATTACTTGTGAAGATGATGTCTTTTACAACTCCAACTCTTTCACTATGTTACACATGGATTAACATTGTCTACCTTATCCCAAAACACTATCCTTGATCTAAAAAACAACATAATATGTTCCTACACCATTTATATCTCACCTGAGATATTCATTTCTAGGTGGGAGTTACATACTACCTTTTATTATCTCTACTAAGCTTAAAAAATATATAAATATAGTATGTTATTTGACTTCATATAGTTAAAATATTCTACAGGTTAAAAAATACTAATATAAAGGGTGACATTTCATCATTTTCTGTTAATAATTTCATTATGGAACCTATGAAAAAACATATAGACTAGGATCAATGGAGGATTAACCTGAATGTGAAGATGGTTGTTAGGGAGAAAGTTGTCATGATTTCATATATAAGAATAATCTATCTAATTACATGAATCATGTGAGTTAAAATGTATTGGTTGTTTTAAAAAATGGGGTTTACTTGTTTTTACCAATGAGATGTATGAACCAATTCAAACTAGGAAGGTGAGTAAATAGACAGTCTATAGTGATTATAAATAGATTAAATTTACATTAGGAAAGATTACATAGCCATGTTATTTAAAGACTAAAATATTGAGAGGTTGGACTATAATGAGTTTTATTAATTTATTTATGGCTATTATGGTTAAATCTATATTCCAATATCCCCATATAATCAGACAATAAAATTCATTCACATATATATTTATATGATTTCCCTATTGAAGAATTTAAATTTGTTTCGAATTCGCTGACCACTTTTCAAAGATATTTAATTGGAATATTTTCCAACATGATTAATAGGATAAATGGGGTATTGAAAGGTGTTTTTTATATAGTTGGGAATAGTTTTGTGTTCTAGTTAGGGAACTTAATAATAATATTGCATTGGTTTTAGGAGACAATAAAATTCTTGAATTAGAGAAAATTTCGGTTTATGGTCATAATGTAATGTTTTTTCTTATTCAAAAGGTTTATAGGAACGTAATTGAAGTGTACGGTACCAAAATAGAGGCTAGTCTAAAGTTACTTACTCCTAGAATTTTCATGGGTGTTAGGCGATTCCTAGGTAATATCAATTTCTAATGGATATTCAAAAAATAAAAATAAATTATTACTAACCCCTTCTGTGCACTTCGTATCATGGGTACACCATTCCTCTTTATTGAGAGTTATTTAAAATATTTCAATATTATTAAATAAATATGGTTTATTCACCCAATATCAACACCCCTGATTAGAATTTTCTTTTTAACATTACGATTCATTATAGTGATCTTGATTTAGGGATAGTATTGGTCTAGAGAAAATAGAAGAGGATGCATATGGTGTATTATTATAGTAGAGTAAATTTTGATTCCAAGAGGATCTAAATAAAATCTGAAAAGTAGTTCTCAGTAGTTGTATTTTATATTGATGATTTTAGGTAATATCTAATTGAGTCCAATGTTATGATTTTCTATAATTATTTAGCTCTCAATTATTTTTTGGACATAAAATAGGCTCAATCTTGACTCGTGATGTTGATAATTTTACTTCCAATGCTTTATTTAGATGATAGGGATAAGTAAGTTACTAAAAATATGGGTTTTGATCATCTTTATTAGTAATTGAACACTAAAAATAGTGGGAAATGGGATGTTAATTCATCATTTCTAAATGAAATAATTCTCCTGATTTCAACAATATAGGCTACTTTTCTTGAAGATTTTATGGATTTCAATTCCTCAAGAATCATGCCGAATGGTCTCAGTCAAACCCATAGAAGGAAATTCATTTTTTATCTTAAATATTTCATTTTTTATGAACCATATCTTTTTAATATGTGTGTTAATTATATTTTGGGGAGATGTGTTCTTGAAGAATTGAAAATTAATTTTTTAAAGTGATTTCACTATTCACCGGGAGTAAGGACACCGCGGGGGAGAGAAGACAATTCAAAAGGTTCTACATGATTTATTATTTTTTTCCAACTCTCATTGAGGATACTCGGAGTTTAGTATTAGTATGTGATAAATTCCAAAGAGATGTAAATTTTGGGAAAAAAGGAAAGAGTTACCCCAAAAAGGGATTTTGGATATATATATATATATATATATATTTGATGTCTGGGATTTAGATTTTATGGGTTCATTCCCATATTCTCATGGGAATGAGTATATTTTGGTGGTTTTTGGTTATTTTTCCAAGTGGGATTTGGGTGTGGAATGTCTAAAAAATGAAGATGTTATTATTATAAAATTCATTAAAAAATCACATTTTCATGATTTGGAGTTCTTAATGATTTTATCAATGATAATGGAAATCACATCATGAACTATAAAATAAAATAAAAAAATTTATATGTATTTATTTTTATATAAAATTTTAACTACTTATCAACCATAGTCTAGTGTACTCAATGATATTTATAATAGAGAATTGAAATAAATTCTAGAAAATACTATTATGAGTTCAAATAAATTTTAGTCATTGACACTTCTTAGGGATTTTTGGTATTATATTAAATCTTCCAAAAATACCATAGTAATGTGTCCATATAGGCTTGTTTTTCGTAAATAATACTTCCTCCGTTTCCAATTATATTGCTAATTATTTTTGACTATGAATGTAATGAATTGTGATTTTAATGATAAATTTACATGATATTTATCAAACTGAGTGTAACATCCCAAGTAAATAAAGAATAATACACTTTCATATTTATTAATATTTTCGAATTAAATATTAATTTTACATTAAAGGGGTTTCTATGTTCGATGGCGAACCTGATACGCAACAACGAGTTTCTTTTAATTCTTACGTTGTACACTAGTAATATAATAATATTATTTTAAATGGTAGTTAATACGTAGTCGTTGTATTGGCGGGAATGAATAGAAATAACTAAAATATGATTATATATGTTTGTTAAATGTTTTTACATTTATCCAATAAAAGATAAAGGCTTAAAATAATAAAAGAATTCAATTTTAGGCATAAAATACTCTAATATTACCTAAAAGGTCGACCTATCGCATTTTGATGGGGAACCCTCTTTAAATATAGTTTTTGTCAATATTATACATTTTACTGGACCAAATGAAATCTCTCCTTAGAATCGGGACATCAAAATTTACATTGTGTAAATTTTTGGTGTTATTCCGATAAAGTTCATTTTTTTAATGAATAGTGAAAAATGTTGTATTTTAATTCAAAACCTCTTTTTAATATAATTTATTTATATGATTATATTATCTTTTGAATTTGTTTTAAAGTTAAATTAGAATATATTTTTACCATTTAATCCAATGGTGGTCATTGGAATTAATTTCACTTTGAAATTGGACTTAAACTAATGTCAATATTTTGATATATATTGTTTCATAAAAACACGTAATTTGTTTTGACAGCGGGAATTAATTATTAAATTAATTAATGAAACTTATATGTATTTAATTTTTTAAAATAGACATCATTTTTGAATTCGGAATATCAAATATAGATTAGGGATAATTTTTGAAATTTTTCTGAAAAATATCAATTTTTGATGAATAGTGAAACCACTAAGTGGCAGTTAAAAAAACTGTTTTTTCGTTTAAATGAATCTTTACCACTTCTGTGATTTGATTTTTAAAATTCCGACATACATGGTTGTCATTAGGATGTAAAATGTGGTCCAATGAGATTAAAATAATTTTTTTGGTGAATAGTAACTTTTATGTTTTATTTATCGCGATTAGAGGTAATTAGTGTAATTTAAGGTAAAAATAATATTTTAAAAATATGAAATGACCTAGACAGATGTCCTAACCTTATTGGATGTGTCATGGCAGACCAAGGCAATCCATGGGTCAACTTGGGGACCCCATGGATCCACTTTGGTAGGAAAATGACTTTAATAACTTTTTATTTAAAGTTAAAATAAAAATGTCACAAACATGTATTGTTTTGCTAAAAAATATTATACATGGGATAATTTAAGTAATAATTTTGTCTATAAATATTAATTGGAAATCTAAAAATATTTCCTACATCATGCTATTTTTTTTCTAATTTTTAGACATTAAATAAATTAAATTATTTATGACACCATGATGATGCAACGATTACCTCATTATTTAACAATTTAAATAAAATGAAATAATAATGTACAATATAAGACCTACACTTGTCAAAAACCTATTGGATGGTGGATTTCGAACCCTTATCACCTTATCCTCGAAACATATAATTGTGGGACCTTTTTATCCGAAAATCATTTTATAATAAAGTATCTTTTCTTAACTTTCCAAGAGTACCCATCCTCTCCTCTTATAAAAGGACCCCACCTCTACCACCATACCCACACCACTCAAGCCATTGGCTCGGCCAAGATCTACTCATTTTATCTCTCCACATCCCTCTCCTCATCCTAGAATCCTTACCTTAGGCAGAAAACTCTTCAAGAAACCCTTCTGGTTCAAACCAAATAGAGTTACCCGATTTAAAGGAAATGTCTTCACTTGTGTTCTTTTGTTGTATTTTGCTTCTCCAACCCCCTAAAATATTTGTATTCCTTTCTTTTGAAATAACACCAGTATCTTAAATATACTAGGATGTTGTTATGTGAAGTATTAGAGCTACACTTATAAACACCTTCATCTAATGGTTAATGAACATACTGTTTCTGTGGTTGGTGAATTTCTGCCTCACGAAATGATGATTGTTCAATATACTTTTAACACCTTTCATGGTGGCCATTAAGAAGTAACAATATTTATATATGATATAAATTATGTTTATGTTTTCCTTATGCTTATGTATTTTCCATTAGTGTCATACCTTTATGGTTTCCATTATGGGTAAACAAGATAATTTCATTTTAGGAAGTACGGACTACCGCCCCCTCAGAGTGATTTGATTCGTTAATGCCATATGTGGGACGTATAAAGGATGGAGTTAATGATATTATATATGATATTATACTGGAATTATAATATACATATATATCATTATGATTTCACTCCATTAAATATGAAATAGAAATGAAAGTAGCATTCATGCGTATGTACGAATTACCGTCTCCATGAACAGTGCGTTTCATTTCTTACCTCTAAATGTTATATACTATTATAAATACATGTATATTCTGGATATATATGATATATATGATATCCAAATCATGAATATAATTCTGGATATAATGAACTTTTGACCACATGAACAACATGTAATTGTAAGAAGTCCATTTTTGACTTAAGTACCAAATATCGACAAAACGAACTTTATTAACTTAAATGATTAAATAATGTTTATAACATGGAAATAATTTATATAAAAGTAATAATAAGCTTTTAAAAGGATCTTAAGCAAATAGAAATTAACATTAGTTTATTATTCAGGATATTAAAGAGGAATCGAGTCACGTCGGACACGAGGTAAGGGACTTCGTCTCAATCTCCTTACATTGAGGCATATTTTATTCTAATACAAGACTTTCTTTTATATGCTGTATAAAACACCTTTGACTTTTCATTTCATTCAAAGGGAATATTTTTCTATGAACCATTTTACTAAATGACAAAAAGGAATGTTTATTTTAACGTATGCGGTGACAACGACCTTTTCCGCCGCCGCGAGTATTATTTTGTCTTTGGCTTCCTCAACAAGCCGTAATGTTTTTAAAATGAAATAAATAACATATAATCTTTTCTGTATTTTGGTATTGAAAATGGTTTTTTAATGGATTTGTTATGTCAATATATTTATGTGATATATTGTGATAAAAATGTGGAAATGTTTTCCTTCCATTATATTTGTTTTATGTCTTATGATTTTATAATGGTACTTGGACATTTGACGGGTGGTTACATGATAAACCATATGACGGGTGGTGCCGTGAATACCAGGACGGGTGGTTACATTATAAACTCCAATTCATTGGGTATGGAAGTCAGCGGTATGGCTATTCCATTAAGTGATATGTGTGGAAGTCGACCGTATGGTTATTCCATTTAAGTATGTTTATGTCCCAAGTTACCTTCATATGTTATGTGTTCTTTATATGGGTTTTATGGTCATATTTTGGTTACAAAAGTGTAAGTAATGATCTTTTATTCAGTGAAGAGTTTTTTTTACTACTTCATAAAGATGAAAATTAATACTTTGATAAAGTATTCATGGTTTACTAGTTGTTTTGAAAAACTAACAGTTTTCCTTCTTTGTGTATCCCTTACTGAGCTTTTTATGCTCATCCCAAGTTTTTTTTGAAATGTTTTTCGCAGGACATAATGTGGAATAGGTTCATGGATGGGATCAATGTAAATTCATGCTGTCTTAAACATGGAACTAGACATGACTCTTTTTTTTGAAGAGTTCATGTTTTGTAAAAAAACGAAACTATGTAGAAGTGTCTACTTTGTGAACTTTTGAGATGTAATAGTTATGATCTAATTCTCTAAAACTCTAAACCTGAAAAGATCTTCAATGTGAATTATTCATTTAATTCAATATTAATCAAGGTTTAAGGCCAGGGTCTTATAGTTGGTATCAGAGGTCTATTTAGATAACTTTAGGAGTTAGAATTCTATTAAATGATTATCTAAAAATATTTTTTTGAGATGATGTAGCATTTGAAGATTACCATGTTTCTTCATCTAAGACATGTTTGTTCAGAATGGTTTTCCACAGAGGAAACAGCGAAGTAGTGCTAGGAAGGCATACAGAAGGAAATGACCTTCCAAATCAGCATCCTGAGATGGTCAGAATTGGAACTGAACCATTTGTTGTAGTAATGACGGTGTTGACTCAAGCGATAAATGGTGGTGGTATCCATTCACGAGATCATCCAGATCAACCGTAGTGGAACATGTCAGTGGTGGAACATTTCATGAGGGAACATCCCCCATCATTCAGAGGATCATCTGACCCTATGCTAGCTGAAGGGTGGATTAAAGCACTGGAGAAGATTTTCAATGTCATGGGGTGTTCAGAAAATCAAATGGTTAGTCGTGCTATTTACCATTTGGAGGGTGAAGCAGATCAGTGGTGGTCGATGGTTAAAAATATCAGGGACACTGATGAGATTGATGCTCTCGACTGGGATAAATTCAAAGGTATGTTTCTTGAGAAGTATTTTCCTAAGGTGGTTCATCTTAGGATGGAAAAACAATTCTTAGAATTGAGGTAGGAGAATGACTCAGTGGCTGCTTATGAAGAAAAGTTCACTCGACTGTAAAGGTATACTCCAAATTTCATACGAGATCTTGATAGTAAGATCAACCATTTTTACTCAGGGTTAAAGCCAAAGTATCGAAGGGATTTAGCTTCTCGTTTGTTCCAAAGTTATGAAAAACTTGTTCGATGTGTGGAGATGGTGGAAATGGAGTTTGCCGATGATCATGCGTTATTTGACAAACAATAGAATAAGAGGTCCAGTTGGTAGGCAAAGGGGAAGAATTCATCAAAGAAGCAAGGAGGTAAGAAAACCAAATATCCATCCTGTGAGAAGTGTGGTAAAATGCATCCTGGAGAATGTTTATCCAAGTCTGGAAAGTGCTTTCGGTGTGGTAAGTCTTGTCATATTGCTTGTAACTGTAAGGAAGATGATCAAGCAAGCAATGAAAATCCAGCGGTAAGATGTTTTAAGTGTAATGAAATGGGTCATTATGCAAATGAGTGTCTAATGAAGAACTCAAATGAGGGAAAGCAGCCAGACTACAAGCAGAAAGGGCTGGTGAAATCTGTTTCTACTACTTCAGCAGATGTTGGGCCATCGAATGAAGTAGTATTAGGTACACTGTTTGTTTGTTCTGATTATGCCAATGTGTTATTTGATTCAGGGTCTACACATTCTTTCATTTCTGAGAAGTTTTTTAGCAAATTGGGAATTCCATCTCAAGATATGAATCCTGAACTTATGGTAAAAACACCCGGAGGAAACTTTGGGACAAAAAGAAATTATAAGAACCTTCCTATCTTTGTGTGCGGAAAGAATCTACCTGCAAACCGTATTGTTTTGCCTCTAGTAGAGTTTGATGTAATTTTGGGCATGGATTGGCTTTCTTTTTATCATACAAAGATTGAATGTAGAGATAAAATGGTTTCTTTTCTGAATGATTTTCAATTTGTGTACAAGAATTAACCCTTTATTTTGATAACATATCAGGATGTTGAGAAACTAGTAAAAGATGGAAATGAATGTTACCTTGCACATATTGTTGAAAATAAAGGAACTATTCAGATTCATGATGTTCTAGTGGTAAATGAGTATCTTGATGTTTTTCCTGATGAGTTACCTATTATTATTCATGATCAAGAAGTTGGGTTTACTATTGACTTAGTTCCTGATTCTAAGACAATTTCAAAACCCCCTTATCGAATGGGTCAAGTTAAACTTTTAGAGTTAAAGAAGCAATTCTAGGAGTTATTAGATAAAGGTTTCATTAAACCTAGAACATCACCATGGGGTGCTCCTATCCTGTTTTTTAAAAATAAAGATGGTTCAATGAGAATTTTCATTGATTATAGAGCCTTGAATAATATCACTTTTAAGAACAAGTATCATTTTCCTCATATCGATGATTTGTTTGATTAGCTCCAAGGAGCTCAGTATTTTTCGAAGATTGACTTGAGGTCGGGGTACCATCAGTTGAAAGTAAAGGAATAAGATGTTCCGAAGACTGCGTTTCGTACTAGATATGGCCATTATGAATTTATAGTTATGCTTTTTGGGTTAACCAATGCACCTGCTATATTCATGGAACTTATGAATAGAATTTTCCATGAGTTCTTGGATAAGTTTGTGGTTGTTTTCATTGATGATATTTTGGTGTTTTCTAAAAGTAAATAGGATCATGAAATTCATTTATGTATTATCTTGAAAACCTTAAAATAAAATAAACTGTATGGAAAATTCAGAAACTGTGAGTTTTGGTTACAAAAAATTTCTTTCCTGGGTCACATTATTTCAAAAATGGAATAACTGTTGATCCTGCTAAAACAAAAGTTGTTGAAGAATGGACAAGACCCAAAAATGTGACTAAGATCTATAGTTTTCTTGGTTTGGTAGGTTACTACCAATGGTTTGTTGAAAATTCTTCACAGTTATCTAGTCCAATGACTAAGCTAACTTAGAAGGGTGTTAAGTTTATCTGGACAAAAGAATGTGATGATTGTTTTCAGGATTTGAAAAGAAGATTGGTGAATGCTCCAGTTTTGGAACTTTCTTCCAGGAACGGTGAGTTTGTTATCTACAGTGATGCTTTATTGAAGGGACTTGGTAGTGTCCTTATGCAGAATGATCAGGTAATTGCTTATGCTTCATGTCAATTGAAAACTCATGAGTTAAATCACCCTACACATTTTTTGGAATTAGCTGCTGTTGTTTTTGCTCTAAAAATTTGGAAACACCATTTGTATGGAGTAAAGTGTGATATATATACTGATCAAAAAAGTTTAAAGTATATATTCATTCAAAAATAATTGAAAATGAGATAGAGGAGTTGGCTGAAATTAATCAAGGATTAAGATTGTATAATTCATTACCATACTGGAAAAGAAAATAAAGTGGCATATGATTTGAGTCGAAAAAGTAATGCTTCATTAACCATGCTATGTTTAGAATGAGATCCTTTGGTTTTGATTTGATGAAATATGGCATAGAAGTTGTTGGTGCAGGAAGTTCATTTGTTTTGTTTCAGGTGTCAGTGAGATCATCTCTACCAGACAGAATTAAGTAAGCGAAGAAGAAAGATATCGGGTTACAGAAAAAGGTAGAGCTAGTTCATAAGGGTAAGTTTCCTGAATTTAACATTGATAAAAATCGTGTTTTGAGGTTTGGGAAGAGATTATGTGTGCCTTGTGATTCACAGTTGAAGAATGTGTTGTTATGTGAGGCTCATAGTTCCCTGTTTTCAGTTCATCCTGGCAGTACTAAGATGTACAGAGATCTGCGGGAGTATTACTAGTGGGATGGAATGAAAAGAGATATTTCCACTTTTACTATGAAGTGTTTGACTTGTCAGCAGGTTAAAACAGAGTGGTAGTTACCGAAAGGGATTCTTCAGCCTTTACCAGAGCCATAGTGGAAGTGGGAAAATATATCAATGGACTTTGTTGTGGGATTACCGAAGACATCTCGAGGTAATAATTCAATATGGGTTATTATTGATCGACTGACTAAATCTGCTCAATTCCTTACTATTTGGGATACATTCTCTCTAGATCAACTTTCTCGATTGTATCTTAAAGAGATAGTCAGGTTGCATGGAGTTTCCCTCTCTATTGTATCTTATCATGATCCCAGATTCACTTCTAACTTTTTGAAGGGCCTTTAGAATCTGTTGGGTACTGAATTAAATTTTAGTACAACCTTTCATCCTTAGTCAGATGGGAAGTCAGAATGAACAATTCAGACTTTTGAAGAAATTCTACGTGCGTGTTCGATAGATTATCAGGGAAGTTGGGACCAACATCTTTCTTTGGTCGAATTTTCATATAATAACACTTTTCATTCTAGTATATAGATGGCTCTGTTTGAAGCATTATATGGGAAGCGGTGTCGAACTCCAGCTTTTTGGGATGAAGTAGGTGAAAGGAAGCTGATGGGAACAGAATTGGTAGAAGAGATGGCAAAGAAAGTTCAGTTGATTCAGAAAAACATGAGAACAGCTCAGAGAAGGCAAAAAAGTTATGCGGATAACTGAAGGAAGGATCTATCTTTCGAGGTAGGTTATCATGTTTTTGTCAAAGTTTCACCCTGGAAAAGTGTGATGCGATTTGGTAAAAAAGGAAAGCTGAGTCCAAGGTTCATTGGACCATACGTAATTATGGAGAAAGTTGGATTAGTTGCTTACCGAGTGGCTTTACCTCTGAGTTTATCTCTGGTACACAATTTTTTTTCATGTTTTGATGTTGAGAAAGTATATTCCAGATCTATCTCATGTTTTGAGCCCAGAGGTAGTTCAGTTGGAAGAGAATCTCTCATACGAAGAACAACCAGTCCAGATTCTTGACCGTAGAGAGCAAGTGTTGCAGAATAAGGTAATTAACTAGGTAAAGGTTTTGTGGAAAAACTATATTGTTGAAGAGGCAACATGGGAATCTGAAAATACTTTGAGGAATAAATACCCCCACTTATTTTGATCAGTGAATAAAATTGCGAGGACGCAATTCCAAAAAGGGGGGAAGGATGTAACATCCCAGGTAAATAAAGAATAATACACTTTCATATTTATTAATATTGGCGAATTAAATATTAATTTTACATTTAAGGGGTTTCTATGTTCGATAGAGAACCCGATACACAACAACGAATTTCTTTGAAATCTTACGTTGCACACTAGTAATATAATAATATTATTTTAAATGGTAGTTAACACGTAGTCGTTGTATTGGAGGGAATGAATAGAAATATCTAAATTATGATTATATATGTTTTTTAAATGTTTTTACATTTATCCAATAAAAGCTAAAGGCATAAAATAAGAGAAGAATTCAATTTTAGACATAGATACTCTAATATTCACTAAAAGGTCGACTTATCGCCTTTTGATGGCGAACCCTATTTAAATATAGTTTTGGTCACTCTTATAAATTTTATTGGACCAAATGAAATCCCTCTTTAGAATCTGGACATCAAAATTTACTTTGTGTAAATTTTTTGTATTATTCCGATAAAGTTCATTTTTTTAATGAATAGTGAAAAATGTTTTATTTTAATTCAAAACCCCTTTTTAATCTGATTTATTTATATGATTAGATTATATTTTGAATTGGTTTTAAAGTGAAATTAGAATATATTTTTAACATTTAATCCAATGGTGGTCATTGGAATTAATTTCACTTTGATATTTGACTTAAACTAGTGTCAATATTTTGATATATATTGTTTCATAAAAACACGCTATTTGTTTTGACAACGGTAATTAATTATTAAATTAATTAATGCAACTTATATGTTTTTAATTTTGTAAAATAGACATCATTTTTGAATTCAGAATATCAAATATATCTTAGGATGAGTTTTTTGAATTTTTCAGAAAATCATCAATTTTTGATGAATAGTGAAACCACTAAGTGGCAGTTTAAAAAACTGATTTTTCGTTTAAATGAAACTATACCACTTCTGTGATTTGATTATCAAAATTACGACATACATGGTTGTCATTAGGATTTAAAATGTGGTTCAATGGGATTAAAATAATTTTTTTTGGCGAATAGTAACTTTTATGATTTATTAATCGCGATTAGAGATAATTAGTGTAATTTAAGGTAAAAATAATGTTTTAATAATATGAAATGACCTAGACACACGTCCTACCCTTACTGGATGTGTTTTGGACGACCCATACAATCCATGGGTAAACTTGGGGACCCCATGGATCCACTTTGGTATGAAAATGACATTAATAACTTTTTATTTAAAGTTAAAATAAAAATCTCACAAACATGTATTGTTTTTCTAAAACAATTTTTACATGGGGTTATACAAGTCATAATTTTGACTATAAATGTTCATTGGAAATTTAAAAATATTTCCTACATCATGATATTTTTCTTTATAATTTTTAGACATTAAATAAATTAAATTATTTATGAAACCATGATGATGTAGGGATTACCTCATTATTTAACAATATAAATAAAATTAATAGATAATGTATAATATAAGACCTACACTAGTCAAAAACCTATTTTATGGGTGTATTTAGAACCCTTATCACCTTATCCTCAAATTATATAATTGTGGGACCTTTTTATCAGAAAATCATTTTATAATAAAGTATATTTTCTTAACTTTCCAAGAGTGCCCCTCCTCTCCTCTTATAAAAGGCCCCCACCTCTACCACCATACCCACACCTCTCAAGACATTGGCTTAGCCAATATCTGCTCATTTTATCTCTCCACATACCTCTCCTCATCCTAGAAGCCTTACCTTAGGCATAAATCTCTCAAAGAAACCCTTTTGTTTCAAACCAAATGGAGTTACCCGATTTAAAGGTAATGTCTTCACTTGTGTTCTTTTGTTGTATTTTGCATCTACAACCCCATAAACTCTTTTTATTCCTTTATTTTGTAACAAAACCAGTATCTTCAATATACTAAGATGTTTTTATGTGAATTATCAGAGCTACACTTACACACACCTTCATCTAATGGTTAATGAACATAATGTTTCTGTTGTTGGAAAATTTCTGCCTCACGAAACGATGATTGTTCAATATTCTTTTAACACCTTTAATGGTGGCCATTACGATGTAAATCTATTTATATATGATAAATATTATGTTTATGTTTTCCTGATGCTTCTTCATTTTCCATTTGTGTCATACCTTTATGGTTTCCATTATGGGTAAACACGATAATTTCATTTTAGGAAGTGCGGACTACCGCCCCCTCAAAGTGATTTGATTCATTAATGCCATATGTGGGATAGATAAAGGATGGAGTTAATGATATTATATATGATATTATACTGGAATTATAATATACCTATATATAATTATTATTTCACTCCATTAAATACGAAATAGATATGAAAGTAGCGTTCATGCGTACGTACGGCTTACCGTCTCCATGAATGGTGCATTTCATTTCTTACCTCTAAATGTCATATACTATTATAAATACATGTATATGATGGATATATATGATATATATGATATCCAAATAATGAATATCATTCTGGATATAATTAACCTTTTACCACAAGAACAACATGTAATTGTAAGAAGTCCATTTTTGACTTAAGTACCAAATATCGACAAAACAAACTTTATTAACTTAAATGATTACATAATGTTTATAACATGGCAATAAGTTATATAAAAGGAATAATACGCTTGAAAAAGGTTCATAAGAAAGTATAAATTAACATTAATTTACTATTCAGGAGATTAAAGAACAATCGAGTCACGTCGGACACGAGGTAAGGGATGTCGTCTCAATCTCCTTTCATTGAGGCATATTGTGTTCTAATACAAGACTTTATTTTATACGTTTTATAAAACACCATTTACTTTTCATTTAATTCAAAGGGAATCTTCTTCTACGAAGCGTTTTACTAGATTACAAAAAGGAATGTTTATTTTAACGTACGTGGTGACAACGACCTTTTCCGCCGCCACGAGTATTATTTGGTCTTTGGCTTCCTCAAAAAGCCGTAATGTTTTTAAAATGAAATAAATACCATATACTCTTTTATGTATTTTGGTATTGAAAATGGTTTTTATAATGGATTTGTTATTTCAATATATTTAAGTTATATATTGTGATCGAAATGTGGAAATGTTTTCCTTCCATTATATTTGTTTTATGTCTTATGATTTTATAATGGTACTTGGATATTTGAAAGGTGGATACATGATAAACCATATGATGGGTGGTGCCGTGAATACCAGGACCAGTGGTTATGTTATAACCTCCAATGCATTGGGTATGGATGTTGGCTGTATGGCTATTCCATTAAGTGATATGTGTGGTAGTTGACCGTATGGTTATTCCATTTAAGTATGTTTATGTCTCAAGTTACCTTTATATGTTATGTGTTCTTTATATGAGTTTTTGGTAATATTTTGGTTAGAAAAGTGTAAGTAATGATATTTTATTCAGTGAAGATTTTTTTACTACTTCATAAAGATGAAAAGTACTAATTTGATAAATTATTTATGGTTTACTTGTTGTTTTGAAAAACTAACAGTTTTCCTACTTTGTGTATCCCTTACTGAACTTTTTATGCTCATCCCATGTTTTTTTGAAATGTTTTTCATAGTAAATAATGTGGAATAGGGTCATAGATGGGATCAAGGAAAATTCATGCTATCTTAAACATGGAATTAGACACGAATCTTTTTTTTCAAGAGTTCATGTTTTGTAAAAAAAATGAAACTATGTAGAAGTGTCTACTTTGTAAACTTTTGAGATGTAACAGTTATGATCTAATTATCTAAAACTCTAAACCTGAAAATATCCTCAATGTGAATTATTCATTTAATTCAATATTATGCAAGGTTTAAGGTCGAGGCCTTATATTGAGTGTGTTATATGACATTAAGGGAGATTCATATGAAAATAATAGTTTATATAATGGAATAATTTTTTCATGATTATAAAATTCAAAACAGTGAGTTAAAAGATGGATATAAATTAGTGGTTTTAAATTCCATACTAAATAATTTTATGGAAATACCTGCATGTAGATGAATTTGTGCTTCAAAATCTTTAATGTATTGAGTAAAGGGGATATTTACTTGGTTGGTGAGAAATATATGTCATTTTTTTAATTTCTATATATTAAAACATTATTTTTAGGGGAAGAAAAACGTATTGTCTTGTATTTTTCTTCTTAAAAACCATACATGTAATAAGTATACCAGAAAAAATAAAACTAAAAACTTCATGGGATTCAAACCATGGTCATTATTTTCATTGTTATATTACCTCTTATACTTAATTATGGTAAAAAAATACTATGTAATCTTGGATTTTAATATAGTTATTCACATCCTTACTAGAAATAGTAACCTTTTACATTAATTTCAATAACTAGGATTACATTTTAGAGCTTTTTATATGAGGGAACTACACTGCCAGTGCTGTCTAGTGTTTACAATGAAGTCAAATCTTCTATATATCAATTATGACATCATTATTTTAGAATTGTGGGATTAGAAACCCAACAAGGTTTTCAAGGCTAAGATAAAGTGAGAGTTCGAGAGATTTTAAATAACATTCCCATTAAACAAAAACTCATGTTATTTTTTTAATTTTGTTTTCTATAATAATACATTGATCAATTTAATCATCTAAAAGGTAGAATTTGGAAACCTGTGGTTTCTTAAAGTGGTAGAGAGAATAATTTTATTAGTTAAACTCATAATACTGATGATTTTACATTAGGGTAGTTTCTATTTAATTTTGAACTATTTTTATTATTTTCTTGCTAAAAAGTATTATTTTCAACAAAAGTGGATAAAATGGTAAACATAATGATTATTTAATAAATTATCATGGATAATAAAATCACAATGTATTTTCTTATTAAAATATTCATCATTTATATTTAATTTATGCTTAAAATGAAAAATTTCTATTAATCATGTTAAAACCAGAACTTTTCTTTAGAAATATTTCATGTTTAATAGAAATTATCTATTACAGCTAGTTAAATCAATCTATCGTGAAATGATTTTTTCTATTGATGGTACTATGTGTAAAACATGTTTTTATTATTTTATTATGAAAAAATTGCATGAAATAGTCTACTGAATTCCAAAATTATTTAAAAGATGAACAATTTTAAGGGTTTTCTATCTAAAAGATCAAAATTGTGGTCAATTTTGAGTTTTAAATTTCGGGGAGTGTAATTTCAAAATTTTGGGCCATATTTCATGGGGTACATTTCCAAATAAACCCTTTATTTTTATTTCAAAATTGACTCCTTTTGAGCGAGAGTTTACTAATTTCATTTGAGTATTTTTTTTTCTAAAAAATATTTATATTTTGTCTTATTTGATGTTACTAATGAATTATATTTGATGATATACTCAATAAGGAAACATATTTTCATTTATATATTGAAAATAAATTTTACTAGTAATATTTTTTGAGTAGGATTTACTTTTTCTATTCAGTTTTAGATCCTTGATTAGATTTACACTTATAAACATTTCATTCAAATGGTTTAAAATTGAATTCCTAATCTATGTTGATATTTTTGTGTTAAAACTATTAGATGAGTATTATTATGAAAATATTTTAATTATGTTTTTTTCAATGTAATATATCAATTTGTGTTTAATTATGCTTATTTTCTATGTTATCAGTTAAATTTTGGTTTTTTATGTCTTTATAATGGAGAAAAAGATATTTTCTTCAGTACACATGAATGAAAATTGTGGTTGGCTAAATTTCATTCATAATTTTCAAATTTTTTTATCTTTTGAAAAATAGTAAACCATTATTTGGAAGAACATTTAATTTTTGATAGAGAAAAAATTAATTTATACTTTCTGTGACTCTATGGTTGATTTTTTTTGAAAATCACATCAATTTATGATTTATGATTTCTATTTTTTGAGATTAATTTAAATTCACTAAATAAATCGAATTGATTTCTTAAAGTAAATAAATTTCTTCTATGTGGGGTAATTTTTCAGGTTTATTTGTTATACATTTTTTACACAACTATTTTATAAAATTAGAGTATTCATGTGTTCAAATGTTCTATAAATTGAATTATATTAAATCATGATTTTTTTTATTTAAAAATGTTTCATTGAATTTTGGTGTGGAAATATTATTTTTTTGGAATTTATTGTTGGGACTATTAATACTAAAGGGTTTTTAGTCATTTTATTATTATTTTTTTAAATTGGTTCAATCATACACTAAATAGTATTTTTCTAAATTTTAATGATGGAATTAAGCTATGTATTTTACACTTAATTTGAATCAAATTTATCCCTATAGGATTCATTATGTAGTATATGTGGCGTAAATTCACAAAGGATCATATTTCATAAGATATATGTTAATGAAAATGAGGATGAATTTGACACCAAGATGAATTTATAATTGTTAACTCCAGATTTTGTATGATATATTGTACATCATATGAGGTAGAAACTGGAAAAGGGGATAGATTTTTAAAAGTAAAAGTTAAAATTTTAAGAGTCATTATGTGTAGTATAGGGTATTTTTTTTGTAAATTCATGAGGATACATTTGATTAAAAGAGTGACATTAAATTGCATAAGGGTCATGTTATTAATATAGACAGAAATTATTTCTATGTATTCATTACATAAGTGGTACTTCTCTCAATGAAAAAAATGATAAGAGTAACTTTAGTGGGAAATAAAACCACATATGGTTCTTTTAAATTGATAAATTTCTATATGAAAAGTGTGTATGAATAGGAATAATCTTCATAAGAGTACCACACTTTGGGAAATTCCGAGAAGCCCAGTTCGACAACGTCACTACCCAACCTAGAAGAGTAAAGTTTTTAGAATTTTTTTTTGTAATTGTCAAATTTGAAGGATCTACTAGAGATACCCATATTTTACATTCATATATATATATAACCCCATTTATCATAGCTTCATTTCAATGAATAGGGTATTTGATCCAAATAAGCTAAATACGAGGATAATGTTGATGATGTTTGACAAGAGAAGATGTTAAAAACTAAATCAATACAAGAATTCATCCATGAGTTGATACCGTGGAGCTGAAATAGGATGACTGTGGAGGATAAAATTATATTAGAAGAGTTAGCTCATGTACCTATAGATAAGATAATGAATAATGAGGACCACTATTTTCCCTATTCTGGTTGGAGCATGGAGTCAATGGCTTTGAGAAAATTTACTCAGGAGAGGTATCCTATTTTTAGTAGTATATTTACTAGTTTATATTAATTCATGAAGACACTAATAGCATATCAAGAGACTAAATAAGTACTCACTTGAGAGAGGAGTTATACAGGAGGATGAAGTGATGGAGAAAGGAGTTGTCTCGACTGATAATATTCATATACTTCAACACTTCATTCCATTATTTCTAGTAATTTTTATTTAAAATTTATAATCATCTATCTTGAACTAAATATTATTTTCTTCTAAACATATCTATTTTAATATGATTTTTTGTGATATTTTATGACACAAAATTAATGTACTTAAAAATATTTTTGGATCTATTTACTTATGCTTTCATTTATTTTGATAAAAATAATTTTTCAATGATCAATAGTATGCTTCTTTTAATCATGACTCAATTTAAATTTATTAATGTTCTCATTTTGAAAAAACACCATTTTGATAAAATATAATTTTCATTCAAGAGGATTGGAATTCCTGAATTATTTAGAAAATGTATTTTTGTTTTGAACCACACAATTTTCATTCCATAAAAACATAATTATAGCTATGAAAAATTGATAATTAGGTTAGTAGCTAGTATACATCATGAGATTGTTGTTAATTTTATTTTTATTATTAATTATCCAACATTACCATTAAGTTTTAGGATGATTGGAAAATATTATACACAATCTAAATTAATCAAAATTATAAAATTTCATTTACTTATAATTTCCTTTATCTCACCACTAATATTATCTTTCACCTTTAATAATTTACAATTTTCTTTGAAATCCCATTACATGTATAACAATAATTATTAAATTTTATTTATATTAGTTTTTAGTGTTTTTTGTTGATATTGTATTTAGTTTGGATCATACCATTAGTCGCAATTTTTTAGTTAATACTTTCTCTTTCCCATGATAATTTGTTTAAGGTGAATAAAATATTATTTTGATAAGTAAAAACATAGAAATAATTCAAAAAAGTATCAGAATCTTTAAATATCAGGATACATGTCGTTGTAATCATATTCTATAACTCCCAAAAAGCTAACATTCATGGATCAATCCTAGATAACATCAATATTATCTTTATTAGAGTGGTAATATGAGTGTCTATATAGGAAAAATATTTAATAAATATTTGGTATTACTTAAAATGTTTTAGGAGAAACAAAACCTCCATGACATTTTTAGATACTTCCCAATACATCATTGTTTCAACTTTTTAGGAAAAAAAATGATTCCATCATTTGACACCAAAATTCCCAATAATTTATAATCAGAAATCCAAATTATGAATTTATTGTGATTTAATAAATATAAATCTAGATTAATGTGACCAAAAATCATCTAAAGATGATTTTTATGCTCTTCCAAACTTCATTAGTACATAAGAATATTATCCACAATTACAATGAAAAAGGATTATAATAATGGACAAAAGATCACGTTCAAGAAATTCATGAAAACTATATATGAATTAGTCCATATGAAACACATAAGTAGACATTTTCAATTACCATACCATCACGATAAATCAATATTTGTAATATATTTATATCTCAAATAAAATCAATGGTTCCCTCGTATTAAATCAATAATTAAATAACATTTTTTCCTTTCCATTGGATAAAAAAGTCATTAATTTGAGGAAATAAATATTATTTTTTGATATTCAACTGATTCAGTTTTTAAACATATAAATTGAAATTTAAACACCAACCAACATTATTTTGAAGGTGAACTAAATTAACCTATGGAAAAGTACTCAGTTATATACAACGCTTAGAGTAAAACTCCTCAAGATTAGTTTTCAATACTTTACACAATACTAGTCCTACATGGTATATTAAAATTGAATTTGGATCAATTCTAGTCTATAATATGATCGAGTTATCCATATCAAGTTTAAGATGAAACCCAAAAAAACTCGTCATGAAATAAACCAATAATGAAACTTTCTATAGTAGGTAATAAATTACGTAACTTTATTTTTACCACATTGAGAAATAAACATGAAATCATAGATTTAATCACAAAAAATTTCACCATACCCACTCATTATAGATTACCTGATAATACCATTATAAAAAAATTTGTACAAGGTTCTATCCAGGAAGAGAATAAATATCCTCCCTAGTATCTATCAATAATGTATTTAAATTGATTCAAAAAGTTTATAATGATGATAAAATCAAAGATAATAATGATTTGAGTGGAAATGTCCTAGAGATGTCTGACAGGTCCAATAATATGTGGACATGAAAGACACCTATTCCTTATCTATAACCATTTACCTAATAAACTATCGATACTCATAATTTTATATGATGTTTCAACTTTTATTTTCCAAATTAGACACCAATTTCATAAAGATAAATGAATGGGAAGATTTATTATCAAATTTAGTGAATGTGATAGTTGAAGAAAATAAAATAGTTCCTATCCCAATTGAAGTATATTATATAGATTTTTCAATTGACTAGTGTCTTGAAAACCCCACCTATGATCGTATAATTAACTTTATTTTATTCTTCCTATCATAAAAATGGTTCCAAAGATTATTGAATCTAACATAATCACATACTAACCTATCAATACCTTATTGATGTTAGTATGTTTGTTGTAATATCATATCCACCAGAAAAGTCATGTGTGGTTTAACTCTGACTGAATAAAAATTAATTTTTATTTCCAAACACTTTTATGAAAAGTGAGAACCACACATCCCTTAACACCGACTACAATACGACTTGAACCATACAAAAAAGGACATATGCCAGACAACCACAGACCAACCAGAACACCACAAGACTACATATCATAGTACCCTTAATCATCTCCACATCCCACACAAAGAGTCCCCTTATGCCGTAGCCGTAGCTGATTCCCACTCAAAGGCCGAGTTATATCGCCTCATGTAGTAGTTACTTTGCTCAAAGCTCTCCTTCTCGTCCAGTAAAGGCTACACTAGGCAAGGCTGTTTGATCAAGCTGTCTTTTTTGAAGGCAAGAATCACACCATTGTCCCGCGTAAGGGAAGATCTAGTATACATCGGTCGTGGAAGGTAAGAGCAATCCTTCCTTGTTCGTCTTCTTGGTGTACCAGAAATAGGTTCTGTGCACTCAGTCATCCTATCAGTCCCATTCTGGACAATTTCACTGAATGATAGTAATCCTGGACCACTCAAATTTTCCTTATTACCCCCAGAAATATTTTTTCCTTTGGTCTTTGGAGTATTACCCTTGCAACCCGAAGATTTCCCCCTCCTTGTCAATGGTGAGTTCATATCAGTCGAGAAAAGACATTCAACCATTGTAGCCTCCTCCTCTTCTACCTTAGGACCATCTTCGTGACCCAACCTATCTGAAATGTGCCCTACAACACAGGCCCCCTCAGTATCACCACCCAACACAGAACCAGAATCCAAGCCAGAATCAAAAATGTCTTCCGACATCCCTTCAAACCTGTTGGTTTGTGTGAGGAAGGGTTGGGCTAAGGGGTCTAATACTCTAGAACCCCCAGTACCGTTTGGGTTGGCCACACCAAGGTATTTCCCTTTTTCCCCACCCTTTGTTCCTTCCCCGAGATTTTCTTATCCATGTGTTGCACCATACGGTCTTCCTGGAAACCTGAGCTAGCCTCCTTCCTAGCCAAGGAAATATAGGGGCCTTCCAAATCCTTCCGTAGCCTATTTAAAACCTCTTCTACCACCGTGTCAACCTATGAGGCCAAAACAATTGGATTTTCAGCAGTATGAACTTCCATTGCTGTCATCGTGTGGGAATCCTTCTAGATATCCTTAACCACTGGACTCGGAGTTCCCCCATCTTTGGGTCCCAAAGCCTTCATGACCAGAACTGGCATCACAACCACCTCCATTAATTCGCCCGATGTTGCATTCACTCTAGCCACAAACTGCTTCCCCTTGCGTCTATCATCCAAAAATGAATCAGTGCGACTCTTGTGGAAAACCTCCAAAGAGTGTCCCAGACGCTTGCAAAATGGACAGAAATGAGTCAAATTTTCATAAAACACCCACTGCTTCCACCTGTATTCTTCTCCGATAGTGATCTAAACATAGTCTAGGGGAAAACGAGAATAATCCACTTCGATACAGACACTATGATTCATCAGGTGACACAAGACCTCGGTGTGGCTATCAGAACAGAGAAAACATCCTACGAGGTTTCCTAACATCCGAATCACTGCAGGATTCTGAAAAGGTAAGGGAAGATTTTGGAAACTTACCCATACCGCCGAGGCAGGAGAATCCCGATTCATATATAAATCTAAGGTCCACCGTTGGTGGAATAAGTGAAAACCATTGAGGCTACTAAGAGCTTTCGACCATGCCTTGATGAGGTCCACTTCAGATTCAAACTGAATAATGATATGTCAGCTGTCGAGAAAACCAACAACCACACTTTCATAGAGATCCCATCTACCGAAGAAGAACCGGTTGAAGGAGTCGATTGAAGGTCGTATGTGCTTAAATCGATCAACCAGCGTACGATTCAAAAGGGATGAGGTTTCTGCAAACTCGGAGGACGAGAGGGGAAGATTAGGGATGCCATCATGAATGTATGGAACCTTCGGACAAAGCATGACTTCCATAAATGGGGAAGAAATTCTGGGTTGGTGAAAGACCAGAAGAAACCTCCTCGCTTGTTTAACGACGATTCCCCTCCCCTGCCAAGGGGGGGGGGAGCCGCTGTCGGCGCCTTCGTCACCGAAGGTAGGAGGAAAACACTATCAACAGGAGTAAACCAATAAACCTCTTGAATTAACCATACCTATGAAACTTGTGGAAGTTATTTTCCTATGATGGATAGCTCGGAATAATGTGTCATGAAGACTCACCATAGAATAATTAAATATAAAAACCCCTATAACTAGAATTATGATCACTCCCACCATTATTGGACATCCTAAATCCCATTTGACTCACTTCATCCCATTGTTTCTTTTATACACTAGAAGAACCACTTCATCCTATTATACAGTTGGAACTACTATCATTCAATAATTCCTTCTTCACTATATAAATGATGTTAAATATTTGCAACATGACCACTTGTATCTACCTTGGTTCAGTCAATCTCATCCCAAACCATATGGAATTCAACTCCACATCTCCACTTCTATAAGTATAAAAGAATAATTTTTCTGAAAAGAAAGTAGTGTATTCAATCGAAGGAAAAAAATACAATATTTGAGTTCTATAAACACTTAATATTTGACTCAGTGAAGAGTATTTTGGTATAAATTCTCAGAAAATGATTTTTCAAAACCCTTCCAATTGGGTCCCGGATTCTTCTTATCCATAACTGTCACATACCACCATAAACTTCCAGCTACATACATAAAATGTGGCAATTAAAACCCAATAATACTCTGAATATATGTTACCCTAGAAGATAAAATGAATAGTATCCACCCACTCCTATGATTTTCAAAGAGAAACCTATTCTCGAAAGTCAAGAAGGTGATGAAACTATGAATCCCGCATAACAAATTTGGTTTATGGGCCTCTTCACGTTGTTATCTACCCACTTCATGAAGTATCTATGTTATGCCCTTGACATCTTATTGACTGATGAGTGGAATTTTAATTTAACATGTTCACCATCACCTTCTTGTGAACCAGTAAGGGGTTTATGGGGTTTCATAATATACAATTTGAAATATAACCAAAAAAATATTCCTTCCAAGAATCAATAAAGTTTTTATTATGTATCTATAATAATAAACATCTCATAACCCTGTCCCATTTCTAATATAACTCTCATTATCAATAATTAAATACATTAAATTAATGTTTTAAAATAAAACCTAAAGACTATATTTAAAAAATATTAATATCTGATCTGGGTGCTCAGATGGTAAAAATTATTATTTTTACCAAAGAAATAAATAAAGTTATTATACAAACACACTCATCATTTACACATAAATTAGAAAACTCCATTTATTTATTAGTTATAATTTTTTAACAAAACAAATTCTATTTATTCCAATAGTGAATGAAAAAATAAAAAAAAAATGATTCTTTATGTCATCCTCTGTATTCTTACACAAAATTATCCTCTCAGGATACATGATTCTATGAACGTAGATCCTATCATTTTTGAGAGACAAAATAAAACCCTTAAAACAAATAATATACAAAATAGCCACAATATATATTATATTTTATCATATTGTTGGGTTAATTTTTAAATTTTATTGAAAAATATTTTGACTAATCTCAATCACATATCAAAGAGTCTGTAATTATAAATGATTACATTTTTTAATGACATGACTCAGATTCATAAGGGGAAATAAGTTAGTTTTAAAAAATACCTTAGGTGGACCATTTAATCACTATATGATAGTGTAACCTCAGAGGTATTCATATCATAATGCCAGGAGATTGTTTACCCTATTTGAGAATAATTCGACAGAAAAATAATTTGATTGTATGTCTAGTTGAATTTCCAATACAGACAGTTGGGAACATCGAAACTGGGAGACCCGAACATATGTATTCACCTATGAAATTCATGTTCATAGAGATTACTGATCAACAAGAGATACTATAACAATATTAACATTCAAAAATATTAATCTATTTAAAATAAACATATATTCAAAAAAATATGAAAGTAGAAAAAATGGATTCATATATATATAGTAATCCAAAGATGGACTAATGGGAAAAATTAATGTTGGATATTAGTAAGGTCTCATTATGAACTCCAAGTATATCCCTACATATCCACACTAAACATACATAAAATTTATAAAAGGTTTATCATTAAACCATAAAACACATGTGAAATATCGACACAATATCGAGAATTTAGCACTTATATATAGAAAGTTTTCATTTTGATATGTCATACAATAGATAGTATGTACACATTCTAAAGGAAAATGTGTTAGTTTGGAGTACATCATAACTTGTGTAACTTACCACACTATGACAGCCAGTCAATTATTAATCGTTGTGTTTAATGTATAAATATAAAGTTTAAAGGTGATTAGAGATCATGGTAAATATATCAAATAAGATGTTAGATAAATATATTATATATTTTTATCAATTAACCTTGTATGAACATATCATTCCTTAACAAAACACTAATAATGATTTCAAACCATTATCTAAAACCACTTTGAGTCATTATTCGAAACTAAGTATAGTTTATATCCACCATAAGGGATTATCTATCAATGATATCTGATAGAACCCATCCTCTAATAAAGATAGTGTATATAAATTCATGTCTTTGTGTGTGTTATCATCTAACTTGGGAGGCCACTCTCTCTTCATTGTGAGGGACTGTATTTGTGCATCAAATTTATCCTCATTTATGAGGTCACTTGTATTCTCATAGAAAGAAACATGTATATATATATAATCATATTCATTTATGCGACCTTCATACAAATGATGACTTTCACCTCTTATAGAGAAAACTATTATATATATATATAATCCCCCATGTTTAATAAGAACCCATGTATCAATTTGGAACCTATAAGATAGGGTCTAAATAATTGTATATGAATTAAATTTCAATAAAAGTCTATACATATCTAATATAATTAGTGTAATGTCATAAGCATGCTAAACGTAATTTTATAACGTGCTATCAACATAGTATATGTGTTATAAACACATATTTCACCAAATAAGAAAAAAAGGGTCATTATCATGAATATAATATATATTTTATCTTGTATTAATAATATAATATTTAGTGGACCAAAAATATATTATGAATTATTATAATATTTTAATGTAAATGTACAACATGTTCTCGTTATCAATAGACTATAAAGTCATAAGAACAATCATGTTCATGGAATACAGATTCATGAAACTATGCAAGACAACCAATCCTCTATTATAAAGGGGATAATTTATTCGAATGGTTTTAATGAAATTAATTATGAGTTCACCCCTTACTCATCCCTATGACCATTTTATATTAACACATTAAATGTATGATATAAAGAGAAGAGGCCACCCACCATATCTTGTTTAGATGTGATACATTATGACTAAATAGATATATATTCAACCCGAACCCCACTAAATAAACCTTGGTTGAACCATGAATGATTTAAATGTTACCATAATCATAGAAAAAGAATCCAACCAGAATAAAAGCAACCTTACCACATGATAAATTCATATGAACATTTTCTACCACTCAGAGGAAGAATGATTAGTGGAATTTAGATCAATACTATAGAAGATGGTGAGGATTAGAGATACATAGAACTTACAAGATCATATTATAAATTTATAATATAATGTATATCCAACCTTTGGTTATCCATTGATTGCCTCCAAGGAAACTTTGGTGATGAATCAAAAAAATAACTAAACATATGTTAAAGATGATTAGAGATGATCTATAAGAGTTCCCACAAATAGAAAGTAGGGAGTAAATAGGATAATAGATATTTAATGAAAGGATAAATGGGGTTTAATTAAAGATGTGAAAAGAAGATGAAAAATTAAATACAAAACTATTATTTTGACATACTGTATATTTGGTATCATTCCATAAGGTACCCAATGGTCCTGATAGTGTACCTATATCCATGAGAATGACACTGAGTACATAGTCCCTTCTCAATTGGTACCCGATGCAACCCTGGCACAACGGTCCCTTCTATTTTCCTCTTCTTAACTTCTCCAAATTCCATCAATTTCCCACTAAATTATAATTAATAGGAAAAAATTAATAGAATATAAATGAAGAATAATTATACTGTATATTGATGAGGGACTTTATAAATTCCATGAAAAATATGCACGGATTTTATGTGGATTGCAGTCAATGAAACATAGATTTTATTGTTTTAGATCATATGTTTTATAAGTTACTCTAATGTGGGTCGAAATTAGGTTATAAAAGGGAATTAAATTATCACCAAATTTTATTGGACCATTGAGTTATTGAAAAAAATTGGTGAATATTTTTTAACTGGGTTCTCCCACCACATTAATTGATAGTTAAAGATTTCATTAATATATCTCAACTATAGAATCTATTCATGATCAATATAACATTATTGACTGAAATAATATCAATGTTTAGGATCCATGATCATCAAAATATGGGTATTAATTGATGAGGTGTACCATTAGTGTATGAATTATAAAGACATAGTTGTTTTGAGAAGTTCACTTTAGAACGTGAATTAAATATGAGGATTTTTTATTCGGAATTATTTGATTGATTGTATTAGGAATAGAAAATTTTTAGATAAAGTAAAAATTATTTATTTGACTATGTGTGTGTTAATTTTTGATTTATATAAATTAATTTTTTTTCGTATGGAATGTATTTAAGGGGACTCTATTGTAATGTCCAAGAGATATCTAGACTTAACGTTTTTATTAATATCTGTGGGTATTCTGTTTTTTACAATTATATATGAAAGATAATAATTATAATGATCTCAAAATAATGTTTTTATTGGTCCATTAATCATAAAATAGGTTTTTTACATAGGTAATTTATTTTATTGGGAACCCAATAGGGTGATAAGAGTTTAGAAGGTTTTTTTGACAAATGATGGGATAAAGTAAAAAATTTAAAACTATATTATAAACAGTGCTACGTCAGGGAAGTGGGATTGTAACTTCATGTAGTTTTAATCAATTTTAGTTAAATATGTGTGTTAACTATAAGTTTCTATTTTTAGGTTTTAATGTTTCATAATTTGTTATATGATTTTTTAACTATGTGTACAGATAGTGTTGATGGGATTTTATAAAATCTTTTAAATTTAAAACCCAATACGTAATCCTTCAATGCCAGTAAATAACCTTGAAATTCTATTGAATGATTTTAGGGAATTTATAGGGTGATTTTGAGAGATTTCTTTCACAATTTAATTATTTTATCTCATTTATGTGATCAACAGACACTAGACAAAAGGTATGTAATTTTATGAATCTTTATTCATTGATCTTTATCCCAATCCTCTCACCTCTCAGTATCCGATTACGGTGGTTTAAATATAGATTCCTGAGGATATATTGATTCATTCATGGTTCTAATAATAATTCCATGAGTTTCATAATTTTGAATATAGTATATTATTTTATATATATTATGTTCTATAGAGTTTTGATTAATAATTTTATAAAACTCCTCTTTGTGCATTGAAAAATAAATTTTGTAATAGAAATATAGGAGTGAGATGTTTTTGAAATTTAATTTTGAGGTATATTACTATAAATATTTTCTCTTAACTATGTATAACTAGGGATTGATTTAATTTTTGTGATAATTAAATAAATTATAATAAATATTAAAATTATAATAATATTGGTGTAGTAAATAAATTTGTTATGATATAGTGAGAAAATGTGATATGATTTTATTTTCATGAAATTATGAATAAATTTTATTTAATAATACATGTCTTATATAAACAAATTTATAATATAATTTCATGAGTTAAATATAATATTGAATTTAATTATTTGTTTCATGAATGTTATTAATGAATTACTATTCATATTAGAATATTTAAATGTTATATATAAAAAATGAAATGATGAGAAAATATTAAATATGTTAAAAAATTATGGATAATGTTGGAATTAGTTTGAAAATTAATGGAGTGGACTATTAGATGATTATGATTTGAATATGAATTTTTCTCTTATTCATCCCTTAAAGAAAGGATATGTGGTTCTTAAAATTGATTAATTTATATGTAACATTTAACAAGTTTTTGATTAATTTTTTATAACATATAAATTTTATATTAAAATGTAACTATATTTGTTACAATTACCATAATGTGAGGATGTTAAATTAGTATAACATTAATTTATGGGTAACATATAATATATAAAAATTATAATATGAGATTGAAAATTTAATTAATATGGTATGTAAATTAACTTGTAAATGTATTATTGGAAAATAATGATGAATATGGATTCTATGAGAATGAGGTTGGATAATTATTTTGAATTTTGTAAGTGGGAAGTGTACGTGGATTTTATGATAAATTTTGATAATATTTATATTATAAGTATATATTTTTATTTTAATTGTAGTTGTATAATCCTAAATTTTTTGTGTTTTTAGTTTAACTGTCTTTGGTGTGAACTTATTTTTCCCATAACCATATCAATATATGGTGGTTATTATTGATACATTTTATCTATAAGAGGATATTAACGGTGTGACTACATATTTTAAAAAAAAATAATGGATGAAAAGGGATTTCATATGGGTTGAGCCAATAAAAATTCTATAATAATCTATTTAATATTTACTTGCATAAGTGATAATGTTAAGAATGGGGTTGAGAAGGTGATTTGAATATTCATGATTTTTTATTTTTTATATATATACTTCACAAATTAATTACTATTAATAAAATAAATAATACCTATGTGATAGGGGAGTAACCTATAGATATTATATTCATGAAAAAACCTACATTTTTATGATATGTATGGATTTATTTTGCGAAAAAATACCTCCATGTATCTACGAAGTGTTTTTGGGTTGATTATGATTATTGAAAAAGAAGGTTGAAAATATTATTTGTGTAGTTACATCATTATTTTTTAATAGTTATGATAAAAAACATACAATATAATGTAATGGATACTCAATATGTAGTACATAATTCTTCATGTACATGGGGGCGTTATTTCATAGTGTTTTTCAAATTTTTGGGGTCCAAAATTTAGATGATGAATATTGTTTTTTTGAAAGGGATATATTTTCAAGTAAATGTAATAATTTGTGTTTAACGGTGAAGGAAGTAAAGAATTTTACATGAATGTGATGTTTCAATACCAACATATAAAAATTCAACAAAGGGTAGTGGTACATGAAATTTCTAAAACTACACGAAAGTCCGAGGTGCATAATAAAGGAGGAGTTTCTCATGCCTGAAAAAGAGATATTGTGTTGTGCAGTGAAGGAAACAAAAAAACATGATGTTATGGGCTTTAAAGAAGTTACATACATATTTGAGGGTTCATGAGGAAGTTAATAACAAGTTCGGTCATGTCTATAAATAAGTGGATACCCGTCTCATTTTAGAAGTTGAACCCTTGGATAATATCATGGATCAAAATTATAAAAGGGATGTGTGAATATATTTCCTAAAAGAAAAAAGTATTCACTATGTTCAGAAATGGGACATGTTTCTATAATATCAAATTATTTCCATTACAATCCAATATTTTCATGCAATTTGGAGTTCCATGAAAAAACATAAAAGTTGAGTGCAACATGGTAGAGTTTCACCCAAGTCATCCAAAGGTTGTGTTAAAAATGGTGAGAAAACCTATAAGGAATTTTCTCAAAAATTCTATTGTAAAAGGTTATTAATTAGGTTGATAAAATTTTAACATAATTAAATAATAAATGTGGTGTAATAATTATTGATTTATGTGATCAAAAGAATAATATTCCTAAGGAGAAGTGAGAAAACATCATTTGATGGAGCATTATATTTTCTAAATTGTAATTTATTGTAAACAGGATGGATAGTGAGTTCAGTAGAAAATTTATAATAGCAGTTTAATTTAGGGGATTTGGTACTTAGAAACATTACCTTTGTATGCTCCTTGTACATAGTGCAGTGCTGGTGAACCATGTAAATTTTTTGTGTCTTGTTCATGATATCATTTCTGTTCGTACATTGACACTTTAAATAGAGAGAATAGTATTAGCTATAATGAATAAAAAATATCTAAAAGGGGAGATGTTTTAGTCTATCATACATTTATTCACCCCTCTCAAAGGATATTTTACCTATATGGGATAATAATTTATATCTTATTGAAAGCTTACTCTTAGTGTTTCTCTCTCAAGAGTTTCAATGGAGGTTGTCAGTCATAAAGGCATTATGATCATAAATGGAAAAAATATTCAATTTTAGAATAATAAGATTTATAATTACATTAAATCATTAGGATTGGTTGTATTTACTATAGAAATTTATGGGTTTTTGTCTAGTGTGGATAATTATGGTTTATTAGAAGTCGAACAAAAGGAATTGAATGATGACGCCAAAGGAATAAATTCCTTAGTGAGAGCCCTAAAAAAGATATATATACAATAGTTTTGTTTTTTAAGTCATCACATACTATCCAGGAAAGTATGAAAAATATTTATTAGGGAAACTAATAAGTGAGAAAACTAAAATATTTGGTTCTACTGAACTAGTAGAAGGATATATTAAATCACTCTAATGAGTCAATCAATTTATTCATTTAAGGGTTGAAATTTTTTATAGACAATTTTTGTGGTATTGTAGATATCCATGATTATATCAATATCATCAATTGTATAGTAAAAATATTTCCACCTCAGTTCAATTGAAAAGTATTTGTACGAGAAGATAATGACCCAAAGGAGACGACACTAGATAGGCTACACAGTACCCTTATCACATACGAGATGAGAAGTTATGACATTGAGTTAAAGGGAAAATGGATGTCCAAATAGGTGGAATTCAAGGATATGAAGAATATTTATATTAATGATGTCCAATAATAAGACAAGACAAATGAGGTCATGTCATTTATTTCTCAAATATGAAAATAGGAAAATATGAAACAGAATATTCAATGGGAAACTTCCACTTGTAATATTTTTATGTGGAAGGATTTAACATCTTGTTACGAGGTTCCCCATGAATATACAAGATGATGATGTGGATGTATAAAAAATCCTCATAAAGAAGTCTTCAACCAATGTTAAAGGAAATCTGTTTTTTTGGAGAAGTTTATTCAAAAATAAAATATTCCTTCACAATAAAATTATAGTTCATAAGAATATGATGTTAAGGAGATAGTAAAATATAAGGATCATTGAGAAAATTCTATTGTGGAAGATTTAGATATCTCCCAGACATGGGGAGAAAACAATAATGATGAAGAAGATTTCATAGGAAGAGTTGAACTCCATGCAAATTTTGAAGCTACTCTTGATGACAATGATTATTACAGAGCTAAAATACATAAATACAATATATTGGTCATGATTTCAAATTATATATGTAGTATAAAGAATAATAAAATTATGAGTTAATGGATTAAATTGATATGGTTTATTTATCAATGCTAGGGAATCAGAAAAAGTTGTTGAGTACAAGCTCAAAGATGAATAAGAGAAATGAGTGGCTGAAGGTTTCAATATCATATAAAAAGGAAAAATATAACATATTAAATAACTTGAAGAGGAATTCATTAACCTATGAATGAAATAAAAACATTGTGAGATACTCTGGACACCTAATATGACATCAGATTCTCAGGAAATATAATTATGGAAGTGGAGCATAGACATCCAGTAAAATACAACAAACAATAAAATCAAAATTATAAACCGTTTAAGGGGAATGATAAAAAATAGAAAGATATGATGATTTTTGTCAAACCAAAAGTTCCCACTCTGATGTTAAAATTTTATTTGGTTATTAATTAGAATCATAAGACATAAAAGACCCAAGTTATAATTGGTATGTTGATAATTTATAGTACTACACCTAGTATCAGGTGTTATGGATTTGGAAAGTTGAGACATTCTAAAAATGTATGTTCCATAGTAAAAATGTGTTGAAGGGAATAAGAGAAATAAAATTTCCCACATATTTTAAAATATTCAAATAATAATTTTAATGTTCACTAGTCTTGGAATGGAGGATACATACACAAGGAATGATAATTCTCATCAACGGTGTGGAGGAATGCAACGGAGTGAACCAAAATTGGTCATAAGTAACAACTGAATGAATCATAAAGTGATTTGAAAACTAAAAATAGATTTTGAACACAATAATATAAAGTTGTTCAATAATAATATGATGAATATAATGAATATTAGTCCATAATAGTTATTAAGCTAGTGACATGGATCAAAATAAATGATTTGAATATAAATTGTTCATAGAAATTCCTCTTCAAGAACCAGATCGTACTAGTGTATGGATCCTTGATATTGGATACACATCATATATAATGGTAAATAATGATATTGTTGTTGGAATGAAATATTAATTGTAATTATTTAACAAATTGTAAATGATGAAGGTTTGATGTTTATTGAAACGATAATTTTTTTTGGGGAAACGATATGAGTTTTTCTGATGCCTTGGTTGTTGAATCTCTCCATCACAAATTATTAAATGTTACTAAATTCTGTGACTCGAGATATGAAATATTTCGTACCAGGAATTTATCTATTGTCAAAGGAAATGGTGGTACATTTGTTTTATAAGGAATGATGGTAAGGGTAAATATCTACCTTGTGACCAGAGAAGAAGATATGTTATTTCTATCTAAAGAGAAAGAAACCTGGATGTAGAATAAAAGTCTTGGTTTTCTATGTCATATATCCCTAGAATTTCTACCCAAATGTGATATAGCTTGAGATCTTCTATATCTATCATGTGATTGTACAAACATGTGAATTCTTTGTCCATAAAGAAATTTTATAGGAATTAGGTACAAGGTGAAAGAATAGAATTCAACAAAGAGTGCTTGAGTTGGTGCATCATGATGTGTGTCGACATAGCTCACCAATATCCATTGCTCGGAATATTTGTTTTGTTCTTTTCATTGATGATTTCAGTAGGATGGAATGGGTAATTTTCCTTGAAAACAAGTCTAACATATTAATTTATACAAAAAATATCCGAGGGAAATCTAAAAGGATTCATGTATAGAAAATTCGGCAGATTCATACTTATAATGGTTTAGAATTAACAAAAATCCTTGTGTAGGATTATCTTAAGGAACACGGGATAATGAATCAAGATTCATTATTGATAAATCCATAACATAATAGAGTAGTTGAGTGGAAGAATTATATCATAAACAATATGTCCTAAAAAATATAATTGAAAAGGACCTACTAGAAAAATTCTAGATGGATACTTTTTTGAAGTCTCTCAACATATCCAATATGGATTTTTTTGTGTCCAAAATAAGAGAAGAATCTATATGAGCTATGGTATAGAAATAAAACAACAAAAAAATAAATTCACATATTTTAATGTAAGTGTTTTATTATATATAAGATGAAACACATGAAATTTTAATCGCTTGAAGATGAGGTGATAGTCCTAGGATATTCGGTAAACATCAAAGCTTATAAATGATTCCATAGGTGGATGAGAGTGTTATTTGAAATAAATGATTTTATTATAGTAGAAAATGAATAGAATCTTAAACAACATAGTTAAATGATATTTGATTAATGCATTTAGAAGGTGAGAAATATAGGGGGACTAGAAGTAGAATATGATGACTGAATGAAGATATTAATGATGAGAAGGAGGAATCCTAATAAATTTCTAAAAGGAAGAAGAGTAGTTGAGATGAAATTGATTAGGAAAATATCATTGGTGATCAAAAAGTTCCAATTCAAACACGAATAATCATGTATTTATAATATACATCATTACTATATAATTTAGATTATAAATGTTTTAAAGAAGTAGCTAGATTTGACAATTGGGATCACGTTATGAATGAAGAGCATTAAAAAATTTAGAAGATTATAACATGGGACATTTTTTTGGGACCAGAAGATAAGAATTTTGTCATGGAAAATGGGTTGTACAATAAAATATAAATTAATATGGATTTGTAATTTTCAAAAAAAATAAATAGTGTGAAAGGGATACTCCATCTAGAGAATAGAAGTTCATGATACAGTTTATCGTGTTGCAAGGATTGAAACTATTAACCAATTCTATGACATAACAGTGAAAATGAATTCAATTATATCCATATGGGTGTCAAGTGTACATTTAATAATTTATTTATGGATGAAGAGGGGTTTATCGAGCTTCGAGATGGTTTTCTATTTCATTAATATGGTAATATTGTTTTCTATCTATGGAAGGCTCTATATGGGATGAAGAAATCACTGATATCTTCCATTTTAAAAGATGATTAATTTTTGAAAAATCATGGATTTTAGCATGGTGGAGTTGATTACGATATATATGTTAAAAAATAATATAATAAATCCATTATAGTGTTGTTTTATGTCAATGACATAATAGTTTTTGGATCAGATGAAGCATAGGAAAAATAGTTTGTAGAATTCATGAAAAGGGAGTCTGAAATATCAATGATTGGTGAACTGACCTTTTTTACATGGATTACATATTACACATGGAATGAATGAAACATTTATTTCTAAATACAAATATGAAAAGGTGGATTTTGGAATATTGTAAATGGATAATTACAAATACATGATGACTCTGGTGGCTACCCGGATTAAACTATCACAAGATGAGGAAGGAAAAGTGTTTAACATCACAATATAGTGGAAGATAATTGGTAGTTTATTGTACATCAGAGAGATAAGAAATGATATTTTTTCTTCCACATGTCAGCATCATGTTATAAAAAAAATAAAAAATAAATCCACATTCATGTAATAAAATATAATACTTCAATATATCAAGGGAACATTGGATTTCAGTTTATAGTATAAAAATAAATTTCAGAAGGAGTTATTGGGAGATATAGATGAAGATTGGTTCTGATCAGTAGATGATAGAAAATCCACATCAGGTGGTTCATTATATCTTGGAATATTGTGTATTTCATGGGTATTCAATAAATAGTATTTTATTTCATTGAGAACCATAGAAAATACATATGTTGCGGATACAGAATCATGCACACAGTTATTGCGGATAAAGAAAATACTTAATGATATGGGAGTTGAATTGAAGTCTTGAATTGTAATTCATTGTGATAATTCAAGTTTATTAAATAAAAAAAAATTAATTCCATCACTCTTGTATGAATCACATTGAAATCAAGTAAAATTTTATCACGGAGAAGGTGGAACATGTTCTTGTGATGTTTTCGTATATTCCTACATAACTATAGGTTTCCAAACTTCTGACTAAAGCGTCGCCCAAAGGAGTGTTTGAAATACACTAAAAATATCCTCATGTTAAACCAACTCCCCACACATAAAAAGTGTGGTCGTGGGACCCCCTCTACCTGAGGTCTAGTATGTTTTCCCTTATATGTTGACATGTGTTATTTACAATATTTGATCCACAAAGGAGTGAAATTTGGGTTCTGTAATGTCTTGAAAAATATGTGTAATTTTTTTTAATTATATGGAATTATTCTGAGACTGCACATTTTTAGGGAATGTGATTCCGAGGCCTGGTGAGCCCAAAATGAAAATTTGAAAATTTTTAAGGTACGTTCAATAAATGTGCGATCATGTTTTACAACAATTTTAAATGGTGCTAAGATAAAAAATTTGAGGGCACTGTTGAACTTTGAATGCTAGGATTCACCAATAAATGACATAAAATCAGATGACAGGGGCCGATTGGTAATGTTTTTTTCTTGAATATTCGAGAGAAATAATAAAATAATTTAAAACAATTATTTTATTTCTTTTCTCACCATTGAGTGGTGGATGACGATGCTGTGGTGCAACGATGAGGCATCAATGAGGCACATTAATGGAACTCATTAATGGCTCGTTAACTCATAGAATAAGGAAAATTTAATGATGCATAATAGCGACACTCTTTCCTAAATGAAATGGTGTAACGACATGACGTCATAGTGCAGTGGAAGTGCAACAACATGTTTCCTTTTTATAGTCTACTACGTTGACGGAACTAGGATCAAAATGAAAGGTTTCTCGGACGAGCCTCTGGAAGACTTATTCTCAAACAATTAATGTTGAACTTCAACGAATGTCAACATCTTTGACCTCCCTCAAAGATCAGAGATGGAAGCAACGAATGGCGCCAATGTCTTGAAACCTTGAGGATAAAGCACTACGGAATCGAATGTCAAAAAGGAAGGGGATTAATTTGGGAATGTTTTTCCCTGTTTTTATTCTAGAAATTATGAATGTGGATCAACCCACGAACATGTTGATGTGAGAATTGCATGTTTAATATGGAGGGTAAATTTGTTGGGATTTTCATTAATTGGGTTTGAATTATCATTTTTTTATTGGATTGGAATCCCCAGACCTCCCATGATTATAAACTTCTAATGCGGAGAGCGTGGGCTAGCCTGGACAAGGCATGAGCCCCTCTGCAGCATGTATTCTTTGTGGACAAGGATCTGAATCGAAGGAAATATGGTTTTGAGACCATCATAGTGATGAAGGCATCCCGAGAGGCCTGTAGGAATATATGTAGCAGAAAATAGAAAACCAATGAAACTTCAGTGGCCTACGGATGGTGCTGTTGGCACGACACCACAAGCACGGTGGCAGCGGCGGCCGGCAGCGGCGGCCCGTACACACCATCTTCATGGAGGGAAGCGGACACAACCAGCAACCACATAAGATGAGGCATCTCTCCCTCGACTTCCATTATTGAAAATGGTGGTGCGCCCATCAGCATGTCGTAGCGGCAGGAGGCCACCGTATCCGCGTAGTGACGCGGTTCCATGCGGGTACTGCGAGGAGGGATGGCCCGCATTTGGGACACCCAGACGAGTTGGAACCATGGTCACTCGACCAGGAAAGAAGAGAGGCCCTACGGCGTCCCATGGGGGTAGAAGGGAGAAAGATGCGGCCGGATGCCTCATCCCGGCCAGGTGGCACACCATCGGCCCACACTGTGTGGGCCGGGCTTCTGTCTGGCGTGATGCACCCCCAACCAGCGAGCCAGACTCATGTTCTAGTGGTCCAGATATGAGGTCAAGTGGGCCAGACCCCTGCTGTTGGTCTGGACCCCCATCCAGTGGGCTGGACCCATGCCCTTCGGGCTGGGCTGGACCAGACCGAGTCGTTGGGTGACCCGGTGGGTTGGACTCTCAGCCAAACCGGGCCAGGTCCAGCGAGGCCCATTAGGCCTGGCCCATTGGCGAGGCTGGACTGGACCATCCCAAATATGAAATAGGTCAGTTCAATTTTGATTAATTAACAAATGGTACGTGGTACCCCCTGGCCGGTTTGGTAGTGTCGGTTCGACCAGGTCAGACCGGGCCTAGCCGAAACCGGCCCTTGTTTACTAAAACACTCGTAACATGCAAACCCGATGTCAAATTGATGAGACATTTGTGGTGTTGGGACCCTCTAGATGAGGTAGATATTTTGGAAGGCCATGAGAATGATTTCGTGGATGTTTCTATGTGACGAATTTCTTGATGAGCGGTTCTCCCTGGCACGGTACGTTTGGAACCCTACGGTTGGATGAGACCTAAGGACTATTGAAATTCGACTCTGTGAGACTCGACTATGGTTTAGTGGGAAGCACTTATGTGTGACTTTTTAGGACAATGGTGGGAAGTGGTTATTTGTGTCTTTTCAGGCCCACAATATGCGATGAGGAGGAGTACCTCAGTTGGTAAGATTATTGGGAAACACTTCTGTGTGACTTTGTAGGCCCATGGTATACGATGGGGAGGTGTTCCTAAGAAGTAAAAGGCTAGTGGGAAGAACTTCTATGTGACTTTTCATTCCCATTGTATGTGATAGAGGAGGATTTCTCTAGTAGTCATGGTGTTCGATGATGTGACTGATGATTCTTCAATTACTACCCTAAATGTATACCTGGTGTGAGTTGTCTTATGCTTAATGCATATCAATCTTTCATTGCTTTGAGGATTGATTTGGGGACTTTCCATTGTGTTTGAGGTCCCCTACTGAGTATTTTGTTACTCACCCATGTACGAGCTTCGCCCTCATGTGTTGTGTCTGTGTAGACGAATGACGTTTCGACAGAGGTGCCTAGGGAGACAGGACCAACAAACGCTACAACGGTGACTTGCTGGACTAGGACCAGGCGGGGCCCAGTAGGTTCATGTGGAAAGGAAATACTACTTTGGATTCAAGTAGGTACACCACTCTCACGATTAGGTGGGGTTTTCCATGGATGGGCATCAGAGTTTCTTTTCTATACCTTGCTGTTTTATGTTATTCGGTTGGGTTTGTATTCTGTCCCACTTATATTAGTTGTACATGTACTCAGCTTCATTTTAGTTATACTTATTTACTTTTCTGTGTGTGGGTCTTGGATGGGCATGTGTGTACGTATAGGTACTCAAGAAAATTCCTCCCACAAGAAGGTCGACACCTTCAGTGGTAGTCACATGCCCCTGACATTCGGAAGGTGGGATTTGGGTAGTCACGACATGGGCTGCGAGGGACGAGTCGTGAAAAAGTGGTATCAAAGGTTGGTCAGTCCTACCAAAAATAACTAGATTTTGTGTTTTGTTTTGGGGAAACATTGTTAAGTCTTTCGAGTCTAAATTATAGATTCCAGGAGTCCAGTGTTGGTGCAGTGGCCGACATATCCATACACTAGGGCCTTAAATTTTTCTTTTAGGATCAATACATAAAAACACTAGTTGCATAAGTGTCTTCATATATTATATTTAATAAAGTTCAACTCACTAGGTATAAAATTCTTACCGTGGAACATTTTGATCAATCTGAGGATGCCTCCACGTGGACGACCAGCCAGGATCCCGATACGAGGTTGTGAGGACAGCCCACCTAGCAACGAGGCGTTCGTTCAAGTACCAGTTCTAGAGATGGCCCCATCGGATGGTGCACCGGTGATACCACCACCCAATGGTCAACATATACTATTAGAGGTTCCGATAGAGGATGTATATAGACTCAGCTCCCTAAAATATTTTCAGAGACATAGACCTCCTAGGTTCAGGGGAGAGACATATCCTCAAGTCGTTGAGGACTGGCTGGAGGCAGTGACATGGGACTTCTGCATAGTGGGGACAACGCCTGACCAGATGTGGATCTTGGAAACGAGAATTATACATGGATCTACATGAATATGATAAATATTGACCACCCAGAAGCACAATGAGGCCGCCCTCACCTGGACCGAATTCAAGTGGATTTTCCAGAGGATATTTCCCCGCGAACTTGCACATTGTGCGCATTCCGGAGCTTCTTCACCTACAGAGGTGAAACATGATGCTGGATGGGTACTCAACGAGGTTCACTGAGCTATATATATACTCTATAGATATTTTGTGAGACCCTTTCTTCCATGACTGATCTATTGAGTAGGGACTCAGGCGGGAGATCAGGGAATCATTATTGTCTCTTTTCATCCCCACTCAGGCTGGGTTGTTGGAGCGATCCCTTTTAGATGAGAGATTCTTAGCAAAGCAGGAGCTCGCAACTAGAGATACCATTAAACCCCAGGTTGCGATGTATTTGGTTGGAAACAAACAAAAGATGCGAGGGCCCATGCGGGGAGGTCTCTCAAAGGACAAACCGGGGACTCGGGGTCGGCAGTGTGGGGCTCCCAAACCACAAGGAGTGATTAGGGAACCATGTTATATTTCTCATGCAGCGGTCAGGGACACATGGAATGTGACTAGCCGACCCACCATAATGATGATTAACATATGGTCAAGGGGCCTCTAAGGGATAGGAAGTGGTTTGAGCGTGGAGGTCTGCAGGGTGGCAGACGGGGAAAGGGTGCAGGCTGGGTAGTAGGTGGTGGGAGATAGTTTTAGGTTTTATGGACACCACCCTAGGGTGGTCTACCCCAACTTCATGGAGTAATAGGATATGGGGTGTTTAAAACTTCAAGCAGCAGAGGATTATGACCATGACGCTCCAGAGATGATCTGAGGCACAGTATGTGTATTCTCCACTGTAGCTGCAGTTCTTATATACATGGGTTCTAGTCACTCCTTCCTTTCCACAACTGTCATTCGGAGCTCATAGATTCTGGTGGAGTCTTTGGCTTGATCTATATATCTAGAGACTCATACAAGAAGGGATTCAATGATTACACACTGGTACTGACAGTGTGATATTACTCTAGTAGGTGAGAGGTTCGGATGGATTATCCGAGTAGCAGCATCGAGGCCTTATGACGTAATCTCAGGTATGGGCTGGTTATCCACAGTCCATGCCCAGATTGACTATTTTAGGCATACAGTGTGGTGTGTCCATGGATATGGGACCAGGTTTTCCTTCACCGGTAAGAAGGAAACCATTGCGAAACCAGATAGACTTTATTAGGGAGGGTGAAGCCGATCACTCACTAGTTGGCTAGCCTCACCCTCGGTGCAGTGGATGAGAGGATTACACGATTTTCAGTAGTGGTGGATGATTATGATGATTTTTTTCCTGAGGATGTTCTAGGACTACCTCTTTATTGGGATGTATACTTTTGGATTGACCTTTACCCTAGGATGGTATAGATATCCACACTGGCATATCGGATGGCTCCTGTGGAGCATCATGAACTGAGGGTCCAACTGGAGGACTTTCAAGAGAATGGATTTTTAATTCCCTACGTTTCACCATGGGAAGCCCCAATTCTTTTTTATAGAAAAAAAGGCGAGAGTTTGAGGTTGTACATGGACTTCCAGTGCCTGAACTCGGTGACTGTGAAGAAAAAGTATCCATTACCAAGGATCTATGACGTCTTAGAATAGTTGAATGGATCATGGTGGTTCTAAAATATATACCTCATATCAGGCTCTCACCAACTTAGGGTACAAGATGAGGATTTACCAAAGATAACCTTCAGGTGCCGATAGCACCACTTTGAGTTCCTAGTGATTCCTATTGACATGAACAACGGCCCAACAGTGTTCATGGGACTCATGAACAGGATCCCCCATCCTTACCCTGACTGGTTTTTTGTGGTATTCATTGATAACATCTTGGTGTACTTAGTATCAGAGGAGGATCATGCTACACACCTGGGGTAGTCCAGGATACACTCTGAGAGCACAATCTTTATGATAATATCTCAAAGTATCAGTTTTGGATATTTGAGGTCCACTTACTCGGACACGTCATCTCGGATGTTGGAGTGGCAGTAGATCTAGTAAAGATAGAGGCAATGCTTTCTTGGGAGCCACCGAGGAGTGTTAATGAGGTGAATATATCCTTGGGGTTGGAGGGTTATTATTGGAGGTTCATTATCAACTTTTTAATATTAGAAGAACACTTATCATCTTGACATGGAAGGGAAAACCCTACGTGTGGATGGAGAAATGTTAGCAGATATTATAGGAGCTGAGTTGGAGACTGACTAGTGCCCCATATTGAGACTACCATAAGAGGGAGTTGGGTATGCAGTTTACTGTGATGCATCAAGGACAAGAATGGGTTGTGTCTTGATGGATGAGTGAGTAGTGATCAGCTATGACTCGCGATAGTTGTGGCAACATGAGAATAGCTACATGACCCACGACCTGGAGTTAAAAGTAGATTCCTTTGCCTTAAATATGTGGCAGCACTACGTTATGGGTGAGTGATTTACAATTTACTCGAACCATAAGATTCTCAGGTATATCTTCATCTATAAGGACCTTAAACTGGGATAGAAACGATGGATAGAGTTCCTATAGGACTATGAATTTGTGATAGTCTATATTCTTTGGAAGGGGAATGTAACAACCCAAAAATTCATTAATGAAAATTCCTCCTGGTATAATTAAATGTCTTCTTATAGTTATGTAAAAAATATTAACTTATTTGGTTTTATGTTTTGTATTTAAAAATACAATTATGAAATGTGACCGTTTCTAATAAAGCCGTTGAACATTGATCACGTGATTAGTATAAATATAGGTATTTAGCAAATCCAACTTACATAGACAAAGGAAGCGATGGCCTCATCTAGTAGACTTTCCCCTTAAAAACCCCATTTGTTGGATCTCGAAAAGGTGGTGACATCTTTGCGCTTCGCTCTTGACCAATCACATGCCGAGCTTGAATACATTAAGCTTGAGCGGAACCGCCTATGAGAGAAGGTGAAGTTGAAAGAGACTACCACTTGAGCGATGTTATATGTGCCACCCCAAGAGTTTTTCACCATCGTGCACCTTACCCTAAGGTCTTATGTGGGTGTTTTAAGGGGTTAAGTAACAAGACCCTATAACTATGATTATGTACATTATTTTTGTATATAATAAATAATATACATTCATTTTATTATTGTTACTTTGTAAATTGTTTTTAAAGCACAAATAGTATTTTTATTTCATATTCAACTAAGAAATCTATTTTGACGAATTAAGGGGTTTTTGAATTAAATAATATTTTAAATAAATATTGTTATTCTTATTAAATTAATTTTTATTAAATATAAATTATCGTATAATTTTATGAATGAAATTGTAATTTTTATTACGGTTTGAAAGCCATTTTTGTCAAAACTCATGAATTTTCGATAAATGTCAGTTTTTATTTTAAAAGTGAATATTAAAATATTCAGAAAATTATTTAGATAAAATGAACATTATTTCTGGAATCAGGATGTCAGAGTTATCCAATGGTGAAATTTTCCTAATTTTCTGAGATAGCCAAATTTTTGGGAAAAACTTAAATAACGTTTAAATATATAATGTGTTTAATGACATCATAATTACCCAATAGTGATGTAATAAAATAATATAAACAATATGTTCGAAAAATATTTTTTAACATTAAAATAATGTGATTTTGGGTTTTTTGATTTATTGTAGAAATGTTTAGTGGACCCATTAAGACTTATAAAACATTTTGTATTTTTAAATTGTTTTCCTTTAGAGTGTGACTCACCTGCACAGAAGAAAACCTATTATTTTAAAATTTTAAACCATTGTCATTATAAAATATTTTTTTCCACTCCACTTTGGAAAAAACCATGGGAAAAAACCATGGGCTGGTTTGTGGTTTTGATTAGATTAATGTGAGGTGTCCCAAACCTAAATAATAAACAATTCTACCTCCTTTCCTATATAAACCCACCCAAGCTCCCACTTCCTCTTCTCTCAAAGAATTTATAGTTCTTCCACACTCTCCCTCATTTCTCTATAATCCTCCAAAGGTTTCCCAAGATCCCAATAAGCCTCTCTCAAGCCTCTCTTAAGCGTTTGGGATCACAACGCCAAGTAAAGGATTCTCACTTTCCTTATTTATGTCCAAGTTTCCATATATTGTTATGCCCTTTTATTTTCAATTATAAATGTTGGGGAATTATTTATAGACTCACCCATACTTCCATATTCATTTTTGAATAATGAGAGACCCCCTTTATCTTTCATTAATGCCTCCCATGTACACCTGTTACCAAGCCGAAATTCCGTAAGGAATTTCTCTCTCCACATTTACATTCAAGCAGTTCTTTTGTATTATGTATCAAAATTCCATTAAAATTATTGGGAAATGTATATATATGAACCTCATACTGTCCATTTCATATACATATTATGAGATACCACTTTCTCTATCATCAACCATTTTTATTAATTCTTACGTCATGCCATTACGCTGCCGAAATTACACCGACCTTCCATGACAATGTCATTGTGTAGTGAATACCATTCCCATTTCACTATCAAGGGTATTCACATTTATGAACATTTACTTATTGATTATAAAGCTTCATGAATGTATTCTACATCCCTTTAACGTGGAATAAATGATGATGATTGATTCCATGTTGTACGATCCTTGTTGCACACTTATACAGGAAATGAAATGATTATGATGGGTGCACCCAAATAGAGCTCCAGTGCATTGGATAAAGTATAGTATCATGATACGTCATGTGAAATGAGTGTTGAATCATTCTAATTAAAGTGAAACGAGGGGTTACTTGTGCTTCATGTGCAATGAGGGTTCAATCATGCTCCATGTGCAATGATACTTGGCTCATGCTAATTCCATGTTAAGTGTTGTTGCCACATTTCCATGTTATGATTACCATGCTTTATCATGCCATTTTGTTCATGTTTCTATTGATCTCGATTGATATTCCTATTTTCAACATCTATTGTACTCATCATCTTATTCCATGTTTATTCCCTTATTGGCCTTTATAGCTCACCCTTTCCAAATGTATATCCTCAGGTTATCCCATGAAATGTTAAGTACGAAGGAATGATGTGGTCATGTAAAGGATATTTTCCATAAATATGTTGTGTTATATATTTTAAGTTGTTATGTAATGATCCTACGACCCAAAGACACTAGAAATCTCGACGTTCTATGTTTTATCAAATGAAGTTTATATAATAAATCATGTTTAAGTTTATAATATAGAGCAGGGTTGTTATAATTTGTATCAGAGGATAGGTTTAGTTATTTTTGGGATTAGGATTAGAAAACCCCAGTGAAGCCTTAGGGAAAAGACTAAGTATAATAAAAAAATACCTATGTTTTAGTGAGTATTGAGTAATAGGATTATCAAGAAAATACATCCCTTCCTGGATAGGAGCAGGTAGTGGCAGCTCTGTCACAAATGTTTTCTAGGGGTAAAACCCGAAAACCCTGCTTTGAGCTAGACTCGAACGAGAAATGGTGCACAAAAACGAGCCCTGCTGAACACTTTGTTACGATACTCCTAGGGGATATTCTTTGGTAAATTCACAAGCTTAGTATGCACCATTATTAAGGGGCATAAAAAATTACCTAAGAATATATTTTAGCAAGTAGATAATGGATAACATAGACTAAAGCCAATAGATTCATAAGTTAAGGAAATAAAATCTATTTAGAAGTCAACCATTTCTGTATTTGGATCATCCCCTATGTGTTACCCCTAACATTTCTTTTATTCCAGCCAGTGGCTAGTAATAGGTGGACTCGGGCTAAAAACAGATGTGAAGATCAATGTGATGATTGTGCTAATGAGATGCCCAATCCGATGGGAGCAGGAATCATGAACTTTGTCACGATACTCTCTCAATTAAATCATGTTCTGAATAGAATAATGGGTTAAGAGGAACGTTAAATCCCCCCTAAGAATGAACAAGTCACAATAGAGAGAATCATGAGAAAAGGCCTCCAACTTTTAATGGATCATCTGATCCCAAAATCACCAAACAATGGATCAACTCCATTGAAAAGATCTTCTCCATCCTTCAATGTTTCAAAAAAGGGATGGTTATTCTAGCTGCTTATCATATGGAGGGTAAATCTGATCAATGGTGGACATTGATAAAAAATACCGAGCCTTAGGAGGAGATAGAGGCATCGGAAAGGAAGGATTTATGAAAGATGTTTTTTGATAAATATTTTCCATGCACCCTCCAGATTAAGATGGAAAGGGACTTCTTTTCCCTCAAGGAAAAAGAAAACGAATCTTTCGGAGGGTATGAGGAAAACATTACAAAGCTTTCACGGTATCCTTCTGGCTTTGTCGTTAACCCTAAATTAAAGGTTGACCATTTCATTGGTGTGCTGAAACATAGCCTACAGAAATCTCTAGAGATCTGTGACATCGACAACTATGAGGAAATTGTCTGATGTGCCCTCAAGGATGAAATGGAGATTGAAGAACCTCGGGGGTATCATAGGCATAAGAAGCGTAAGGTGGAATTCAATTATGGAGGTCCAATGGATAAATCCAATGGTTCTAATAAAATCCATCACCCCACTTGCCAAAGGGGTAGAAAGAAGCACCCAGGAAATTGCCTAAATGGGACGAGGAAATTATTTAGGGGTGGAAGAGAAGGGAACCTAGCTATTAACTACCGACAAGAAAAAACAGGTGGCTGTGATAGAGGAGAGGAACACTCCGTTCGAACCTCAATGCATTGTTCATTTCATCAACTGTAAAGAACAATGATAACTTTCAAATCAGTTCCTAAACCCAATTGTTTTTTGAGGCAACAAAAAACCTCTGAGGCAGCAAGGGTGAGATTTTTCCATCACTACCATCGAAGTTAACCATGAAAACGAAGTGGTGATAGGTATGCTATTTATTAATTCAAGAATAGCGAATGTAATTTTTGATTCTGGTTCTATGCATTCTTTTAAATCCTGAAATTTTAGAAGAACAATCTGAACACCACCACAAATCGTGGAGGTAAAGATGTCAGTGAGTATGAAAAACGGGGAAATCATTGCATCCCATGAATATAACTCCTCCCTTGTATTAATTTTTGGATTTTAATTTTCAGCGAACCTCTTCATACTCCCTATGGAAGAATTTGATACATTATCAGCATGTATTGTCTTTTTTATATATAGCTAACATTAATTGACCTGATAGGGAAATCACTCTCCATGTGAAGAATCAACCACCGATTCTGTACATGTTCAAGGAGGAGGATCAATCTTATTTAGCTCTATAATCTCATGTGTGGATATTACTACCCTATGAGCACGCGTATCTGGCTCAGATGATTGAGTCCATGGAAGCAACCATCCTTGAAGACCAGCCTATAATGAGGGAATTTGATAAAGTGGTTCCCGAGGAATTTCTTGGTCTTCATCCAAGAATAGATGTTGAATTCTCAATTGATATTGGGTGTTTCCAATATTGAAGAATCTGTATAGAATGGTTGTTGTGGAGATTGAGGAGATGAAAAAATAACTACAACAGAATTTGGAAAAAGTGTTTATATACGCTGGTGATTCACCATGGGGTGCACCAGTCCTATTCTTCAAGAAGAAGGATGGGTTAATGCGCCTTTGCATCCATTATCGTGAGCACAAAAAAATCACAATAAAGAACAAGTATCCTCTTCCATGAATTAATGACTTGTTCGACCAACTACATGGAGCACAATACTTCTCCAAGGTATATTTGTGATCAGGATATTATCAAGGGCGAAGAAGGAAGATATCCCCAAGACTGCTTTTCGTACAAGATACGAGAACTATGAATTCATATTAATGCATTCCGGACTCACTAATGCTCCATAAATCTTCATGGACTTGATGAATAGAGTCCTTAGAGATTACCTTGACAAATTTGTGGTCATATTTATAGATGATATTCTAATATACATCAAAAAGAAAGAGGATCATGAGGAGAATCTAAGAACTATATTAGAGACCTTGCGAAAGGATAAGATCTATGCATAGTAGAGAAAGTGTGAGTTCTAGTTGAAGTAGGTCTCATTCTTGGGCCATATCATCACAAGCAATGGGATATCTGTGGATCCCTCAAAGATAGCTACAATAGAGGGATGGTCGAGGCCAAAATCGGTAACGGATATTTGTAGCTTCTTGGGGTTAGTTGAATATTATCGACGATTTGTGAGAAATTTCTCATGATTTCCCAACCCTCTTACCAAGCTAACTTGGAACGGAGTAAAGTTTTCTTGGAGTGATGAATGTGAAGAAAGATTCAAGGAGTTGAAAAAGAGGCTTGTCACTGCTCTCGTGCTCACTTTACCCACAAGTGGAGATCTTTTTGTGGTATTTAGTAATTCTTCAAAGAATGGCCAGGGATGTGTGTGGATTCAAAATGGGAAAGCCATTTCCTATGCTTCAAGTCAAAAGAATGTTCATGAGAAGAACTATCCCACACATGACCTCGAGTTGGCTATAATGATATTCACTTTAAAAATTTGGTGGCATTATCTCTTTTGGGAGAAGTGTGAGATATATACGGACCACAAAAGCCTTAGGTATATATTCACATAGAAAGAGTTGAACATGCACCAACGAAGATGGTTAGATATGATCATAGATTATGACTGATCAATCCATTACCACCCTAGGAAAGAGAACAAGGGGGCAGATGCTCTAAGTAGAAAGGACCCAATGATTCTATCATTGATGAGAATTGAGAAGGATCCAAAATTATTATATTTGATGAATATGGACATGGTAATCATAACGAAGGGAATATCACCAATCCTTACACAAATGATTGCTCAACCATCTTTTTTGGAAAGGCTAAATGATGCTAAAAAGGATGATGTGGGAATTTAGAAAAATGTTGAAGTATTCAGAAAAGGTAAATCCTCAGAATTCAATGTTAATAAAGAAGTTTTAGATTTTGGATAAGACTATGTCTTCCATTATGTCCGAAGCCGAAAAAGGAACTTTTGGATGATGGGAATAGTTCAAATTTATCTATTCATCCAGGAAACAAAAAGTTGTATCGAGATCTCCAAGAGCATTATTGGTGGGATAATATGAAGAAGGAGATCACTGAGTATATATAAAAGTGCCTGGTGTGTCAGAAGGTGAAGGTAGAGTGGCATAAGTCTAAGGGGAGGATACATCAATTGCCCATACTAGCATGAAAATGGGAGAAAATCACCATGGATGTTTTCACTAGACTTCAGAAGACCTCCAAAGGAAACAATGCAATCTGGGTTGTTGTGGATCGACTTACAAATTCTACACCCTTCATTGCAATTCAAGAGGATTTCTCATTGGATAAACTGGCAGAGATATATATCAGGGAATTGGTAAGGCTACATAAAGTACCACTATCTATTGTATCCGATCAAGATCCAAGATTCACCTCTATGTTTTGGAAGAGTATTCAACATGATCTAGATACTGAGCTGAAGTTCAGTATGGATTATCATCCTAAAACAAATGGCCAATCCGAGCGGACTATCCAAAATCATGAGGAAATGTTGAGAGCATGCTCAATGGACTTCAAAGGAGGATGGGATCAACATATTACTTTGGTTTAGTTCTCTTATAATAACAGTTTCGACTCAAGCATCTGAATGGAACCTTATGAAGCCCTGTATGGGAAGAGGTGTAGAAAACCTGCATGTTGGGATGAGTCGGTGAGCGTAAGCAGCTTGGACCAAAAATGATCAATGAAATGGTGGAGATGGTGAAAACCATTCAACATCATATCAAGGCATCCCAGTTTCAAAATAAGAGTTATTTAGAGAACCATCAACAGGACCTTGAGTTTAAAGTTGGAGACATGGAATTTCTACATATATACCTATTGAAGAAGGTCATGAGGTTTGGAATGAAACGGATGTTAAGTACTAGGAACATCGACCCCTTCGAGATTTTTCATCGTGTCGAGGTTGTGCCCTATCAACTATCACATCCACCTACCATGTATAAATTACAATATTTCTTTCATGTATCCCTCTTAAGGAAGTAAATACCAAAACCTTCACATGTACTCTCTTCAGAGGTAGTGTAGTTAGAGGATGATCTTTCTTACTAGGAGCAACCTGTGAAGATCTTAGATCATAGGGAAAAGTCTTACGAAATAAGATGATTCCCCTCGTGAACGTGTTGTGGAAGAACCCAAAGTTAGGAGAAGTGACATGGGAATAGGAGGAAGTGATGAAGTATAGTTACCCTCATCTTTTTTAATGTGTGAAAAGGGAATTTTGAGGTTGAAATTTCTTAACGGGGGAAGATTGTAACGACCCAGAAATTCGTTAATGAAAATTAATCATGGTCTATTTAAATTTCTTCTTATGGTTATGTAAAACATATGAACATATTTGGTTCTATATTTTGGATTTTAAAATACCATATTGAATTGTGACCGTTTCTAATATAACCATTGAAAAATGATCACATGATTAATATAAATATAGGGCTTTAAGAAATCCAATTTACACAGACAAAGGAAGCGATGACCTCGTCCATTAGACTTGCCCCGTACAAATCCCATTTGTTGGAGCTCGAAAAAGAGGCGTATTCTTTGGGGTTATCTCTTGACCAAGCCCAATATGAGCTTGAATCCATTAATCTTGAGCAGAACCGCCTATGAGATAGGTGTACGTTGATAGAGATTACCACTCGAGCAATGTAATCTGAGCCACCCCAAGAGTCTATCACCTTCGCGCACCTTACCCTTAGGTTTTATGTGAGTCCGTTAAGGGGTTATGTAACAATAACCTAGCACTATGATTATGTACATTATTTTTGTATTTAATAAATAATATACTTTCATTTTATTATTGTTACTTTGTAAATTGTTTTTAAATCCCAAATAGTATTTTTAGTTAATATTCAACTAAGAAATCTATTTTGATGAATTAATGGATTTTTTAATTAAATAATATTTTAATAAAATATTTTAATTGTTATTATATTACTTTTTATTAAATATAAATGATCATATAATTTTATGAATGCAATTGTAATTTTTATTAATGTTTGAAAGCCATTTTTGTCAAAACCCATGAATTTTTGACAAATGTCAGTTTTTGTTTTTAAAGTAAAAATTAAAATACATAGAAAATTTTATAGATAAAATTAATAATATTTATGGAATCAGGATGTCGATATTATCCAATGGTGAAAATTTCATAATTTTCCGAGATAGTCGAATTTTTGGGTAAAAAAATACCGTTTAAATATATAATGTGTTTTATGACATCAAAATGACGCAATGGTGATGTAATAAAATACTATAAACATTATGTTCTGAAAATATATGTTTTACCATCCAAATTATTTTATTTTGGATTTTTTTATTTATTTTAAAAAGAATTAGTGGACCCTTCAAGACTTATAAAACATTTTGTCTTTTTAAATTGTTTTCCGTGAGAGTGTGACTCACCTCACATAAGAAACCCTATTATTTTAAGAAGTTCGTTAATTGGACTTGTAAAATATTGTTTTCCAATACCCTTTGTCAAAAAACATGGGAAAAAACCATGGGATGGTTTGTGGTTTTCATTAGTTTATTGTGAGGTATCCCAAACCTAAATAATAAATAATTCCCTATCCTTTCCTATATTAACCCACCCAAGCTCCCACTTCCTCATCACTAAAAGAATTTGGAGTTTTTCCAAACTCTACCTCCTCTCTCTAGAATCCTCCCAAGGTGACCCAAGATCCCACAAAGCCTATCTTAATCCTCTCCCAATCCTTTGGGATCACACTTCCATGTAAGGGATTCTCACTTTCCTTATTTATGTCCAAGTTTCCGTATATTGTTATGCCCTTTTATTTTCAATTATAAATTTTGGGATATGATTTATAACCTCCCCCATACTTCACTCTTCATGTTTGAATAATGAGATACCCCCTTTATCTCTCATTAATTCCTCCCATGTACACTTGTTACCATGCCAAAATTTCATACGGAATTTCTCTCTCCTCATTCACACTCAAGAAATTATTTTGTATTTTGTATTTAAATTCCATTACAATTGTTGAGACATCTATCTATATGAACCCCTTACTTTCCATTTCATGTAAATATTATGATACACCCCTTTCTCTCTCATCAACTATTTTTTTGAATTCTTACATCACGTCATTACGCTGCCGAAATTGCACCAACTTTCCAAGCTAATGTCATTGTGTAGGGAATACCATGCCCATTTCTCTATCAAGGGTATTCACCTTTATTCAAATTTACTTACTTATTATAAATCATCATGTATGTATTCCACATCACTTTATCCTGGAATAAATTATGATGATTGATTCCATGTTGTACGACCCATATGGCACACTTATGCAAGATATGAAATGATTATGAAGGGTGCGCACTAATAGTGATCCAATGCATTCGGTAAAGTATAGTATCATGATTCTTCATGTGAAATGAGTATTGAATCCTGATAATTCAAGTGAAATGAGGGGTTACTCATGATTCATGTGCAATGAGGGTTTACTCATGCTCTATGTGCAATGAGCCTTAGCTCATGTTAATTCCATGTTAAGTGTTGTTGCCACATTTCCATGTTATGATTTTCATGATTTATCATGCCTTTATTTGCATGTTTCTATTGTGATCCATTGATATGCCTATTTTATAACATGTATTGTATTCCTCATGTTATTCCATGTTTATTCGTTTACTGGGGTTTATAGCTCACTGTTTTCTTATGCATGTCCTTAGGTTATACCATGCAATGTTAAGTACGTAGGAATTATGTGGTCATGTAAAAGATGTTTTCAATAAAGATGATGTGTTCTATGTTTTATGTTGTTATGTAATGATCCTAATCCCCAAAGACACTATGACTATCTATATTCTATGTTTTATGAAGTGAATTTTATGTAATAAATCATCTTTAAGTGTGTAATAAAGAGAAGAGTTGTTATAGGGAATGAGGTGGAAGGTGCTCTTAGCAGGAGGACCGGTTTGTAGCTACTGAGTGAGGTGACAAAGAAGTTATACATGATGCAGATATCCTTCATGGATGATGGTGGAGTTCCTTACCTTCAGTTGATGACAGTTACTCCCCCACTTATACAGCAAGTTAGGGACGCATATCTAGAAGATGATGACTGCAAGACCCGAAGTGCTCATTTATCCTCAAGATGGGCTCCTGGTAGATTTTTGATAGGTGGGGAGCACATCATCCTTTTCATAGGGTGCACTGTAGTACCAGTGACATTATGTGAGGAGGTGTTGAGGGAGTTCCTTACTTCCTATTTGGTGCTACATCCTGGAGTGGTGAATAATTACTAGGACCGCTGACATCAGTATATGTGTCTTGGATGAAGAAAGCAGTGACCAAGTTCATTTCACGATGCGTCACGTGTCATCAGGTGAAGGTGGTGTATCAGGTTCGAGAAGGCTTGGCCCTACCAATCGAGGTACAATATTGTAAATGGGATGGTGTCTCGAATGAATTTTTGATGGGTTTACCACGTACATCCAAGGGCCACGACTCTATTTGGGTGATTGTTGACTGACTCACCAAGTCAGCTCACTTCCTACCCATCCGGGAGAAAGGACTGGTAGAGGGATTAAGATGCCTCTATGTCTGAGATATAGTGTGACTTCACGGGGTGCCATCGACGATCGTTTAATATCATGATGCTCGCTTTAAATCCTTCATGTGGAGGGGATTACAGAGGGAATTTGGGACACAACTATGCTTGAGCACCAATTTTCATCCCCAGATGGATGGTCCGACAGAGCGGACCATATAGGCCTTGGAGGATATACTATGTGCTTACATCATGGATTTTGTTCACAGTTGGGATGGCCACCTACCACTGTTGGAGTTTTCATAAAACAACATCTATCACTACACCATTAGAATGGAACCATTCAAGGATTTGTACAGGCAGCCTTATAGATTACCCTATGATGGGCATACCCTAGGCAGTCAGAACTCCAGAGTCTGGAGTTGGTATGGGATACCACTGAGAAGGTTCAGATCATCCCGGAGCAAATGAGGACTGCAAAGAATAGGAATAATTCTTATGCCGATAGGAGACAGAGAACCTTGGAGTTTTAGGAGGGAAATAATGAATTCTTTTGGGTCTCACCACGATAAGGATTGCCGAGATTTGGCCGAAGCGTCAATCTATCTTTAAAGTTTATCTGACCTTTTCAGATCCGGATCAGAGTTGGCGGGGTGGCATACCGCCTATCTCTTCCCCCACAGATGAACCAGGTGCATTATGCTTTCCATATGTCACATCTAAGGAGGTACGTGCATGATCAATCACACATCATCAGCTGGGGAGAGTTGTACATTGATGATGGGGAAACACATGTATATTTCCTGGGGGAGATAGAGGACCAACATGGGTGGGTACTACAAGGGAGGTGAATTACTCTAATGCACTTTTGGTGGCATCATGGGAATCTCCAGAAGAGCACATGGGAGTGGGAGGCCTAGATTTGTGATCAATACCCCCATCTATTTGATTAGTTTTTGTTTTCACTTTCATGGACCTGAAGACCTATGGTGGGGAGAATTTAATGTCTCAGAAATTACGTGAATTGTTTTTAATTATATGGAATTATTCTAAGTCCACACTCTTTGAAAACACGTGATTCTGATGCTCGGTGATCCCAGAATGGAATTTTAAACTTGGTATATGGTACGCTTATTAATCATGCGAGCAGGTTCTTCTATCTTTTGAACTGGTGCTTGGATTGAAAATCCAAGGGTACCGTTGAACTCAAAATGCTGAGATTCTCCTAGAAATGACATGAAATTTGTTGGAAAGGGCTGAGTAGAAATGTTATTTTTCGGACTTTTGAAGAAAAATAATAAAACATTTAGTGGAATTATTTTATTTCTTCACTCACTGTTGACTGTAGTTCGGTGATTCTGTGGTGCAGCGACGAGGTGGTGATGATGCACATTAATGTAACTCATTAATGGACCATTAACTTGAAACATAAAGACCCTTTAATGACGCGTAACTACGACATTGTTTCATAAATGAAACATCATAACGACACAATGTCGCAGTGCATCGGAAGCGCTACAATGTGTTTCCATTTTATAGTCTAATGCATTGGAGGAACGAGGATTAAACTGCAATGATTCTATGAAGAGCCTCTGGTGAACTAACTCTCCAAAAAATAATTACAATCTCCGATGAGCGTCAAAATCTTTGACACCCCTCAAAGATCAGTTCCAAAAGTGATGAACGATGTGACATCTTGAATCCTTGAGGATGAAGCACTACGACATCGAATGTGAAAGAGGTATGAGATTAATTTGTGCAAGTTCTTCCATGTTATTATTCTAGAAATGATGAACGTGAATCAACCGAAGAATAGTTTGATCCGCGAATCATGTGTTTACACAAGAGGTTACCTTTTTTGTGATTTTCTTTAACCGGGGTTGAATTTTCATTTGTTCATTGGACTGAAATCCTTGGAACTACCATGATTATAAAATTTTAACATGGAGGGTGCGAGCCAACATGAAAAAGACCAGAGACCCTCCTCCATGTGTTTTCATTGATTAAAAACATCTAAATCAACAGAAATAATGATTTGAGACCATTGCGGTGATTGTGGAAACCTGAGAGGCCCATAGGCACAGACATATCGGAAAAACAGACCACCATGTCATCTCTGGTGGACCATAGAAGGTACCTTCATTGTAGAGGCATCGGTGTCCATCCCACACCGGCAACGTGGAGGAAGACGATTCCAATAAGATATTGAGGAAGTGGAGGCCGCCGGTCCATGCCGGTCACACTGGAGGACGACGACACACCCGTCACCACATCGTGATGGAAGGAAGTCATGGCGTGATGTGGAACCAGGCGCGAACTACCTGGATGGGTGGACCACATCCATGCCACTCAGATGATTTGGCGCTATGGTCACTTGACCCCGGAAGGAGGGAGGCCCGACGGTGTTTTACAGGGCAGCAGGGAGCCGGAGGCGGCTAGATGCCATGTCCCGGCCAGGTGGCTCAACACCGGCTTGCACCGCGTAGGCCGCGCTTCAGGCTGGCGGGCCGAATCTGTGGTTCAGTGGGCCGGACCCAACTCGTTAGGATGGACCTACACCCAGTGGGTCAGACCCATGCCTGTATGCTAGAACTACTTCCTTCTGGCCGGGCCGAACTAGACCAGGTCACCGGGCGACCCGACGGGCCTGACCCTCAGCTTAACCAGGCCAGGTCCAGTGAGGCCCATTAAGAATGGCCCATTGGCTAGTTCGGACCCGACCATCCCATAACCAAACCAGGTTAGGTCATGTGTATTGAATTAAATTAATGAATGTGGTACCCCCGGGCTGGGTTGGTCAGGTCGGTTTGATCGAGTCAGACCGAGCCCAGACGCAACCAGCCCCTGTTTACTAAGGAGCATGTCACATGCAAACTGGATATTCAGTTGATAAGTTGTATGTTTCATTGGTACCCTCTAGATGAGGAGGGTATTTTGAAATTATCTGAGGAGGATTTCATGGAATTTGAGATGCGACGAATGACATGAGGATAGGTTCTCGCAGGCATGAATGGTACGAAACCCAGTGCCTGGCTGAGACCTGAGGACTTCTAAATTTTGAATTTGCGAGACATGAATATGGACCAATGGGAAGCACATATGTGTGAATTTTAAGGACCATGGTGGGAAGCAGGTATGTGTGAATTTTCAGGCCCACAATATGCATTGAGGAGGAGTACATTAGTCTTCCATGATTAGTGGGAAGCACTTATGTGTGACTTTACAGGGCCACAATACGCGATGAGGATGTATACCTAACCAGTCCAAGGTTAGTGGGAAGCAATTATGTGTGACTTGGTAGGCCCTCTGTACTCAATAAAGGACAATTTCTCCAGTAGATGAGGTGTTCGATGAAGTCACTGATGATTCCTCTATCACTACCCTAAATGTAAAACTGGTGTGATCTATCTTGTGCTTTGTTATTATGGTTCATTCTTTACTTTGATTATTTCATTGTGGTTTTCATTTGTGTTTTGGGGTCCCCTCTTGAGTATTTTGTTACTCATGTGTGTTGTGTCTGGTGAAGAGTATTGGCTTTTCAACAGAGTGGACCATGGAGATGGTACCGACGAACACTAAGATGGTGGACTTGGTGGTCTACAACCAGGCAAAGCCCAGTAGGTTCACATAGATAGGATGTACTACATCGAATTCCAGTAGTTACACTACTCTCATGATTAGGTGGGATTTTCTACATATGACCATCATAGATTCCATTCTATACCTTACTGTTTTTAGTTATTCTGTTGGGTTTGTATTCTTTCCCACATGTATTACTTGTACTTTTACACAACTTCGTTTTAGTGATACTCATTTCTTTTTTAGTGTGTGGGATTGGGTTGTGTGTGTGTGTGAATATAGGTACTCTGGAAAATGCCTCTCAATTGAAGGTTGATGACTTCAGCACTAGTCTCCATCCCCTGGCCTTCGAGAGGTGGGCTTGGGGTAGTCATGGAACAGGCCCCGGTGGATGGATCAAGAAAGTTTCATTGAAAATAATGGAGAAAATATATTAATCAATATAATGGGAGAATATAATATGGGAAAAGTGATATAGAGGGAGTTATAAATATAATGTTTCTGAAACAATACTTTTAATAAAGAAAATTCACAAGAGAGGTTTGTGATGCTAGAAGTTTATAATATATATATGAATAATTGTGTATTATTGATCTCCACATTTAGTGTTACAATTGGTATGAAGAAATGGTCATCATGTGGTATCAACAATGTAGTTAATCATTGATGGGATTTTCATACTACTCATTGTTCTCACACAAATAATGTATCATGTGGGATTATAGTCTTTTTTGTGAGAATATTTGATCACTATATGTAAATTCAAGAAGATTTTTTTACAAGAAGGAATATTATTTAACATGGTATCAATGAGTGAAGAGTTACCAACAAACCAAACAGGGGAGAAAGTTGGGAAAAATCCCTCTATGTAACAATGAAATGTTTTTGGTTTCATTTAGTTTGTTGAAAAACAAGGAGGACAAGATCAATTATGGATTTATAGAAAGATTTTTTAGTTGGTATATTAACAAATTTTCAAGACAGATGGATTCATATCTGGAAGTAGTAATTCATGATGTGTGGAAAACATGGGTTTATTTCATTGTGTTCTAAATTTTTGGGTGATAATATTTAGATGATAAAAAATTATATTTAGGAAAATGATTTTTTTCATGGAAATTTGAAAAGATTCACGTAAGTTTTAAGGTATTTCAAAAAGATTATTTCCAATTAATATTTGATACCATCACATATAAAATATGAAAAAATTAATTGTTGCACAAAATTTATGAAACTGTGTGAAATTTAGTTATGCAAAACTTAGGAATAGTTGCATGCACCCATGAAATCGAGATGGCGTTTCTCACTAAAGGGGAAATCAAAACATGCTGTTATACAGTTAAAGTAAGTTACATGCATAAGGGAATTCATTCAATTATATTACACTAAGATTGGTTGTGTCTATAAATAGTAGGATTCCTCTCTTATTTCATAATCTCAACCATTAGAGAATATCATGGCTCTAAATCACGCAAGAGTTGCGTAAAACTAATTATTACACAAATATTTTTATTAAACTCAGAAAACGGAATTGTGTCTATTAGAACAAATGAGTTTCATGATAATCCAAAAGTTTCATGCCTGTTGGAGTTCCTATTAAAATTTTAAAAAGAGCATGCAAGTTGGTACAGTTGTGTGCAATTCATGCGAAAGGTTGTTTGAAAACCATCATTGTGAGAACATATAAATAGATTCCTAGTAATTATGTGTTAAAGGGGGTATGTGTCAAGTTGATTAAAATGGAATTTAATGATGCACTAAATGTGTTGTAATTAAAAATTGATTCAATTGATCAAGAGAAAAATATATTAAAGGATCAGTGGTCACACTTCTGTTGAGGGACGATTGAGATTTCCAAATTGTGTTTATTTGTTAATTAGGAGGGATAGTTAGTCCACACTGAAATTTTTAATACTAGTGTTATTTAGTTGATTTTTTGAACACTAAAATTTACTTTTTATGCTCCTTGGATGTAGAATAGCATGGGTGGACCACATAAAATTTTTATATCTTGTGCATGATTTCATTTTTGTTCATACATTAATACTGGAAAGGGAGAATTTTTTTTGATTAAATAAAAACATGTTCCTAAGGGTCAGTTGTTTTAATATATCATACAATGATTCACCCAAATATCTTGGTATTTATCCTCATTGGGATAAAAAAATTATAAGAATTATTCAATGGTTGTTTTTAGTGATACTAGATTGAGAAGGGTTCCTAGTGGTTTTGTGACATTCCTAGTATTCTTTTCATTTATATTAATTTTTGGAGAGAATATTTCATGAATTTATTATTTGTTATTTTATAAGTTATTATGTACAAATGATTATAAAAAAGTAATATTCTATCTATATGAGAGATTATATCCATGTCATTGACTTTCAACACTTGACCTATTGAAGTTTGATTTAGACTGTGACTGTTGATTTCAAAAATGATTTAAGAAGGATTTTTGGAAGTTTTTATTCATAAAAATAATTATGTCTTCAACGAATTATTTAAAAACAAAAAATTAAAGCAGAATCCCCATTAAAAAAATCCATTTTGGATCATCTTTGATCCAAATAAATGGAGAAGATCCATAGGGTGACAATGAGTATTCTAAAATAAAATTATCAATGATAAGTTTCTACCTATAGTACATGCTTGTATGTGACGTGTTACAAATAAAATCATGGTATTGGATTTACATATTCCATCTCACAAATAAACATGATGATGTAAATATTTATTTTTCAGGATGTTAAAAAATTATTTGATAATAAAATAAACCAAATGGTTTTCAAAACTGACTGTCTTATGGGAATCTAATCATATATGTATATATTATAATACTAAAAGTTATTTAATATCTTAAAGGAACTAATAAGTTATATAAGTTATTGTCACACACGGTTTTGTTTTCTGTATTTGTATTGATCTAGCCAATTATAAATCCCAATCCTTTTCATGGGTATTTGATGAGATGAAGCTTGAGTTTTGAAGTTTCATATATGTCTAACCACCATAATTTGGGATCCCCATTGCTTTTTTAGGAGTTTTTGAAGAAAGGGTGGTTACTTCATGATTTGGGCCAACCGTGAGCCCATTCCCAATTTTTTAAACTGAATTTATTTCTTTTATAAATCTTTTGTTTTTCATCATTTTTCACCCACTCAACTTACCACTTTTCCTATAATGATATATTATAATTTATTTATCCTTTTGGACCCATTAGAAATTAATAAGCCTGGTGAATTTGGGTTACTTATTTAGGTATTGGGCCAGCCCATGGGCCCATTTCCTGTTTTAAAAAAATAATTTGTTTCATTTATATCTTTTTCAATTTTTACTATTTTTCGGTTATTAAACCTCCCCCTCGAAGCCAATAACCCTAGCCTAACCCTCATAATCTATTTTACCTCTTTGGAGCTCATGTGGGTCGCGGATTAGGGCGGCAAGTCTCAGGAAACCTCAAATCTCCCAGAATTTCCAAGGTAAATTTAATCATTCATAAATCAATCAATTGGTACTATTTTAGCCACCAATCTTCTTCCCCTGGTTCTTCCAGACCTTAGTCGTCTCTCCAAGAATTTTCAAGCCATTAAATTTTCTCTAGGGATTCATATCTAATGGAAGACGAAGAGTTTTTTAGAATGAAAGGTGAGATTCCTTCTCCTTTCTTCTTCCTCTTCCCCCTCCTTTCATTATTTCTTGGTTTTATATTATAACCTAGTCTTGATAGACCTAGTGTTTTGTTATAAAATGTTTTTTTATGGGTTTTATGTTTGTTTAGGTCTGGTATTTATAGTTTTAGGGTTTATAAACCCGCGGCGGGTGATTTCGGGTGTGCGTTTCAATTACGTCAAGGATTTGAGGTAGGATATCCCTTGCACATGCCTTTATCATTCAAGTTTCATCATTTTAATAGTTTCCGAAACTGATATAAATGTTCATTATTGTTTTTAAGCATTTGGATAATCTTCTTGGTGTCCAAAGTGGTTGTTTAATCATTGTTTTGTGAAAGGTAGTGTTGTTTTTTCATGAAAGTGCTCGACAAGTGTTTGTTTAAATGTTCCGTTATCTTTTGAAAATATTTTTTGAGGTTTATAATCTGGTTTATGGTATCTTTAACATGTTACAGTATCTTTAATGAAAATATGGCTTTCAATTGGTGTTTTATTCCATTTCATGTACTTAAAATAAATTGTTTTGTTTAAAAAGGGCATGTCATGTGTTCGGTAAATTGCCCGGTTGGCTTTTATGTGTGATGTGTGATTTAAAAGTTATTTGTTTGGATTTATAAAGGAATTGGAAGAATGATAAATGGTATTTTTGGGTACTTATATGGATTTCCTATTTGTATTTGTTTTTACAATCAAGTGGGTTTTGATTTACAACATATTTTGGCCCGAGTTGCCCAAAACTGTACTATTTCACATCTTTTTGAAAATGGTTGTGTTTTGAATATGTAACCTGAGTATTATAAGAGATTTATGAATGTGGTTTTATTCTGTAAATAGTGTTTATACAGATCCTTAATAAAATTAAAATTCATACCTTCCTCAAAGGTTAGTTTTGAGAAAATGTTTAAAGGCCCGTTTGGCATTTCCTAGAAATGAAGGAGTGTTTTATTTTTATATAACAAGTTGTGCAATTGGGATTTTTTATGGTCCATTAAATGAATTTATTAAATTTTTATCGGTCTGACAAATATTATTTGGTTTGGTTTTGATGTGTGTTTATAATTGAAAGAGTTTAATGTGCAAAGCCTCAATACACTTCATGAAATTGTTTTACCAAAATATTTAGTGGTTTGTTGATTAGTGTAAGAAATGTGAATAAAGATTATGGGATTTTTGTGTTTTTATGGTTTTGGAATGGAATTTGGATATGAAATGTGTATTTGATAATATGTGTAACTTGTTTGAGCACTAAAGGGAATCCCGGGTATCTAGGTGGGTGGACGTGTACTAGTATGCTAGTGATTCTGTGGGGGTTGTCCTCTGTTTCATGTAGCAAGTTTGATGATGACAACACTAACTAAACTATGATGATGATGATGATTGGGGACCACTAGGTTATGGGTATGTTCCCTACTAGTGGCTCGTGCACGAGAATGGATATTTATTATGGTTACTTTCACCGAGATACGAGGTACCTGGGGCTCACAACTAACTAGTGCCTAGGGGTATTCCCGTGACTAGTGATCATTGGCTATTTTGTACTCACCGTCGGCATACGGTGTGTTTGGTTGGTAAATTCAGTAGTATGTGTTATTTATTTGAATGTTAAAATTATTTAAATTATCCCTCTTGAAAACTATTTTCATTTTGAAGTTTCACCTCTTTGAAAAGAATTGTTACTTGCATTTTTGTTTATTAAACATGAATGTTTTTGTCTGATAATTATTATAGCATGGAACCTCATTTGAAAAACATACATTCAAATCATGAATTTAAAACTATAAATTTATGTTTCTTTTATTTTAAAGGAATGTGCATTAGGAATAGAATATCGGGCTAACCTACTGAGTTTTAATACTCCTGCCTATAGTCTTCTTCTTTTTTTAGCCCTTGTGCAGGTTTCATCTTTAGTTCGATCACCTTAGGTGACATTTTATCATTGTGTTGGAGAGTGACCAGAAGTGTCACATGGAGTTATTTGTTCATCGCGATTTTTCAGTTGAGTTGTTGGTTTTGTTCTAATTTTAGTTTCTTGTACAAATAATATTTAGTTCAATTTTTATATAAATTCATTTTGGGATGTCCATTTATTTCCGCTGTTTGTTTGATTGTTTATATATGGGAGAAATCGTTCCCTTGTGTACTCTATTGATTCCCTTGGTGCTTGTCACCATCCCGGGAGGATCGGGAACGCCTCTCAGGACTTGTCGTGGGCTGGCCTGGGTGACCGGTTCAGGGTCGACTCAGGCTGGTTCGTGACAGTTATAAATGTCATTTTTGGATTAAATACTGATTTCTGGAGTTAGAATATTAATTATAATGACTCTGTTAATGATTATGGATTTATAAACAATTAATATAAATCTATTCTATAAAAATAGTATAACGAGATATGTAATTCATTTATGATATTTTATATAGATGATATACTACTCATCAAAAATGATATTTAAACTTCGAAGTATTTAATTTTTAGGTTGGAAAAAACATCTTGATCAAATATGTGAGAAAAAAATCTAAATATTAGGTATACCTATTTATATATATATAAATTAAAGAAGTTTCTTATATTTAATCCTAACACTTATATTTGAAAATAAAATAAATTGATAAGTGTGGAGAGTTCCAAGAAGGGTTATTTTCCATTATTACATGGATATGGTCTTATGAAAACAAATTCTATTTATACTGATGTAGAGAGTATAAACATTAAAAAGATATATTATATTTCTATAGTTTTATCCGTTGTATATTCAATTTTATAAATTCATCCTAACACATATCACTCTTTGAGTATTAAAATTCAATAAAAATTTGATCTAAAAGAAACTCATTGGATCAGATCCAAGAATATCCTTAGGTACTTGAGAACTATAGTGAATGTATTATTAATCATTGGATTTGAAAAAGGTCCCACTTTTAGGGGTTACACTATTGGTAGTTTATAAAAATGATAAATATAATTATATATCTCACATTATATTTCTAATATGCTATGAAAGTATAATTATTAGATGAAAAATTTAAAAATAATGTATAATAGTTGATTATGTAATGGAATTTTGGAACAACTATGCATTAGATAATATGAAGGGATCTGTTTCAATTAAGATGATTATTATAAAATTATGGGAATGTCCTAGAATTTAAAATAGAATGAAACACTCTCTTGATAACAACAAATTTTTCCCTTAGTCTAAAGAACTATAGTCTCACGAAAGATAGAAACCCCTTAATTTTAGATACTATCTAATTAGAGAAATAATTAAGAGGGTAAATGAAATAATATTTTCAGGTGTCATAAAAGATAATGTAGTGAATATTATGAAAAATATTAGTAAAACAAATATCATGTAGATATAATTTATTTATTTTTTAGATATACCAAGTACCTTTTATCAATGTTTTGGTTTTTTGTATGAGTGCCAAAATTAGTTTATATCATGTAAATTTTAGGATTATATTGTGTATCATGAATTTACCATTAAAATAAAGTTTCATTAATATCAATTATTCATGTGTTTAAAATTTATTATAATAGAGTTGAATGGAAATAAACCCAATGAATAAATCATTAATTTATATTCAATAGATGATTATTAAATAAATCATGAGTTGTGATGATATGTTAATATTAAAATGAAGAGGGGCCTATATAAAAATACAAGGTTTAGTAATAATACATAAATATTAATAAATACATTTATTAATATTATTTAACTATGATACATGTAATTTCATACATATATATTTGACTATTATACATAGAAATTTCACATTATAGAAATACCAAAACCATGATGTTTATAAATTAAACTACATTTGACCAACATACATTGAACATTTTTTTATGTTAGTCATAATGATTGAGTTTACCATGGGTGTTTGGGTATATTTATGATCATATAGGTGGGTATTCATTATAATTATAATATTTATCCATCTATATTATGGGTATAAAATATGATTAATCAGTTTATTTAACCCACAAAAAATCATGATAATTATTATTTACATGACATGTGGTTTACACATATATATGGATGAATGACATGCGGTGTACTCATAGAGATTTTTAAATTTACTTATATGAATTGAAAATGTATTAAATTCTAATAAAACATTGAAATTTTTAATATATCTTGGATATACTAGATTAACATGGATAATTTTTTTTATAAAAGATTCGATAATATATGAGAGAGTTTACACTTTATTTTTTCCCTGTGGGCTTGGATATGATTTCACAGGTTTTTATAGAATTTCATTAGTTTCAATGGGATTTAGCACATATAGATATTGTTTCCATGGGTTTAATGAAGATTAATTCCATTCATGACTCATTTTTTTGTGTCCTTTAAGATTTATTATCAATGGTTGTTGACACCATTCTAACATGGTGGTTTGGAACATGTTAGATTTAGAATACATTGAATTACAAGATATGATTTAGATAGATTGATATGTCGATGAAAAGAGTTATGTTTCTAGAATGTTACATATTGAATAAGGTTATTATATTATGAGTCAATGGTAGAATAATTAAGGATTCTGTCACTGGAAGAAGAGTATTGGAGATTATAGCATTTACTATGTGATGTTTATGAGACTAGGTTCCATGATATATGTTAATACCAATGATTATGTTTGATTATAATGGTTACTTGGATGACTAGTTGATAATATTCACCAATAGGTATATATACTTGTTTTTGGAAGCTTGTAATTAAATATCACATGAATTTACTAGTTCGAGAAGAACTCTGGTTGAAATATAGAATTGCATTTAGTAGGTATGTTTAGATAGATCATGTGAACACTTATATTGAACATGAACTCTTCCATGGGCCATATGATATACTGGTCACTGAGGGATTGAGATTTCTAAAAAACACTATCCAACCTTATGGTGTTGTGTCATGATCCCCCAAATGTAGTATTGTATGGATTCATTCTAATTGAAGTTATGTTCATGACATACTATTGTATTTTATATATACATTATTTTACTTCTATTTATTCCTAATAAGTTTTCATTATTAGAATTAATATTTTCATATCACATGTATTATCACATAGATAAAGATAAAAAATATGATGTTTATGGATCGTAGTGAATAAATGACCTTGATATCATAATCTAGAATCAATATGGATTTTAGAGAACATTTTGTATTCTGGAGAATATTAGATCAAAAGTATTTCCATAGAATAAAATAATTCTCTAATATATAGAATATTTTAATACATGGGAGATCACTACTATGTGATCAGTTGATCTATAAGAATAATTTTTTCTTATATAGATTCCTCATGACACAATAGTATTTACCAATCCATAAAACTATCGATCTTGAGATGAATTATTGCTGAGAATTATTAAATCAAAGCTTGAATGATCACGACAACATCACAATAATAATGAGTTCATATTCAATACTAACGAGTTTAAAACATATCAGGAATGATAATGTCATGGAAATTTCAATCATGTTGTCATGATACTGATTGAAGGTTGAGTTATTACAATAAATATGGTATTTTTCATTCTGTTTAGTTATAATAGAATGAATATAATGTGACATGGGAAGCATCATGCCCCAAAATTATGTATTATTCAAAAAAAATCCCTATAGAATTACAATGAGTTTATTGCATCATGGATACCATTTAGGATTAGTTCATAATGCACTGGTTCAGGACCCAAGTGTTCTAATTCTAAAATGTAATGGTTCTTGTTATAGGGATTTATAAAGTAAGTAATATGATGTTGAAATAGAAAAAAATAGACCAAAATGAGGTTTAATTTTGGAATTTTTTGGTTTCCTAGATCTAGAGTTATTGAACCAATCATTTCAAATCCATACGCATCACCCCACAACATACATTTTTGAGAAAATTTGAAAACATTGTGGTTTTAGAAATTATAGTGTCACAGTTCCCTAGAGGTCCAATTACACTACAGCCTAGGGAAACCAACTTGAGGATCTATAGAGTCATTGCCCAATCAGGTTGGTTAGGATTTAATTAAAATGTTGATTTAGAAGATCTGACTTAAGAATCAAAGATAGATTCGAATTGGGATTTTTAGATTCAGTGTTTTACCAAATATTGGTTCATGAAAGAATATATCATAACATAACATCGGGCATTGCATTATGATTTAAGTTCCACTCAATATCCTAGTTAATTAAAAAATATCCCAAAACCATATTCTCTATCTATTAGGGATTAAATAATGAATCATAATAGGTAACATAATTAGTATACCAGATGGATTTTACAAGGTATTTAATGAATATAGATAATGGGGAAAGGTGAGTTGATCTATGATCCATGGATTTATTGGTTTTTCCGTTGATTATATTAAGATTTGAAATATATCTCTAAATTTATTTTCCATTTTGGTGTAAAATATGTTAACAAAATCAACAAAATAGTTGAAGGGATGGATTCTTAATAGGGCCACCCATTTGATTTTGTCCTTAGTGATGAACATGGGTATACACCCAGTACAACTTCTAGGGAAATTCTTGAGATATAGAGGAATTATCACAAATGTTATAGATCATTCATTATGGTGAAATATATTCCACATAATTTTATTTAACAATATTTTATATGTTTAAGGCTGGGCACTTTCTATATTCATTGAAACATTTAGCATTGATAATGAGGTAGTGAAGTGGTAATAGTTTTTATCATTGAGGATTCACCATGGATGAAACCAACTGATGAAATGTGTGTCGTGAACCTCATAATCCCTAATTTAATTTTATACTCTCTTCTATATGCATCTTAAATATCATTACTATTTTTAGAAGCATCGTGCAATCTATGCACTAATCAACAACATGGGAAAATAGTAAGGAAAATAGGAAAAGTAAATAAGAGTTTATATTTGATTTTGAACATGGATTCATCCCCCACTTAGTTTTCAAGAATATCCTTCTTCGGTCTATCAATAACTATCATATTATGTTTTCCCATTATGATAAAATCTAGATGTTTTCTAATGCCATACTAATGATTATAGAATTAGATTAACTGCATGACTTTTGAAACTAAACTAACCTTAAGGTAAATATCCTCAATAACCCATGAAATAACACAAGTTTTTAAAATATAGATTTAATTATTTGGTTTTAGATCTATCCATCACAATATTTCATTATTATATGATTTCACCTAATTAGTTTTAAAACCAATGTAGTGGTTGTAGAAGTATCTTATCTAGTGGATTTATTTTGATATATATATTTCTTGATATAACTTATGCTTAATTCTTTATCAATTTTTTACAAGAATATTTTATTGGTGCCCATCATCATTAAGTGAAATTTTAATGACCTATCCACTTTTTTTAAGATAATTTTACTAATAGATAATTAGATATTATTCATTGTATGGAATTAAGAAAAAAATAAAAAGGTTGGAAAATAAGTTAATAGATATGATAAGTAGAACCAACGATTCCCATGTGGTTACAATTGAAAATTTTATGGATATTGATGAGGAAAATAAAAATATTCACACTAATATATAATGTATTCAATGTAGGATTGATTTATATAAAGGTGGTTTATATGTCATATGTAGATATTCCTAATAATTTATGTTTAAATGAATTCCAATTAATCTGTATTGATGACTCACCAATCCATTATTGATGGATTATGGGTTAAAATCAAAGAGGATAAGATAATTGCAATAGTGAAAAAATTGTTTTTTAAATAGATAAATATAATTTAATGTAGAATAATGGTATAAATTCCTATCATTTTGATAAATATTATCAAGAAATTTTCACATCTTTTTCCTTATAAGAGATTATTTATATATATTTGAACATAATTGAAACATTTTAATTGGTTTCTAAAACTAATAGGATTACTAGAAGAAGAGAGAAAATAAATTATATAAAGGAATATCATAAGAATCCATTGATGGTTCAAAATGGTGGAACAAGTATTGAGGATTATAGGAGTGATTCAAAAATGTAAACCCTAGGAATACGAAACATAGGGGTGAATGGGTTGAGAAAATAGAGACATCATATTTAAGAATACCTTCTTATTTATGTCAAGATAAGTGGAATATTGATAAGAATAGTGAGATACACATGAGTACAATGGAGGATGGGTAATATTATATATGGAGTGTCAACCATGAAGAGGAGAGATAACTTACTATAGAATTAAAGGATATGGACACTGTCTCTATAGTGAATCTAAGTGAAGGAAAGGAACCCATGAAATTAGATGGAAACACTTTTTTTATGTAAGAATAAAAAATAAAAGGTTATTGATCATATTTTGTTTTCTTTTCAATCATGTTTAGGACCTTCTAGTGTAAAAATAAATTAGTGAAATCTCAGAATAATATGAAATGAAATTAGTTTGATGATAATGAAAACTTTTCTACAATTATGGAATACATAGGGAGACTTTTAGACTGAGAAAAATATCAGTAAACACTACTAAATTTTTTCTCACATGGGTGGTGGAGAAATTATAGATGCATGATGAATTAAACCACTATATAGTATGGATTCATGATGATTTTATTGAAAATATGGTTGGGGAATGGAAAAAATATTCTGAACACATGGTATATCAAAATGGGAAGAAGAAGCTAATCACCAAATGATGTACTGAAACTTATTTTCTAGTTCAATTTTATCAACAACATCATATAATAAATACAATGTTTTTTCATGGGTATTACTATCTATAAAATCCAAAAATCGTGTTTACACAACCTCAAATATAGATAATCCCGTCAGAAACTATCATAAGTTCAATGGTTTGAAAAAGTCAATGTCAGTGGTTGGAATTATTGAAGGAGGACACTAACATGGTATTGATGTACCCATGTCATCAACAAAGTGTCTCGAATAAGAAGATGGAAAACAGGTGATGAAAAATATCATACGTAAATTTTTTAATCTTTTAACTAAAATGGTGTACCAAGTGGAACGACCACCACCTTTTGAAAACTAATTTATGAGTTTCTGATCCACTTATTTATTCTTTAATTAGATAGTGATTTTTTGGTATAAAAATAGGAATCATTATTTTCCAAATCATAGTGGGTATTTAAAAGGATAATTCTATTAGATGATCAAATTATGAATATAATTGGTGTATTTATTGATTAATATTGTTTTATATAATGATTTATCTCTTATATCCTTAAAGTGTTTAATTAATATTTCTATTATTATGTATCAAATACATTAGATTCTATAATATATTTTTATATAATATGTTGTGTATAATATTTTTATGGACATTCCTGAGATGGATTTCTTCTTATGCTGGATAAAAATGTTCTTCATTTAAATTGATTATTTTTATATTATATTTATATCAAATGGGGAGAAATGTGACGATGATTCTTTATAAAATGGCAGGTAAAAATTTTAGAGGATTAATTATTGGATCTCCATGATGTTAAGGAAGTCAGCCTCATTAAATGTGCGAGAAGATTCACAACCCTATCAAGGGGAGATACAGAGGAACATTCCCATTCACTTAGTCCCTATTTTGGGTTTTGATTATGTTGACTTTTTGGGAGAAGGTACACATAAATACATAATAAATTTTCTATAATTAAAATTGATTGATTTCATTGTAATACTAACAATAATTAATTTGATTTTATTATACATCAAAAATAAATACATGTTATGATTGATATATGTTTCATAATATCCGTATTTCCAATACATACAAAGGGGGGATTCATGTTCCCATAGATTTAATGAATATGATATCTCGGTGTCATTTGTGTTGTTATTTCAAGTTGGAATTTTTCAAATGTTTATGATACTATTCACACATGATTATTTTTAATATATTGGATTTAAAACCCATTTAAATTTTTGATTTTATTTAGAGGTATAGTTTTTTGCATTCCATGTTATATTAAATAATATGATCATAATCTGAGTTGATCATAGAATAATTGAGTAGTCTTCCACTAGAATAATACTTTCATAGATTCTAGAATATAATTTATAATATCTGTTGGATTTGGTTCTATAAAATTTATAAAGATCAATTAATTTGACTGAGTATATTGGTTTCATTGTTTGAATCATTATGAAGATTCATGAAAATGTACATGGTTCTACTTTGAAATAGAGTAATTAATGGAAAAAATCCCATGACTAGAAAATGGATAACTCTTGTAGTGACTGAGAATCACATATAATATTAATTCTAAGAAGGATCTTGTGATTCACTATGAAAATCAAGGATGTTTATATTTTCCACAAGATTGAATGCTCAAAAGGGATATATATCTCTTACATACACCATCCAACCAATTGGTGTGGTGGACCAAACCTATATAAGAAGTTGGATATAGAATATAACTGATTAATTAGGATTTTATGACACAATATTATATATAAATGTATATATATGTGTGTGTTTTATATTTTTTCTTATTGGTTTTCTTGGTAATTAGTCATTTTGATTAGAATAAATCATTATATATCACAAGAATAGTCACTTGGGTAAAGAGAATGAAGATAAAGTTAATGGATCAAGGTGAATATTAGAGAATGATATGATTCTATAGAATCGTGATAGTGTTTTTAAAACATTATGGATGATGGAGAAGACTGGAGTAGAATTGGTGTCTTGGACATAAACAATTTGTTGAGATGAAGAATATCACAAAACATGGGGGATCAATGCATTATTATCAGTTAAGATATAATTTTTTTTTTCTTACATAGATTCCCCACACCATAGGTTTCTTTACTATTTCATAATTTTTTTTGATATTGAGATTAATTCATTCATATAATTATAAAACCACTATATTAATGATTATGATATTCAATATTAATATTGGGATAATATTCCTTTGGAATTAGATTAATTTGATATGGAAAGGACCACCTAATAGAAATTTTATTATCACTTTGACGATTCTGATAGAAGTTTTAGTTATTCTAGTAAATGAGGGATGCACTATTATATTTCTCTTATGAGTGAAATAAGATAGTATGTTTTGTGAAGCCTCACATCAATACTTTTTGTATTGTTATGTGAATCCTCACCCGGAAGCATTGTGAGGAGTTGAATATGGAATGAAGACTACCTTGTAAAACTTGAAGCCGTACTAGTTCCGGATTCAGTAGTCTTGTGTTGAAATGAAATGGTTAATTTAATGGGGATTTTTGATTTATATAATACCACCTCTCAATAAAACAATCCATGATGAAATGATTCTTTCTACAAGAGTTCACTAGGTTCCTAATTCTAGAGGTATCAATATTTTCATTCAACATCCAAAGGGTTCATTTCAGAACACTCCATTTGGATATATTTTGAATACATGACTGATTTATAAATTATCAATTCACCATGTTTTAGATTTCAAGTTACACAGTATCTTAAGTTCACCAACATGACAAGGTACATATGCAGTGTCGCAAGATACATAATCACACCACAAATCATAGATGGATTTTTTGGAATTAATGAGAGAATCAAATTGATATTTCATCGAGGAATTTTTTATAGAATTTATTTAATGAATACATGGTGAAGGAATATATCACGATGTAGTATCATGTATTCTACCATGATTTCAAGTTCCAATCCATATCTTGGTTATTTATATAAACTATCCAAAAAGTATGACCAAGGTTTAATGTTGAAACAAGTACCCAAAATAAGAATCATTATTATTTTAAATAATTAATTTCATAGAGGATATTATAATCATATCAAATGGGGAAATTTTAGGAGATCCAAGGCTCATGAATTGGTCAGAAATTTATTTAATGATTTATATATATATATTGTTTATATATAAAAGGAACAACCATGTTTCTATAAATAACAATATTAAAATTTATTTAGTTGTTGATAAGACATAAAAATTAGAGGGAAACCCATCCAATTCAATGATTATGGAAGAACATGGCTTCACACATAGTCACATGTATGGAGATACCTATAAAATATAGTGGAATGATTTCACATGTCAATTATATTTCTTTTTCTTGATTCATATACCTTTTAATTGTCTTTTAAAACCATGTAATATTTTTTGTCTATTCTCTTTCTCCATTAGTAAAAATATTCACCATTCATAATATGGAGATCATGTGGTAATTGGGATGATAACCAATTGTTCACCAATGACATAACCACTTGATTAAATGAGTTTTTAAACATGTTAATACCTTGTGTCATGTGTGTTTTATCAATCTCCTCTAATTTATAACAACTTTATTTTTTGGGGAATATTTCCTGATCTATGGACTAAATGGTAATATTTTAAAATAGATTAGAAACAAGGAGAATTGAATGAGATTTTTTAATGAACTATAACCACTAATTCACCCCTAGTAGGTGAGAAAATAATTCCTCCACCTACAATTGTGAGTGTAAAAGGATCATGCCATTAAGTACATATAATGAATTAAAATATTAAAACATATCCACCAATGATATTTAAGGAGGTATTGTTATATTTGATATGGTATTATCATTTCCGTTTTTTATGATTTCAAGGTCAGTATCATTTATTTTTTTTAGTTTTTATAATGATTTCAATATGAAGAAAAAATTTATTTATTAATGCTAAATTTATTATAAAAATAAAATATAGAGGATTTGATTCTATATTTTATAATGTATGAGATAAACTTGACCAAGTATTGGAGGGGTGCTATGCATTTTTTGTAATGTGCATAAGTATCCACATGGTTCATGTTTAATGTGTAGAATATATACTATGATAAAGAATAAATCACTACCACCATGCCTATATTACTATAACCATCAGTTGATTATAGCATACATAGAGATGAATCACTATCCCTTGAATATCAAATCCAACACCATGATATCATTTCTCATATACAATTGGATCAATTATATTAAATTGAAAAACTATTTTAATAGAAAAGAAAAAACATTATCATTATAGATAAGGTGAAATAATGTTCTTAATATTCATTAGTATTTGTGAGAAACTAAATCATCCTTGGAATTAATATTAAACCTCCTTTCTCTGTTAAGAAAACATTTTTAACAACAATTTACCTTGAAAATTAATATTCTATCTTTTATATCATCTCTCAATTTTTTCCCTAATATATAACTGATCATGGTTGGCCAAATGACCACAATAATTTCTCCCCAAATTCTAGAGGTTGAGGAAAAGTTTCATGGGTTTGAGTTAATATAGTGGGTAGACTATACCCTTATTATCAAATATTAGTATAATGGTATAATAAAAAAGTAAATGACGGAAGGATAATAAATTAACTATAATATAAGTGTTAATAACTCAAATATAATAATCATATGGGTATAACCAATGTTCCGAATCATTACCAACTAAAAAATAATACCTTCTAACATATAAAATCGTTTATTTCATGAATGTATAAAAAAATAGAGTATACAAGGTGGGACTGAATTCACAATACATGATAAAAAATATTCTAAAATCATTCCCCAATAGTATTACAAGCACATAATCAGTCCTTTTCTCTTGCACTCCATCTGAGGATAAAAATCATGCATCCATAGAATGGTGCTTATTCTTTTCCCTAGCTATATACCTGATGTCTATATATGTACTCAACATTATCCTAAAAAGTGTGTAAGTAAAACTAAATACTCCACCACCAATTGTGTATAATTAAATCTAGTATTTGAATATACTATTAAATAGTGTGGAGGAAGAATACTAAAATTATAAAATAAATATATTAATAACTATGTAAACATGAGTTCCCCATCGGTCACCTATAGGATATTACATGCTTCCACCTAAGACAAAACACTTATGAAAAAGTGGAATCACATCACTAAAAAAGTACGTGAGTATGTATAAGAAATCATGGGACTCTTGGAATATATCATATTAATCCATGTAAGATCATCATATATGGTAAATTTAAAGTTCCATATCATGTGTGACATAGGAAGATAAGTGTTTGTCCAATGGATATAACCCTTAGCATATCACCATTAGTGTTCTATTCAATCCCAAGAAACATGTTCTTGGTGGCCATGATGATATACATTATTAGAGTGGAATTATATTAAGGAATGAGGTGTATAGATCAGATAGTCCACACCCAATATAATGATTTGGATCGTAATTTCCAATATCCCATCTATGGAGAAATAATTTCAAGTCCAATAATTCAAAACTGGGAGTGGAAATTCCATGTATAACCACATTTTAGTTATAATGATCACCATGTCCAATGCTCTAGATTAAGGAAAAGTATTTGAGGAAAGGGACATTTCCAAAACATTCTAAATCCATAATGAAATATTATATTTCTAATATTTAAAATCATTCCATAGTTATAATGATATTCATGGTCACACTTTATATTTAAATAAGGACTATGAGACATTTTTATACCATTGACATTACATTTATCTCATTTATCCATTTCATTTACTATGTATATGACCAAAACACCTTATAAGGTGTTTCGGTAACATATCCATGCATGAGGACCAAGCATAGAGTCAAAAAATTTAATCTAAATCAATTCAAACATCACATTCACAATTGAAAATTCAACATGACTCAAAATGTTTTATAAATACTAATTAAGGCATAAAAGTTAGAAATATTTTATAAAACACACCCTGAGGGATAGTTCGGGTCAAGGTAGATAATTTTTGTATGATGTGTTAAGTCTCAAGGACTAACTAATATTATGATTTATCAATTTATTTAACAAATTATACATTTAACGGGTGATGCTTGGATTTTCTGTTGTGTGTCCCAATGACACATAAAATAATCAATAGGAACATTAGGGAAAATCATTAAACCAACTACATTATATGGGTAGAAGACTCACCATCTTGAATTATCCTATTAATCTTGGATTGAATGGTAGAAATCATAGAAATTGAAAAAATTCCTAAAAATATGTCACATCATCTCACAAAAATTTATAATTCCATACAGTGATAAAGATGAATATAGTAATCAAGTGGATTTAATAGATTAATGAGATTGATCAAACATGATAAATGGTGACTGAAAAGAATGTTATATGGAGAGATTAACAAGAATCCTAGTTTTATAGGAGGATATTACAATGATAGGGGAGTGGTGTTGTGTGAATCGGAAAATAAAAGCGGAGAATAAGGGTTAATGAATTCATGGGTAAAAGGAAATTTCTCACCATTTTATGGGTCACATGGTTTGGCCTCATGACTAGCCAAAATGTGATCTCACCATACGCCAACATAGTCTAAGTGGACCACCCTTATGTATAGATAGACACATGGCTTAATTAATCATGTGTAGCTCATGCATTCTAACTACCCATCATCCAATCCCCCATGATTGTTTTTTCTAGTATTGGATAAATTTTTCTCAAACCATGAAGATCATCCCTACAATATCTCTATAAAATTTCATATGAACTTGAGGAACCCCTAATGTGGTTTATCATAATATGATCCACTATATATTGGTCACATGGTTGAGCCCCGGGTTTAGAACAAACTATGTGCCAACCATGCGCCTCATATATTTTTTCTATAAAACAATGTTGTTGGATCTAATAAATAACTATAAACTCCTAAAAACTTCTATAAAGTATTCAGAGATTTTATTAGAATAAAATAAGATGATTAAATAGAAATGAGAATGACCCATACCTCTTTGAAATGTTATTATGTACCAACCTCTCATCTATATGTCAAAACATCCCCAAGTTTCACTTATGTAGGTTTTTTACCCTTTTTAAATAATAGTTTTGTACATTGAGCACATATATTGGCCTCTCTATCATAGGTATCGTCCTATACAAGATCGTTCTAGTATAGAACCCATAAAATTGTAACATTCCTACCTTATAGAGACTTCATACAAAAATATATGATATGAACTATATACTCCTCAAAAGAATCATCAACATCTATATCCACTGCATTATGATTGAAAACATGGGAATAATGTGAATAGTAATGATGAAGCTGTGAAACATGGATGATGTCTCAAATGTCATTATACTATGAGGTAACATCAATTAAAAAGCTATTAGTCTAACTCATTCCAAAATATCAAAGGTTCCAATGAACCAACATTCTATATTCCATTTCATCATAAACAATCAATGCCCCATTTTTCTGAAATTGTGATAGAAGATCCAATCTCCTACCACAAACTCCAGAGGTTGACATCAACAATTGGCACAATACTTATTTATAGGCTAAAATGTAGTCATACACTTTCTGAAAATGTTTACTTTCTATATGGTTACAAAAATGATAAGAGGTCACAGTACTTCTACCTCTCCATCATCAAACCATTATAGGATTGAATGATATATCCTACTGTATATGGCCTCTGTAGGATCTATTAGTATAGTAACATGTAAGGTATTTTTATTAGAAAAATAAAAAAGATTAATATATTTCTCCAAATAAACCCCAAAATAAAATACACATTCTTGATGTATGTCCTCCAACACCTATATAACATGCTCACACTAACCATTTTTCTATGGGTGACAATTTTTCATCAGTAGTACCTATTATACCATTTATATCTGCAATACCTTCTAGAACCACAATGAAAATCAATTTCCCCTATACTATATGAGGATATTTGAAAACCAATGAAGGAATATGATCTCAATGACATATATTCTCACTATATTTTCCATTGAAAAGGCCTCTTGATTAGGAAAGAATAGGTAAACCTTAATCTGTCTATCAATATTCACATATATTATATCATCGCTTCATGGGAATTTTAATAATCCCATCATAAGATATATAATGATGTCAACCCTTTTCCACTAAGTAATGGGTACAGGCTCAAACAAGCTATCCATCCTTGGGTTCTCAGCTTCCACCTACTGATAGGTGGAACAATGAGTAATAAAACTAGCTTTCTCCATTTTCATCCTCGACCACTAGTAATAATGGGTTAAATCATGGTATATATTTAGGATACTAAGATGTACTTCCAAGAAGAGGAATGTGACTGTAACATAAAATCCAATCATATGTAAACTAGAACCCAAAAACAAATATTAATATGAAAGATATCATCCCTCTTAATCACCCAACACATCAATGGGTCCTCACTTGAAACACTCTACCTTTGGATGAAGGTCAAGTGTTCCGAAAGCTGCCTCATCTTCACTTAGTGAATAATTGAAGAGGTCACTAATTATGATGGTAGTATATGCCTCCCATAGTTTCCCTCCACATCCAAATGAATATCATAAATGGAGGACATAAATTTCCACTCACTACTGGCCTCCTAAATAACTTATTTAAGAGTATTCTAACTTAGAGAATCATCCAATGAATTTCCTTTCCTTCACATATAATCAAGAACAATTTCGAATTATTTTCAGTATTAAATCATATTTCACTATATAAGGTTCATGCTAGGCTATGTGAGAATATATTTGATGTTTTTGTGATCCATGTATACAAAGAATTGATCTCCAAACTAATAATTCCTCGAATAACGCAGGGCATCAACCGCAGTTAATAGTATGATATTTTCATCGGCTAATTCTACTCATGAAGTCCCAACTAGAGATTCATGTATGTCACAAATTGATTTAGCTACATCAAAATATCTACAAAATCTATTCTTGATGTATCATAGTAAATGGTATACCCTATTCTAGGCTCTTGAAATATCAATATAGGTGTTTAATTAATTCTTCATTTCAATTCCTAAATGGATTTCCCACATGGTTTAACCCATATTAATTTTATATCAATCATTATCATGTCTATAGTAGGTTATTCAAGGAATGAGAAATCCTATATAAAATGGCTATAACTAGAGAAACTCCATCATACCAAGAAATTCTTGGGCTTCGCCCAAGAAACCTTGACTGTCACATTCTATTGATCCACAAATACCCCAAATTTTGATATAGTGTGACTAGAAAGTGAGCAGTGTCAATCAAAAAGTGGCACTTAGGGATCATAGAAAATAATTTATCCTCTCCTAGTGTATTAAACATTATCTCATGGTGTTTGGCATGATTTTATCATGATTTAGAATACACTAACATAGCATCCATGAAAATTACAATAAAATAATCTTAGTATGGGTTGAAAACTTACTTCATCATATCGATAAAAATAGTGGACTTGTTAGTGAGATCGAACAAAATTAAAAAATATTAATACATTACATATCTACTATAGAATTTACTATGTGGTATATATGAAGGGCTAACATGAACCTAATGATATCCTTATCTCAATTATATCTTTGTGGAGATCTTGGATCCATAGATCTGGTTGAAGAGATCATCTATATGTGGAATTAGATACAAGTTATTCACTACAAGATAGTTCAACCATTGATAATCTATAAAAAGCCTAAGTGTTTCATCCACCTTAATTGAAAAAGTATAGGTGAACCCAAAGGGGAAGTGTTGTGTCTTATAAATACTTTATTTTCCATATCCTCTAACATTCTCTTGAGCTCTCAGTACCAAATAGGTTCCATATTTTATGGATTAATAGAAGCTGATTATATTTCTAGAACTAGTTCAATAGTAAACTCTAAATCACTATTAAGAGGTAAATGAGGAAATTTATCTGAAAAAATGTACCAGAAATGGTCCACTACATGAGGGAATTTTTTTACATGCTCCTGATCACTCATAAAAAGACTAAAAATCTTATATTTCACCATGTGAAGACCACATTTCTTAGGTATATGTAATCTTGTTTGAGAAACCCATTCAACATTATAAATATAATTTTTTCAATCAGATTATTCAAAAGACACCCTTTTGGGATAACAGTCAACAAATCATTATAAGGGTAAAAAATTCCAAAATTAGAATGATGTCAAAACCCATCATCTCATGGAAGAAGAATTTCCAAAAAAAATATAACCACCAATATCAAGGGGAAATTCCTTACATAACTATAAAATATCCCATCTCACTCACAATGTGGTATCTAGAGTCGTCACTCCATAAAAATAATCCACATTGAGGCCATAAATTTATATAATTACATCATATATGAAATAATTTGACGATCCAATATTGAATAAATTAGAAATTAAAGTAGATGCTACTAAAATAAAAAATTAAACTATAAACCACAGTTTTTCGTTGTACTCCTTATATATGTCCTAATCTATGGCACTAATATGAAACCTGTTTACCCTGAGAAAGTCAGATGTATTATCATTATAAGTCATGCATCTAGATCCCCCAGAGAAGACCACCTACTTGGTTGAAACATCCATTAGTACTCCAACTAACCATGAAAGAAAGTGGATATGATCCCTACCCATAGATGTGGATTAAGTGGAGATCCTCTATCATTTGACACCATAGGGAAATTTATACAACATCACTAAAGATTACCCACACTACTACAATCCTAGAACCCAATGAGGCATCTATGTTCATGGGGATTTATATGTCTAGGGTTCCCATAATTATGGAATAACACATATCTGTCAATAAAGATACCCTGACCACCAACACCCACATGAGAACCCTCCAAGAGACACTTCCTATAATTATTCAAAAAAAAAATATGGTCATGGTGTTATACTACCCTGGGCGACACATATAGCCTCTCCCAGATCACCATCGGTGATAACAGCTGAGGTCATTATCCATGATATTTTATTCAACCTAAATACGTTCACCTACGATCATATTTCATACCTATTTCCATAAAAAAAAGTTATACATTGATATCTCAGCACCCAGAACAATTTGTGTGATGGTCATAAGATTAGTTATGCAAGTTGAATAGTCCATAACTGATTAAAATCCCTACTCCAGGTGCATAAAATATCTATATTGGTAAGACTTTAATATTTTAGTACATAATTATTTATATAGGTCAGTCCGACAATACCTATAGTCCATCAACTGATGTAGATATACTTGTGTGTTAACATCCCACCCACTTGTGGAAGATCCATCAAGAATGTATGTAGAGAGCTTTACTCCACTTTCATGAGGTTCTTCAAGATAATGAAACAAACATAGCATGTACACAATCCATGAATCAGTGTCCTGGGGACTTCATTTCCTTGAAATGGAAGGACCGTTTTGCTAAAATATTTCCCCATTAAATTCTTCCATAGTAGGGGAAGGTCATGGACCACCATATATATATACTATACTAACTATATGAATCCCTCTCAAAACTATGTATCATCACCTAGATTTGTAATTGTGGGAGGTGTTGTAGGTTCCATTATGGTTGTTATTTATGGAGGATTTGGGCCATCCACCTCCATGATATGTTCATTTCCACTATCTCATCCCTCAACAAGAGATAGTCATGGTGGAATATCACTATAATTCTAAGCACCTACCTCAAAATAAGATTTGAAAATTTAATAATTCACATATGAGTAATCAGGATAGGTGATATATTTCCTAAAAAAGAATCAACATCCCATTACATACTCCAAAAAATAGGAATGTGTGATATAGAAGATAATCCAGGTCACAAGGGAAACTAGATATTGACCTGTACAAGGATCATGTTAGATTCAGGTTCACATATATCATAGAGGAGGTTCCAATATATGGAGTTTCAATCTCATGTTATAGAGGAAAACAAAAATTAAGTTTCCATTGATATCCTCATTTAATGGAAACCATTTAATTCAAGGATTTTATTTCATAAATATGGATTATGTGCAGATATATATCATGGTTAAGTTAGACACATCTTCCATTCCCATGGTTTAAATTATTTGGCTTTGAAAGTTTCAATTAGATTTCAATGTAACTACAACTATCCAGTTTTTATAGTTTTATTATAATGATTGTGATTTCAAATTTTTAGAGGTCCATATGCCTTAAAATTTTCGTTTTCCTTCCATTAAATTTCAACGAAAAATATTTCATCTCATGTGAATAATGGTCCATGGATCAAAAAAGTAAAATTGATTGGTTTAGGTTACACCATTATGCTATATGGAAAAATACCATTTATGATGATTAATAAACTTTAATAAAAAAATAGCCTTACATTATTTTCAAGAAATATTCATCTAATTAAAAAATATCCATGTTACTTCACAAACATTATGTAGCTGGAAATGCTCACAAGAATGTAATTATAGAATTTAATATGCCTGACATGAAATGCACAGATTTCTACAATGATTCATGATCAATACCTCCATTGCATACATAGTCAAGGGTTAAAGAAAATCCATAAAAACAACAATAATCTTCCTAAGTCAAGTTAATCACCCTGCACTGAAAACAGTAAAATTGTAATAGGTATAATCCATAACAGTATGTCCCATCCTAAGAAACATGAATTTTTCCCTATATGTGGGTTAATTACTCCCAAGAATATGATCATTATCAAATTATTTCATTATTATTGTCTCTTGTCTTCTAAGACCAAATAGAAATTCAAAAGTAAATAGGTTATTGATATAACTAGTAATGTTCTAGTCCCATTTCACTAATATGTAACTGAACCCAGTTGGCTATGGGGCCTCAATTAACCTCCTTTGATGCTTGAGGATACTCACAATTAGAGCGGGTATACGTTGGTATATTGGAGATAATATAACCTCATGATGAAAGTGTAGCATAGTGGTATAATAAATGAGTAAAAAAGGATTCCAAAAAAATCAAGATAGTAGAATTTTGAATAACTGAAATATAATAATCTGACATGCATAATCAATGAGCAAAATGATAATCAACTAGAAAAGGTAACACCAATTGACATATACAAAATATTAGGCCAAGATTCTATACAAAAAATATATGATACAAGGGGAACATGAATACAAAGTACATGCTATAGAACATAATCAAAAGTGAAAAATTTATCTTGATGTAGCATCATGAGCACAATCTTGATCCTCTACTCCTGTACTCTATCCCATAATAGAATATCGAGTGACCAAAACATATGTTTTCCCTTTTCCCAACATAATTATATGAATTCTATCCCGGACCAAATTACGACCTGAATAGGTTATCAATTAAATGATATATGCCACTACTAATGATATCTAGTTCCATCCAGTCGATGAAGATATTATAGAGTAATATTCTGGCATAATAATAATAGATGTAAATAAAAACATAATTAACCATGTCCATCTAGGATCCTCATGGGTAACCCTTATGATAATACCTCCTCCAATATAATAGAGAACATATCTAAAAATGTGACATCATATAACAAAAAATGTATTGATGTATAAGTTTTCATGGGACACAAGAAATATTATGGAGGTGTCTATAGAAAACAATCAGATAAGGAAACTATGAGGTTCCATGACTTCTGTGACTTATGTGTTCATGTGTTGGTCCTAAGTGGAATACCCATTTCATATGAACATATTGTGTTCTAATCATGACATAAAAAGATGTTATTTTTGGGCTCAGTGATAGGAGTATTAGGATCCATATCATATTAGGTCATGATGTGCATGTATCGTTATTTCTAAATCTAATACAAGTATTTTGGTTCACAATTTCCAACATCCCTCTTAAGGGGAAAGAATATAATGTATAATAATACATAACAAGTTTAGTAAACATTGTGTCCAGCCTTATTTAACACCTAAATCTTCCATGGTATGCTTCTCATTGAATAATACAGTAGCGTGTGTTGTACGCAACTTCGAGATTCTAACACGCCGCGACCTATCAAAGTAGCCGTTATGAATAGTAATACCCAATTTTTGAAATTTTATAAATTTTATCATTCAAAATATACTTCATTTTTGGATTTGGAATATCAAAATTATCCTAGGATAAAATTTTGAAACTTTTTGGATAACTTTTATATTTTGATGAATAGTGAAAATTACTAAATTTTTATTAAAAACAATTTTTTTAATTGAAATAATTAATAGTGATTAACTATGAATATGAGTGGTTTAAAAGTATATTTAGAATATATTTTTACCATTTAATACAATATTGGTCATTGGACATAATTCCACATTCAAACCGGACATAAACAAGTGTCAATCTTTTGATATTTATTATATCTTAAAAACTCGCTTTTTGTTTTGACAGGCGGGAATTAATTTTAAATTAATTTCTGCCAATTCTGTGTTTCGAATTTGAAAAAATTAACTCCATATTAGGAATCAGGATGTACAAACATTTTAAATAGGTATATTTTATTTTTAGACATTTTGAATAATTATTTCGGTAAATATTTTATTTACCATGGTTAAAGGGTAAATCAGGTAAATAAGGGTAAACAAATAATATTATAATAATAATAAATTACCCTAAAACGTGTCTTAACCCGATTGGTTGACACATGTACGACCATGGGCATATTTGGGTCAATTATGGGACCCCATGGATCCACTTGTATGTGATAATGTCACATTATATTAATTAAGTTAAAGTAAATACAAAAATGACATAAGTCTATATATTTTAGAAAAACAATTTTTATCTAGGGTTATATATGTTATATTTTTCGACTATAAATATTAATTAAAAATAAAAAAGGATTTAATACATAATGGTATTTTATTTATAATTTTTAGACATTAAATAATTTAATTTATTTATGACACAATGATGATGCAGTAATTACCTTATTAGTGAAATATAAAAATAATTGATATTAGAAATACCCAAATAAATATAATTTGAGAATTTTAATGTATTAAAAGAATTTTATAGGTTAATATGACATGTTAGGATTTATTTAATAATATTTTTTCGAAGTAATCATGCTATTATGATTTTCACAAAAACCAAATACTAAATAGTGTCAAAATTGACATAAAAGAGTTTTTAAAACTAATATTATATTATTAATTGATATTAAATTCCTAAAAATATAAGGTTCGGAAAAAGGACTTGTATCATGATTTTTTTATCATTAATGGACCACTCGGGGGTCAATTACTGGTATATAGTATGTTTATTAACTATATAATATAAAAATACAAAGTGACATGGAAAGTGTCAAACTAATAAACCAAGAGTTAAAACTAAAAGATAAGGTTAATATAATGACCCAAACCTATCTAAAATCTGTTGGTTGAAATTATTTAGATCCATCCCCACCTTAGGCTTCGTATAATTCACTCTGGAGCCATTAGAAACTGAATATGAATTTATTATAAAATAATACTTTATGTTTTTTCTAAAGAGCCCCTCCTCCCCCTTATAAAAGGACACCATTTCTAACCAATTCTTCACACCATTAAATCCATTTGACTCAGCCAAACCCTGCCCAAATATTATCTCAACTTCCCTCACTTCAACCTAGAGGAATTAGTTTTATCAGAAAGCCAAATTAAGGAGCCCTTTTGATCAAATCAAATGGAAGAACCTGAAGAAGAGGTAATGTTTTCACCACCCTTTTTCAAGTTCCTTTTTCTTCAACTTCTTATTTCTTTTTAATTTACATTCTAAAATAATAAATCAAGTATATTCTATATAATGTGATGTTTTTATAAATATTGTACAACCATATTCAGTATTTTATCCATCCTTTGAATGACATGTCACCATACGTGTGTACGTACGGCTTACCGTCGCCATGTCGTGGTGTAATTGTTATTCAAAACATTATTATTTGGATGGGTGTAATAATGATGTTTAATTCATGTAAATAATAAAAATAACATGATAATGATTCTGTATATATTATATAATTTCCAATTATAGATTATTTTAATATCAAAAGAGTGATATTGTCTCTAGTGCATACGTACGGACTACCGTCTCCACGAACGCGATGAGATTCATTCCCCATCGTATCCATGAAATTATAATTCTCAATTTGATGACTAAAAATAAGTTTTAAATAATTGATATCATTCTGGATATGAATAAGATACAACCTATCCATAACAAACACGTCTTCTGTAACAAAATATATAAGGGAAAACGAATTCGTTACCACCTAAAACGATGATAATACTAAGATATTATTAACAAATCAATGTTAAAAGATCATATATGATATCATATTAATGTATATGATTCTTTTATAATTTAATAAAAATTATTTCACCATTATACAGGAGGTTAACCTACCCTCAACAAAAGAAAATTACAAGGTAAGGGGTTTTCATCTCACTCCTTATTCACGTGAGATTCATACCATATTGCCACTATTACCTTTTTTGTGGTGTATGTACTACCCATAATTGTACTCTTTATGTAATACACATTAATTTATGTGTCTTTACATATTCATTGTATGATAACTCTATCATGGGGTGTATGTTTCATATGTTACAAAATTTGTAAGTGTTTATTTCACAATCTATTCATTATCCGAGGTTGTTTATCTGTAATTATATACTGGGACCTCTTTATCTTCCACATCCATGTTTCTTAAAAATGTATTTCAAAACATTCTTACTATTTTACATAATATGGTTTAAAGTCATTTATACCCTTGTTTGACTTTTTATATGATGTTTATAAATGAATCTTTCCGTTGTTTTCCAAACAAGGACCTTTTTAATCTTTTCGACAGAATTAAGGTAAGAATTTATTTTTTTAACTTATACGGCGGGTGTGGCTATTTTCCGCCGTTATAAATTCTTTGAAACTTCCCTTAAAAGATTATAATAGTATTTTCAAAGTAAATGTTTTCTTTTATAATCATGTGACTTTTAAATGATTTTAAAAAAAGAGATATTTCTCTCAAATAGTTTTGATTTCATCTATGTCAACATCCTTTGATAAAATTTACACTTTTTTGAAGTTGATTTATTATGATAGAGATCTCCCATATTTTATTTAAGGTTTTGTGATAAGTTTGACTATGGATGAGTTATTTTTATTCCATTAATGGCTTATGAATAATTTTTTGGCATTTTGTATGCTAGTTTTAATATGAATGTTTATTTTATATTTCATCCTCTTCTTAAGATTAATGTGTTGGACTAATATGTTTTGGGTTGGGGACCGGTAAAAGTATGCCCTCCGGGTAGGGGTCCGGTTATAGTAGACCCTCCAGGTTGGTGTCCGGTTATTAGAGGCACTCAGGGTTCGAGTTCGGTTATAGAGGCTCTCCAGGATAGGGTCCGATTACAGAGGCTCTCCAGGATGGAGTCTGGTTACAGAGGCTCTCCAGGTTGGGTTTCGGTTACAATTACCCCTTAGGTCTTGGCACGAGGCCTTGACACAGAAATTAATGTTCGACATTATGAATTCCTTCATTATGAAAGTGGTTATTGATATCGCATGTGATTATTCAATTAGTACAATATCCATGTGAATAAGTAAATGGAATTATTTCATTTTATATTTTCCATATTATGCTGATTTTCAAGTTTAAAAGGATTTTGTTATAGTTTTACATTGCCTTAAATGTTTATGCTTATCTATGAAAGCTTCTGCTATATTGTTATCCTTACTAAGCATCTGAGCTCACCCCTTTCAATGTTTTATTTTTCCCAGGATGTGAAGAAGTAATTTATGAATTTCATGAAGGCATAGTATGAGGGGATATGAAGACAAGATGTTGTTGTAGTTTTTTTACTTTACGATGTAATGTAAGAATTATGAATGTATCTAGTGTTTCCAAGGATATTAAACTAATCAGCCTTTCTAGAATTGATCTTTCTTGTGATCATGCCAATGATATGTAATAATGCACAGACTCTGGATAACTGGGGTCGGGGCGTTACAGTTGGTATCATAGGAATTTTAGTACAAACCTTGGAAGCTATATTTAGATAAACTCTGATTAGAGAACATATCCCTAATATAGACTTTGATAATTAGTATAGAAGAACTTCCTAGAATTTTTTTATTATAGAGATTTTGTGATTTTTCCGAGCAATACATCCCTATCTAGATACGAGCAGGTAGAGGCAGCTCTGGCACAGATGTATCTAGGTGTAAAACCCAAAAACAATGCTTTGATCTAGACTCAAACGTGAACTGGTGCATGACAATAGGCCTTGATGATCTCTTGGTTACGACACTCCCGGGGGTTATGCTTAGGATAATTATTATTTTCTTTACAAATCATTATGAAGGGTTTATGAGTATACACTTCCTTGAAGAAAACATATTTTTATGATTATGGATTTAATCAATAAATAGTTCAATTTATGTTAAGTGTTTTACAAGTATAGAATTATGTATTTTAATTCATAAACTGATCTAGTTTATGCCACTATTTAGAAATGGAGCCTAGTGTAAGAAATGGAAACAGTATCAATGCACACACTCCATGTTGGGATTTCCCACCTGCTCAAGATAATTATAGTGGAGCTGGTGATGCAACTGGTCCTGACCATCTTATCACCATACTGGGACAACTCACCCAGGTTATGAATAATAACCTTACCTGTATGGAGCACCCTGATCCACAGTGTGGATGATCAATGTTAGATCACTTCATGAGGCAACAACCACCAACATTCAATGGGAGTACAAATCCCTTAGTAGCTGAGCAAAGGATAAGTTCCCTAGAGAAAATATTTCAGGCTTTGGGGAGTAGTGAAAGGGAAAAAGTTATCATGGTAGTTTACCTCATCACTGGAGATGCTGATCAATGGTGGTCATTGATTCAAAACACGAAGGAAGATGATGAAGTCTCAAATATGGAATGGAGGGAGTTCAAATATTTTTTTTAGAAAAATACGTTCCTCGTGACCATCGAGCAGATATGGAAAGGCAATTTCTGAGTCTGAGACAAAAGGAGGATGGGAATATCACAAAGTATGAGGCTAACTTTACAAGGTTAGCAAGGTATGCTGGAGATTATATAAATAACCCAAGAAGTAAGATTGATCATTTCTTTGATGGGTTAAAACCATTTCTTCATCGAGCATTAATCTCACAGTATTTATCAACGTACAAAGATATAGTCTCATGCACTATAAAGACAAAAAAGGAATTCTCTAAATCTTATGACAATAAAGTAAAGAAAGAGAATAATAGAAAGATGGAGCAAGAGACAGATAAAGGGAAACAGGTAAAGAAGGATTTCCCATTATGTGAAAATTGTGGGAAGAAACACCCTGGAACTTGACTAAAAGGAATGAGAGTTTGTTACAAATGTGGAGAAAAAGGTCACTAGACTCGTGATTTCAAGGGAAAGAAGGAGGCTGTCAATATTGAATGCTACAATTGTATAGAAATGGGGCATTATGAAAATGAATGTCCTAAGAATTAGGGAAACTTACCTTCGAAAAGGCCAAGGGATCAAGGCCAAGTTTATGTTTTTACTACAGTTGAAGAGGAATAATTAATGTATTTGTGTTTTTAGACTCGAGGATTATATTCTGGTTATGAGAATAATGTGATATATATAATGATTGTACTGTAGTACTTGTTGTTTTCATTAAGGGTTTAATATGACTAAGGTATTCATATTTTTAGTATATGACAATAATAGAAACATTACTTTGTTTGGAGAATCTGACGTTGCGATTGATTTTGGAATTTAGATACCTTTTACAGAGAGTTTGGACAGAGGTACTTTGGATAACTATAATGTTTTGGAATGGATTAAGTTGAAATTTGGATAGTATTATTCATGGTTAAAACATATCTTATGATTATTTTTGGAATATTATGATACTATAGTTTTAGGAAAAGGACAACCTCTAGGTCGGGTGATAACCCGTCACGTTGGACAAAGCTGCAGGAATCGAACCGACAACCATAGTGCGACAGACCTTTATTTCCTACCACTAGCCTACAAGAAGTCACTAGTTATTAAAAAATATTTTTTCATTATAATGGTATGTGTTAATGATTGTAACCTTATACTATTAGGATAAATATAATATTTTTGAGTTCTATTATCTTTTGGAGTGAAAGATGAGTTTGTGGTAGAAATTAGATGAAGGATGAAAACTCTACTTGTCAAGATGTATATATATATATTTATCTTATTCTATGAAAAATTAATTCTTGAACTTTAGGGAATGGATACTAAGACCAAAAATGTGTTATCCTAATACCTTATGTTTTTTTGAACTGATTATATTTTAAATCATCGTAGATTGATGGCTTTGAGGCCCTCAATTGTACACTTGTATGTGATTGATGACCTCAATCACTCCCTATAAATATTTATGTTTTCCCTCTAATTACGTGTCTATAATTTCCACTAATGTTCTCCTATTTTATACCCTTATTTGGTGGTGACATTCTCATTTCCCTTTCCTTCTTATTAAAACTAAATTTTGTTAACCCTATTTACGATATGGGTTTTCCAGAAAGGTATTATCTATTTTCAACCTTTTATTTTCAAAGAACAAATTCCAATCAAGAGGACTTAATTATTTGAAGGAGTGGAGAATGTAACACCCCAATCTTCCATGGTACGTATCTCTTTGAATAATACAGTAGCGTGTGTTTTACACAACTTCGAGATTCTAACACGCCGCGACCAATCAAAGTAGCCATTATGAATAGTAATACCCACTTTTTAAAATTTTATACATTTTATCTTTCAAAATGGACTTCATTTTTGGATTCGGAATATCGAAATTATCATAGGATAAAATTTTGGTACTTTTCGGATAACTTTTATATTTTGATGAATAGTGAAAATTACAAAATTTTTATTAAAAACAACTTTTTTAATCGAAATAATTTATAGTGATAAATATTTAATTTGAGTGGTTTTAAAGAATATTTAGAATATATTTTTACCATTTAATACAATTTTGGTCATTGAACATAATTTCACATTTAAACCGGATATAAACAAGTGTCAATCTTTTGATAGTTATTATCTCTTAAAAACACGCTTTTTGTTTTGACAAGCGGGAATTAATTTTAAATTAATTTATGCCACTTCTATGTTTTGAATTTTGAAAAATGGACTCCCTATTTGGAATCATGATGTCCAAATAGTGTAAATAGGAAACTTTTATTTTTAGACCTTTTGAATAATTACTTCGGTAAATATTTTATTTACCGGGTAAATCTAGTAAATAAGGGTAAAAAATAATATTATAATAATAATATATTACCCTAAAACGTGTCTTAACCCCATTGGTTGATACATGTCCAACCATGGAAATCTTTGGGTCGATTTTGGGACCCCATGGATCCACTTGTATGTGATAATGACACTTTATATTAATTAAGTTAAAGTAAATACAGAAATGACATAAGCCTATATCTTTTAGCAAAACAATTTTTACATAGGGTTATATATGTTATATTTTCGACTATAAATATTCATTATAAGGATAAAATGATTTCCTACATAATGGTATTTTATTTATAATTTTTAGACACTAAATAATTTAATTTATTTATGACACAATGATGATGCATCAATTACCTTATTAGTGAAATATAAACATAATTGATATTAGAAATACCCAAATAAATATAATTTGAGACTTTTAATGAATTAAACGAATTTTATAGGTTAATATGACATGTTAGGATTGATTTAATAAATTTTTTTCGAATTAATCATGCTATTATAATTTTCACAAAAACCAAATACTAAATAGTGTCAAAATTGACATAAAAGTGTTTTTAAAACAAATATTATATTATTAATTGATATTAAATTCCTAAGAATCTATGGTTCAGACAAACGACTTGTATCATGATTTTTGTATCATTAATGGACCAATTTAGAGTCAATTTGTGGTATATAGTACGTTTATTAACTATATAATATAAAAATACAAAGTGACATGGTAAGTGTCAAACTAATAAACCAAGAGTTAAAACTAAACGATAAGGTTAATATAATGACCCAAACCTGTATAACATCTATTGGTTGAAATTGTTTAGGCACATCCCCACCTTAGGATTTTAATAATAAACTCTGTAGCCATTATAAACTTAATATGAATTTATTATAAAATAATACTTTAAGTTTTTCCTAAAGAACCCCTCCTCCCCCGTATAAAAGGATACCATTTATAACCAATTCTTCACACCGTTAAATCCATTTGGGTCAGCCAACCCCTGCCCAAATATTCTATAAACTTCCCTACCTTAAACCTAGATGTCTTAGTTTTATCAGAAAGCCAACTTAAGGATCCCTTTTGATCAAATCAAAAGGAAGAACCCGAAGAAGAGGTAATGTTTTCACCACCCTTTTACAAGTTCCTTTCTTCATCAACTTGTTATTTATTTTTTATTTCCTTTCTAAAATAATAACTCAAGTATATTCTATATAGTGTGATGTTATTATAAATATGGTACGACCATATTCAGTATTTTATCCATCATTTGAATGACATGTCACCATACGTGCGTACGTACGGCTTACCGTCTCCATGTCGTGGTGTAATTGTTAGTCAAAACATTATTATTTGGATGGTTATAATAATGATTGTAATTCATGTAAATAATAACTATAACATGATAATGATTCTTTATATATGATATACTTTCCAATTATATATTATTTTAATATCAAAAGAGTGATATTGTCTCTCGTGCGTACGTACGGACTACCGTCTCCACGAATGCGATGAGATTCATTCCCCATCGTATCCATGCAATTATAATTCTCATTTGATGATTAAAAATAATGTTTAAATACATGATATCATTCTGGATATGAATAAGATACAACCTATCCATAACAAAAACAACTTATGTAACAATATATATAATGGAAAACGAATTCGTTAACACCTGAAACGATGATAATACTAAGATATTATTAACAAAACAATGTTAAAAGATCATATATGATATCATATTAATGTATATGATTCTTGAAATAATTTAATAAAAATTATTTCACAATTATACAGGAGGTTAACCTACCCTCAACCAAGGAAAAGTACAAGGTAATGGGGTTTCATCTCACTCTTTATTCCCATTAGATTCATACCATATTGCCACAATTACCTTTTTTGTGGTGTATGTATTACCCATAATTGTATTTTTTGTGTAATACACTTTAATTTATGTGTATTTACATATTCATTGTATGATACCTCTTTCATGGGGTGTATGTTTCATAAGCTACCAAATTGGTATGGGTTTATTTCACAATCTCTTCATTATCTGGGGTTGTTTATATGTAATTATCTACTGGGACCTCTTTATCACCCACCTCCATGTTTCTTAAAAATGTATTTAAAAACATTATTTCTATTTTATATAATATGGTTTTGATTCATTTATACCCTTTTTTTACTTTTTATAAGATGTTTATAAAGTAATCTTTCCGTCGTTTTCCAAACAAGGTCCTGTTTAACCTTTTCGACAGAATTAAGGTAAGAATGTCTTTTTTTAACTTATATGGTGGGTGCGACTATTTTCCGCCGTTATAAAATCTTTGAAGCTTCCCTTAAAAGATTATAAGAGTATTTTAATTGTAAATGTTTTCTTTTATAATTATGTGACTTTTAAATGATTTCAAAAAAAGAGATATTTCTCTCAAATAGTTTTGATTTCATCTATGTCAACATCCTTTGATAAATTTTACACTTGTTTGATGTTGATTTTTTATGATAAAAATATTCCATATTGTATTTGAGGTTTTGTGATAAGTTTGACTATGGATGATTTATTTTTATGCCATTAATGGTTTATGATTAATGTTTTGGCATTTCTTATGCTAGTTTTAATAGGAATGTTTATGTTATATTCAATCCTCTTCTTAAGATGAATGTGTTGGACTAGTATGTTCTGGGTTGGGGACCGGTAAAAGTAAGCCCTCCGGGTTGGGGTCTGGTTACAGCAGACCCTGCCGTTTAGTGTCCGGTTATTAGAGGCACTCCAGGTTGGAGTCCAGTTAGAGAGGTTCTCCGGGATGGAGTTCGGTTACAGAGGCTCTCCAGGATGGAGTCCAGTTACAAAGGCTCTCTGGGTTGGGTTCCAATTAAAATTATCCCTTAGGTCTTGGCACGAGGCCTTGACACAGAAATTAATGTTCGGCATTATGCATTCCTTCATTATTAAAGTGTTTATTGATATTTCTTGTGATTATTCAACTTGTAGAATATCTATGTGAATAAGTAAATGGAATTATTTCATTTTATCTTTTCCATATTATGCTGAAGTTAAAGTTTAAAAGGCTTTTGTTTTAGTTATACATTGCCTTAAATGTTTATGCTTATCTATGAAAGCTTCCGCTATATTGTTGTCCTTACTGAGCATCTGAGCTCACCCCTTTAAATGTTTTATTTTTCTCAGGATGTGAAGAAGTAATATTTAAATGACCTACAAGGATAGTATGAGGGGATATGAAGACAAGATGTTGTTGTAGTTTTTTTACATTACGATGTAATTTGATACTTATGAATGTATCTAGTTTTTCAAAGGCTACTAAACTAATCGGTCTTTCGAGACTTAACCTTTCTTTTGATCATGAAAATGTTATATAATAATGCACCGACTCTGGATAACTGGGGCCGAGGCGTTACACCTTCCATTCATGCATAAGGATCACCATTTGTGGTATTCTATGTCAATGAGAATTGTGTGCATTAAGTGAAATGACTAACACATTCCTATTCATCAATGGGAAATTATATTAAAAAAATATTCATTATCATTAGGATTGGAATAGACACAATTTATATTTAAAATTTTTTTGGGTGACAAGATTTTACCAATCACCTTCCATCTGTCTTATTTATCCATTTCATTTATAGGGTATGCAACCAATAAACCTTATATGGTGCATCAACTACATAGGCAATAAAAATGACTATCCATAGAGTTATATAATTTCATCTAATTTAATTTAAATTTATCATACATAATTTAAAATTAATGAAACCTCAAAAGGTAGTATAAATTCTGTTCAAGGAATTTTGGTTATAAAAAATCTAAACAACACGCCCTAAGGGTCACTATGGGTCAAGGTAGAAATATTATTAGGATGTGTTATGTCTCATTGGAAATAATAATATTAGGTATTAGAAATTCAGAAACTAATAATTATACATTTAATGGTTAGCACACAAAAGTTTTTATACATGGAATGATGGCACATAATACAATCAACATGAACGTTTGGTAAAATAATTAAACCAACTATTTTAGAAAGGTAATTGACTCCATGTTTAATATAATCCTCTAATCTAGGATAAAATATAATAAATCAGAAAAATATAAATATTCCTTGAAAATAAGACATTACCTTTTAAGGACTTATCATTCCATATATTTAATGAAAAAAAGAATGTAAGAGGATTTAAGGACATCCTAAGACAGATCCATCATGATGAATATAATGTGAAACAGATTCCAGATGGAGATGATAGATCAATGCCTAGTTTTATATGAGGATCTTATAATAATAGAGGAGAGGTTTTTTTGTGAATTATAAAATAAAAGTGGATATTAAGGGTTAAATATGTTATGGGGAAATAGGTAATTTCCCCTCTTTTTTAGGGTTTCACAGTTTGGAAGCACAGTTAGCCAATCCATGAACCAACAATGTGCTACAACTATCTAAGTGGAACACCCATCCCCGTGGCTGGGCACATATTTTCAGAAAGCATGCACCACCCATTCATTCTCGATATCGAAGAGTCATTCCCCCTTATACAGTTTGTGCAAGGTTTGACAACCCATATGAACATCAGAAAAATCACCCCAAAAAAACATCTGAATCAACTAACATGGCCATGAATCAACCCTTGTTTAAAGACTCGAATTTTTCCATGAAATTTTCTTCAATTATATGGAAATATTACGAGTCCACGAAAATTGATGGTGCATGATTCAGATTCCTGGTGTGCCTGGAATGCGTTTTTGAACTTTTATTTAGGTACGTTCAGTAATCACGGGATTGGCGTTTTTTAACTTTTGAACCGGTGCTCAGAATTGAAATCTGAGGACACTGTTGAACTCACAACACCGATATTCGCTTAAGGAGTCCTTCACCTCGACCGTAGTAGGTCGAGAGTCGATGTTAGGTTTTTGGATTTTCATGGGGGGTTAAAATTATAATAAAATAAAACGATCAACTTTTATTTTATTTATCTGAAACCTCACATTTTAATTCTGGTGGTGGGGACAACCCGAACTTGAACTCCTCTCTTAATGTGAGATAACTCTTGAAATTCCCCCAATTGATGAGCCAACATTAATTGATTAATTAATTAAGTAAGCTTAAATGAGAGGGGCTTCTGACCTCTCGTGGGGTTGGGGGAAAATTGTTGGCCAAACAATTTGGTGGAGAACTATCGAAGGAAAAACTTTCTCCAACGAAGAAGACCCTCTAACAAAGAACGACCTCCGAACGACAAATGGGGAACCAGTGTTCAAGAAGTGTCAATGCATCATCTTCATCCTCACTCTACCTCCAACAAACATTCAAGGTAGGGTGGTTATTCTTAAGTATGAATAATATCTATTTTTTGACTCTTTATATTCAAGATTCTCAAAGATGATGGCCAAACAAGCATGACCATCGATCCGCACATATACCATGATCTTTTCTATTCGTTCTTTGCGCGTTCTTCATGATTTCTTCGACGCCAAATATTTATGTATGCTAAAAGGGAAATATTTTGTTGAGCGCGATATATGGACATGGAGATCTTTACCCGACGATCGTGAATATGCGATCATCACTTTTTTCCAGGCTTAGGATGAAGCTGCGATGATGTTTGGAAGAAGGCGGCAGTCGGTACGTCGGCCAACCGTATGCAGGAAGGCCGGCGCGCATCCGTACCGTCAGTAGAGGTGGGTGGCTAACACTCGGCCGACTGTTATACGAGCAGGAGGCGCACCCGAAGGGCGGCTGACACCAGGATAGCCGGGGTTCGAGCAGGAGGCGCACCCTGGGGGCGGACGACACTCGTCCGACCGCGGTTTGAGCAGGCGATGCACCAGGAGGGCGGCCAAGAACCAGATGACCGTAGTTTGAGAAGGCGGTGCACCATGAGGGCGGTCGAAACCTGACCAACCACGGAGACAGCAACGGCTCATGCCGACACCGTATGGAGGAGAGCCGACCGGAACCCCGGCCAGCCACGTCGCATCGAGCCAGACCCGCTCTTGTAGGTCCCATATGCCAGCAAGTGGTGCCACGTGGCACCGCCAGGATGGTCAAAAACTGAATATACCATAGTCCGTTTAGGAATCTGGGGGGTGTCTCCCCCCAGGTGGCGGTTAGGTTGGGCCCCGCCATGACGGACCGCACCTAGCCGGGCTGACCATACCCTACTGTGCGGGCCGCACCGAGCGGGGCTCCCCTTAGCGTTCTGGTCTGCGACACTGCATGTTGGGCCCACTACGGCCCAGCCCAACCAGGTCGCACCCGGGCGGGGTCGGTCTGGCCGGGTCGGTCCGGACCTGGGATGGGTCGGCCCAGGTTGGGTCGGTCCGGACCCGGGCCCATCTGGACCCAGATACGCCTTTTTGGCCATATCGTGGAAACCGAGCGTCTGTTTGATAAACCATCTGTGTAACCAGAATACATGGATAAAGATGGTCCTTTTGGTACAATCCAATTGTGTTTTGGATAAAATTTTTTTACGGCCGGGTTGGATCGAACCAGAATCTAACGGATCCCTCAGAACGGAAACACTAATAACTTACAGACCAGATGTCCGATTGACATGTCGTCTGTTCTGTTGGGTCCCTTATGATGTGATGGACCTTCGTACTATTTCTTTGTGGGACTTCCTGGAATTTGAATTATCGAATGATGGATTGAGGATAGAATCCAACCAGAATCAAGCATGCTCCATGCGAGAACCCAGTGGCTGGCTGTACTTGAGGAGTCTTCAGATCTTATGTAGTTCATCTTCAAATCCTGTGTGGGTCAGCATCTCCAGATCCTATGCGGGTCAACTTCAAATCCTATGTGGGTCATCTCCAGATCCTGTGTGGGTCATTTGCAGATCCTGTGTGGGTCATCTTCGATCCGGTGTGGGTCAATAGCAGAGATTCTCGATGAAGTAAGATGATCTAGCAATACAACTTGTCATCTATACACATGTACTTAACTTATACCTAGTGTGAGCAGAGTCTTTAACTTTGTTGTATTCTTCTGTGTGGGGATACCTTTGTGGTAATATTCTATGTGGTGTTACCTTTTTGGTACCTACCTTCATGGTGATACCTATGTGGTAATCTTCTGTGTGGTGTTACCTTTTTGGTACATACCTTTGTGGTGTTACCTTCATGGAACAGTAGTGCTTTTATCTAAAGAGTTGGGCCTTGTGTTTCCTCATGAACGAGATCAGAATACTTGGTGACTTAGGTATATGTATGGTCATATAACTAAATAAAAATGACTATTTCTTCATGCTTTTATTTTTCATCTTGATTTTTGGTTTATCCTCTATGGAATTCTGAGAGGCCTTTGGGGGTGTTGGGGTCCCTACTGAGTATCATTATACTCACCACTACATGGGCTTCGCACACACCTTGTTGTGTCTTGTGCAGACGATGGACATCGCTAAGCGAGGTCAAGGTTACCATGACTAGAGGCTGATCGGTGGTGGAACTTAGACGAGGAATACCGCAGAGATGACCATTTGAGAGTTGTACCTACCCTTCAGGTAGGATCCCTAGCTGGTGTTCACAGGAGCTATTTTTAGTTCAACGTGTACTTTCCAGTTGGGATTGTATTATAGCCCATTTACCTACTATACACACCCTGATTACTATATAGTTTACTCTATGATTATATACTGCTGTGTTCATGGTTTGTGTGAGTTTACAGGTTTAGAGGCAATTACTTCCCGGTTTTAGGGTTATTCCATTCTGGTGCTAGTCGCCAGCCCCTGGCCTATGGAAGGTGGGCTTGGGGTAGTCACGACATGGGCCCCGGGGGATGGGTCGTGACAAATTGGTATTCGAGGAGTCGGTTCTACCGAAGAACTAGGACTCTGATCTTTTATGTCTGGAAATAGTGGTAAGTGTGATGTGTGTGGTTTTCAGTTTAGGGAGTCCAGTGATGGTGTAGTGGCCGACATATCCATACACCATGACCCTGAATTCTGATTTTTGACTCAGTGCATGAAAACACTGATTGTGTGTTTTTTTGTAGAGTTTTTCTTGTTTTTTTCTTAAGTTATATCACTAGGTATAACTTAATGACTATGGATCACCTGTTCCTTATCAAGATTCCTCCATGTAGACATCTAGCTAGGGTTCCCGAGATAGTACATGATAATGGACCATCGTGTGATGAGGCTCCGGTGTAGGGCCCTCTTACGGTGTTAGCACCTTTGGGTGGTGCACCATTAGCACCACCACCCATTTGGCTGAAGTTCCCACCAGTCGCATTGGTAGACGCTGCACACTGAATGAGCATGTTGCATGAGTTCTAGAGGCAAAGGCCTCTGAGGTTTCGAGGAGAGATAGAATCCCAGGCAGCTGAGGACTGGCGGGAGGATGTGGCTAGAGTTTTCTACCTAATTGAGACACCAGTAGAGTAGATGGTTATCTTAGATGCTATTTTTTTTAGTGTGTGACCATGAGTATGGTCTGCATAGTAATGAGGCTTTGGTACATGGACCATTTCCCAAGATGGTACCTTTGTGTAGTTTTGCAGCTATATCACTGCCTATTGGTCCGCAGATACAACTGACAATACTGGTAGAAGACACATGTACGCTTAGTATCTTACACGTGTATCAGCATTAGATACCCCTTAGGTTCCGATGCAATCCTGACTCACAGGAGGCTAAGGAATGACTTGAGGAGGTGGATGAGAGTTCCCTAGAGATTCTACAGCTTCGGAAGGACGACATGTCGGCAGTTCAGTTTTCATTGAGGCATACAGACCATTCATAGGTACTCGATGAATACAGTATGGTTTGTGATTTAGGGCTCGGACCTCTGAGTGAGGTTTTTTAGGGACATCCAAGCCATCACTATTCCTCTATGCATTCTTAATTATGTTCGGGTGCTAGAGAGAACCTTTGTGGTTGAATGTACTTTGGCTGAGAGAATACAGCCAGTGAATGTTAGCATTGTGAATGCAGAAAACTAGCACCAGTCTCAGAGACTTGGGCATGTAAAATGTTTTAGGAAGAGGATTTGATAGGGATAGATGAATCTGCATGGCTATAGAAGTGGAAGTATATCTAAGAGAGAATCATGAGGTGGTGTAAATTTCGACATGTTAAGAAAAACCCCTTTGTGATCCCTACCAGGCTCAACAAGCGGGAGGACATGGGAAGGGAGTAGCAGCATATGGTCAAGAAGTATGTCCCAAGGGCTCTATAAATGATTCAAGGTACGGTCTGTGTCTACTAATATATTTCATATCAATAGACATAGGTTCCAATCATTCCTTCATTCCAAAAATCTTGTCCAAGAACTAGAGTTTTCAGTTAAACTGATGACTTGGCCCTCACGTCTGGAGATACCTTTGAGAGGAGACTCGATAATCACACTTACGTTGATGGTGTGATATGACCCTTGAGGCGAGAGTTTCAGTTGGAAGCTATTGGTGGCAGCGTCAAGGCCTTAATACGTTAGTTTGGGTATGGAATGGGAATCCACAGTTCATACTCAGATTGACTGTATTAGTAAAAAAGGTATGTGGTTTATCTACAACGTTGAAATGGGTTTTCCTTGGTTGATAAAAAAGGAAATCCAGGCAGCACAAGATCAGATCATGCATAGGAAGGTGCATATGATCACTCTTGAGTAGGCTAAACTTACACTTGTGGAAGCAGGAGTTTTGAGTTTTGAGTTTCCAATAGGAGTGGCAGAGTGTGGGGACATATTTTCAAAATATGTTTCTAGGATTACCTCCCCGATGGGAGAGGGACTTCTGCTTTGGCTGGTTACTACCAGAGGTTTGCGCCTGACTTTTCAAGAGTTGAGGAACCCTTATTAGCGATGATGAAGAAGGGGAAACCCTTCTTGTGTTCATAGAGATGTGAATGGAGTTTCCATGAGATGAGGCAGAGACTAACAAGTTCCCCCATACTGAGGATACCTGAGGTGGTCGTTGGGTACATAGTCTACTGTAATGCATCATGGACCAGACTTGGATGTGTCCTAATGCAGTATCAAGAAGTGATCGTTTACGATTCTCGATAACTGAGACAACATGAGAAGAACTACGCTACCCATGACCTGGAGTTAGCAGTAGTGGTCTTCACCTTGAAGATGTGGTGACAGTACTTGATGGGAGAACGTTTTACAGTCAACTCTGTTCACAAGAGTATCAAGTATATCATCTCTTAGAAGGACCTGAATCTGAGACAATGATGTTGGCTTGAGTTCCTCCAGGACCATGACTTCGAGATAGTCTATACTCTTGGGAAGAGGAACATAGTAACAGATGCACTCAGTAGGATATCTAGTATATAGTTGTTGAGTAGTCAACAGAGTTGTTTGCCGCTCTACAGATATCCTACAGGGATCAAGATGGAGTATCTTATCTTCACACTCTGATAGTCACTCCCCCACTCCTTCAGTGATCTAGGGAGTCATATCTTGGGGACACTGACTGTGAGGCTCGACATGATCAGATATCTATAGGACAAGAACCTGATGGATTTTATGAAGGTGGGGAGCACTTCATCCTCTTTAGAGGGCGTACAATGGTACTAGTGGCGCTTAGGGAGGAAGTGTTGATGGAGTTCCATACATCCCCTCTAGCGGTACATCCAAGAGTGGAAAAGATTTACCATGACCTTCGGCGTCAACACTGGTGGCTGGGAATGAAGAAATCAGTAACCGAGTTTTTCTCTCGGTGCCTCACTTGTTAGAAAGTGAGGGCGAGACATCAGGTTCTAGCAGTCTTAGTTCCGCCACTAGAGGTTCTAGAGTGGAAGTGGGATGAAATTTCCATGGAATTAGTTATAGGACTTCCACCCACGTCAAAGGGACATCATTCCATCTGGGTGATCATTGAACGACTCACCAAGTTGGCCCACTTCCTACCTATCAGAGAGCAGGGATCAGAAGAGATCTTGGGATGACTTTACATACAAGATATTGTACGGCTTCATGGAGTGCCATCGATGCTTTTCTCTGATCGTGATGCACATTTTACTTCCTGGATATGGAAGGGGTTGTAGGAGGCATTCAGGACTCAACTTCGATTGAGCACCAACATTCATCGTCAGATTGATGGTAGGACAGAGCAGACCATTCAGACTATTGAGGACATGTTGTGTGCTTGTGTTCTTGATTTCGGCCGTAGCTGGGAGGGTCACATTCCCTTAGTGGAGTTCCCGTACAACAACAACTATCACTCCACCATCGGTGTGGCACTATTTGAGTCATTGTACGGTCGACCTTGCAGATCACCTCGGTGCTAGAATGACCTAGAGGAGTCAGCACTCATGGGACAAGAGATGGTACGAACTACCACAGAGAAGGTGCAAATCATTCAGGAGCAGATGAAGACTGCACAGAGTAGGTATAAATCTTATGATGACAGTAGACAGAGATCTCTGGAGTTTGGGGATGGTGACCATGTATTTCTACACATCTCACCTCGATGAGGTTTTCAGATATTTGGTCGGGGCAACAAGTTATTTCTGAGGTTCATCGGACCCTTTCAGGTCCTCAACAGAGTCGGTGAGGTGGAATACCACATAGCCCTCCCCCTCAGTTGCACCAGGTGCACAACATTTTCAACGTATCCCTACTGTGGAGAAATGTACTTGATACTTCACACATCATTACCTGAGACGAGATAGACATTGACGGTGGGGTGACGCTTTCAGAGGTTCCCGTATAGATTGAGGATCGATAGGAGAGAGTCCTTCATTGGTGATCGATACCTCTGGTGCGTGTACGTTGGTAGCATGGGAACCTCCAGGAGATCACATGGGACTTGGAGTTTCAGATTCGTGCATAGTACCCCCACTTGTTTCACTAGTTTGTGTTGTGGCTTTTAGGGATGAAAATCCCTGATCTGGGGAGAATGTAAAGACCCGGATTATTCCATGTAAAAATTTAAATTATATGGAAATATTACGAGTCCTCAAAAATTGACGGTGTGTGATTCTGAGGCCCGGTGTGCCCGGAATGAATTTATGAACTTTTTTTAGGTACGTTCAGTAAACGTGCGAGCGGTGTTTTGTAACTTTTGAACCATTGCTCGAAATTAAAATCTAAGGACACCGTTGAACTTGCAACGCTGATATTTTCTTAAGGATACTTTCACCTCGACCACAGTAGGTCGAGGGTGAAGTTAGTTTTTTGTATTTTTGTGGGAGAGTTAAAATAATAATAAAATAAAACAAAAATCTTTTATTTTATTTATTTGAAACCTCCCATTTGAATTTAGTGGTGGGGTCCACACAAACTTGAACTCCTATTTTAATGTGAGATAAATCTTGAAATTCCATGAATTGATGAGACAAAATTAATTGATTAATTAATTATTTAAGCTTAAATGAGAGGGGATCCTCACCTCTTGCGGGGTTGGGGGAAAATTGTTGGAAAACCAATTTGGTGGATAATGCTCTAAGGAATAGATTTCTCCAATGAAGAAGATCCTCCAACGAAGAATGACCTCCGAACGAGGAACGTGTTACCAACGTTCGAGAAGCGATGACTTATCATCTTCCTCCTCACACTACCTCAAATGGAAGATCGATGTAGGGGGTTTATTTTGAAGTATGAATAATATCTATTTATTGACTGTTCATATTCTTGATTCTCAATGATGATGGAAAAAAAACAACCATCGATCCGCACATATACCATGACCTTTTCTATTCGTTTGTCGCACATTCTTCATGCATTCTTCGATGACAAATATTTAAGCATGCTAAAAACACAATGTTTCGTTGAGAACGATATATGGATGCGGAGATTTAGACTCATGGATCGCGAATATGCAATTTTCACCTTTTTCGGGCGTAGGAAAAAAGCTGCAATGGCGCGCGGAAGAAGGTGGTGGCCGACACGCTGACCGACCGCGTGGAGGAAGGGCAGCGCGCGTCCGCGCCGCTGGTAGAGGAGGACAGTCGACACCTAGTCGACCACGGTTTGAGTAGGCAGCGCACCTGGAGGGTGGCCGACCGCGGTTCGAGCAGGCGACATACCCAGGGGGCGTCCAACACCCGAACGACCACTGTTTAAGCAGGAGACGCACTAGGAGGGAGGCTAACACCCGACCAACCACAGAGGTAGCAGCGACACATGCCGGCGCCGCTGGGAGGAGAGCTGACTAGAACCCCAGCTGGCCGCGTTGCACTGGGCAGGACCTTCTCTGGTGGATCCTGCATGCAGCAGGCGATGCCACATCGTGCTGCTGGGATGGCCAAAAACCGAATTACCCTTGGGACATTCAGGAATGTAGGGTGGGGGGCCTCCCCCCGAGTGGCAGCTAGGGTGGGCGCCGCCACGACGGACCACACCCAGCCAAGCAGACCGCACCCTGCCGGGCAGGTCACGCCCAATGGGCCCGTCCACCTATTAGTGGGCCAGCCCGCTGCCCAGGAGGGCCTAGCCCACCACGGCCCAACCCAACCGGGTTGGGCCAGGCCGGGTCGGACCAGAACCGCACCCATCTGGACCCATATACGCCTTTTTTCCATATCATGAAAACCAGACGTTCATTTGACGAACCGTCTATGGAACTAGAATCATTGGATTGAAATGGTCATTTTGGTATAATCCACTTGAGTTGTGGATAATGTTGGATTATGGCCAGGTTGGATTGAACCTGCATCTAACCGAGCTTTCGGAACATAAACACTAATAACATACAGACTGGGCATCCAATTGACGCGCCATCTGTTGCGTTGGGTCCCTTATAACGTGACGAACCTTTGTGATACTTCTTCAGGGGAATTTGTGGTAGTTTAAGTATAGAATGATGGCTTGAGAAGTGGAACCTTCCAGAGTCAAGTGTTCTAAGTGTGAGAACCCTGTGGCTGGCTGCACTTAAGGAGTCTCCAGATCATGTGTGGGTCATCTTCGGATCCTGTGTGGGTTAGTGTAACACCCCGACCCCAGTTACCCAGAGTCGGTTCATTATTACATATCATGGGAAAGATCACAAAGGATCATGTCTTGAAAGATCGATCAGTTTAGTAGCCTTAGAAACACTATATATATTCATAAGTCTTACATTACATCATAAAATTAAATACAACAACAATATTGTCTTCATTAACCACATTCATATCCCATAAACTATCCCTACAGGTCAATCATAATAAACTTCTTCACATCCTGGAAAAAAGAAAACATTGAAAGGGGTGAGCTCAGATGCTCAGTAAGGATACCATTATAGCGTAAACTTTCATAAATAAGCATAAACATTTAAGGCAATGTATAAGACTAAAACAAAAGCCATTTAACCTTAAACTTCCGCATAATATGGAGAAGATAAATTCAAGTAATGCCATTTACATATTCACATGGATATTATACAAGTCAAATAATCAAATGCAATATCAAATAGCCACTTTCATAATGATTGAATTTATAATGTTGGACATTCTGAAACATTTTGTCAAGGCCTCGACCAAGACGTCTAAAAATGATTAAGGCCTCGGCCAAAACCATATTTCAAATAGGGAAAGGCCTCGGAAAATTCCACGTCTAGTTGTCTCATGTGACCTATCGATGCATCGAGGAGCTATAATGGGCTCCACCCGTCACTTACTAAGTCCAATGCATTCCTCATAAAAAAAGGTTTAAGCATAACATAAACATTCGTATTAAAACTAGCATATGAAATGTCAATACTTTATCCATAAACCATGAATGGTATTAAATAACACATCCACAGTCAAACATATCACAAAACCTTCAATACAATATGGAAGCATTGTATCATAATAAATCAACTTCAAATAAGCTTAAAATCCATCAAAGGATGTTGACATGGATGAAATAAAAACTATTTGAGAGAAATATATCTTTTTTGAAATCATTTAAAAGTCACATAATTATAAAATAAATCCTTTATTTTGAAAATATTATTATAATCTTGTAAAGTAATCTTCAATGATTTTATAATTGTGGAAAATATCCGCACCCACTGTATAAGTTAAAAAAGACATTCTTACTTTAATTTTGACGAAAAGGTTAAAAGGTACCTTGTTTGGAAAATGACGGAAAGATTCCTTTCAAAAAAGTATAAGTTAAAATAAGGGTATAAATTAATTTAACCTATTGTCTATTAAATAGTAAAATGTTTTCAAATACATTTTTAAGAAACGTGGATGTGGATGATAAAGAGGTCCCAGAAGATAATTACATATAAACAACCTCAGAATATGAAGAGATTGTGAAATAAACCCTTACCTTGTACTTTTCCTTAGTCGATGGTTGGTTAACCTCCTGTATAATGGTGAAATAATTGTTATTAAATTATAAAAGAATCATATACATTAATATGATATCATATATGATCTTTTAACATTGCTTTGTTAATAATATCTTAGTATTATCGTTGTTTTTGGGTGTTAACTGATTCGTTTTCCATTATATGATTTGTTATGTAAGCCATGTTTGTTATGGATAGGTTGTATATTATTCATATATATAATGATATTAAGTCGTTAAAAATTATTTTTTATCATCAAATAAACATTAGTCTCTAATGGATATGATGGGGAATGAATCTCATCGCGTTCGTGGAGACTGTATTCCGTACGTACGCACGAACGAAAATATCATTCTTTTGATATTAAAAGCGTATATAATTGGATGGTATATCATATATATACATAATCATTATCATGTTATGTTTATTATTTAAATAAGTTATACTCATTATTATATCCATCCAAATAATAATGAATTGAATAACAATTACACCACGACGTGGAGACGGTAAGTCGTACGTTCGCAAATATGGTGACATGTCATTCAAAGGATGGATAGAATACATAATATGGTTGTACCATATTTATAATAACATCAATGTATATAAAATATACTGGGGTTCTTATTTTATAATGGAAATAACAAAGAAAGAAGATGCGGAAAAAGAAACAAACTTGAAAGAGGGTGGTGAAAACATTACCTCTTCTTCAGATTCTTCCTTTTGATTTGATCAAAAGGGCTCCATAGGATGGCTTTCTGACGAAAGGAGGTCCTCTAGAATGAATATAAGATAGTTGATAGAGTATTTGGTCAGGTTTGTTCCAAGACAAATGGCTTTGAAGGCGTGAATTAAAGAGAAGGGGGAGTTCCCTTTTATAAGAGGGCTGAGGGGCACCTTAGGAAAATCTATAAATATTAATTTATAATAAATTCATATTCGGTTTATAATGGATCCAAACTGATTTATTTCGAGTATAAGGTGGGGATGGGATGCAAAAAACTCATCCGATAGGATTTAGATAGGTTTGGGTCACTATATTAACCCAATATTCTAGATTTAACTCTTAGTTAATTAGTTTGAGATTTACCATGTCTCATGGTATTTTTTTATTATATAGTTAATAAACTAACTATAAAGTTACAAGAGAACACCAAGTCGATAATTAATGATGTAAATAGCATTATATAAGTCTCTTGGACGATACTTAGATTTTTAGGACCATTATATCAATTAATAATATAATATTTGTTTTAAAAATTCTTTTATATCAATTTTGACACTATTTAATAATTGATTTTTGTTAAAGTCATAACAACATGAATACTTCTAAATAAATTAACTTAATCAATCATAACATGTAATATTAACCTCTAAAATTCTTTTATAGAATCAAAACATTCAAATTATATTTATTTTAACATTTATAATACCATTTATTTGATTCTTTCTTTAATAAGGAAAATACTGCATCATTATTGTGTCATACATAAATTTAATTATTCAATGTCTAAAAATTATAAATAAAATACAATTATGTATGAAATATTTTTATCTTTCTAATTAATATTTATAGTCGAATAGATAGAATATATAACCATATGTAAAAAGTGTTTTACTAAAAGATATATGCTTATATCATTTTTGTATTCATTTTAACTTAATTAATATAAAGTGTCATTTTCACTTACATGTGGCTCCATGGTATCCCAAAATCGACTCAAGGATGTCAATGGTCGGAGATGAATTAGCCAATATGGTTAGGACCAATTTTGGGGTAATTTTATATAATTATAATATTATTTTGTTACCCTTATTTACCTGATTTACCCTTTAACCATGATAAATAAAATATTTACCGAAGTAATTATTCATAATGTCTAAAAATAGAAGTTTCCTATTTAAAAAATTTGGAAATCCTGATTCCAAATATGGAATCCATTTTTCTAAATTCAAAACACATAATTGGAATAAATTATTTTAAAATTAATTCCCGCTGTCAAAACAAAAAGCGTGTATTTATGAAACAATAACTATCAAAATATTGTCACTCGGTTATGTCCAGTTTGAATGTGAAATTAAATCCAATGACTAACATAGGATTAAATGGTAAAAATATAATCTAATTATACTTTAAAACTACTCATTAGTATAATTTACAACTATTAATTATTTTTATTAGAAAAGTTTTTTTTATTAAAATTTAGTATTTTTCAATATTAATCAAAAATTGGATGTTCTCAGAAAAATACCAAAATTCACCCTAAGCTAGTTTTTCTATTCCAAATCCAAAAATGAAGTCCAATTTGAATAATAAAATTTATAAAATTTTAAAAATTGGGTATCACTATTCATAACGGCTACTTTGACTAGTTGCGGTGTGTTAGAATCTCGAAGTTGCGTACAATGCAAGCTATTGCGTTATTCAGAGAGAAGTGTACCATAGAAGCTTGGGATGTTACATTATCCCCTACTTCAAATAATATTTCCCTCAAAGTTTATAGAATATTACTGCATAAAAAGATTTGGGTGGTTCTTCATCATATGTTCCTCGGGTTACCATGTTGTCTCTTCCATATTATGGTTTCTCCACAGAACTTTTACCAGACGAGTCATCTGGTTTCTCAAAACATGTTCTCAGGTATCAAGAATCCTGATGGGCTCTTCACAATAAGACATCGGGTTCCAGTTCTAATTCCCCATAGGTGAGTGCATGTGTTGGGCCAGGCATTTATTTTCTCAACAGTGATACGTGGAATACATCGGGAACTTTAGAGAGATTTGGCGGCATTTCCAAACGGTAAGCTACATCACCAATTCGTTCTAGAATTTCGAAAGGTCCGATGTACCTGGGACTCAATTTATCTTTCTTACCAAAATGTATAACCCCCTTCCATGGATATACCTTCAGGAATACATGATCCCCGAATTGAAATCCCAAATCCTTCTTTCAATTATCGGCATAGCTCTTCTGCCTACTTTGAGCTGCTTTAATGTGGGTTTGGATTAACTTCAGCTTTTCCATCGTTTCCTCCACATGTTTTGGACCTATGAGTTTTCTTTCACCAACATCATCCCAACAGGTTGGTGTGCGACATCTCTTTCCGTATAATGATTCATATGGTGCCATCTGAATACTTGAATGGAAGCTATTGTTATAGGATAATTCTACCAGAGGTAAATATTGATCCCACATATCCTGAAAGTCAAGTGATAAGGATCTCAACATGACTTCTAAGGTTTGAATAGTTCGTTCTGATTGTCCCTCAATTTGAGGGTGGTAGGCAGTGCTCAAATGAAGTTCAGTATCTACGGCCTTCTGAAGACTTTTCCAGAATCTTGATGTAAACCGTGGATCACAATCAGAAACAATCGATAGGGGTACTCCATGAAGTCTCACAACTTAATTAATATATAGTCTTTCTAGACGTTCATGTGGTAGATCTTCTCTTATAGAAAGAAAATGTGCTGACTTGGTAAGATGATCAACAATGACCCATATTGAATCGTTCCATCTATGAGTCTTTGGTAGTCCCATGACAAAGTCCATTGTAATATTATCCCATTTCCACTAAGGTATGGGAAGAGGTTGCATGACTCCTCCAAGCTGTTTCCTTCCAGCTTTCACTTGTTTAAAAACCATACATATTGACACAAAATCTACAATCTTCCTCTTCATGTTGTCCCACCAAAAATGTTCTTTCAAATCTCTATACATCTTGGTGCTACCAGGGTTAATGGAGAAATTGGAGCTATGGGCATCATCCAATAATTCCCTTTTTAGATCAGGTATATTGGGAACACAATGTCTCTTCCCAAATTTCTAAATTCCATCTTCCTACACAAAGTCACTCAATCTCCCATCATTCACAGCTTTAATATTCTTTTGAAACTCTATATCATCGGGCTGTGAACTCTTTATCCTTTCTAGTACAGATGATTTGGAACCCATTTGAAAAAGTATCAATGTTTCACCTTCCATGGTTATTCCTATATCCATCTTTACTATATCCATGAAAATAGGATCCCTTTCAACTCTCATCTTGTTCAAAACTCCATGATCCTTTCTACTCAAAGCATTTTCCACCTTATTTTCCTTCACCGTGTGGTAGTGTATGGTGCAATCATAATCCTTAAGTAATTCAAGACATCTTTTTTTCCTCATGTTGAGTTCCTTCTGAGAGAAAATATACTTCAAACTCTTGTGATCGGTATATATCTCACATTTTTCACCATAGAGATAGAGTCTCCATATATTTAAAGCAAATATTACAGCTGCTAACTCATGATCATGAGTAGGATAGTTTTTCTAATGAATTTTTAGCTGTCGTGATGCATAGGCAATAACCTTATCATTCAGCATAAGGACACAACCATGTACTTTCATTGAGGCATCACTATAAATAACAAACCCACTATTCCCCAATGGTAGAGTCAAGATAGGAGCATTAACTAAAATTCTTTTTAGTTCATCGAAACATTCTTCACACTCTTTTATCCAAATAAATTTACCCCCTTTACGTGTGATCTTTGTTAATGGGTTAGCCAATCGGGAAAAATTCTGGACAAAACGTCGATAATAACCTGCTAAACCAATAAAACTGCATACCTCAGTTATACTTGTTGGTGCTGGCCATTCGTGGATTTATCTTTTTTTAGAAGGATCAACATAGATTCCATCCTTAGAGACCAAATGGCCAAGAAAATAAATCTCTTGATGCCAGAATTCACACTTGATAAACATCACATATATTTCATGTCTTCTAAGAGTATTTAAAATAATGTGCAAGTGATTTTCCTGATCTTCGTAGATTTTGGAGTATACTAGGATATAATTAATAAATAACACTAAAAATTCATCAAGATATTCCTTGAAAACTCTGTTCATTAGATCTACGAAGACAGAGTGTGCATTAGTCAATCCAAAAGGCATTAATGTAAACTCTTAATGCCCGTACTTGGTTTGAAATGCTGTTTTCGAAATGTATTCCTTCTTCACACACAATTTATGATATCCAGATTGAAGGTCAATCTTCGAAAAGTATTGATCTCCATGAATTTGGTCGAATAAATCATCAATGCGAGGTAGGGGATACTTGTTCTTTATTGTTATAGCATTGATCTCCCTGTAGTCTATGCACAACCTCATAGATCCATCTTTCTTCTTAACAAAAAGAACAGGGGCTCCCCATGGAGAAAGACTAGGATGAATAAATACCTTATTACTCAATTCCTCTAGTTATTTCTTTAGTTCCAGTAATTCCACAGTGTCCATTCTATAAGGGTCTTCGATATGGGCCTTGAACATGGAATTAAGTCAATGGAAAACATAATTTCTCGTTCTGGACGATTTCTAGGTAAATATTCCGAAAAAACATCAACATATTCTTGCACAATTGGTACATCCTCTTTTCGAACATCCCTTTCCTCACCCACAGTTATTTCATTCTCTTCATCCAAAATGATTGAATATAGTTGATCTACTGGGGGTGGATCTAGATAAGAATTATGTGGTGACGTTTCTGCTCTAAAGATAATGTACTCCTTATCATCATAAAAAATTGTTACCTCCTTCTTCTTATAATAAATTTCTACATCATGGTCTGAAAGCCAATCCATACCGAGGATTATATCAAATTCAATCATGGGTATAACAATGATATCAGTAGACAAAGAACATTTATATGCTCTAATGGGAAGTGATTCACAAAACTTTGTTGCAACAATACTTCCATTAAGAGTTTTGACTGACAAATCCCTTGCTAAATAAAATTGGAAATATCTAATTTTCTTAGAAAATTAGGATGATATGAAACAGTGCGATGATCCAGAATCAAATAAATTATTGGATAAACCAGAGGAATCCATTAAATTACCTGCCACTACGTCTTTCGGAGCTTCCACCTCAGTATTAGTGATAGAATAAGCTTGGTCTTGATCCCTTGGACTCTTCTGAGGTAAGTTTCTCTGACGCTTAGGACATTCATTTGCATAATGTCACATCTCCCTGCAATTGTAGCATTAAACATCATTAGCGTCTTTCTTTCCCTTACAATCCCTAGTAAGATGGTCTTTCTATCCACATTTGTAGCATAATCATTTTCCTTTTAGACAGGCACATGGGTTATTCCTTCCACAATTATCACATGGTGGAAATTCAACCCTTCCTTTCTTCCCTATTTCCTTATTTCCTTTCCCAAAGTGTTCAACAGATCTCTTCTTCTCTTGCTTTTCTTTAATGTCATAAGACATAGAGAACTCATTTTCTGTCTTGATAGCACATGAGACAATATCTTCGTACGATGAGAAGGAATGTGATACTAGTGCTCGATGGAGAAATGGTTTTAACCCATCAAAGAAATGATCAATATTACTTCATGGTTTATGTATATAATCTTCAGTATGCCTCTCTAACCTTGTAATTTTAGCCTCGTACTTTGCAACATTCTCATCCGCCTTTTTCCTCAGACTGAGAAATTGTCATTCCATATCTTCTCGATAGTCATGAAGAAAGTATTTTTCTTAGAAAATATCTTTAAACTCCCTCCATTCCATACTTTATACTTCTTCATCTTCCTTTGTATTTTGAATCAATGACCACTATGGATCAGTATCTCTAGTGAGGCGGTAAACTGTCATGACAACTTTTTCTCTTTCGCTACTCCCCAAGGTGTGGAATATTTTTTCTAAGGAATTGATCTATTGCTCAGCTACAAGTGGATTTTTACCCCATTAAATTTTGGTGGTTGTTTCCTCATGAAGCGATCTAACATTGATCCTCCACACTGTGGATCAGGGTGCTCCATTCGGGTAAGGTTATTATTCATAACCTGAGTGAGTTGTCCCAGTATAGTGATTAGCTGATCAGCACCAGTTGTATCACCAGATCCACTATAACTATCTTGAGCAGGAAGGAAATCCCTACATGGGGTGCGTGCATTGATACGGTTTCCATTCCTTCCACTAGTATCTATTTCTAAACAATGGCATAAACTAAATTAGTTTATGAATCGAAATACATAATTCCATACTTATAAAACACTTAACATAAATTGAACAATTTATGGATATAATCCATAATCATAAAAAGGTTTTCTTTGAGGATGTCTATACTCTTAAACCCTTCATTATGGTTTGTAAATAAATTGATAATTATTCTAAGAAAATCCCTTGGGAGTGTCGTAACCAAGAGTGCAACAAGGCCCGTTGTCGTGCACCGGTTCCCGTTTGACTCGAGCTCAAAGCGGTGTTTTCATGTTTTACCCCTAGGTACATCTATGCCGAAGCCACCTCTACCTGCTCGTATCCAGACAGGGATGTATTTCTCAGAAATCTCACAAAATCTCTACAATACCAAAATTCAAGGAAGATCTTTTATACTAATCCTCAAAGTCTATCTTAGGGCTATTTTCTCTAATTAGAGTTTACCTAAATCTAGCTTCCAATGTTTATTACTAAACTTCCACTAATACCAACTGTAACGCCGCGACCCCAGTTACCTAGAGTCAGTGCATTATTACGTATCATTGGCATGATCAGAAAGGATCATGTCTCAAAAGATTGATCTGTTTAGTAACCTTGGAAACACTAGATATAGTCATAAGTCTTACATTACATCATAAAATGAAATACAACAATAATATTGTCTTCATTAACCAAATTCATATCCCATAGACTATCCCTGCAAGTCAATCATAATAAAATTCTTCACATCCTGGGAAAAAGAAAACATAGAAAGGGGAGAGCTCAGATGCTCAGTAAGGATAACAATATAGCAGAAAATTTCATAAATAAGCATAAATATTTAAGGCAATGTATAATATTAAAACAAAAGACTTTTAAACATGAACCTCAGTACAATATAGCCAAGATAAAATAAAATAATTCCATTTACTTATTCACATGGATGTTCTACTAGTCAAATAATCACATGAAATATCAAATAGCAACTTTCATAATGATGGAATGCATAATGCCATACATTCTGAAACATTTTGTCAAGGCCTTGGAAAAGACGTCTAAAAATGATTAAGGCCTCGACCAAAACCATATATCAAATTGGGAAAGGACTCATTCAATTCCACATATAGTTGTCTCATGAGACCTACTGATGCATCGAGGAGCTATAATGGGCTCCACCCATCACTTACTAAGTCCAATGCATTCCTCATAGGGAAAGGTTTAAACATAACATAAACATTCGTATTAAAACTAGCATATGAAATTTAAATACTTTATCCATAAACCATGAAAGATATGAAATAACACATCCAATGTCAAACATATCACAAAACCTTCAATACAATATGGAAGTTTTTTATCATTATAAATCAACTTCAAATAAGCTTAAAATCCATCAAAGGATGTTGACATGGATGAAATCAAAACTATTTGAGAGAAATATCTATTTTTTGAAATCATTTAAAATTCACATAAATATAAAATAAAACCTTTGTTTTGAAAATATTCTTATAAGCTTGTAAACGAAGCTTCAAGGATTTTATAATGGTGGAAAATAGCTGCACCCTCCATATAAGTTAGAAAAGACATTCTTACCTTAATTTTTTTGAAAAGGTTAAAAAGTACCTTGTTTGAAAAGGACGGAAAGATTCCTTTCAAAAATGTATAAGTTCAAATAAGGGTATAAATGACTTTAACCCAATTTCTCTTAAATAGTAAAAATGTTTTGAAATACATTTTTAAGAAACCTGGATGTGGATGATAATGAGGTCCCAGTAGATAATTACGTATAAACAACCATGGATTGTGAAGAGATTGCGAAATAAACCCTTAACTTGTACTTTTCCTTAGTCGATGGTTGGTTAACCTCATGTATAATGGTGGAATAGTTTTTATTAAATTATAAAAGAATCAAATACATTAATATGATATCATATATTATCTTTTTACACTGCTTTGTTAATAATATCTTAGTATTATCGTTGTTTTGGGTGTTAACTGATTCGTTTTCCTTTATATGCATTGTTACGTAAGCCATGTTTGTTATGGATAGGTTGTATGTTATTCATATCAGGAAATATATCAAGTCTTTAAAAATTATTTTTAACAATCAAATGAAAATTATTCTCGAATGGATATGATGGAGAATGAATCTCATCGCGTTCGTGGAGACAGTATTCTGTACGTACGCACTAGAAAAAATATCATTCTTTTGATATTAAAATCATATATAATTGGATGGTATATCATATATACAGAATCATTATCATTATATATTTATTATTTAAATAAGTTATACTCATTATTATACCCATCCAAATAATAATTTGTTGAATAACAATTACACCACGACGTGGAGACGGTAAGCCGTATGTACCCACGTATGGTGACATGTCATTCAAAGGATGAATAGAATACTGAATATGGTTGTAACATATTTATAATAACATCACAATATATATAAGATAATGGATTTATTATTTTATAATGTAAATAACAAAGGTAGAAGATGTGGAAGAAGAAAGGAACTTAAAAGAGGGTGGTGAAAACATTACCTCTTCTTTGGGTTCTTCCTTTTGATTTGATCAAAAGGGATCCTTAGGATATATTTCTGACTAAATGAGGGCCTCTAGGATGAATGGAGGATAGTTAATAGAGTATTTGGGAAGGGTTTTTCTATGAAAAATGTCTTTTATGGTGTTAATTAAATAGGAGGAGTGTCCTTTTATAAGAGGGGTGAGGGGCACCTTAGGAAAGGCTATAAATATTAATTTATAATAAATTCATATTCGGTTTTTAATTACTCCAAACTGATTTATTTCTAGTCTAAGGTGGGGATGGGTCAAAAAAACTCAACCAGTATGATTTAGACAGGTTTGGGTCACTATATTAACTTTATCTTTTAGATTTGACCCTTAGTTAAATAGTTTGAAATTTACCACTTCTCTTTGTATTTTTATATTATATAGTTAATAAACATACTATAAAATTCAAATAAAACACTAATTAGTTCATTAAGGAAGCACCTATCATTATATAAGTCTCTTTTCCGAACTTTATATTTTTAGGACCATTATATCAATTAATAATATAATATTTGTTTTAAAAATTCTTTTACGTCAATCTTGATACTATTTAATAATTGATTTTTGTTAAAGCCATAACAATATGATTACTTATAAATAAATTAATTGAATCAATCCTAACATGTCATATTAACATATAAAAGTCTCTTATTGAATCCAAATATTCAAATTATATTTATTTTAACATTTATAATACCCTTTATTTGATTCTTTCATTAATAAAGAAAATACTACATCATTATTGTGTCATAAATAAATTTAATTATTCAATTTATAAAAATTATAAATAAAACAAAATAATGTAGGAAATATTTTTATATTTCTAATTAATATTTATATTATAATATATAACATATATAACCCTATGTAAAAATCATTTTACTAAAAGATATATGCTTATATTATTTTTGTATTAATTTTAACTTAATTAATATAAAGTGTCATTTTCAATTACAAGTGGATCCATGGGGTCCCAAAATCAACTGAAGGATTCCCATGGTCGGAAATTCATCATCCAATAGGGTTAGGATGCGTGTTGGGGTAATTTTATATTATTATATATTATTTTTTACTCTTATTTACCTGATTTACCCTTTAACCACGGTAAATAAAATATTTACCGAAGTAATTATTCATAATGTCTAAAAATAAAAGTTACCGGTTTACAAAATTTGGACATCCTGATTTGAAATATGGAATCGAATTTTTGAAATTCAAAACACAGAAGTGGCAGAAATTAATTTAAAATTAATTTCCACTGTCAAAACCAAAAGATTGTTTTCATGAAACAATAACTATTAAAAGATTGACACTTGGTTATGTCCAGTTTAAATGTGAAATTACATCCAATGACCAACATTGGATTAAGTGGTATAAATATAATATAATTATACTTTAAAACCACTCATTAGTATAATTTATCACTAAAAATTCTTTTGATTAGAAATGTTTTTTTAATTAAAATTTAGTATTTTTCACTATTCATCAAAAATTGGAAGTTCCCAGAAAAATAACAAAATTCAACCTAAGATAATTTTTATATTCTGAATCCAAAAATGAATTCCAATTTGAATAATAAAATTTATAAAATTTTAAAATGTGGGTATCACTATTCATAACAGTTACTTTGATTGGTCGCGGTGTGTTAGAATCTCAAAGTTGCGTACAATGTATGATATTGCATTATTCAAAGAGAAGCATACCATGGAATCTTTGAGTATTACAGTCTGCATCTCGAGATCCTGTGTGGGTCATCTCTAAATCATTTTTCGGTTATCTTTATATCATGTGTGGGTAATCTTCATATCTTGTGTGGGTCATCATCGATCCTGTTTGGGTCAACAACAGAACTTCTCGATGAAGAAAGATGATTTAGCGATACAAATAATCATCTATACTTCCATAACTAAGTTATACCTAGTGTGAGATGAGTCTGTACCTTTTCGGCATTCTTCTGTGTGGTGATACCTCTGTGGTAATCTTCTGTGTGGCATTACATTTGTGTTACTTACCTTCGTGGTGATACCTATGTGGTATTATTATGTGTGGCGTTACCTTTGTAGTAACTACCTTTGTGGTGTTACATTTGTGGTATTCATTCCTTCGTGGAACAGTTGTACTTTTGGATAAAGAGTTTGGCCTTGTGTTTCCTCATGAACGAGATGGGTATACATGGTGACTTAGGTATATGTAAGGGAATATACCTAAGTAAAATTTACTTTTTGTTCGTGCTTGTATTTATAGTATTACTTTTTGGTTTATCCTCTGTGGAATTCTGAGAGACCTTTGGGGGTCTCACGGTCCCTACTGAGTATCGTTATACTCACCCCTTCACGGGATTCGGCCACAACTTGTTGTGTCTTGTACAGACGACGAACATCGCTGATCGAGTTTGGGGGTACTAGGACTAGAGGCTGCTCGGGGGTGGACCTTAGATGAGGTGTACCGTAGAGCCGACTGTTCGAGAGATGTACCTACCCTTCAGGTGGGATCCCTTGTGGGTTTTCACATGAGTTGTTTTCAGTTTTACTTGTAATTTCTAGTTGGGCTTGTATTCTAGCCCCTTTAATTACTCTACACACCCTAAATACTATATAGTTTACTTTGTGCTTGTATCTTGTCTTGTTCTTGGTTTGTGTGATTTTACAGGTTTAAAGGCAATGCCTTCCCAATTTTAGGGATATGCCTTTATGGTGCTAGTCGTCAGCCCCTGGCCAATGGAAGGCGGGCTTGGGGTTGTCACGACATGGGCACCAGGGGATGGGACGTGACACCTTGAATAGTTTTTTCAATCCATTATCCTCTATATATGGGTCTTGTAGTTGAGCTTCACAATTATCACTAATCATGATTGAACCATGCACGTAATGTTGTTTATCCAAAAAGTTATCATCATGCTCTGAAAAATAAACAGACTCTACTGAAACATTCTTTATTTTATTAGGATCTTTTATTAGAATAGAATAATAGGTTTAAATATACATTAAATGGATCTATACCAATCAGAAAATTTAAGATGTTACATCCTTTTGGTACCCCTATTTAATACTCTTATGTTTTTTCCAACAAAATATCTTCTCATTTTAAATATGGTGATGTTAATTCAGGTTGAATCTATATGATATCTTATATTTTATTAATTGTAGATAAATAACTTTTGAATTTATAATTTAAATATCATTGATTTTATATATTATTATTTTCAATAATTCCATATTTCTATAAAAGGAAACCAACTTTTAAATATTCTTTTACATAATACATAACATTTAATACCCTATCATAATATGACTTGTACTAGTTAAAACATCCTAAAAGTCATTACAATATCCATGATGGCCTCTAAGAATAGCTATAAATCCTTATATAACCTTTCTGAAACCATTATCACCATGAATAATCTACTCCTAAAATATGTAATTTTAACAACATAAGTATTTTTAGAAAAATGGATTATGAACCACAACACAATAAACTTTATTCAGTAATGAAATTAAAAATATTCTTCTATACACATTATCAACCAAAAATATTAAAAAAATTATTTCTCCAAAGGAGAACACCAAAAAACATCCCATCATATTCTCTCTAAAATATCAGCTTTATGATAATTAAAATACTTCCCATATAATATAACAAGAATTTCAATATATGAAATGAAATTTATATATATTTTTATTATCCACACTTTATAAAATATATATCACACATCTTCATAAAATTTAAAATCATCCACAATTTTATAGTTTACTATTTTCAAAAAATCATATCATGTCTTCCACTAAACATCTCCAAACATACTAAAAAATATGAAATATTGTTTTTAATAGTTGCTTTCATTTTTTCAAATGAAAACAATCTAAAAAAATCAATATATATTAGCATTAAATAAGTACCCTCTATGTGTTTGTTTAAAAAACTATCCTTTACATCATTGAAAATAATATGATGAATTATTTCAGATAAGAAATATCATTTAATGATTTTTATACAACATGATTTGAACTCTATAAAAGAAAAAAAAATAAATAAAAATATTTCAAATTTTCCAAAAAAGTTAATTTCATACCTAATAAATGCTTCCAATTGTTATTGAATAAAAAATATATATTTTCACATCTCATTACTCAGATCTCTGTTGAATATTGAATATCATCATGGACTTTTCACCATTTTAAACAAAAATTGTCTCCACATTTGTCCACCATTGATAATGGACCTGAATATTTAATTATGTTGTAGGATATATGTCTTCAATGTTTCCTTAAAAATAAAAATATGATTAGATCAATAAAATAAATAAATGAACTTATTTTTTATCCTTTATTTTTTGTAGAGTTAGATAACTAAACTCTAAATATAAACCTATTCTTATCAAACACCTCTCTTAGGAGATCCTTTTTCATTATACCAAAAACTTGATCTATGATGGGTAAATACTCCAATTTTATTAATCCATAAACCACCATTTACATAATTAACTAAAAATTAAACACAATATGATTTATTCATGAGTGATATAATATATTTTAACTTATATCGATTTCACTAAAATGTTCACATATCATTGGTTTAATTATGTAAAATTCTTCTCTAGTGTCCTCCAATTATAGATTTACCTAAACTAATAGAGGTTCAACTATGATTTATAACTATTTTTTCATCATCCAAATTGTTTAAATATATTAATTCATAATTATTTTTTATCTATGATGTACAATTTCATACACAAGAAAAAGAACCATTGGATTTGGATTTAGGAACATCCGTTGAACTACCCATATTCATATAATAAAACATCCTCATCTCTTTTTTTTATCATAATAGAAGGAATCCACAATAAGTTGTAAATTTCATCCAATAAATATTTTTTTTTTCATTTAATGCATTTTACTTTATTTAGGTTCATTTTGATACATTACAACATAACATGTTGAAGAAATGATAACTGGTATAGTTTTTATTAAATATACTATAATTCATATGATTTATCAATAATATTAACATTAGCTATCATTAAACCTTCAACGCATTAAATATTCATCATTTTTAGGAAATATTATCCTGGTATTTCCTTCCACCGTGTTGAAATGTTTCAATACCTCTTTGAAATACTTTTATTAAGAAATGAAATTATGAATAGGACATTGATTAATATATATGATGGTAAAAAATTATATCTCATAAGTTATTGAAATTTTTAATTCTATTCTTAAAATATAAATACACTCATTACAATTTTATTCATTTAAATTATAGTATATTATTTTTTAAACATGGAAAATCAGCTTATGTTAATCATCAAAACATTTTTTCACTAAGTGTAGGGCCACTACCTCTACATTTAAATAAAAAATATATTCTAGAATAGATCTATCCATGAATTTATATCTTTACGAATATTCATTAATATATATAAATCCTTCAAATTTCATAAAATACTATCATACCTCTTAAATGTAGAGGAATATGGTTCTAAATGAAATTATATCCTTCCATTAACCCTTTTCAAATGTAAAACTTCACAAATATTTTTAATATTTCAACATAACTTACATTAAATTGTCTATGAATAAATATATTTAATTTGATCTAATTTAAAAAAAAGGTTTCGTTAATATAAATGCCCTAAATTTAAGGATACCCCATGTAAATAATATATTAAATATTATCAATTACTTTTCCATCTTCAGTTAATTTGTTTTATAAAACCCGTTGAGGTCTAATGATATTTTTTATTGGTCGTGGGATAAGATCCCACATGTTATCATTCCTAGTTTGCAAAATAACATTATTCATAAAATTTTAACAAATATATTTCATTGATTCTTCTTTGAAGTTTATTTTTTTAATTAGATATATCAATTTCATTCACCAAGTATTTTTCATTCATCTTATTTGAGATAATGTTATTTTCTCTCTCAAAATGTTGTCTTCATCATATTTAGATCATCTTATTTATATTTATATTTATAGGTCCCAAGAAATTCATTTAATTTTATATTTTTCTTCTGAATAATCTTCTAAACCCTTATCAATAACATTTTGAATTTGAGGATATTGAATTTTTTCATTCTTCATATTTATGAATTTCAATACTATTTGAATTAATAAGGAATTCATATTAAAAAATTGATATCAAATCATTAAATTACCTTTCATGGATATTTAATATAAAAAATATATTCCTTTAGTTATAATGATTTTAGAATATAATAAGGAATAACGTTATAATAACGTGAATTCATCACCTTTATTCCAAATACTTCCTTGTATACTTTCTTTAATTATGTTATGACATTCACTTATAAAAACAAAAAAATTACTTCAAGAATAAAGTTTCATTGAACCTAATATAATAATGAATCTTCTCTTCATAAAGGAACATCAATTATAAAGTTGATATATACAGAACTACATAATATATTATTTTATAATTTTTTCCAAATATCATTTTTATCAACAACATTATTCACATTTCAATGAAAATTTTAATTATTTTTCAACAATGTAATTTTATTGGGGGTGTTTTAAAATTGAAATTTTGATAAAAATGTCATATTTATAAATACATAATTTCACTTTGTGATCTGATATTTGTAAACCATTATATAATTTCAATGTGATTTTATTTTTACCACTCATCTTCTCAATAGTTTTATGATTCAACATTATTCAATATTTCACCCCGAATTTAAACAAATTGGAGTTACCAAATGCAACAACTATTGATTTTACATTGCATTTTCCATTATAATAATTATTATATTGAATGGATTGTTTCAAACACAATACCAAAATAAAATGTACTATGATAAATTTTAGGGAGATATAATGATTCAATGAAAGATTAATTGTAATAAATTATGTGAATCATATGTGAAACATCATTGAAAAAAATTAAATGAGGAATAAAAAATTAAAATAAAAAGTTGAGAACATATAATCCTTATTCTCATGGTTTAGGTTTAACATTATCGACCTAATTAAAAATGTGGGAATAAATAATATAATTATAAATACAGTAGATGTGTTGATAAATATGTAAATAATAGGATAAATTATTTTAAAAAATATATGTATAGTTATATATCAGAATGGAATACGATAGTAATAGGTATAGTCATCAGAAATATAGTAATATGAAATATGGTCGTTCGAGATATGGTAATTTGGCACGCAGGTACCTAAAAATTATACTGAATTTTTGATTTTTTTTGTATCAATTTGAGAATAATATAATTTTGAAATTATGTAAATGATATTATTTAATTTAATAAATTTAATTTGAAAAAAATATGTTTTTATGCATTATAAGTTATAATTACAATAATAATTATTAAATAAATATTTTTCATATTTTTTCAAATGTAATGAAAGATTTTAGTTCCAATTGAATAATATAAAATAATTTTAAAAGAAGAGTAAATTTAAATGTTCATGGTGAAATAAAATTAATGTCTAAAAAAAGGATATTTCTCAAGGAACTTTTTTTAGAAATTATTGTGTAGTTTTATCATAATAAATTTATCTATTTTTAATAATAGTTTTAATGTAATGTTTCATTGAAAAAAAATATTATTAAACGTAATTTAATTAGAAGTTGATATAAAATAAGATTAATAAGTCATATTTCTTGTTTTCATTTAAAACAATTTCTGTTTTCATTTAAAATGGTTATTAATATATTTTACATTTTCATTCAAAAGTTAAATTTCGTATATTTAAATACCGAATTAGATTAGGTGGAATCCAAATTTTCAATCTGAATTTATAAAATAGGTACGGAAGTTAATTTAATTTCTAAGCATAAAAAATATACGAAGGTAAAAATTAAGCAACCACAGTAAAGGTAAAATGATGTAAAAATATGTTAAACTAAGTGGAAAAATAAAAAAAATATAAAAAACTACAGTAATAAATTTATTCATTGGGTTTTACCTAACCATAAATTAGATTATCTCTATTATTCTCCACGATGTATCCACATCCCATTTAAATTTAAAACCTCACACCTTATGAAATAAATATATGTAGAAATACTATTTAAAATCCAGTTATAAAAGGGTCCCTCCTACACCAATCAAAAACCACTCAAACCAATACTATATCTCATTAATATATTCCCATTTACCCTAATAAAAATCATTATTATATGTTTAATAGGTAATAGTTCTAGTAAATATTTATAAATACTTCATTATAAAGGAACCCATGCCGAGAATAAGTAAAATCATGAAATTATTACCAATGTTCATCACTATATTTTCTTTTTATCTTATCATATACAACATCTATAAATATTACTATAAAAAATGATATTATTTTTGTTTTAATAGATAATTACTGACTAAAAATTGAGGATACATGTGAACATAGTTCCAAAACAAATTATTTACATCAAACCACCCTCTTCTATTATGATAAGTAAAATATTTTCCATAATCCAAATTAAAAGTGGAAATAAACAAGAATAACAGAATGTGAACAAGAATAAGAAATTTATAGTGGTTTTTGGAATATAAATCCAAAATTAATAGCATTCATCCATTCAATTCAACTATGGAATAATGTTATACAATAATTCTATGAGACAACTTCTTCTTCAGATATTTCTATTAAATAAAAAATGATACTTTGTACACATCGATCATTCCTTGACCAAAAATTCACTTTTATGATATGCTCTAAAAGAATGAAGTGACATATCAAGAGACTATGAAGGTAATCATGAAATTCTTCATAACATCTAATTATTCATAAGATACCCAACTGGTAGTATTGGTCACGTAAGAGAAACTACATATATAATTTAGAAGATGAAACCTATCATCATCTTATTTGGTTAATAAAATAAACTTAATTCACCATTTCATAGGAAAATTCTTCAGTGTAAGATAAATATGTTACTTAGGTGGGATACATATATTTCAAAACTTCTTATCACATTAATAATATATTATTTTACAAATACCCTTTTTATAAGACAATTTTTTATCATAAAGTCAGACTATATTAAGTACCTGACACAGAACATATAAAATTAAATCATTCTATTCATAATATAATATATTATGTTGTAAGATAAACATATAACATGGTGTTTTCATATTGTGGGTATAGAAATGATATTCTTTCAAAACATTGATTCTCATAATATAAAATACATTTTCATATAATGAATATTTTACACAGTGTATGATACACTCTTCTATAGTAAGATTAAGAAAAATTAAATTGATAAAATTATAATCTGAATTACTTAAGATAAACTCATTAGAATAAAAATATGGATTTTATGAATCACAAAAACACATAAAAATGATATTTTTTAGAACAAACTATATCTATCGAACTATATCCCCCATTTTTTTAATCACAAAATCAATTGAATGGAAATAAAAAAATTAGAATAAAAAAATTTATTATAATCTTTTATATTATGTAATATTCACCCCTTAAAAGAAAACATTTAAATTATGAAATCTTCTTTTTTCATCTCCATCTTGAAAATAAATTTAGATTTCAATTTTTGGTATTCTCTTATTTCTACAACCCAAAATAAAATTTTAAAATATTAAATTTATTAATCTTTTATTTATTTCCCCCATTCTGTTGTATAAAAAAGTGGAATAATTGAATAAAATCAATATTTCACAAAAACTATTGTAAATAGTTAAAATAAATGATTATGAATAAAATTTATATTAATGATTTATTGAAAATAATATGTAGAGGATATCATTAAGTAGTTAAGTAAACATAAAAAAATTGATAGATAATATATACTAAGAATAAAATAGTATCATATTGAAAACATAGATAAATAGATTCAACAAAAAGGTATAATACAGGATACAGAGAAGAAAATAATAAGACATTAATATTGAATAAATGATAAGAAGGATATAATTATATTGAAAACATATTAACCAACACATAAATATTAAAGGTATAAGTTTAAAAATTAAAATAAAGGCTACTAATTCAAAAATAATAATTTTATAAATACCAATTCATGAAAAACATTATTTAAATGTTTTTAATATTCTTATCCAATCAAGAAATCAGGTAACTCATTACACAAAATGTGAAGGTATATCAACTATGGAAACTGAATAGATTGTTTATAGGTGGATTAATTATATATAGAGGATGAATAGAGGTTACATAAGATGATGGTGGAGGAGCATTGGCTATTTCTCAAAAAAATCACCCGGGATCTGTAAAGATGCTCCAAGTCCTGCTCAATCACTTCTGGTAATTATTAAATAAGTGGATTATATTTTGAGAGAAAATTATAGATATATCTCCTTATCAAATTTATATTAATTTACAAATGATATGTTATAATATTATTCCAATATAGGAATGGATACTGATTCAGAAATCCTAAGAATTTCACTTTTGAAATATTCAGTGGGGTCAATGATTTCCTTTACCCTCTATGAAGAATTAGCATGGCGATCAATGGTGGGAGGCCCAAGAAGATGTCTCCATATAATATAAAACAAATAATTATCCCAATATTTGATAATTCTTACCATTCAATTATCCTTGAAACCAAGGATTTTTTTGAAACCATTCCAAATCCAAAGTGAAAAATTTCTAAAGAGGTTCTGTACATTTCCCTTCTTGGGGAAACTGACTACCAACATTTCCAATTCTTTAGAAAAAAATATGGAATACCAAATAAATGATCAATATAAACAATATATTTTAAACTTATTGATACATTTATTTCTTAAGGCTCAACAAATTAGCATCATCTTCATTATCTTCAATTTTTAAAAATCCATGTTTCAAATTACTTACTAATAACTAGTAAAAATGTTACAAAAACTTTTCAAAAAAATAAATGTTATCAATAAGTGATCCAACCTTTCTTATAACATTAAAATAATAAAATTTACATATTTTGTTTCAGTTGATATGTAACATTTTTCACTTAAGGAAGCATTTATTTTACCTTGGAGCTGATTTACTTCACAGAATGATGAATTTATACAATAAAATATTATGGAAATAATAGAAACCTTATGGATTCATTTAGAATATCCCATTGAATATCCTAAATCAAATATTTGGATATAAGGTCACACTTAATTTAAGTTATTGTACAAGTTAAGGTTTCTACCACCAAATACACTCCCTCTATCATTGAGAAAAAATCCACCTGATTTGATGCTTATGCATAGGGTTCAACTGAAAACTTTTGAACCATAAACTGAAATAAGAACCATACTTCCTTAACATAAATAATTGTGGAAAAATTACAAAAAGGTATATAATTTCATTTATATATTATAGAACATAAAGATTTAACAATTCCACTTTTGACTTTCACTTTTTGTAGATTTCCCTAACTATCTCAATATCTGTATCTAATTCAACTATATGAAATTATGATCATGTATATTGATCATGAAATGGAGAAAATATTGTCTTGATGATATTCTATGATTAGAATGTCACTAGACTTTTTTTATAAGAAGTGGATATTTCACCTTTTTAAGATTATCCAAAATCTAATATTACTCTTCCCCATAGAACAGATGGAGATACATTCAATTATTCTTCTTATTCATATTCTTCACTGTTGGAATTTATACTAACATGATCAATAGATTTAGTTATGATTCTTGCACTTTTCTCACTTGACTAAGATATCTCATACGAGGTTATTAGACCCAAAAATGTTGATATAACCCTTACACGACCATAAATTATTAATCTTGTTATAGTTGAGTCTATCTATTCTCTTCTAGAAGAGTCAGTGATAACATCAGGTCAAAATAATGTTGAAATATGTGGTGTTATGACTTCAAAAAAATATTCTCCTCTGGGATGAGCTATCACACTTACTCATCTTAAACTTTTCAAAAGAGTCTAATTTTCATGAATGTATCTTATATATTTTCATCAATATAAATTATATCAACTGAATGAACTACAACATCACTAGGAAATACCATATAAGATGAACGCCTGCGTCAATGTAGGGTCTACTACATCGTCATATTCATAACATACTAGAACCAACATATTCAAAGAATAATTCCAATAAAAACCACTTTTATATAATATTATTTCCTTCAATGTTTTCATTCTATTACAATAGGTTGTGATATTTTCATTCAAACAAATATAAAAGTTAATAAATTATAACATTAACATCCTTATAAATGGATATAAATTTACAGAATTAATACATATATTCCACATGTATCTCGTAACATACCAAGAGAGATTAACTGAATTCCCAATCATAAACAGCCATAATAAATTAATATATTCAAATAAATATTTATCATACACACAATTACTCTATTTAAGGGTTTATTGAATAGAAATTATAAGAAATTTTGTTTCTAGTTCATTGTCCTTAACTATATTCTTCTTGACAGTGATATTAATAAATAACGATTTTATAATCTTATGAATACTGACTTCATGTACATCATGCAATGATGTATTGAAGTCTATATAACATTAATGAAGGAAATTAAATTATATATCCATTAATAACAAGGCTTGTGATAAACTATTATAGTTCACGAAGATATTGACGAATTCATGATTATCATCAATTTGAAAAACATTAATATCGTATAACTCATGATAATCATTCTCAGTCACAAACTCAGTTCATATTTCATTAAAGAAAAATTCCCATCCTTGACAATTGATAACTTTCATCAGTGACATGTCAATTCCATCCATCTAGGTAAAACCTATTTCCTCATCCTCTTAGAATATTCATTGAAAATCCTTGATGCTTCATTCTAATTGAGAAAGGTCCATTAGTTTCCTTTGTACATTCAATTTTTGATAGGCTTCATAATATTGGATCAATAGGGAATTTAGTTTTGTATAATAGAAATAATTATGGTTTGATGGTTTGCAAAGGACTCATGAATAATGCGGACAAACTTCTTTTTTTGGTAACTGAGGGATCACACAATGATGTAAAGAGTAGTTATTATAAAATATAGGTGAAATTTTCTATTTGGTGTGACTAATACTCGCAATAGTGATGTAAAAAATTAAATAAAATAAGTTAAATGGTATGATTACATAAATATGAAACTATGATACTACAAAAAAATAATATAATCTCAAGTTAAATTAAATAAACCTAATTCATATTTAATAATGTCAAATATTTCAGTAGGAAAATGTTTACTAATTTTTTTGAATTTATTTTCTTTGAAAATGAATTCTAAAGAGATATCATATATTTTTCTTGATCTATTAAGAAATTATTTATCAAATCAATTTTATTCTTTCATGAATGGTTTAATTTTTTTTTGAAATGTTGATAACACTATTTTTATCACATTTGATTGGAACACAATTATCATTATATCCAAAATCCATTAACTTGTGTTTGATCTGCAACACATGTGTATATGAACATCCATCTATAATATATATTGCTTCATCAGTTGATAATTCTAAAAAGTTCTATGTCTTAAATTACAAAGATATAAGACATTTTTTATAAAATTGATAGGTTCCTAATGTTTTTTTCTTATATAGTCTACATCCAGAAAACTTACCATCCGAATATGATGTAAAATTATAATAAGAGTTTTTTAAGAAAAAGTAGACAAAGAGATACATTTAATTTTAAATACCAAAATATTATTTTTACAATATTTAATTGTTATTAGTTTGGATTGGATTGAAATAATTCACAAATAAATACTTAAAACACAATTTATGGTTTATATATAGTAATATATATTAGGATTATTATGATTCATCTATATAACTTGTTGTCAACATGTTTTCTAGTCCCATCAATATAATGTTCAATATTGGATCACATAAGAGTTGAATAATTATTAATGTTTTCAATTCCAGATCTCTTAAGTGTATTAATTTTTATTTTTATTTTTATTTAAAATATTTCCAAAATATTTTTGGAAAATTTAAAATACAACTAAATACATTAACTAAACCATAATACTCATTTCAAATAAATTTTTCCAATGTTTTAAAAAATCATTAAATAATATTTCATTTGTTGATCACACGATAACACCATCAACATATTTTTGTAGTATAAAAATATCAGAGATAATGTTTTCTTTAATAATATAGGATCTACCATTCTTATTAAAAAATATTTTTATAAAATAAAATATCTTTATCCTTCATAAGAGTATCTTACTAATTGGTTAAGTCCAAGTAGAGATTTTGAATATTTAAAAACTGAATTGTGAATGTAATGGTCTTCAAAACCATGAGGATATTATATATAAAAATCATCCATAAAAAATTAATTTTAAAAAGTATATTTATCATCAATATGATTTAAATTAAAACTCATATATAATAAATATACTAGAAGAATACTAATTACTTATAACCTAGCTATGAGAGAAATAATTTCTTTATCGTTAATTCCATCTTCCTGATTATAACCTTTTGAAAACAAGATATCTTTTTTCTAGTGATTACACCATGATCATCCTATTTGTTTCTAAATACGATTTTTTTCCAATTATAGGATGATCATAGTGTCCACCAACAAATTCCCACTCTTTCTTCTTTTTTAGTTGGTTTAACTCCTCTTAAATATTAAAATAACCCACAATCATCATATATAGATTCTTCTATAGATTTAATATCTAATTGGGATAATAAGTTTGAGAATTATTCTAGTTTCCCTATATTTTTACTAGACCTAACTCCTTCATCTAGGATTCCTATAACTATTTCTAATGCATGTTCCTTGATATTTCTATTTAATTTAGATATCACGCATTATGAATGACTTGTATCAACTAATACAGGACGTGGTTTAAAATAATCAAGTTCCAAATCAACATCCATGTTTCTATTGAATAGAAATTCTGGTCTCATTCCCTCAGTAAATTCATTAAACACATCAATTTGAGTCACTTATGATCAAACAGATCAATTTAAAAAAAATCACTTGATTTAATTCTTCAATAATCTATGAATTTTTTTTTGAAACATTAATATTCCATGGAAGTAGTATAATAACCTAGTAAATACCTTAAAAAATTTGGATCAAACAGACCAAGATTATCTTTGGGGTTCATGATTTAAATAATTCAACCAAATACATTGATGTATCCTACCATTGTTTTTATATTATTCCATAACAAATAGGATGTTTTCATCAAGATATGAATTATTAGAACTTTATTAATAACAAAACATACTATGCTAATATATTCACATAAAAAATAAATGGTCTTATAATATTCACATAACATTGTTCTAGAAATATCATACATATTCATATTCCACATTTCGAAAACACCATTCTATTGAGGTGTCATGGGGGGAAGAAAGATTATTTTTAATATCGTGTTTCCTAAAATATGAATTAAATTCAGGATTCTAAAATTCACCACCAAGATCATTTATCAAATTCATAATTTAAAAAAAATCATTTTTAAAAACCATACAAACAATAGATATAAAAATAATAATATTCAATTTTATGTTTTAAATATAAAATCCTTGTAAATATTGAAAAATAATAAACTAGCACATAAAAAAATAATTTACCATCAAGACATGATGTTACAATATTTCTTAATAGATCTATATGGAAAATATAAATTGTTATATATGTTAAAACTATATTAATTATTTTAATTGAAGACATGTGTTGCCTTCCCATTTGATATGCATCCCATTGTATGTTTTTATTCAATTTATTGTTAGGAAAATCAGAAATCAAAATTTTCATTGTCATTTTTTTCAAGTAGTGAGCATTATAATTTCCAATCCATCTATGATAAATCCATGATTAATGAATTCCAATATTAAAAAAATTACATTTTTTATATATAAGGAATTGAGATATAATTTATAGACATTATCAGTTATATGTTTTTCAAGCGTGAGATATTTATCTACAAAAAATAAAAAATGTTTATAAAAATATACTGAATACCCACATCACAATTTTGTAAGATACTTATCATGTTGTTCGTTAATCCATAAATTGAAAAAAAAAACATTTTAATGAGTATAGATTGATTATTTTCAAAAGAAAATATTCCAACACTTTTTCCTTTTTAATAGTCATGAAATGTTACATAACCCCCATTGATCATGGATAGTGATTAACTAATTGATAATTATCCAATAATACTTATTGAAAAACCAAAATCTGTATACAAATTTTCATTATTGTTCATGTATTTTTCCTTACGATGAAATATTAAAACATACGAATTATTTGGTACCCAAACTCTTTTGGGTCCAAAAATTATATCTATAAGATACATCGAGGTATAAATATATTTTGTTATCCATAAAAATATGTAGAAATAATTCAGAAACCTTTAGTTAGAAATTCATTATTAATTCCTCATATTTGAATATTTTTCATATTATAGATGTTATGATAATTTCTTGTTTCTCCACAATGAATACACCTAACATTGGATGGATTTTTTTGGAACTAGGATAAATGTTTTTCTTTTACAACATCATCTATTAACCATTACTTCATATTCAAATTTTTTCCTTTTTTCTATCCATTGTGACCAATAATTTTGTTTAGATAATATTCCCTATTAGTGAAAACACTTGAAAAATATTTAATGTTTTGTACCTCATTTTGTAGGTCCTCTATTGTATTATCTTGTTCAATATATTTAGAAATACAATTTTCCAGTTTATTGTTCAAATATGAAATTTATTTAATTATGTATTCCTCTTCATTGGAAATTTTATTATATGAGTCCCTAAGAGGTATGTGTTTCTTCTATGAGATATAATATTTAGTTTCTAACGTAGTATATTAATCGTTTAATTCTTCATATGTGCAATTTTCTTTTTGAAACTCATTCCAATACTCATTCTTAGGGGAACAAAAGGAATGTACCTTATTCTAATATACCATAAATAATGTCTTGAACATTTTATTAAGAGATTAATATTATGCTTCTAATGATGTGAAATCACTAGAATCTTCATCAGTACTCACGGTGGTATTCATAGATCTATTCGAATACTTATTATATTCAACCTTCTTGAATAATTTATTTTACAACATTTTATTATTATTAATCATTGGAAGGTTAAGATTGATGTGTTGTAGCCTTTTCCACTCATAACATTTTAATAATTTAGAGTAGTCTCCATGAATTTGAGAATTTTTGAGAGGTATTTTTATACCACTTCTTCTATTATAGAAATTTTTTCACTTTCTAAAAAATTGTGAAAGTTCATCATTTGATCTAAAAGATCTTGAGAATGATTCTTCATGATTTTTTTTCATATATTTGTATGTGTTTGTTCTCATTTTGACTCTATTAGTAGTAACCGTAAAAGCATCATTTTATTTCTTGGACATTTTATACTCTCAAATTTCACCTTCCATTTAAGATTCATACAACATAAGAGTAAAAATGATATATTTTATCTTAATACTATTGATTTATATTGATTGTTTAATGGAAGATTACATTTCACCCCAAATGTAAGGTATATCTATGATAATAATCATTTCTTATTTGGGATCAGTGATTGGTTCTGTTAGAGAAGAAACATTTATAACAATCTTAGTGATTCTTCCATTCAAATATGTATTTCATTATAATTCAACCATTTTGAATGTGTAAAAATTCAGTTTGGGGGTATCATATCGAAGATACACTACATTTCTAGTACCTTTGAAGGAAATTTATATAGTTTTCCACATTTCATGATGTCTTTAACACTAAGAAACTCAATTGAACTCATCTAGATCTAATCCACATATTATAGAATTCATTTACTTGGAGTTCAGATTATAGTATAAATCAGTTGTAGCATCCCATGTTTGAGGTTCTATAATATGAATTTTATAAGGGTTACTACATTATGATATAATTTTATTCAAAAATTATTCAAATAGTTTGTCATAGTAGACTTATAAGACCCTAATTTTCAACAATAAATTTAATAGCTCCAACCACTGACATACATTCTTCATTTCACTGATAAAAATCCATTTTAAAAAAAATATATTTTTTGATCAATATTTTATCGGTGTGGAATCTAGAGTTGTGAGCTCTGATACCAATTGGTTTCCTAGATAATGGAAAACTGAGAACACAATAGAGATAATTTAGTTAAATAATTGCTATTTAGCAAACAACACTTTTCAGGTATGGTAGTTAAAATATTTTCCTTAAAAAATATAGTTATAAAAAGTAGAAAATAATTTCATAATTATATTGATCAAAAGAGATTTATAGTGGTTTTGGTAATATAAATACCTTAGTCCACTCCCCTGACACTCCACTCCATGAGTTTTGTGATTTTCACAATAACAACCATTTTTTGGGGGGATCCCAACTATGTACAATGTAACACCCCAAGATTTCATAGTGTGTTATTTCTTCAAAATAATTCAATAACTTGCACTACATGCAACACCGAGTTCAATCACACCATGACTTACAAAAAAAAGAAATTAAAAGAGGTCATGAATAGCATTAAATACATTTTTAACTTTATATAATCCTTATAATTTTAGAATCCATATTATGAGTTTCTTAGTCATAATGCAAGAACAGATTCATTTTCAGTATTGCACTTTTATCAACTTTTAATAGTGAAACCTTTTTAAATACAATATTTTAAACTTTTTGACTAAATGGGGACATCAAAAAATTTAAAATGAAACATCCCAAGCTTACACGGTACGCTTTCCTTTGAATAAAACAGTAGCGTGTGTTGTACGCAACTTCGAGTTTTAACACACACCACAACCGATCAAACTAGCCGTTATGAATAGTAATACCTAATTTTTGAAATTATATATATTTTATATTTCATAATGGACTTCATTTTTGGATTCGGAATATCGAATTTATCCTAAGGTGAAATTTTGGTACTTTTCGGATAACTTTAATATTTTGATGAATAGTGAAAATTACTAAATTTTAATTAAAAACAACTTTTTTAATCAAAATAATCAATAGTGATAAATTATGAATTTGTGTGGTTTTAAAGTATATTTAGAATATATTTTTACAATTTAATATAATGTTGGTCATTGGACATAATTTTACAATTAAACCGAACATAAACAAGTGCCAATCTTTTGATAGTTATTATCTCTTAAAAACACGCTTTTTGTTTTGACAGCGGGAATTAATTTTAAATTAATTTCTGCCACTTCTATGTTTTAAATTTAGAAAAATGGATTCCATATTCGGAATCAGGATGTCCAAATTGTGTAAATAGGTAACTTTTATTTTTAGACATTTTGAATAATTACTGTGGTAAATATTTTATTTACCATGGTTAAGGGTAAATCTGGTAAATAAGGGTTAAAAAATAATATTATAATAATAGTAAATTGCCCTAAAACGTGTCCTAGCTTTATTAGTTGATAAATGTTCGACCATAGGCATCTTTGGGTCGATTTGGGGACCCCATGGTGCCACTTGTAGGTGATAGAGACACTTTATTTTAATTAAGTTAAAATGAATACAAAAATGACACAAGCATATAGCTTTTAGAAAGACAATTATTACATAAAGTTATATATGTTGGATTTTAGATTATAAATATTCATTAGAAAGATAAAACGATTTTCTACATAATTATATTTTATTTATAATTTTTAGACATTAAATAATGTATTTTATTTATGACACAATGATGATACAGTAATTACTAAAATAGTGAAAAATTAAAATAATTGATATTATAAATACCCAAATAATTATAATATGAAACTTTTAATGAATAAAACTAATTTAATAGGATAATATGATATATTAGGATTTATTTAATTGACTTTTTTCGAAGTAATCAATCTGTTATGAGTTTCAAAAAAATCAACTATTGAATAGTGTCAAAATTGACATAAAAGAGTTCTTAAAACAAATATTATATTATTAATTGATATTAAATTCCTAAAAATATAAGGTTCGGCCAAGAGACTTATATCATGATAGGTTCATCATTAATGGACCACTTTGGGGTCGATTTTATGTATATATTAAGTTTATTAACCATATTATATAAAAATACAAAGAGACATTGTAAAAGTGAAACTAATTAACTTAGAGTTAATACTTAAAGATATGGTTAATATAAGTACCCAAACCTGTATAAATTCTATTGGATGAGTTGTTTTCGACCCATCCCCACCTTAACTTTTGAATATTCAACTTTTGAGCCATTAGAAACCGAATATGAATTTATTATAAACTAATATTTCTAGCTTTTCCAAAGGTGCCCTCACCCCTCTTATAAAAGGGCACTCCTCCTTCTCATTTATTCACACCTTCAAAGCCTTTTTGTTCGGAAAAACTCTGCCCAAATACTCTCCCAACATCCCTAACTACAACCTAGAGGCCTTAGTTTGATCAGAAATCCAACCTAAGGAGCACTTTTGATCAAATCAAAAGGAAGAAACCGAAGAAGAGGTAATGATTTCACCACCCTTTTCAAGTTCCTTTCTTCTTCCACTTCTTCTTTCTTTGTTCTTACCATTCTAAAATAATAACTCCAGTATCTTACATATACTGTGATGTTATTATAAATATGGTAAAACCATATTCATTATTCTATCCACCCTTTTAATAACATGTCACCATACGTGCGTACGTACGGCTTACCGTCTCCACGTCGTGGTGTAATTGTTATTCAATATATTATTATTTGGATGGGTATAATAATGATGTGTAACTCATGTAAATAATAAATATAACATGTTAATGATTCTGTATATATGATATACCATCCATTTATATATTATTTTAATATCAAAAAAAATGATATTGTCGCTCGTGCGTACGTACGGACTACCGTCTCCACGAACGCAATGAGATTCATTCTCCATCGTATCCATTCAAGTATAATTATCATTTGATGATTTAAAAAATGATTTTTAATGACTTGATATCATTCTGGATATGAATAAGATACAACAACCATGGCTTATGTAACAAAACATATAAAAGAAAATGAGTAAGTTAACACCCGAAACGACGATAATTCTAAGATATTATTAACAAATCAATGTTAAAAGATCATATATGATATCATATTAATATATAAGACTCTTGTATAATTTAATAACAATTATTTCACCATTATACAGGAGGTTAACCTACTCCAACCAAGTAAAAGTACAAGGTAAGGTATTTTCTTATCTCACATTCAATTCCGTGAGATTTCCATTATTCGCCACTAAATTATTGAAAGTGGTGTATTGTGTACTGGCATTTGATATATATTATCATGATTATCTTTATATTCATGTTATTCTGTAAATAATTTGGTGGTTATTAACTTTTGTCCATACGACTCAGTTGATTAACGTGGTAAGGGGTTTTCATCTCACTCTTTATTTCCGTGAGATTCATGCCATATTTCCACTATTATCTTTTGTGTGGTGTATGTACTTCCCATAATTGTATTCTTTGTGTAATACACTTTACCTTATGTGTATTTACATTTTCATTGTATGATACCTCTTTTATGGGTTGTATGTTTCATAAGTTACCAAATTGATAAGGGTTTACTTCACAATCTCTTTAATATCCGAGGTTGTCTTCACGTAAGTATCTACAGGGACATATTTACTATCCATGTCCATATTTCATAAAAGAGTTTTCAAAGGGATTATTTCTAAGGGAACATTTACTAAAACATCATTTTAAATGTTTTAAATATTTATTCTTCAAAATCATCCTCATTTATTTCCACGTTTTCAAAATAGTTTGTAAGGATTTATTTATATGAAAATGTATATTTTAAAAGTATTAATTCCATTCAAAAGTTTCAAAGTGGTATGGGACACTTTGATTCAAAAATGTATTTAAATGCCTTACTTTCTAAATTGTGTAACATTAAAATGTTTTCATGAAAAAGGGATATTTCTCTCAATAATTTTTAAAAAAACATTTTCATCTATGTCAACATCCTTTGATGGATTTTAAGATTATTTGAAGTTGATTTATTATGATTTAAAACTTCCATATTGTAATGAAGTTTTGTGATATGTTTGACTGTAGATGTGTCATTTATATAGCATTCATGGTTTATGAGTAAAGTATTGACATTTCGTATGCTAGTTCCAATAAGAATTTTTATGTTATATTTCAACCTTTACTTCATATGAATGTGTTGGACAAGTATGTTCGAGGTTGGGGACTGGTAAAAGTAAGACCTCCAGGTTGGGGACTGGTAAAAGTAAGCCCTCCAAGTTCGGGACTGGTAAAAGTAAGCCCTCCGGTTTGGTGTCCGGTTATTAGAGGCACTCCGGGTTGGTGTCCGGTTATTAGAGGCACTCCGGGTTGGTGTCCGGTTATTAGAGGCACTCCGGGTTGGTGTCCGGTTATTAGAGGCACTCCGGGTTGGTGTCCGGTTATTAGAGGCACTCCGGGTTGGGTTCCGATTACAGTTAGCCCCAAGGTCTTGGGACGAGGCCTTGAAAAGAAATTAAAGTTTAGCATTATGCATTCCATCATTATGAAAGTGGTTATTGATTTTTCATGTGATTATTCGATTAGTAGAATATCCTTGTGAATAAGTAAATGGCATTATTTCATTTTACTTTTGCCATACTATGTTGAAGTTCAAGTTTAAAAGGCTTTTGTTTTAGTAATGAATTGCCTTAAATGTTTATGCTTATTTTGAATGTTCCGCTATATTGTTATCATTACTGGGCATTTGAGCTCACCCCTTTTCTATGTTTTATTTTCCCCAGGATGTGAAGAAGTAAGTTATGAATGACCTGCAGGGATATTATGAGGGGATAATAGTGTGGACTGTGGAGACATTATGTTGTTGTAGTAGTTTTTCATTTTATGATGTAATGTAAAACTTATGAATATATCTAGTGTTTCCAAGGCTACTAAACCAATCGGTCTTTCGAGATTTGATCTTTCTTGTGATCATGCCAATGTTATGTAATAATGCACCGACTCTGGGTAACTGGGGTCGGGGCGTTACAGTTGGTATCAGAGGAAGTTTAGTACAAACCTTGGAAGCTAGATTTAGATAAACTCTGATTAGAGCACGTAGACCTAAGATGAACTTTGAGGATTATTATAGAATAACTTCCTAGAATTTTGGTATTGTAGAGATTTTGTGAGTTTTCCGAGCAATACATCCCTGTCTGGATACGAGCAGGTAGAGGCGGATCTGGCACAGATGTACCTAGGGGTAAAACCCGAAAACACCGCTTTGAGCTAGACTCGAACGAGAACTGGTGCACGACAACGGGCCTTGCTGCACTCTTGGTTACGACACTCCCGGGGGATATGCTTAGGATAATTCTCATTTTCTTTACAAACCATTATGAAGTGTTTATGAGTATATACATCCTCAAAGGAGACGTTTTTATGATTATGGATTATATCCATAAATAGTTCAATTTATGTTAAGTGTTTTATAAGTATGGGATTATGTATTTTGATTCATAAACTGATCTAGTTTATGCCATTGTTTAGAAATGGCGCCCAGTAGAAGGAATGAGAACTCCAGAAATGCAGATGATTGAAAGAGAAGGAAGGATCATATCTTTCATGGACTTAATCTAGAATTTATAAGAGAAATAGTCTCCCATGTATTATCATTATATAAAGAAATAATATCATGTTTTGATAAGATAAGTAAAGAGTTTACTGAGTCCTATGGCTTTGAAGGGAAGCAAGAGAAGAAAAGGATGGAAGAGAGAAAGATGGATAAAGGGAAGAGGGAAAAGAATAATTTTCCCATATGTGGTAACTGTGGAAAGAAACACCCTGGAACTTGCCTGAAAGGAATGGGAGTTTGTTATAAGTATGGAGGAAAAGGGCACAAAGTACGTGACTGCAAGGGTAAGAAAATAGTTTCAAATGTACAATGCTTAATTTGCAAGGAGTTTGGACACTACGTGAACCTATGTCCCAGTCATCAGACTATGCCGCAAATGATGTTATTGGATAATAATCAAGTTATGATACTACCACAGATGAAGAGGAATGATTAGAGTTCTTATGTTGATTATGTCAATTGAGTGTTGTATCAACAATGTACTTGTTATAATAATTATGGATTATATAAGGATTGTACTGCAGTACTATTTCATTAAGGACTTGAGATTGTGTGGAACAAAGAAAAGTGACTCAATAGCAGGATAAATTTTTGGAAAATATATGGTTGAGAGAATGATAAACCATAATATAGTTCTGATACCGAGGTAGTGATTTTAGAATAATACATGATTGTTTTGGATAAATTATATTGGATATTCTTGACTACCTTGGAAATGATTAATGATTTGTATATTCCATCATTGTTGGGGTTTAAAACATTTTTGGATTAATGAAGTATATCCAGTATTCTATATGGAATAAGGGAGCATGAATGTAATCAATAAGGAATATGGTAATTCAGGATGTTTCAGTGTATTAAAAGAATACATGATGAAGGTATTCATATGCTATTACGGGGTAAAAAGGATCTACATTATGCTTACCTTCCTTATAAATGTTGGACTGTGAGTTTGGACAGAAGTATTTTGGATAGTCCAAGTTTGGATTATTTTGGATTTCCATAAAAGGACAACCCGGAGGTCGGGCGGCAACCCGTCGCGTCCGGCAAGGCTGCGAGACTTGAACCCGCAACCGAAGGGCGACAAGGGTGTATCACCTACCACTGGCCCACGAGATGTCCTGGATTAAATAATGTAGTTTTTTTAAAAGATCTGGTAGATGAATTATAAATTCATTTATTTTGGAACCCTGTACGAATAGTATAAATAGAAATTTTTTTACGTTCTATTATCTTTTAGAGTGAAAGATGAGTTTGTGGTAGAAATTTATTAATGGATAAAACTCTAATTATAATGTAAGTATATCTCCTTATGATCTTAGACAATCTCATAAATAAATTCCTCAACATTAATAAAAGAAACTTAGAACAAAAATGTTGTCCTAGATGGTACCTTAAATCATCACTAATTTATGGCTTTGGGATTGTTGGCCTTTTCATAGCCATTTTCTCTACCACTCTCAATCAGATAATTGATGGATAGATTTCTCCTCCATATCCATATTTTCCTACATGGAACCCTAGTATGTGTTATTTTCGGTAATCTTCATACTTTCCACTCTTTATTTTAAATAGAGGCCTCATTAATTCATTTTTCGATGTGGGATTTCAACTAAGATATTTTGAAACGTCAAAAATGTGTTATCCCAATACCCTATATTTTGTTGAACCGATGGTACTTCAAATCATCATATATTGATGAGTTTAAGGACCTCAATTTTATACTTGTTTGTTATTGATGACCTCAATCACTACCTATAAATATTTACGTTTTTCCTCCAATTATATGTCTCTAATTGACACCAATGTCCTCCTAATCCAGATCATAATTTGGTGGTGACCCTGTCATTTCTCTTTTCCTCATATTAAGACTAAATTTTAGTAACCCAATTTCCGATGTGGGTTTTCTCACAAATATATTATCTATTTTCAACCTTTTATTTTCGAAGAACAATTTCAAATTGCGAGGAAGCAATTTATTGAAGGAGGGGAGAATGTAACACCCCAATATTTCATAGTGTGTTATTTCTTCAAAATAATTCAATAACTTGCACTACACGCAACACCAAGTTCAATCACACCATGAATTACAAAAAAAAAGCCATTAAAAGAGGTCATGAATAGCATTAACTACATTTTTAACTTTATATAATCCTTATAATTTTAGAATCCATATTATGAGTTTCTTAGTCATAATGCAAGAACAGATTCATTTTCAGTATTGCACTTTTATCAACTTTTACTAGTGAAACCTTTTTAAATACAATATTTTAAATTTTTTGACTAAATGGGGACATCAAAAAATTTAAAATGAAACATCCCAAGCTTACACGGTACGCTTTCCTTTGAATAAAACAGTAGCGTGTGTTGTACGCAACTTCGAGTTTTAACACACACCACAACCGATCAAACTAGTCGTTATGAATAGTAATACCTAATTTTTGAAATTATATATATTTTATATTTCAAAATGGACTTCATTTTTGGATTCGGAATATCGAATTTAGCCTAAGGTGAAATTTTGGTACTTTTCGGATAACTTTAATATTTTGATGAATAGTGAAAATTACTAAATTTTGATTAAAAACAACTTTTTTAATCAAAATAATTAATAGTGATAAATTATGAATTTGAGTGTTTTTAAAGTATATTTAGAATATATTTTTACAATTTAATATAATTTTGGTCATTGGAAATAATTTTACAATTAAACCGAACATAAACAAGTGTCAATCTTTTGATAGTTATTATCTCTTAAAAACACGCATTTTGTTTTGACAGCGGGAATTAATTTTAAATTAATTTCTGCCACTTCTGTGTTTTGAATTTAGAAAAATGGATTACATATTTTGAATCAGGATGTCCAAATTGTGTAAATAGGTAACTTTTATTTTTAGACATTTTGAATAATTACTGTGGTAAATATTTTATTTACCATGGTTAAGGGTAAATCTGGTAAATAAGGGTTAAAAAATAATATTATAATAATACTAAATTACCCTAAAACGTGTCCTAGCCTTATTGGTTGATACATGTTCGACCATAGGCATCTTTGGGTCGATTTGGGGTCCCCATGGTGCCACTTGTAGGTGATAGAGACACTTTATTTTAATTAAGTTAAAATGAATACAAAAATGACACAAGCATATATCTTTTAGAAAAACAATTATTAAATAAGGTTATATTTGTTGGATTTTAGATTATAAATATTAATTAGAAATATAAAAAGATTTCCTACATAATGATATTTTATTTATAATTTTTAGACATTAAATAATGTATTTTATTTATGACACAATGATGATGCAGTAATTACTAAAATAGTGAAAAATTAAAATAATTGATATTATAAATACCCAAATAATTATAATATGAAACTTTTAATGAATTAAACTAATTTTATAGGATAATATGATATATTAGGATTTATTTAATGGACTTTGTTTGAAGTAATCAATCTGTTATGAGTTTCACAAAAATCAACTATTGAATAGTGTCAAAATTGACATAAAAGAGTTCTTAAAACAAATATTATATTATTAATTGATATTAAATTCCTAAAAATCTACGGATCGGCCAAGAGACTTATATCATGATAGGTTAATCATTAATGGACCACTTGGGGGTCGCTTGGATGTATATAGTATGTTTATTAACCATATTATATAAAAATACAAAGAGACATTGTAAAAGTGAAACTAATTAACTTAGAGTTAATACTTTAAGATAAGGTTAATATAAGTACCCAAACCTGTATAAATTATATTGGATGAGTTTTTTTCGTCGCATCCCCACCTTAACCTTTTAATAGTCAACTTTGGAGCCATTAGAAACCGAATATGAATTTATTATAAACTAATATTTCTAGCTTTTCCAAAGGTGCCCCTCACCCCTCTTATAAAAGGGCACTCCTCCATCTCATTTCTTCACACCTTCAAAGCCTTTTGGTTCGGCCAAAATCTACCCAAATACTCTCCCAACTTCCCTCACTACAACCTAGAGGCCTTAGTTTGATCAGAAAGCCAACCTAAGGAGCCCTTTTGATCAAATCAAAAGGAAGAAACCGAAGAAGAGGTAATGATTTCACCACCCTTTTCAAGTTCCTTTCTTCTTCCACTTCTTCTTTCTTTGTTCTTACCATTATAAAATAATAACTCCAGTATCTTACATATACTGTGATGTTATTATAAATATGGTACAACCATATTCATTATTCTATCCACCCTTTGAATAACATGTCACCATACGTGCGTACGTACGGCTTACCGTCTCCACGTCGTGGTGTAATTGTTATTCAATATATTATTATTTGGATGGGTATAATAATGATGTGTAACTCATGTAAATAATAAATATAACATGTTAATGATTCTGTATATATGATATACCATCCATTTATATATTATTTTAATATCAAAAGAATGATATTGTCGTTCGTGCGTACGTACGGACTACCGTCTCCACGAACGCGATGAGATTCATTCTCCATCGTATCCATTCAAGTATAATTATCATTTGATGATTTAAAAAATGATGTTTAAGGACTTGATATCATTCTGGATATGAATAGGATACAACAACCATGGCTTATGTAACAAAACATATAAAAGAAAATGAGTAAGTTAACACCCGAAACGACGATAATTCTAAGATATTATTAACAAATCAATGTTAAAAGATCATATATGATATCATATTAATATATATGACTCTTGTATAATTTAATAACAATTATTTCACCATTATACAGGAGTTTAACCTACCTCAACCAAGTAAAAGTACAAGGTAAGAGATTTTCTTATCTCACATTCAATTCCGTGAGATTTCCATTATTCGCCACTAAATTATTGAAAGTGGTGTATTGTGTACTGGAATTTGATATATATTATCATGATTATCTTTATATTCATGTTATTATGTAAATAATTTGGTGGTTATTAACTTTTTGCCATACGACTCAGTTGATTAACGTGGTAAGGGGTTTTCATCTCACTCTTTATTTCCGTGAGATTCATGCCATATTTCCACTATTATCTTTTGTGTGGTGTATGTACTGCCCATAATTGTATTCTTTGTGTAATACACTTTACCTTATGTGTATTTACATTTTCATTGTATGATACCTCTTTCATGGGTTGTATGTTTCATAAGTTACCAAATTGATAAGGGTTTACTTCACAATCTCTTTAATATCCGAGGTTGTCTTTACGTAAGTATCTACAGGGACATATTTACTATCCATGTCCATATTTCATAAAAGAGTTTTCAAAGGGATTATTTCTAAGGGAACTTTTACTAAAACATCATTTTAAATGTTTTAAATATTTATTCTTCTAAATCATCCTCATTTATGTCCACGTTTTCAAAATAGTTTGTAAGGATTTATTTATATGAAAATGAATGTTTTAAAAGTATTAATTCCATTCAAAAGTTTCAAAGTGGTATGGGACACTTTGATTCAAAAATGTATTTAAATGACTTACTTTCTAAATTGTGTAACATTAAAATGTTTTCATGAAAAAGGGATATTTCTCTCAATAATTTTTAAAAAAACATTTTCATCTATGTCAACATCCTTTGATGGATTTTAAGATTATTTGAAGTTGATTTATTATGATTTAAAACTTCCATATTGTAATGAAGTTTTGTGATATGTTTGACTGTAGATGTGTCATTTATATAGCATTCATGGTTTATGAGTAAAGTATTGACATTTCGTATGCTAGTTCCAATAAGAATGTTTATGTTATATTTCAACCTTTACTTCATATGAATGTGTTGGACAAGTATGTTCCAGGTTGGGGACTGGTAAAAGTAAGCCCTCCAGGTTGGGGACTGGTAAAAGTAAGCCCTCCAGGTTAGGGACTGGTGAAAGTAAGCCCTCCGGTTTGGTCTCCGGTTATTAGAGGCACTCCGGGTTGGTGTCCAGTTATTAGAGGCACTCTGGGTTGGTGTCCGGTTATTAGAGGCACTCCGGGTTGGTGTCCGGTTATTAGAGGCACTCCGGGTTGGTGTCCGGTTATTAGAGGCACTCCGGGTTGGGTTCCGGTTACAGTTAGCCCCAAGGTCTTGGGACGAGGCCTTGAAAAGAAATTAAAGTTTAGCATTATGCATTCCATCATTATGAAAGTGGTTATTGATTTTGCATGTGATTATTAGATTAGTAGAATATCCATGTGAATAAGTAAATGGCATTATTTCATTTTACTTTTGCCATACTATGTTGAAGTTCAAGTTTAAAAGGCTTTTGTTTTAGTAATGCATTTCCTTAAATGTTTATGCTTATTTTGAATGTTCCGCTATATTGTTATCCTTACTGGGCATTTGAGCTCACCCCTTTTCTATGTTTTATTTTCCCCAGGATGTGAAGAAGTAAGTTATGAATGACCTGCAGGGATATTATGAGGGGATAATAGTGTGGACTGTGGAGACATTATGTTGTTGTAGTAGTTTTTCATTTTATGATGTAATGTAAAACTTATGAATATATCTAGTGTTTCCAAGGCTACTAAACCAATCGGTCTTTCGAGATTTTATCTCTCTTGTGATCATGCCAATGTTATGTAATAATGCACCGACTCTGGGTAACTGGGGTCGGGGCGTTACATACAAGTATTGGTAACTTATTATAAAGGTCTACAATCTTTCAACTAGGATATCCCATTAAAATATCTATCCAATACCTATCACAATTTCTCACAATGAGTAAAAAGGAAATATATGAATAAAATATTAAAGAACTATTGCAAGACACAGTCACAAGTGGGAACTAAAAATAGTTTAATAAATGTATTGAAAAGATTATGGTCCTCAAGGTACTATTATGTATGATCATCCATTGAACTTACAAACATGTATGAAGAACACACAGATTAATATTTGGTATTTTATAGGTAAAAGAGTTCATTATTAATATTGTCTATGTATTTGAAAGGGTATGTGTGTCATAGTAGATCTATATCTCATCACTTTTCATGAAATGACTAACTATTACTTTTCTATGTCCTCTTACAATTTTAACTTAAGTAGTAAGATAATCTAAACTGTAGTGTTGATAATCCATCGGAAATATGATAAGGAAGAATATTAGTGTAATGCATCCATTCTATTCAAATATGAACTAATATTATGCAACTGCACTGTAAGTGATCTTATACTTCTTCTTCTTTAGATATTTCTATTCCTGGAAAAATGAAAAATTATATACATAGATATTCATTTAAATGAAAAATCCATTTTTTATATTCTCTAAATGTATGAAATGGATTATCAAGAGATTTTGAAGATAATTGTGGCATTTAGTATGTTATTTAATTCATCATAAGATATCTAACTACTAGTAATTTACCAATAATATAAACACTTGAGATAATCCAAAAGAAAAAACATATCCTTATCTTCTTTATGGAGTGACATAAACAAAATTCAAAATTTTGTATGATAAATTTTCAGTGTAAGATAAATATATTACAATGGTATGATATATATCTTTTAATACTTATTCTAACCATTGAATGATAATATTTTATGAATACCCTTTTCATATTAAAATTACTTCTCATAACATTATTCGCTTTGAATTATCTGACATTGAACATACAACATCTCAATAATTATCATCTTATGATAAAATCATACATTGAAAGATAAACATCTAAGGTGATGTTTTCTAATTCTGAGTATATGGATGATATTATTTCAAAATGAATATTCTCATAATATAAAAAACTTTTTCATAGAATGAATATATTACATGGCATAAGGTAAACTCATCTAGATTCTATGTATGAAAGAATCCTTTGAAAAATGTATATTCTGAAACACTTGTTGAAAACTCATTAGAATAAAAATAAGGATATTTTGAATCATCATGTCACATTAAAACTAAGATACATCAGAACAATAAAAGTTTTTGAAATAATAATAATATGATTAATCTCTGATATAAATATTTTAATATTGTATAACTCTATATAATTAATCATTTTCTACTATAGAATGTTCTTTATTTTGTTTGTTCAATGACCTACATGAAAAATGATATTCCAAAAAAAAAAATTTAATCATAAATAAGTACAATGACATTAATAATGTTAATAAATGATATTTTAGAGTAATATATATCTGGAAATGTTTTCTGTAAGGATGAAATAAAAATTAATAATCATTAACTCATGGTTATCATTAAATTACCGAAAAAATGTTCTTTATAGATTTCTTTCATGAAAAATATACCCCTAATTTCAATTAAATTATTAATGGAACAAATAAATCATTTTAAATTAATGATCACACTACCTTGAATAATATAGGAATGATTATCTTGTTATCAACAAATGTGGACCGAAATAACCATTATGAATCATTTATGAAATGATAAAAATTACTAACATATAATGATGAAAATAGACACTCAATCACTATGATATGTTTAATGAATGATTATAATTGAATTTTTTTAAAAAATAATAGACATGACTATGATTCATGAAAATGTATTATGATTTATTTGGTTATTATATAGGAGGTTAAAGTGATTTCATGGTGCACTCGATTAAATCTCCAGTTTTCCCATCCCAACAGTCTTTCTATTGGGATATATACCAAATTCACAAAATTTATTATTTTTTAGTGAATTAACTACCCTGTATATGTTTTTGGTCAAAAATGTCCTGAAATTATAGGGATTTATACATCCATATCATGTTTTATTTTTCAAATTGTTAAATTCAAAGGTTACCACAATTGTTAAGGTTTATTTTCCAATATCAATTTAAAATCATGATTGAATATATATGAACACCCATATATGAAAAATTCATATTATTCCTTATAAAACCCGTCTGTTCTATTATCCATGGGTGATTCCGTGGTTTTACATATATTCATACCATTCTACCATTCCTTAGTTCATAATTCATTTGAAGTGATTATTCAAAGAGAAGATGAGCATACCTCTTCTTTTTTGTCTTGACACATTTTTCCATATGATAATATTATTAATAAAATGAATTTCCTCATAATGACTTAAACCATCAGCTCCTACATATCTAGTGGAATGATGATCTATCACAACACCAAGGAATCCTCTAATTGTATAGGGACTAGAAAAACCCACTAAGAATGCATAAATGAAATTGGAGGTATGGCCGAGTGTACTAATACACATGTAGCCCAACCATATCCATGAAAAATTATAGATGAATATAAAATATAGTATCATATTTAGTGTAAAAACGAATTCCAAAACCTCTAGGAAAAATACAATAGAGTAATACAGAATGATCCAAAATGAAAAGGGAAAAAATGCACACCCATCAACAAATGATGTCCCAACTTGAAAACAACTAGAATTAAGGAAATGTAAGAGATCCCTAAACTTGGACACCATTTTTGAAAATCATACATTCTCAATGAACCCATTTATCCAAAATATCCACTTATTTCAGTATTGAACTATCCATTGATTGCATAATATACTACACATGCAAGAAAATACCATGCATGGTTGAGTATATACATACCCATTATGACATCCCAAAAACCAAAATGAGAGGAATGAGTAAAAAAAGTACATATAAAAATATAGAAATATGGATAAAAAACAAATAAAAATATATATATATATATGATTGTAAAGAAGCCCGTATAAGGGGGAAATAATATCAACATATCATAGATCATCCCAAGATGAGACATCTCCTTGTAGATCCAAAAGTTCATCTTAGATGACCAACATCAAATGAATCCTCACCAAAATATATGTTGAGGGTCCTAATATTCTCTACTATGCTCCACAGCCAAGATATTGACAACTCTTTTGGAGGACCTTCTTATCACCAGAGCTCAACAATAGGGGGAGTACAATTCTGTATATAGAGGGCTCATTCCCAGTGTAGGGGGTACTATGTATATATATATAAATATCAAGGGGAATCACATCATGTTGAAATTGGGGAGTACCTACCATGGAATCTCTCTAATGATACATCACGATCACTAACATTATAAAGCATTTCATGGTGAATCTTCATTCTTTTAACACCTCAAATCATATCTCCTAGGCAACAACTATGGCCATAATAATTTTCACATGGTAAAAAATCAAGCTTGTAAACTCGCAGTCCATAATTTGAGTCTCTAATAAAGAGATATGAGCATTATATGTTTTGGAGGGAACAAATGTCATGTGTATGGGTAAAATGGAATTATACCCCTACTCATAATTAGGATTTATTCTCCTCTATATATGGTTTCATAATTCATGTAACACTAAAATGGTTACACTAGTTTTACATGGCCTGTCTAAGAAAACTAGTGTCTGCCTTTTATCTTTCAATAATTTTCACATACATCATCTAGTTCCATATACATGAAAAAGATACAATTATACTATTCAATCCCATATAATATCATAATTCTTGGATACAGAGTTGTGCCTATATAACATTAGAAATTCCCATGAAATTCTAGAGTACATGGAGTGACATCCTTCATGAGGTCTTTAGAGTGTGTAGATCACACATGAATTTTCTACCCAGGTAGGGTCACATGATGTGTGGGCTAAGACACGTATTGTTTGATCTATAATTTGGGTGAAAACCCTATCTTTAAAGAAATACAATGAACATGTTGTGTGTTCTTATTCACTACATAATATGTAGTAGCATTTTTTATAAAAAGACCAGATCCATCACATGGTTTCATGATCTGTTAATTTTAACATAAATCCCATAATTTCACCACTATAAATCAAATAGGTTTTCCTTTGGACATATTTTCCTAGTCTCAAATCACTAGAAATTATATTGTGGTCATTCACATGAGGTTAACAGTGTGTCACGTAGCATCTCTCATCCCCATTTCAACTCTAAATCCCAGATCCATGAAGCATAACCAAATAACCATCCCAATCCATCCAAAAATCACCAATTCATTCATTGTTCACAAAACCGCAATTAATTTGGGGGGTTTGATCATGACATAACCCCCCCCATAAAATGTTGGTTCATGATTATATGGTCTAATAATGAAGGAATTAAATAATGGGTGGGAGAAATGAATAATAAAAAGGTGGAACAATCATTAGAAAGTTTAATTAGACAATGATTATGTAAATGTGGATACCATGGGTTATATAAAGGGATAAAAATTATAAAACTATTTAACAATTTTATCTATGATGATGTTCTTCTGTGAATGGAGTGAAATTTAAAATCAATAAAAGAATATTTAAATCCATTATCAATCACTTAATAAAAAGGGAGGAAACCATAATTAAAAACCCCTTTATTGATTCAGATCAATTATTGGTGAATAATAAATTATCTTGTGATTTAGGAGAGCTGATGAATTCACAGCCTCTTGATCCACCTTGACCCGATCACTTGTCATCCTCTCACATTGATTTGAAAATGAAGAATGAAATACACTAATACTCATAGATATATATGTATAACCATGGTGAAATGTTAAAATAAATTTTATTAAGATGTAATTATGTGAGTTAATTTAATAATATAAATAAATAAACAATTTATTTATTTTATTAAACACACCACCAAATGACCCCATTAGCTAGAAATCCACTGCAGACCAAATTTAAGTCGCACCTTGGGTAAACGCTATATTTGGGAATCAAACGCATTGTCATATTTTCCATTTGATGTCTTGAATAATGGGAAAACCGTAAATAAACAAAAGGTGTGTGTTCATGTGTGCAAAAAGATATATTTATATATTTTCAATTTATTTATTTTAATGTGTCAAGATAGTTAAAAACCATGACATTTATAAGGATAAATCCATATATATATATAGTAATATTAAAATGTAAGATATAATAAATCTAGATTCATTAAATTTTACCCTCCTTCAATTATTTTTACTCAAAAAAGAAGAATGTATAAAAATTGATGGTATAATAAGTATTAATCTTATACTACCACTCCCAGAACCACTATTACATGTTCATATTCTTCAACAAGAGAAAACATAAGGGAATAGTCAATCCATATAGGATCCTCTTGCATTTATTCCCATTCGTTATTGGGTACTCTATGATTGTGGATCAATCCTCGATGTCCAGGCCACCCTAGACAATAATGTGTCAAAATTCATGCATGTATCTCCATAGCTACAATGCATGGAAGAATACATGAACCCCATACAACTGTGGGGGAAGGGCTAGGTGGTAATAAGAATTACCAACCTTATGTAGGATTTTAATGGCCCGACTAACCTCTAGGATTTCTTTCTCCCCTATCCAAACATCCACAATACTTCTCACATAGAGACTCATAGGAAAATAGAGTCTCCCTACTCAAACTCCAAGTGCCTAAGAAAAAAATCTATATATTATTTCTCTTGGTTGTGAGATATTCTCATATGCTCCCATATAACATGAACCTTCATTGCCATCACCTACACCATATCTGTCCTAACAAGATATTCCTCACTAATCTCAATACAAAAGAAGGGTATCCTATATTGTATTATATACATGGACTTGAATAGAACCATGAAAATAGATGATTGATATGTATTGATATAAAAAAACACTACCATTCGTATGTGATACTCCTATAACCATCGAAGTCCAAAACACAAGATTGAACATATCCTTCAACACCTAGATAGTCCTTTTAGTCTTATCGTTAGTCTGGGGTTGAAACATGTTCTCATCCTCAACTAGGTCCCGAAGGCCTATTGTAAGCCTCTCCACAACCGAGACATGAATTGGTCATCACAATTGAAGACAATTGTCAAGGGTACCCCATAAAGACAGATAATCTCTTACACGTACATCTTCACTAAACTATCAACCATGATATGCTCTTAGATAGAAAGAAAGTGTTTTGTCTTAATGATTTTATAAACAATAACCTAGGTAGAATTATTTCTAATTACATTCAATATAATACCCATCAAAATTTCTATGGATATGACATCCCATTTCAATTCGGGTTCTTAAGAGGTTGGGCTCAAACAATTTGAACCTGGTGCTCAAATCATTCCGGGTAACAAGTTGGATAACAAGAGAAAAACATGGATACACTCAGAATTATTCCATACCACCAAAATGACCAGTAAAATTCCTTTTATATATTTCCCTCACCCATTTGTTTATATAAGGGGAATGTGTGAAAATCCCTCAAAAACTCCTCTTACAACATTATTGGAACAAATTCCTCTCCCCAAAAAGGATAGAATGCTCCTCTACTTCAGAAAATACATCTAGTGAATCTTATGAGGATATCTGGTCATATAAATCCAGAAAATTGATGTCTCCCAACTCATTGTATCTCATATGATGAAGAATTTTAGGTGTTAAAACCATTAATTAAAAAAAACTACACCCATATCACTCATCAAGGTTATTTTCAATAAATCCAACTACTCAGACACCTCCTCCACCAATTGATAAAGGGTCCTCTTGGTAAGAGAATCTAACAACATTTTTACCATCCCTAGAGTACAGATTATCTCGAAGTTATAATCCTATAGAAAAACTAACAAACACCTATTTCTCAAGTCAAGACCACTTTGATTGAAGGTGTACCTAAGACATTGATATTCTGAGTAAAAAATAAAATACTTCCAAAGAAGTTAGTGCCTCTATGTATTTTGATTAAATACTACCACTAGAAACTCTTGGTTGTGAGTCATGTAGTTTTTTCATTGGGTCTCAACTACTATAAACCATATGCAATCATTTTATACCTATGAATCAACACATATCAAATACTAGATCAATATGAATATAATAAACAACATACTATGTTCAATCCTCTAGTAGATTCAACATAAGACCATCGGTAAGCCTCACCCTCAACTCCTCAATGGAACTCTCACACTCCTCAGTGTTGATAAATTGTTACACTTTCTATGCTAGTGTTTTCAAAGGGAATGGTATCCTATAAAATTTATCTCTAAAAATAATATAGTATCCCTCTATTCCATGAAATATCCTCACCTCTTACATGATCTTTGGTGAATACCAAGAGATCACTACATTAACCATATTTAGATCCACAACTAATTTGTTATAAGAAATGACATGCCTCTGAATGTGATACCCACAGATCCAAAACTATCACATCAAGATGTTACCATATAGTGGGTGCTCCCAATGTAACCCTAAAACCATCAAAAAATGATCTACACAATCATCCTCTAATTTAGAGTAAATGATTTTTTAATCAATAAGGATGTACAAAAACATGTAAAAGAATTTGTAGAAGATCCAAATCATAGTATCCATAAACAATAATAGGTAATTCATCACACCAAAAGGCATCACCATGAACTCATAGTGAATGTGGTGACGTCAAAACGTTGTGTTTGTAATATCATCGTCACAAACCCTCAAATATATATTACTAGACATGAGACCGATATTTGAGAACCAACTCACACCTCGTAACTGGTCAAAGTGGTCATCAATACATGATAATGGGTATTGTTTATCATTACCCAGTCTAGGTGATGACAATCAATACAGATTGTCAAGTTCACATCCACATTTTTCATGAAAAATGCAGAGCTTCACTGTGGGACACACTCAATATGATGAAACCCCTCTCTGGAAAGTCCTCTAACTATACACTTATCTCCAAAATCTCAATAGGGGATATATGATATTCCTCATAATATCTAAGTGTTTTCCTATGATGCAAGTAAATGAAGAAGTATATAACCCACCTCATAGGTTATCCTAGAAATTCCTTAGGGAAGACTTCGATAAATTCCTCCAATACTAAAGGAATCCAGATGCCCTAAGAGTCCACTGAGAAAATAGATAAACTCACCAATTAATGTGGTATGTGATATATATTCCTGCTCATAGGACCCACTAATTCCACTATAATATCTCTCTCACTAGAAAATGTGATTCTCATCCCATCATTATAATGTTATCTAATCACCCTATGATGATAGTCAATCTGGGATTGAATCATTAAAAACCAGTCCATACCCAAGATTTCATAATAATTTTTTTACCATAATTACTAGAAGGTCCCATGAGAAACCCTCTTAATCGGGCATCCTCTCACATTAATGGAATACATGGGATATAGAAGAATCAAACCCAGTAAAAATATATTATAGGTTATGGTCTCGATGGGGTGCTCTAAATCTCATATATGGGATAAAAAACAATAGAGTAACTCAAACCAATGTCTGTATATAGTGGATCATGTGTAGAAATTCTTAGATCATACCTCAAATCCTCTTACGAGTTACTAGATCATATAACTTCATAGACTACCGCAACCCATGACTTCAAAAATTAGTTATATAATACTAATTTGGAAAATTTGGTTGTGGTTGTGGAAGTAGCTCATAAAATAACTATTAAATAATAGATCCTCCATGTAGATATCTACCTTCTCCTTTGTCATCACCAACTTATCGGGTGATACATTAACCCCACATGGGTGATACATATTTCATGATTGGAATGAAGTTTTATTAAATAACATGCCTTGTGATAGGTCTCTTCACATGCATATCATCATATTTCACCTCGATGGATGGGTCATCTTTGAGATCCTTGAGCCATAGATATACAAGCCTAATCCTAAGAATGACTATGTATCCACTTCTGAAACCATGATATTTTATTATTTATACAATCTATGGAAAAATGAACCATATGATTCCCTCCAATATCTGCAACTACCTTATTTCCCATTAATAGGATGATCTCATCCTATATATCCTACTCTAACACTCTAGATGACATCAAATGGTAGAAGGAGACAACACAAGCATTAATGTACCTGCTAAGATCCCTCCCAAACATCATCTTCCAGATTATTCCAACATTAAAAACATAAATAGAATATCATGTGAGGTTAGTGAACCTCATAAAATAGTTAGTAGATAACATTCTGCATTTTATAAAATCAAAATTCCATTTAATTCATACTAATTACCAATATGAGGGGTTATAATCTTCCTGAAAAGAAATTGGAATTTAAACCATGATATAATCATCTCATCAGAAGTCATAATGACTAGAATACATCCATTTTTTAAAAGTTTGGGGCCGAAGCCTCATTTTTATTGTTAAAGAAAATCAAAGACCTCTTTTAACTGGGTAGAGGGAGACCCATTACGTAGCCTGAAGGCCCAGTGGGATTGTAGCCCATTACATAGCCCGTAGGCCCATTTTGTTGGCTTCTGAGAGGAATCCTAAATGTTATCATGATTTAATGTGGTTAAATTAGAATATATATAGATGATGAAACCATAAGGAAAGTAAAAGGACTCAATATCTTATGATTTATGTACCATGTTACTAAAATATGATGTCTTAGAGTGTCGAGATGAAGATTAGGTTTTCCAAGTAATGGTGAATAGATACATTATCTCACACACTAACACTGGGTTCCTAGAAAAGAAAATTGAACACAAAAATCCATGACACCATTTTCCTAAGTCCTGACCAATTCCTTAGAGTGGAATTACTCCAACCACAATCCCATTGAATGAAATATTCTAATGCCACATTATAACGACTTGACCCACTAGGGACCACCTGGATGGTTGAATGTTAAGTCATCATAACCCAATGCACACCTCCAATATGACATGGTATTGAGATAGGCACTAAAATTGAATAAATGAAATGGGATGCCATTTATTAATTTACCTATACTCATGCACCCAACTATTTACATGTACTTGTATAGAGGAATATAAAATAAAGGGAAATATAGAGAGTAAACATACATGAAATATCATCTTGGAAAATATAATAGAGTTTGAAAATAAAAAGAAAAATTAAATGGTAAATAATACATGACCTTCCAAAAATGAATTTGAAACATGAATAAAAATGGAATAATGGAAATTTTAGAGAGCCAGACTCCTGATATCCTTGTTTGAACATAGTACTCAGTCAATCCACACGTATTTCCCTATGATACACTAATTTTATTGTTGATCTATCATTAATATATAGAATACATAACATCTATGGGAAAATTAGGCACAAGTGTGAGTATATACATAACCAATAGTATGACCTGAAATCTATTAAGGGGTTGATAAAGAGATACAATAAAATTCATATCAACCCATAAAAAGAGGGATACAAAACACAATATATATATAAATTATCATAAAGAAACTCAGATTATGGGGAAAGGGGATGTCCAGATAATAGTCCAAACAATGTTGATGAGTATTCTAAAATATCCAAAAGTCAGTCTATGATGCCAAAAATCAAACACAACCTCACTAGAATATATGTGGAGCATCCCCATTCTTTATACCATGCTCTAAATCCAAGGGATTGAAAACTATCATGGAGGAACCACTCAACAGCAGTTCATGATGATGGGGGAGTAACGATCCATATATTGAGGACCTACAAATATTATAGGGGAGTTCCAAATCTATATGTGTAAAGAGTATGAGGGACCTACGACATGGTGTGATAGTGGAGTACCAAACCCATAATCTATTTGATGATCCCTCTTATTCACAACCATCATCATGCATTGAAAAAATAAGTTTCATTACTGGAATTCCTTTTATTATATTTTATATACCCTAAAAATGACACTATCATGTTATGTATATAAAAACACTAAGGATATGCTACTCGCCGGAAGAAATGTGAGTCCCAATGATTTAGATATGAGATGATAATTTTTTGGAGGGAATATAGTGCATATTTGGGGGTCCACATGGAAAGTGCCCCACCTTGTCACCTGGTCATGTTCTCGTATGGACATGGATAGAGAATCAATTTCCTAATACATGGTGTTTACTAGTTCAAAACAACATGTATTACCCATTAGGGTCTTTCCAATACACCTAAAACTGTGCCTATATACGTTGGCCCATGCCCGAGTACACGGATGTGTTTGGCTATCCTGACCATGTCCATGTGAAAGATCGTGTTTGTGTACTCTAACTATTTTTGGGTACCAAGTCTTGTCAATTTACTACTAGGGATACCTATGTACTTCCTAAGTAAACTATATGTCCTCCTGCATGGGGACCTAAGTGTGTGTGGTGGGTATAGTGACTAGATTCATTGGGAGAGTCACATGGTGTGTGGGCCCATCCACATGGTGTGTGATACATAAATCATTTCAAAACACAAGCTACTATGAAGTCTATAAAACATTCCATGTGTTATTATAAAATACATCGTGTATATTCTCATTTTATCATAGAAACTCAAGATCCTTTACAAGGTTTCCTAGTTCATCGATTCCACTAGAAATTTCATTGTTTTGTAACCCAAAATAAGGGTAGACACCTCTGAATATTAATTCCTGGCCTTTGATGGCATGGAATTAGATTTTGGTCATCCTCTTGAATCCCATATAATGTCTCGTAGGACATATCATTATCATTACTTATTCAGAACCCAAATCTAAAAAAACATCACTCAAAATCCATCCTGATCCATAAAAAATCACTAGTATTTTCAATTAGTGCACAATAATTATGAATCTGAGGGAAAAAAAAGTCTCAAACCCACCCCATTAAGGATTAATTGTTACACAATGGGCCAAAAATTGAGTCCACAATGAATATGTGGGTGAAAATAACAAGGTACAATTTGAAAACTTGATTTTATTACATTTCTCTTTGAATTATTACATAAATTGAGAAACAATGGGTGATATAAAGGAATAAAAATTATATAATTGATTTAAAAATTTAATATATCCAGATGGGCTCATGTGATGGCTGTAAAACCATAGATCCATAAAATCATATATGAATCCATGATCAATAATTAAATTAATAAGGTAAGAAACCATAATTGATGATAGATACATCAATTTGGATTGATCTTTGTTGAAAAACATATTTTCTAGTAGTTTAGAAGAATTATTGATTTCACTACCTCTTGATCCACCTCATCATTATCTCCCTTCATCCTTCAATATTTATTTAGTAATTAATAACACTAACCTCTAATCCTAACAAGGTTATGGAGAAAAACATGGTGAAATGTTATAATGGAATATTTATATAGGGAATTAGGATATATTTTTACAAATAAAATTAAATAAATAGATTATTTAATTTAATAAATACACCATCCAATGGATATGTTAACTGGACTTCTAGCATCAGCCAACATTTGGTCATACCCAGGGTAAACCCCATGTTCGGGAATCAACTATGGTATTAGAAATTAAATACAAGAAAAAACAAAATATTAAAAATAGAAACAATAACATCATGAACACATGAAGAGTAAAATATATTAATATATTTAAAATATTTAGTCTCTAGTTAAGAGAGACCAAAACACCATGCTGATATAGTGGACAACTATATACATATACCTAGAAATATTTAGAGGAAAAAATATAATAAAACAAGAGTAATTGTAGTCATTTCTTCTAGTTTTATGATTACATATGGGCGTGTTAATTTTTTTGGACGTTCACTATATTGGAAATATTTTTTTAGGATTTTTATTGTATTTTTTTTCAAACTACTTTGAATCCCTTTTTAGAAGTATGAATGGAATATTCCATTTTTATGTCTTTCTGATGAGAATATATTCAAAATTTTGTAACAGATTTTTTTATGTAATATTACACATATATAATTTATAGTTTCTCAATGTAACATTAATTCATACTCTATTTTTGAATTTTCCATTTTAAATAATTTTTTTCAAAATAGCAGAATATTTATTCTAATTTTTAAAAGATATTCTCTAATTACCTTATAAAAGGGGTCTTCATATGTGGAAATATCATTTATTTAATCTTATACTTAACATTTTATAATAAATAATTACAAAATCAATTTATTTCTCTTTGTAGATTTATATAATGTGTTATTGTTGTTTTTATAAAACTTATTCCTTTTAATAGGTCACCTATGAAATAGAAGAATTATAATTGTTTTCAATTTTTTATGGAACATATATGTATAGTTTATAATTATTTTATTATTAGGACTTTTGAATAACCAAAATTCATTCGGCAATGTCTAATATATCATGAGAACCTAATAGGATATGGTTTGATAGACACAGTCCACAATATTAAGGGATATGGGTGGTTAGGTCCACTACACTATGTTATGGGGAGGAGGTAAACCTATACCATTAATATTTGAATGTATTAGTGGATAACCATAACATATGATAATATTTTTGTTCTTATTTTCATACAACAAACTTATGATATAAAACATACCTATATTATGTTCTAATTTCCCATGATGATTGAAACATGTTTCCAAACTCATATGAATCATTTATTATGTTACACTAACAACCTTATACCATGAATAAATGTTTTTGATATAATTTCTATTTGATATGATTATTTAATTTATGTCCATATATGTATATTATTTCTCATAACCATATCATCATCTAAACCTGATTGATGGTCATTGATTGTTGTGTTTCATGTTTCCCTTACTTAGTTCTCATCTAACCCTTTCTAATGATTCTATTTCACAGATTATTATGAAGAGTATTATGTTTGATATCCCAAAAAATGGAATCATGTGAGGACACTATTTTTGATATATTTTTAAAATTTTGTAAAATAATGTTTTTATGTATCTAATACCCAAATACACTAAACATATATTTTACGGGGTGTGATTTATGAAAAAATGTAGAGTATAATAATGGGACATGAATTAATATATATGTATATTTTTAGTGGGTTACATCAGTTAGTATCAAAGTGAGGATTAGTTATTTTTTATGATTAGGTTACAGAGAATAATTTTATAGAACCTAAAATAGACTATAATGATTGAGAATTTATATAGAATGAACCTAAAATATCATTGGTTGAAATGATGTTTTAGTTATTTAGGATATCTGACGATTTATTTTCTTTATCATATGAGTACATACTCAGGTTATTGTTTCTTGATATTCAGAGAAACCATTTCATTTTATGTCAATGGTTTGAATAATGTGGAATGAGGTTATCAATTAGTTGGATGGTATTTTCATTTACTGTACTAATGATAAACCAAATTGGATGACAGTTAGAGTTCAAAATACTATGGTTATTCTCATAAAATAGTATTCAGATATGAATAATAACATGAATTATAACAAAATCCCTAATAAAATATGTAAGGAACAACTCTAAATAGATTCCTTCTTGCAGAAATGACCACCCACTATTAGTCATTATTCCAAACAACTTTTTTCTTTTGAATTGGATCAATTTAACAGAAAATATATTTTTTATTATCCAAGTCATAAAGGATTAAATTTTTGTCTTATTATTTTATCACTATGAATGTGAAGCAAAACAAGAGTGGAAACTCAATATGAATAAAAAAAAAATGGTGGAAGTTGACTTTTTTGGAATTAGTGGAGTATAAGAAAATATTCTTCACCCAATATTTTCCAAGGACTCTTCAAAAAAAAATGAAGTCATAATTATAAGATTAAAAAGGTGATAAAGAATACATTATCACTTATGAATCAATCATAAAAATACATTAAAGTAAAACATTTGGTCTTATAATTGACCATAAAATAATAAATGATGAATTAATTAGGGGATTAAATCAATGTATGTGAATTTATTTAGCTACAAGAGACATCAGTAACTATGAGTAAACTTTTTGATTTGATCTACTAATAGAGATGGAGATTAAAGAACCACATTTTTATATTAATTTTTAGGAAAAGAATAGAAAAATGGATTTATGAGGAAACTAAAATGATAAATCAGAAGAATGAAATAAAATTAATTTTTATATATTCTATAAATGTTTGAAGAGTCATGGAGGGATATTTTAGAGTGCATATCAGGATTATTAGTATGATTGAATGTTATGGTGGAATAAAAGATGTATAAGGGAATGATGAAACCATTATCCATAACTATATGGAATAAGAGAACATTACTAGGAATTCTATGATAGATATTCTTACAGGAACTTCTAATGGTTATATTTCTATTTGGGTTATAATAGATCACCATAATTGTTTTTCACATTTTATCATTATTTATGAATATTTCATGGTGTAACAATTTTCCAGGATAAACCTAAAGTGTTAAGGATTCATGGAGTACCTCTATAAATCAGATCGGTCTATGATATAAGGTTTACCTAATTTTTATAGATATGTATTTTACAATAATTGGAAAGATATATGAACAAAAACTCTAATTATTATCCAGAGAATGATGGTTTATTTGGATGCACTATTAAAACTCTAAAATATATACTAAGGTTATGTTCTATGGATTTTAAAGGAGGATGGGATAAATACCTTCCCATGGTAATATTCTCATATAAATTTTTTTCCATTATATCATTGAAATATCACATTACTACGAATTATAAGGGAATATTTTTGGAATGAAAACATGTTGGAATGTGGTTCGAGAGCTTCAAATGATGGGACCAGAACATTCCCATGAAATGATTGATAAGTTTCATTCCACTCAGTGCTACATTAAATCACAAAAAAATTAAAATAAGATCTATATAGATAACCATCATTAATACATATAGTATTAATTCGATGATAATGTATTCCTAATAATATCTCGAAGGAAGAGAGATATGCAATTTGGGAAGAAGTGTAAGATGAACCCAAGATACATTGGTTAATTAAAAATCCTCAATTATTTCACGGTAGTAGATTATAATATATTAGATATAAAAAAATATTCCAAATGAATAAAGTGTTCCTTTTATCACTTTTGAGTAATTATATACTTGACCCATTAAATGTACTGAACTCAGATATAGTATATGTGAATTATGATCTCTCTTATAGGAAATAATAGGTGTAAATCTTGGATTGTAGGTGTAAAGAAACAATACCACTCTATTATTGAAATATAATTGGATGAATCATAAGATCAAGAATGTAATGTTATAACCCCAATATGTAACAGGGTAGAAGTATCCTCAATTTAGTTCATCAGAGAACTGAGATATTGTAGAAAATATATTAAGGGGGGATAAAATGTAACACCTATTGATTTTACAATGTATTTTTCCCTTTAAAGTAATTACTATATTGAATAAAATATTTCACTTTGAACATTCAACTATAAATAACCACAATAACAATCAATGATAAAAAATATTAGAATAAAATTTAGACATTATTAATTTATGAAAATAAAATATGAAACATCGTTAAATAAATACAAAAAGAAAATAATGTAAGTAAATAAAAATACCATAAACATATAATCCTTATCCTCATGGATTATGTTTTAGATCATCACCTCAATTGAAACTATGGAAATAAGGAAAATAATGAGAAATATAATATATGTTTTGAAAGATAAGTAAATTAATAGGATAAATTATTCATAATATCGTATGTAAGTCGATAAATAATAATGAAATTCGGCAATTATATATATGATCATTGAAAATATGGTCCTTGGAAACACAGTTATTGGAAATATAGTTAATTTATACTTTGTCATTGGGTAAGTAAATATAAAATAGGAATATATATGTTTCATAATATTTAGTAACAATTTGAATAATAATATAATTTTAGAATGAGTTATAAAATAAAATATTTAATTAAAATATATTTTTGTAAAACTATATTCTTATTCTGAAGTTATGATTATTATTATTAAAGAATTATTTAAGTTATTTATGAAATAAAAAAACAATTTTAGTACTAATGAGTATATAACATTAATTTCTTACAATATGAATCTTTAATTTTAATAGTATGTGGTTAAAATTATTTAATGTTTTAAAAATAAATTTTTAGAGAATTATTTTTATAAACTGTTTTATATTTTAACTTTATTAAATTGAACACTTTTCAAAATGATTTATTTTAATTTTTCAATTAATAAAAAATATTTTAACACTAATTTAATTTGTAAAAAAAATAAATTGTATTTAGAAATTGAAATAAAAAGAATTTATTTTTCTTTACAAATAAGTTTTTATATATTGTATGTTCTTAATTAGAAGTTATTTTTACCATATTGAGATATTTGATTCGATTAAATTGATTCCATAATTTTAATTAGTGAGTTTTAATCAGTTGAGTAGGCCAATTACTTTTTAAATCATAAATAATTATTTCAATGGTTAAAATTTAGTTTCCATAATAAAGGTAAAATGAGGGAAATGGTATTAATCTAAATGATAAAGGAATAAAATATCACATATACCTATATATTAATTTTTCATATTGTTTTTTAATTAAATAATTTTATCATGTCGATTATTGACTACTTTTTACCCATTTTCAATTTAAAATGAAAACTTTATTCTATATGAAATAAATATTTGTGGAAATAAAAATAAAAAATCACATGCAAAATGTCCCTTTCAATACCCCACTGAAACCCCTCAAACAATTTGGTTATATCTTTTATATATACCCATTTACCCTCTCTAAAACCATTATATGATTTTTTATAGAGTGTGTTTCTGATATAGAATTATAAGTCCTTTATTGCAAAGGAACACATGTTGATAAGGAGTGAAGTTCTGATGTAAGTGTAAAAGTTATTATATATCTTTCTAAATTAAATTAACATATCAACCACTTATAATTTTTTTATCCATTTTTACTATTTTATATTAATATAATTATTCTTTTATTAAAATGACACTACTATTATATAACTCTATACTCTTACTCATTCCCTAGAGTAACATGTTCTATTTTTGGTTGGTTCTGCCACCTACATGAAAAATGCTATACCAACATCACAATTTTCAACATGAATAAGTATATTGAAAATATTAATATTAATATATGTTGTTAATGAGTAATATATTTCATGAATTTTTTTAATAATGGTGAAATAAAAATGAAGGTCCATTATAAAGGAACTTGTGGTTATTAGTAAATTACATAAATAATGTTTGTTATGGATTTCATTCTTGTAAACTGCACCCATACATTACACATAATGAATAGTGGAATACAGAAATCATTGGAACAAAATTATTATAAAAAATATGATAATCTAGGATTTATTAACATGGAATCAAAGAATGGGGACCTACAAGACCATTATGAAACTCATTTAAAATAATTAGAAATACTAACATCTGACGATGTAAGTAAAAAATAAATAACTAATATGTACATATATATAAATGATTATAATTAAATAGTGTAAAAGGAAATATATATGAATGATTTTTTACCTTATTTTATTAATTATGATATTTTTATTCAATAGTAGGTTAAAATTCATTTCTGGTACACAAGAGTAATGTTAAAGGTTTCTTATCTCATTTTTTGTTTTATTGAGATATGTTCCATGATCACCACTCATATTAATTTTTTGGTGTATATACTACCCCATGGATTTAATTTCTCAAAATATTTGTGATATTAATGGTAGTTACAAATATATCATAGTATTGTTTTTCCTTTCATGGGATTTTGATTGAAAGCTGACCAAAGACCTAGGACTTTGTTTACAAATCTTAGTTTAAAATAACAAATATTAACGTTTAAAATTCCACCAGGGGAAATATATGTTGTCCCATATAAATTTTTTTATTCTTAGTTTTTTATTAATGGTTTATACATGTATTGTTATGATTTTATGTTAAATTGGATTATAAATCATATAAAGTGATTTTGATAAGAGAGGCTAACCTTACTTCTTATTTTCAATCAATAATCATTCTACTCCAAGTCTATTTTTTTTATAGATGTAATTAAATCTAATCAAATTATTAATTAATTTTATTTTAAATTTACATTATATTACATAAAAATTAGTCTTCATTTTTTAATTTTTCCAAATTATTTTTCAATTAATATTGACACTTTTTACAAAAGTGTAAAAATAATTATCCTTCTAAATATTATATGCATTAATGTATTTTAATAAATTAATAACTATTAACCTTAATTATGCTTCCTCTCAAATTTTTATGGTCTTCAAATGTAAAATAAATTCCCATTTTTGGTTATTTTTCCAATTTAAATAAATGGTATAAAATGAAAAGGATATTTAATGTTGTTTTTAATGTAATTTCCTAATAATCATATTAATGTGTTTTCCATCTATTAAAACATAAATTCATTGTTGGTACTATTAATCGGAAATATGTTCCAATGAAACAACTGTCATTCATTCTTTGTATGTTTTATGAAAATGAATTATTTATTTTTTCATGAAAGTTGTTTCTTTGCATGGGTTAATTAAGCGATGTTGAAATTATAAATATTTTCAAGTTCATGGGATGACAATATATATGGATTATCATTCTATGATTGGTGGGTCCATTATATCCCTATAATGATTTTATGGTTGTTTTATATCTCGTGAGATTAATATTTGTTAATGGAGGCTAGTCGATGTCCACTATGTTACGAGATTGAAGTTGTTATCCCAAGTTTAATACATTATGGGAAAGAGGATAGACTATCCCATTAAGATTTGAATGTATTTGGTGGTTATCCTCGTTATATGTTATCATTTCTAGGCTTATGATTTTTCCATACTCTTATATTATGTAACATAACTATGTTATATTCTCCGAGCTCATTATGATTTACTAATGTCTCCAAACTCCTATAACTCATATCATATGTTTGATAAAATCCTTATTCCATGAAATATTTTTTATGATATATGTTTTATAGGGTATGATGATAATATTTTATGTTTATGAATGTTGATTATTTTATCATTCCCATATTCTCATACTATGCTCTCTTATGATCCTCGATTGATGTATTTTATGTTTACACTTAATGAGAAGCTGAGCTCACCCACTCTAGTGCTTCCAGTACTCTAGTCATAAAGTAGATTGTTATGTTTGATCTGTCAAAAATGGTATCACATGAGCAGAATAAATTTTAAAAGTGTTAAAAATTGTATAAAATAAGCTTTTATGTATATAATCTCCCAAAACAATAAATATACATGTTTGTGGGGATAATTTGGGGATTTATGTAATGAATAATCTTGTAAAATGAAAAAATATTCATGTACATAGTGGACGAATAACCTAACCCATGTTATTTTAATATATCAAAAAAAGAATAGAAAATAATACCTAGAACCTCCATAAGATTATAAGTTGATTAGAACACACACAATCACATGGATTAACACATTAAAATACATGTATTTTTTTATTATATATTTTATTAATACATTTTATTTTTAGATTCATTATAGTCGTGAAAATTTCGATATCCATTTATTTTCATGATGAAAACATAGTTGAAAAAACATTTCTATAAAAAACATATCGTGGAGTATTTATTAGTGTAAAAAAGACATTGATGTATAAAACCATTATCATTATCTTTGGATAAGAAACATGAATATTATTTTCTATTTATTTTATAAAGACTATATATTCTTTATTTCCCATTATAACATCAAATCAGCATCTTCTATTGATTATCCATCTCTTTAGAGTGAAGTATATTTTGTTCCCTAGAACATAATGTTTACTCAAACTGATGTGATTGTGACTCCATCATTTGAAAAATAACACTTTAATTCTATACATATCCTTTATTCCAATTTCCAACCTCTTATATTACTTGATTTATAATGGTTAATAATTTTAAAAAACCATCATTCTAATTATTCATATTTTTCAGAAAATTCATATTTTCTCATATGTGGAAAGGATATCATTTATCAAGAATCCTTATTTCATCATGACCACATTCATTGAGAGTTACTTTTAACATTTTTACATTATTAAACATTACCCAATTTCACCATATTTTATGATAAATGGGGTGATATATTTTAACATAAACAACTATATATTAATATAGGATGTCATATTTAATTAGAAAGGAAAATTTATTCAACAATTCAAAATCATTTTATGGATTTGTCATAAAGGTTGAACAATTCTTCTCATGAGTAATTTTTAGAATTTTTTTTGAACAATATGTTATATTAGGGCAATATTTAAAAAATTAATGAAAACATACTATAATAATAAGGTTTATTTAAAAGTAAATTTTATTTGAATCGATCACATGTTATTTTTAGTTTAACCTGAAACAATGATTTTTTCGGGTTTCAAAAATTGTTTCCTCACTTTAGGTTCCATATTTTATTGATATAAACAAGAAACTAGAGCTTCTTTTCATTTAAGATGGAATCATTAATTTATTAGGAATTCATAAATCAGTTCCTATGATCCATATAAATTATCATTCATCTCTTAATCAAATATTCTTCCAAATTTCAAAAATATAACATAAATCGTATGTGTTGTTGATAATCATATATAATCACAAATATTTATTATAGTTTCCACAAACATATCATCTAATTGCACAAAATATTTTATTATTTCATACAAATAAATTTTTAAGTCATCAATTACCACCGCATGTTCATTAATGGTGAGTTTTAGGTCAATAAATTTCTCATAAATATTAGATTTTTTATATTTGACAGTACACATAGATTTGATTGATCTATCGATCTATTCTTATTATTATTATATATTATTATTTTTGTCCCATATAATATAATTATTCTTGTCTTTATGTTTTTTATATAAATTTATCTCATGCAATTTATATTTAATTTCATTCTTTAGGTAAATTGTATTTTCCAAGTCATTGGATCCTCCTTTAAAAGTCTGTTAAAAAAAATAGCCGTACAAACTATCATCCTTATATATCTGATTTAATTATTTCATATCTTGTATTATGACTCATCATAAGTTTCATCTTTTTAACACCCCAAGATTTTATTAGAAGTATTCTTTTTAATTTCTTTGATGTCTTTTGTTGTACGCTTCCCCAAGATTAACTTGCGCTATACGCAACACCGTATTAGCTTATAGTATACACAACACTATTCTTGGCTTGTATTGCACACAATTTCAAGTTCTTTCGAAGAAAATTCATTTTACACAACACCTAGTATAGATTTTGATCAATGTATAACTTAACTATATTTTTATTATTTTATACTCAACACCAAATAAAGCTTTCCCTATACGCAACCCTGACTTGTCTTGCATTACATGCAAGAGCGACCTTCCTCGATAGCATGTGTTGTACGCAATACTGAGTTTCACTAAATGATATATTATTATGAACTAGCCTCTATGAATAGTATTATCTAAAATTTTAATTTTATAACATTATCATTCATCTTACACATTTTCTATATTATGGTATGAGAACAAAATAAATTTTTCGTGTAAAAAAAGTATTTTTCAAAAAATGCAGTTTCGTCGCCTTTTGATGGCGTAACCATTTTCAATATTATTTTTAACAGGTTTATAAGTTCTATTTTAAAAAATAAACTTATTATTTTTAATCAATATATAGAAATTTACAACGGATAAAGTTTTCATATTTTTCTGATAACGTTAATATTTTTATGAATAGTAAAAAGACACTAAATTTTAATTAAAAACAATTTTTTTCATCAAAATAATTTATATGGTAAAATTATAATATTGAATGGTTTTAAAGTATAAATAGAATATATTTTTACCATTTAACATAATTTATGTCATTATCATTAATTTTAAATTGAATTCAGAGGTAAAAACATTTCAATCTTTTGCAATGTTTTAAATAAAAACCCGTTTTTTTTGAGAAAGGGATTAATTTTAAATTAATTAATGCATCTTTTGCGTCTTGAATTTAAAAAAATGGATTCTATATTTGGAATAATTAGGTCAAAATTATGTTAATAGGATACTTTTTATTTTTGTGCATTATGAATATCAACTACGCTAAATTTTATTTATCACAGTTAAAGGTAAATCGGGAAATTAAGGGTAACAATAATATTATAAAGTTACCCAAACACCTGAACAAATTATATTTGATGAATAAAAGTGGACCCCTATCACCTACGGGTCGGAATAGATTCATTTAATGGACTTTTGACCATTAAAATGATGTAATTATTATTAAAATCAAAGAAACTGTCAACATGTCACTCTATTATATCTTATAAGTGTAATAATTTTAATTGGGTGATAAACTTCATAAAGCATCGAACATAAATATTCTAAAAAATAGAATAAAATTATCTACATCATGTGAATTTATTTATAATTTTTATGGATTAAATAATTATTTTTAATGTTGACATAGTAGTGATGTAGAAATTATTTTCTTGATTGAAATTTCAAATATATGGTTTTAAAAATAATAAAATAAATATTATATGAACTATTTAATGTGCTCCGCGAATTTTATAGACAAATATGACATGATTTATATTTTGGTTCGAATATATCCTCTCTTTGTATATTATTTAAAATAAAATAAATGAATGGTGTCAAAATTGACACTATTGTTATTTTATAAAAATAACATATTATTTAATTGATTAAAATTCACAAAAAAATTTATGAATTATAAATTGAAATTTATATGGTCTAAAATGTCATAAATTATCCAATAATTTACAATTCACTGTACATAAGTAATTATTTATAACAATTTAAAATTTAGAATATTATTACCACAAATAAAGTTAAATAGATTAAATAAGGATAAATAATGTTGATAAGGTTTAAAATAAATTCACAACATGTCTAAATTTTATTGGTTGATGAGATTACAACCCTATTTTATCTTACATTCTAAATGACTCATTTTTTGAGGTTTTTATGTGGGGTTTGAATTTATTATAAATTAATATTATTTAGGTTTCCAAAAGTGCCCCTCTCCTCCCTTATAAAAGGGAGCCTCCTCCCTCTCCCCTTCACAACATTTTGAGCCTTCAAGATCAGTAAAAACTTGTCCATTTATCTTCACCACTTCTATAGAAACCTAATAAAGGTACTGGTATTCTTCAAATACCATCTTTAGGGACCTAAGAAAAGGATAAGAAGAGGCGCGTCGAGGAAGAGGTAATATCCTTTACTGATTCATTCAAATTTATTTATTCTTATACTTCCTCTTCTTTATTTGATTCATTATAAAGTAATAACATATGTGTCACTAATATAATGATATGTTATTATAAATATGAAACAACCCTATTTCACCTTCTAAACAACCTACGAAAAACAAAATCACCGCACGTGTGTACGTACGTCTTACCGTCTCCACGCCGTGGTGTAATCTGTTTTTCCAACACCACCTTACATGGACGGGTATAATGGTGGATATAATAACTATATATGATTATTATAAAATTATATTAATTCTGACATATTATATCATCCACTCAAATTTCATTCAATAATTATGGGAATGATATCACCGCTCGTGCGAACGTACGGATTATCGTCTCCATGACGCGATGAGATTCATTCTCCATGTTAACCATTCGAGAATGATTATAATGTTTATAATGAATAATAATAAAATATATGACATATTAATGCCAATTTATTTATGTATATATATATATGGCATCTACTTACTTCCATTCAAGTCAATAAGGAAAGGAAAACAACTTTCATGCGTACATACGACCTACCGTCTCAATGAACGATGTGTTTCATTTAATTTATCTATCTATTATGTATATATATACTTAATATATATGAAATATAAATCATGTTTTACAATATGGAAGTAATTAAATCATGATATAATTAAAAATAATATCAAGAACAACAAGTCCAAACATGTATGATAAACGAAACGATTATTACCCAAAATGTTCCTTTAACATGAAATTGACAAATGAACGTGTAATATAAAGACCTAAGTGAATCATATATGATATCATAAATATTATTATGGTTCTATTACAAGTTAATATTATGTTTAAATCCACTTTACAGGAGTTTTAGACACATATGAAAGAAATTGGACCTATGGTAAGGGATAATTATTTCAATCTCATTCTTATTCGGGACTGATTATTTTTAAGTATTTATTGGTGTTATATTTATCATCCATGTCAATGTATTCTAAATAATTTTTTCATAAAATTTTTACCATTATTCCATGTATGTTTAAATCTATTTTTACTAGTTTTTTACTTTACCACATGGTATGGAAGGAATCTTCCATATGTTAGCCATACAATGTACTTTTTGACTTTTTCGGCCAAAGTACAAGAAGAAGGTTTTTTAACTTATAAGGTCTGAATAGTTTGTTATGCTTTCATATAAAATTAGTTCCATGAAGATTATTTTACAAGTTTTCAGGTTTATTTTCAATTAACATCTTTTATTTTAAAATTTTATGACATGTTGAGAACAGAATATGTTTTTGAAAAAGAAAGGATATTTTCCTCAAGAACTAAGTTCAAGTGTTTTACCAAAATTATTTTCCATCTAAGATGATATAGGGTTATTTTTTTATCCCTATTATTACATTGATTTTATTATGTTAAGATGGATTTATTTTTTTATGTCCTTTTATCTGATATGGATTATGTTATGATGGCATAATGTTTAAGAATCTCATTCTATTATATGGGTTATGCTGTGATGTATGATTTCTGATTTTGTGGAAAACATAATAATGGTTTAATTATGAGATTGTTGGAACCTATATCTCCCTCCAATGCATTGGATAAGGATTTATATCTCATGAGATAGACAAGTATGGAATGAAAAGTAAATCTGGTTTAGTAATACAGGGCTTGAACTGAAAGTAAACCCGGTTCAGTAATGGACTTTGTACACTATGATGGTCTTGGCAATAATGCCTTGGCTACTATGGAAATCATATCATGTTAATAATAGTTTTCCAAAATTCCATGTTTTATTTCCATTCCATTTTATCATGATTAATGTTCCTTTTTGATTTATGCCTTATGTACTGCCACGATTTAGGTCTTTGCTCAAGATTTTGATGTTTTATGTTCATGTTTTCACATTCAAATGTTTATGGATTGTTTTTATGATCTCATTGTTTTCCCTTACTGATCATTTGAGTTCACCCTTTTTTATGTTTTCTTTTCCCATGATATAAATAATGGTTTATGTAATAAAATAATAGGGTAATATCTTTGTGGGAGATGTTGAAGATCTTTCACCATTATTAGAATATTATGTTATGAGTTTCAAAATACACTAAACTAACACGGTATTTTGGTGCCTTTTTGGGTCATGTATTAAGTTTTATGCAAAAGTAATGTAATTACCATGTACATCAATCGTGGTTTATTATAGTTGGTATCATAGAGAAGGTTTAGTTAACCATTGGAATCTAAGATGCGAAAAATTTAGTGAGATCCCTATAAGTATTTCTAAGTTATTTCTAGGGATGTCCCTAAGGTTAAGTATATCTATAGGATATAGTACTAGTATTACTGTAACATTCATATAATTAATCCTAAGATGTTAGATATTTAAGGTAATCCCACTTTATTATGTATTTTTCCTAGCATGATGTTTTTCCTCTCACACTATTCGTTTTGGGTTTTAGACGATGACTGGAACTTGAAGGAACCGTGTTGATAAATGTAATGGAAAATGCAATGATTTTATTCCTGAACAATCAAATGTTATGGGAGATGGAGTGTAAAATATTATTGTTATACTTACACAATATATGAATCATTCTGGACTTCAAAATGAGTAGAGAAGGGAACAATATTCTATTGAGTCCTTCATGAGGCAACACCCAACTTCTTTAAATGTTTCTTCTGATCCATGTATTGTTGAAAAATGGATCAATACCATTGAAAAGATATTTTCCATACTTCTTTGTTTACAACATGAAAAAGTCATTTTGGATGTTTACCATTTAGAAGGGGAAGCAGACCAGTGGTGGACTCTAGTTAAGAATACAAGGCCCCAAGATGAAATTGAATCCATGGAATGGGATGATTCAAGAGCTTATTTTTCAATAAGTACTTCCCTGATATTCTTCGAACAAAGATGGAAAAAGAGTTCATTGATCTTAAGAAAAAGGATCATGAATCTGTTGGTATATACGAAGAGAATTTTACAAGACTTGTAAGGTATGCATCTAGATTTATCATCCAACCTGAAAGTAAAGTTGATCGATTCTTCAATGGATTAAAACCATGTCTTTGAATGGAAATATCCGTAAGATACTTCAGTATATAAGACGAAATTGTGTGTTGTGCTATCAAGGTAGAATTGGAAGTTGGTGTTACATTTCAATCTCATGGTTTTGAAAAGAAATGAAAGATGGAGTTCAAGGAAAAATCTCAAAAAATGGTGAAAAGAAGATGAATGTTTCTTTATGATCAAAGTGTGGAAATAAGCATGGTGGAGATTGTCTTGAAGGGAATAGAAAATGTTTTAAGTCTGGAAAAGAAGGTCATCGAGAAGTTGAGTGTCGAAGTAATGGAAAAAGGGTAGATAATGATGTGAATAGAGAAAAGACTACAGAGAATACACCCCCAACACATCAATGCTACAAGTGTAAAGAAATGGGGAATTATGCTGACCAATTTCCTAATCTAAGGGTTAATAATGATCGACATCAACAACCTCTTAAGGAAAAGGACAAAGGGAAGTCACATGTGATCACTATCAGTGATGTTGAGTATGACAACGAAGTGGTGAAATGATTAAGTGTTTTTGTAATGGGATTCCAAAATAATGTTATGGAATTCCATTTATAATATCATGGAATATTGGAATAACTATGTATTGGTTTATTGTGGTTTTCACTAATTTTATGGTACCGGTAACCATGAAAAGTGATTGAAATATTTTTGGAAAGTAGATGATATGCACATAATGAAGGGATAAGGAGAAAATAATATGTTTGATAGTATTAATGAGCTCATGATTGATATAAGGACAAAGTGATATCATGGTTTGAGTATAAAGAAATTTTTGGATTTTGGTATGTGGAAAGAGTTAACTTTTGACAATATTCATGTTTTCGCTAATATTCTATGGTAATTCATGTTGCAAGAGAATACAAGATTAAGGAATTCACAAGTTTCAAATGTGATCAACAAGATATATCTTTTGATATATGGGGGATAAATGATAGTATTAACATTCTTAGTAGATGACCTCTCTAGTAATCGTTTTCCCTATACTATGAGATTGGACAGAAGTATTTTGGATAAGCCTAAAGATTGGAATAGACTATGTTGGACATAAGAAAGTATTGTTTAAGGCTAGATCTTTTTTTTGATATTATTGCAGGAATGTTATAATACATTTTTATATATTATTGGAGGAATGTTATAATAATGTAGTTATAGACAAAGGACAACCTACAGGGCGGACGAAAACCCATCGTGTCAGACAGGGTTGCTGGAATTGAACCCACAATCAAAGTGCGACATGCCTTTATCATCTACCACTGGCCTACAGGAAGTCCCTGGTTTGTAGAAATTAGTTTTATTTTTTTAAGCGGTATGATAGATGAAGTATAAGTCAATTTTTGGAACCATATAAGTTTAATCTTACCATAGATGGACTTATGTATATTTAATATCTTGTCCTAACCTTTTTGTGATAGGGACAGATGGAATGACCTATCATTCTATCTCATGATCTACTAACACTTCAGGAAGGACAAATTCAACTTAATTTATTTAGTAAGAGATGAAGTGGAAATTTTTCTTGGAATGACCAACAATGATATTATACTGAAATCATGTAAGTATTTATCCTTATGTAAAAATTCATCAACTTTAGGGATATTATCTTGAAAACCAAAAAACAATTTGTCCTAGTACTCTCATATCCAATGAATCAGATGGTACCTTAGATCATCACAGATTTATTGCTTTGTGATTGTTGGATTTTTCATAGCCATGTTCTCTACCACTCTTCATTAGAACATGATGGTTATATTTCTCCTCCATATCCATATTTTCACATATATTCTCATATGTGGAAACCCAGTGCTGAGTTACTTTGGGTGACCATTATGTTTCTAACCTTCCTTTTTAAAATTATGTTTTAGTATTCATTTTTACGCTGTGGGTTTCTTTGAAAGAAACTTTCAAGTAGAAAGCCATTTATAACCCTGATGAATTTTGATGGAGAAATTAATTTTAAAAGAGGTAGAATGTAACTCCATGAGATTTTATGGGATGTATTATTTTTAATTTCTTTAATGTCTTCTATTGAATGTTTCACCAAGATTAGCTTGTGTTATACACAACACTGTATTAGCTTGCAGTATACGCAACTCTATTCTTGGCTTGTCTTGCACACAATTTCATGTTCTTCTGAAGAAAATTAATTTTATACTACACCAAGTATAGATTTTGATCAATGTATAACTGAACTATATTTTGATTATTTTATAAGAAATACTAAAAGAAGATTTCCCTACAAGCAACCCTAACTTGGCTTCCATTACACGCAAGAGAGACCATCCTCGATAGCATGTGTTGTATGCAATACCGAGTTTCACTAAACGAGAAATTATTATAATATTATTATTTACTATCCATTATGAATAGTATTAAATAAATTTTTAATTTTATAAAATTATCATTCATCATACACATTTTCTAGATCATGTTATGAGAACAAAATAAAATTTTCGGCTAAAATAAGTAATTTTTAAAAAAATTCATTGTTGCCGCCTTTTGATGGAACACCCTGTAGAGACCCGAAGCTTAACGTACATGGAAATTACATTACTTTTTCAGAATACTTAGTACATAACAAAAACACACACACAAGGACCGTAATAGTTTAGTGTCTTTGGAAACTCAGAATATAATCTTCTAATCGTGGTGAAAGATATTCAACATCTCCCATAAAGATCTTCTTCTTTTTTTACCTAAAACCGTTCTTTATATCCTGGGGAAAAGAAAACATAAAAGGGTGAGCTCAAATTCTGAGTAAGGGTAAACAAAAGAAATATAAATCACATCATATTCATAACAACATAAAATTTTGGAAATCTTAATCCTGCAAAAGAGATCATAATATCATAAAATGGGATAAATCAAAGTAGTGAAATGTAATCCCAATAATCATAACTTAAAACACGAAACTTTTTGGCGTACACATATAATCATAGAGAATCATTTCTTATTAGTCAAGACTCATTTCCAAGACTATATTAGTGGACAAAGTCCATTTCTGAACCGAGTTCATTCCTCGTTTCAGTCCTGCTTCAATGAACCGGTTTAACCTGCCGTTCCAGCCATGTCTATCTCATGAGATATAAAATCTTTACCCAATGCATTGGAGGGAGATATAGGTCCCACCCATCTCATAATTATACCATTCTTATGTGTGCCACAAAATCATAAACCATACATCATAGCATAACCCATGTAATAAAAATGGGATTCTTAAACATCATGAAATCATAAAACAATTCATATAAGATAAAGGAATTCATAAAAATAATTCCATCACATCATAATCAAATCAATGTAATAATAGTGATAGAAACAGAACCCTTTATTATCTTAGATGGAAAATAATTTTGATAAAACACTTGAACTCCATTCTTGAGGAAAATATCATTTCTACTTCAAAAACACTTTTCCTTTCTTAACATGTCATAAAATTATAAACTAAAAGAATTTGATTAAAAATAAACTTAAAAAATTGTAAATTAAGATTCTTGGAAATAATGTTTTAAAAATCCTTTCATGCTCTATAAGTTAAAAAAAACATTCCTCTCGTACTTTTGTCGGAAAAGTCAAAAAAGTACCTCGTATGAAAAACGACAAAAGATTCCTTTCACATATTTTACTAAAAACTCACCGAAGGGTAAAATTGGTTTTAAACAATTGTAGGTGGATGGAAATAATATTACAAATTGAGGAAACATGGATGTGGATGATAAAATACACCCCAGTAAATTTCAAAGTATAAACAATCTCGGATAAAAATGGGATTGTGATATTTCCCTTACCTTAGGTCTGGCTTGCTTTGTAAGTGTCCGAACCTCTTTTATAATGATTTTAATAATGTAATTGACTTATTCCAGAATCATACTCATTATATATGGTTCACTGATGACTTTATATTAACCGTTCTTTTGTAAATTCCATGTCAAAGAGCGTTTTTGGTAAAATCGTCTCATTTTTCATTCGTGTTTTAACTTGTAATTATTCATATGATTACTTAGATCATGATTACTTAATTACAGAATATAAAACATGATTTATATATAATATATATTCAGAATATACATATATATAATAGATCGATAAATGGAAAGAAATACACCGTTCATGGAGACGGTAGGTCGTACGTACGCATGAACGTTGTTTTCGTTTCCTTATTGAGTTGAATGGAATTAAGTAGATGAAATACATATATACATAAATCAAGTAGCTTTATAATGTCATATATTTCATTATTATTGATTATATATACTTTATAATCATTCTTAAATGGTTAACATGGAGAATGAATGTCATCGCGTCGTGGAGACGGTAGTCCGTACGTACGCACGAGTGATGATATCATTTCCCTAATTATTGAATGGAATTGGAGTGGATTATACAATATATCAGAATCATTATGATGTTATAATAACTATGTATAGTTATTCTTTACACCATTACACCCATCCATGTAAGGTGTTGGTGGAAAAACATATTACACCATGGCGTGGAGACGGTATTCCGTACGTACGCACGCGCGGTGATTTTATTTTCCGTAGGATGGATAGAAGGTGAAATGGGGTTGTTTAATATTTATAATAACAAATAATTATATTATTGATACTTATGTTATTACTTTATAATGAAACAACTAAAGAAGAAGAAGTTGAAGAAGAAAGAAGCTTGAAAGAATCGGGAGAAGAAATTACCTCTTCTTCGATACGCCTCTTTAAAACCTCCTCTTAGGGCACTATGATTGGTCTTTAAAGTAGACCAGAACCTCTAGGATGTTTCTAGGGAAGTGGATAAGTTAAATGGGCAGGGTTTGGCCAAGATTTATGGCTTAAATTGGTGTGAGGAGGAGAAGGAGGAGGTTCCCTTTTATAAGGGAGGAGAGAGGCTCCTTTAGAAAAACTAAAAATATTATTTTATTATAAAGTCATGTTCGGTTTTAAATAGCTCCAAATTGATTTATTTAGAAGCTAAGGTGGGTATGGGTCGAAATCCTCTCATAAAATAGAATTTAGACAAGTTTAGGTTCCTATTTTAACCTTATCATTTAGATTTTACATTAAGTTAAATAATTTTACTTTTACCGTGTCTTCTTGTGTTCTTATACTATAAGGTTAATAAACATACTATAAGAAGCCAAAATAACCCCAAGTTGTTTATTATTAATATATATAACCTTATATAAGTTAGTTTGCCGAACCTTAGATTTTTAGGAATAAAATAACAATTAATAATATAATATTTGTTTTAAAAACTATTTTATGTCAACTTTGACACTATTTAGTAATTGATTTTTATGAAAATCATAACAGAATTATTAGTTAGAAAAAAGTTAATTAAATACATAATAACATGTCATATTAACCTATAAAATTAGTTTAATTCATAAAAAGTCTTAAATTACATTTATTTGGGTATTTATAACATCAATTATGTCAATATTTCATTAATAAGACAATTACTGCATCATCTTTGTATCATAATAAATGATAATTATTTAATCACTAAAAATTCTAAATAAATTTCTATGATGTATATAATTGTATTAGCTTTCTGGAGACTATTCCTGTTTGAAGTTTCATGAAGTTTATCACTAAACTAAAATTATTATACTTATAATATTTAAGAAAGTGACATGTTGTCACATTCTTTGGTTTTAATAATAATTAAATTATTCTCATGGACAAAAGTCCATTAAATGAATCTAATTCGACCCTTAGGTGATATGGGTCGACTTTTAGTCATCCAATAGGATTTTGGAAGGTGTTAGGGTAATTTTATAATCTTATATTTACCCTTAATTACCCGATTTACCTTTAACTATGGCAAATAAAATTTACTGTAGTTACTATTCATAATGACCAAAAATAAAAAGTAGTCTATTAATATAATTTGGACCCACTTATTCCAAATATGGAATCCATTTTTCCAAATTCAATTCACAGAAGTTTCAGAAATTAAATTAAAATTAATCCCGTTGTCGAAAGAAAACAGGTTTTTGTTTAAAACATTACAAAAGATTGAATTGATTTAACCTACGAATTCAAAGTAAAATCAATGCTAATGACATATATTATATTAAATGGTAAAAATATATTCTATTTATACTTTAAGACCATTCAATATTATAATTTAACCACATAAATTTTTACGATGAAAAATGTTGTTTTTAATTAAAATATAGCGTGTTTTTACTATTCATTAAAATATGAAAGTTATCAGAATAACATGAAACTTTTATACAAGGTAAAATTTTATATCCTTATTCCAAAGAATAATTTTATTTTGTAAAATTTAACTTATAAACGTGTCAAAAACTAGATTTAATGTAGGTGCGCCATCAAAAGGCGGCAAAACTGCATTATTTGAAAAATACTTATATTACCTGAAAAATTTATTTTGTTCTTATACCATGTTCTAGAAAATGTGTAAGACGAATAATAATGTTATAAGATTCAAAATTTAGTTAATACTATTCATAATGGCTAGTTCATAATAATATTATAATAATATATCGTTGTTTAGTAAAACCCGGTATTGCGTACAACACACACTATCGAGGAAGGTCGCGATTGCGTGTAATGCAAGCCAAGTCAGGGTTACGTGCTGTGAAAGAATCCTTCGTTGTTTCGTATAAGATAATACAACCATATTTCATTTATACATTTAATATATATATATATATATACTCAATTTTGCGTAGAATAACTATTATCCAAATTGTGTGTAACACGATCCATGAATAGTGTTACGTATACTGCAAGCTAATACGGTGTTGCGTATAGCGCAAGGTAATATTGGTGTAGCATACAACAAAATAAATTAATGAAATTAAAAGTATATTTTTCATAAAATCTTGGGGCGTTACATTCTACCCTCTTAAAATGAATTTCACCCTCGAAATTCGTCGGGGTTGTAAATGGTTTACTACTCGAAAGTTTGTCTAATAGAAACCCACATCATAAAAAGAAATACCAAAACATGGCTTTAAAAACTAAAATATAAAATGTAATGGTTACCCAAATTAACTCATCACTGGGTTTCCACGTAGGAGAACATCGGTGAAAATATGGATATGGAAGAAAAATCTAATCATCATGTTCTGATGGAGAGTGGAAGAGAACATGGCTATGAAATAGCCAACAATCACAAAGCTATTGATTTGTGATGATTAAAGGTACCATCCGATTCGTCGGATATAAGGGAACTAGGACAACATTTTTGGTTTTCATGATCATTTCCCTAAAGTTGATGAAATTTGAATTAGAAGAAATACTTTCGTGATTTCAGTATAGTCTCACTGTTGGTCGTTCTTTGGAAAATTTCCACTTCATCTCTTAAAGAAATGAAGTTGAATTTGTCATTCGTGATGTGTTAGAAGATCATGTGATAGAATGATGGGTCATTCCATCAGTCTCAAACAAAAGGTTAGAAAAGTTATCAAAAAAATACATAAGTCCATCTACAGTGAGATTAATCATATATGGTTCCTAAAATGGACTTATACTTCATATATCATACTGCTTAATATAATAAAACTAGTTTCTACTAAACAGGTACTTCCTGTAGGCCAGTGGTAGGTGATAAAGTCCAGTCGCACTTCAGTTCTGGGTTCGATTCCCACGGCCTTGTCTGACGCGATGGGCTGTCGCCCGTCCTTCAGGTTGTCCTTTTTCTAAAACTATATTACTATAACATCCCATCAATAATATCGAAAAAAAGTTTTATCCTTAAACAATACTAACTTATGTCCAACATAATCCATTCCAATCTTTAGGCTTATCTAAAATACATCGGTCCAAGCTCATAGTATAAAGAAAATGATCACGTGAATGCCATCATTTATCCCCCATATATCATAAGATATATCTTGTTGGTCAAATTACAAACATGTGAATACCTTAATCATGTATTCTCTTGAATAATGAATACCCATTGAACCTTAGTGAAAACATGAATGTAGTTAAAAGTTAACACTTTCCACATACCAAAATCCTCAAAATTCTATATACTCAAACCATGATATCACTTAGTCCTTATATCAATCATGAGCTCATGAATACTGTCAAATATTTCATTTTCTTGTTTTCCCTTCATTATGCGCATATCATCTTTTTTTCCAAAAATATCTCAATCACTTTCCATGGTTACCGGTACCATAAAATTATTGAAAACCACAATAGACCAATACATAAATATTCCAATATTCCACGATACTATATACAACATTATTTTGGAATCCCATTACATAAACACTTAATAATTCCACCACATCGTTGTCATATTCAACATCGCCAATGGTGATCGCATGTGACTTCCCTTTGTCCTTTTCCTTAAGTGGTTTCTCATGTCGATCATCACTAACCCTTGGATTAGGGCATTTATTAGCATAATGCCCCATTTCCTTGCACTTGAAGCATTGAAGTGTAGTAGGTTCATTCTGTGTATCATTGCGGCATTCAAATTCCCGATGGCCTTCCTTTCCACATTTGAAACATTTACTTGTCCCTTTAAGACAATATCCACCATGCTTCTTTCCACACTTTGAGCATAAGGAAACATTCATCTTCTTTTTACCATTATTCTGAGATTTATCCTTGAACTCCATCTTTCGTTTCTTGTCAAAACTATGAGATGGATAAGTAACACCAACTTCCATTTCTACCTTGATAGCACAACACACAATTTCTTCATAGCTACTAAAGTCTCTTATAGCTAATACCCTTAGAAGATTTGGTTTCAAGACACTGAAGAAGCGATCAACTTTACTTTCAGGTTGGATGATAAATCCAGATGTATACCTTGCAAGACTTGTAAAATTCGCTTCGTATATACCAACAGATTCATCATCCTTTTGCTTTAGTTCAAGAAACTCCGTCTCCATCTTTGTTCGAAGAATACGAGGGAAGTACTTATTGAAAAATAAGTTCTTAAACTCGTCCCATTCCATGGACTCAATTTCATCTCTTTGCCTCGTATTCATGATAAGATTCCACCATTGATCAGCTTCACCTTCCAAACGATATACTGCTAAGATGACTTTATAATGTTCAGAACATTGAAGAACTGAAAATATCTTTTCAATGGTACTAATCCATTGTTCAGCAACAAGTGGATCAGAAGACCCACTGAAAGAAGGTGGACGTTGCCTCATGAAGGACTCAATAGAATATTGTTCCCTTCTCTGCTCATTTGGAAGTCCAGAATGATTCATAGCTTGTGTAAGTATAGAAATAAGATTTTTCACTCCATCTCCCATAACATTTGTTTGTTCTGGAGGACAATCATTGCATTGTCCATTGCATTGATCAACACGGTTCCTTCGGGTTCCAGCCATTGTCTAAAACCCAAAAAGAATAGTGTGAGAGGCAAAAATCATGCTAGGGAAAACAACATAATAAAGGGGGAGTACCTTCAATATCTACCATCTTAGGTTTAATTCTAAGATCGTTAGCGCAATTCTAGGACTATAACCTATACTTATACTTAACCTTAGGGACATCCCTAGACATACCTTAGAAATATCTCTAGGGATCTCACTAAAGTTCTCGCATCCTAGTTTCCAAAGGTTGACTAAACCTCACTTTGATACCAACTGTAGAGACTCGAAGATTAACGTACATGGACATTACATTACTTTTGCGGAATACTTAGTAAATAACAAAAACACACACACATGGACCGTAATAGTTTAGTGTCTTTGGAAACTCGAAATATAATATTCTAATCGTGGTGAAAGATCTTCAACATATCCCATAAAGATCTTCTTTTTTTTAACCTAAAACCTTTCTTTATATCCTGGGGAAACGAAAACATAAAAGGGTGAGCTCAAATGATCAGTAAGGGTAAACAAAAGAAATATCAATCACATCATATTCATAAGAACATAACATTTTGGAAATATTAATCCTGCAAAAGAGATCATAATATCATAACATGGGTTAAATCATAGTAGTGAAATGTAATCCCAATAACCATAACTTAAAACATGAAACTTTGTGGCGTACACACATAATCATAGAGAATCATTTCTTATTAGTCAAGACTCATTTCCAAGACTATCTTAGTGGAAAAAGTCCATTTCTGAACCGAGTTCATTCCTCGTTTCAGTCCTGCTTCACTGAACCGGTTTAACCTGCCGTTCCAGCCATGTCTATCTCATGAGATATAAAATCTTTACCCAAGGAATTAGAGGGAGATATAGGTTCCACCAATCTCATAATGATACCATTATTATGTGTGCCACAAAATCATAAACCATACATCATAGCATAACCCATGTAATAAAAATGGGATTCTTAAACATCATGAAATCATAAAACAATTCATATAAGATAAAGGAATTCATAAAAATAATTCCATCACATCATAATAAAATCAATGTAATAATAGGGATAGAAACAGAACCCTTTATTATCTTAGATGGAATATAATTTTGATAAAACACTTGAACTCCATTCTTGAGGAAAATATCATTTCTACTTCAAAAACACTTTTCCTTTCTTAACATGTCATAAAATTATAAAATAAAAGAATTTGATTAAAAATAAACTTGACAAATTGTAAAGGAAGCTTCTTGGAAATAATGTTTTAAAAATCCTTTCATGTCGTATATGATTAAAAAAACATTCCTCTCGTACTTTTGTCGGAAAAGTCAAAAAAGTACCTCGTACGAAAAACGACAAAAGATTCCTTTCACATATTTTACTAAAAACTCACCGAAGGGGAAAATTGGATTTAAACAATTTTAGGTGGATGGAAATAATATTACATATTGAGGAAACATAGATGTGGATGATAAAATACACCCCAGTAAATTTCAAAGTATAAACAATCTCAGATAAAAATGAGATTGTGATATTTCCCTTACCTTAGGTCTGATTTGCTTCGTAAGTGTCCGAACCTCCTGCATAATGATTTAAATAATGTCATTGACTTATTCCAGAATCATACTCACTGTTATGATATCATATATGGTTCACTTATGACTTTATATTACCCATTCTTTTGTAAATTCCATGTTAAAGAGCGTTTTTGGTAAAATCGTCTCATTTTTCGTTCATGTTTTAACTTGTAATTATTCATATGATTACTTAGATCATGATTAATTAATTCCAGAATATAAAACAGGATTTATATATAATATATATTCATAATATACATATATATATAATAGATCGATAAATGGAAAGAAATACACCGTTCATTGAGACGGTAGGCCGTACGTACACATGAACGTTGTTTTCGTTTCCTTATTGAGTTGAATGGAATTAAGTAGATGAAATACATATATACATAAATAAATTATCTTAATAATGTCATATATTTCATTATTATTGCTTATATATACTTTATAATCATTCTTAAATGGTTAACATGGAGAATGAATCTCATCGCGTCGTGGAGACGGTAGTCCATACGTACGCACGAGTGATGATATTGTTTCCATAATTATTGAATTGAATTGGAGTGGATGATACAATATATCAGAATCAGTATGATGTTATAATAACTATGTATAGTTATTCTTTACACCATTACACCCATCCATGTAAGGTGTTGGTGGAAAAACAGATTACACCACGGCGTGGAGACGGTATTCCGTACGTACGCAAGCGCGGTGATTTTGTTTTCCGTAGGATGGATAGAAGGTGAAATGGGGTTGTTTCATATTTATAATAACAAATCAGTGTATTAGTGATACTGATGTTATTACTTTATAATGAAACAACTAAAGAAGAAGAAGTTTAAGAAGAAAGAAGCTTGAAAGAATCGGGAGAAGAAATTACCTCTTCTTCGATACGCCTCTTTGAAACCTCCTCTTAGGGCACTATGATTGGTCTTTAAAGTAGACCAGAACCTCTAGGATGTTTCTAGGGAAGTGGATAAGTGAAATGGGCAGGGTTTGGACGAGCTTGAAGGCTCAAATTGGTGCGAGGAGGAGAAGGAGGAGGTTCCCTTTTATAAGGGAGGAGAGGGGCTCCTTTGGGAAAACTAAAAATAATATTTTATTATAAAGTCAATTTCACTTTTAAATAGCTCCAAATTGATTTATTTTGAAGCTAAGGTGGGGATGTGTCGAAATACTCTCATCCAGTAGAATTTAGACAAGTTTAGGTTCCTATTTTAACCTTATCATTTAGATTTAACATTAAGTTAAATAATTTTACTTTTACCGTGTCTTCTAGTGTTCTTATACTATAAGGTTAATAAACATACTATAAGAAGAAAAAAGAACCCCAAGTTGTTTATTATTAATATATATAACCTTATATAAGTCATTTGGCCAGGCCTTAGATTTTTAGGAATAAAATAACAATTAATAATATAATATTTGTTTTAAAAAATATTTTATGTCAATTTTGACACTATTTAGTAATTGATTTTTGTGAAACTTATAACAGAATGATTAGTTCGAAAGAAGTTAATTAAATCAATACTAACATGTCATATTAACCGATAAAATTAGTTTAATTCATAAAAAGTCTTAAATAACATTTATTTGGGTATTTATAACATCAATTATGTCAATATTTCATTAATAAGACAATTACTACATCATCTTTGTGTCATAATAAATGATAATTATTTAATTCCTAAAAATTTTAAATAAATTACTATAATGTAGATAATTTTATTAGCTTTCTGGAGACTATTCATGATCGAAGTTTCATGAAGTTTATCACTAAATGAAAATCATTATACTTATAAGATTTAAGAAAGTGACATGTTGTCACATTCTTTGGTTTTAATAATAATTAAATTATTTTCATGGACAAAAGTCCATTAAATGAATATAATCCGACCCTTAGTTGATATGGGTCGACTTTTAGTCATCCAATAGGGTTTTTGCAGGTTTTAGGGTAATTTTATAATCTTATATTTACTCTTAATTACCCGATTTACCTTTAACAATGGTAAATAAAATTTACCGTAGTTACTATTCATAATGCCCAAAAATAAAAAGTAGTCTATTAATATAATTTGGACCCAATTATTCCAAATATGGAATCCATTTTTCCAAATTCAATTCACAGAAGTTTCAGAAATTAAATTAAAATTAATCCCGTTGTCGAAAGAAAACGGGTTTTTGTTTAAAACATTACAAAAGATTGAATTGATTTAACCTAAGAATTCAAAGTAAAATCAATGGTAATTACATAAATTATATTAAATGGTAAAAATATATTCTATTTATACTTTAAGACCATTCAATATTATAATTTAACCACATAAATTTTTACGATGAAAAAAGTTGTTTTTAATTAAAATATAGCGTGTTTTTACTATTTATTAAAATATGAAAGTTATCCGAATAACATGAAAATTTTATACAAGGTAAAATTTTATATATTTATTCCAAAGAATAATTGTATTTTGTAAAATTGAGCTTATAAACATGTCAAAAACTAGATTTAAAGTGGGTGCGCCATCAAAAGGCGAGAAAACTGCATTATTTGAAAAATACTTATTTTACCCGAAAAATTTATTTTGTTCTTATACCATGTTCTAGAAAATGTGTAAGACGAATAATAATGTTATAAGATTCCAAATTTAGTTAATAATATTCATAACGGCTAGTTCATAATAATATTATAATAATATATCATTTTTTAGTAAAACCCGGTATTGCGTACAACACACGCTATCGAGGAAGGTCGCGATTGCATGTAATGCAAGCCAAGTCAGAGTTGCGTGCTGTGCAAGAATCTTTCGTTGTTTCGTATAACATAATCCAACCATATTTCATTTATACATTTAATATATATATATATATATATATATACTCAATGTTGCGTAGAATAACTATTATCAAAATTGTGTGTAACACGATCCAAGAATAGTGTTGCATATACTGCAAGCTAATACGGTGTTGCGTATAGCGCAAGGTAATCTTGTTGTAGCATAAAACACAAGACATTAATGAAATTAAAAGAATATTTTTCATAAAATCTCGGGGTGTTACACACCCATTTGAAATATAATTTTTTAAAAGTTTATAATTTCAATATTAAAAAATAAAATTCTTCTTGGGAATCAGGATATAAAAATTTACATTGGATAAAGTTTTGATATTTTTCTGATAACGTTAATATTTTGACGAATAGTAAAAATATGCTAAATTTTAATTAAAAACAACTTTTTTCATCAAAGTAATTTTATGGTTAAATTATAATATTGAATGGTTTTAAAGTATAAATAGAATATATTTTTACCATTTTATATAATGTATGTCATTACCATTTATTTTATATTGAATTTATAGGTTAAAACATTTCAATCTTTTGCAATGTTTTAAATAAAAACCCATTTTCTTCGACAATTTGATTAATTTTAAATTAATTAGTGCATCTTCTATGTCATGAATTTGGAAAAATGGATTCCATATATATAATCAGTAGGTCCAAATTCTGTTAATAGGCTACTTTTTATTTTTGGGAATTATGAATATTAACTACGGTAAATTTTATTTACCACAGTTAAAGGTAAATCAGGCAATTAAGGGTAACAATAATATTATAAAATTACCCCAACACCTAACAGAATTATATTGGATTAATAAAAGTCGACCCAAATACCCTAACTGTTGGAATATATTCATTTCATGGACTTTTGACCATAAAAATGATGTAATTATTATTAAAACCAAAGAAAGTGACAACATGTAACTCTCTTATATCATATAAGTGTACAAATTTTAATTGGGTGATAAACTTCATAAAGAATCAAAAATAAAAATTCTCCAGAAATCCAATAAAATTATCTACATCATGTGAATTTATTTAGAATTATTTGGGATTAAATAATTATCTTTAATGATGACACAATAGTTTTGTGGAAATTATTTTATTGATTGAAATATCAAATATATGGTTTTAAAAATATTAAAATAAATATTGTATGAACTTTTTAATGCGATCCAAGAATTTTATACACAAATATGAAATGAATAAATATTTTTGTCCGAATATATCCTCTATGTGGGTTTTATTTAAATTCAAATAAATGAATAGTGTCAAAATTGACACTATTGTTATTTTATAAAAATAACATATTATTAAATTGTTTAAAAATCACAAAAATATTTAAAAATTATAAATTGAAATTTATATGGTCGAAAATATCATAAAGTATCCAATTATAGGCAAATCACAACAAATATGTATTTATTTATAACAATTTAAAATTAAGAATATTATTACAAAAAATAAAATTAAATAGATTAAATAAGGATAAATCATGTTGATAAGGTTTAAAATAAATTTCCAACCTGTCTAAATTTACTTAGTTGATGCGATGACAACCCTATTTCATCTCATATTCTAATTGAGTCATTTTTTGAGGTTTTTATGTTGGGTTTGAATTTATTGTAAATTAATATTTTTGAGGTTTCCAAAAGTGCCCCTCTCATCCCTTATAAAAGGGAACCTCCTCCCTCTCCTATTAACAACCTTTTGAGCCTTCAGGCTCAGCCAAAACCTATCGATTTTTCTTCTCACCTTCCATATAAACCTTGTAGAGGTACTGATATTCTTCAAAGCCCAAATTTAGTGGCCTAATAGGAGGACAAGAAGAGGCGCGTCGAGGAAGAGGTAATATCCTTTACTGATTCTTTCAAATTTATTTCTTCTTCTACTTCCTATTATATATTTTTTCATTATAAAGTAACAAAATCAGTATCACTAATATAATTATATGTTATTATAAATATGAAACAACCCTATTTCACCTTCTATCCATCCTACGAAAAACAAAATCATTGCACGTGCATACGTACGGCTTACCGTCTCCATGTCGTAGTGTAATCTGTTTTTTCCAACACCACCTTACTTGGATGGGTATAATGGTTGAAATAATAACTATATTTGATTATTATAAAATGATAATAATTTTCAGATAATATATCATCCACTCCAATTCCATTCAATAATTATGGGAATGATATCATCGCTCGTGCGTATGTACGGATTGCCGTCTCCACGACGCGATGGGATTCATTCTCCATGTTAACCATTAAAGAATGATTATATAGTATATATAATGAATAATAATGAAATATATGATATAATAATGCTACTAGATCTAAGTATATATATATATATATATAATCTACTTACTTTTATTCAAGTCAATAAGGAAATAAAAACATCGCTCATGTGTATGTACGGCCTACCGTCTCCATGAATGGTGTTTTTCATTTCATTTATCTATCTATTATATATATATATATATATACTGAATATATATGATATATAAATAATGTTTTAAATACTGGAAGTAATTAAATCATGATATAAGTAATAACAATATCAATAACAACAATTTCAAACACGTACGATAAATGAAACAATTATTACCAAAAACGTTGCTTTAACATGGAATTGACCAATGAACGGGTAATATAAAGACCTAAGTGAATCATATATGATATCATAAAAATTATTATGGTTCTTTTAAAAGATAATTATATGTTTAAACCCACTATACAAGAGTTTTGGACACATATGGAAGAAATTGGACCTATGGTAATAGATAATTATTCCTATCTTGTTGTTATCTGAGATTGTTTATTTGTAAGTATTTACTAGAGTTATATTTATCATCCATGTCAATGTTTTCAAAAAAATGTTTTCATAAAATGTTTCATATTCCTCCATGTATGTTTAAAGTCTTTTTTTACCCTTTATTGACTTTTACCACTTTGTATGGAAGCAATCTTCCATTTGTTTACCAAATGATGTACTTTTTGTCTTTTCCGGCCAAAGTACGAGAAGAATTATTTTTTACTTATATGACATGAATAGATTTTTATTATTTCATAGAAAATTATTTCCATGAAGCTTAATTTACATGTTTTCAATTTTATTTTCAATTCGATTCTTTTATTTTAAAATTTCATGACATGTTGAGTGCAGAAAATGTTTTTGAAAAAGAAAGGATATTTTCCTCAAGAACTAAGACCAAGTGTTTTATCTAAATTATTTTCCATTTATGATGATATAGGTTTATGTTTCTATCCCTATTATTACATTGATTTTATTATGTTTGGATGGAGTTATTTTTATGATGTCCTTTTATCTGATATAAATTATGTAATGATGGCATGATGTTTAAGAATCTCATTCTATAATATGGGTTATGCTATGATGTATGATTTCTAATTTTGTGGCACACATAAGAATGGTTTAATTATGATATGGGTGGGAACTATATCTCCATCCAATGAATTGGGTAAATATTTATATCTCATGAGATAGACATGGCTGGAATGGAATGTAAATCTGGTTCAGTAATATAGGGCGGGAACGGTAAGTAAACCCGGTTCAGTAATGGACTTTCTCCACTACGATGGTCTTGGAAGCAATGCCTTGGATACTATGGAAATAATATCATGTGATTAATGGTTTTTCACAATTCCATATCTTATTACCATGCCATTTTATCATGATTAATATTTCTTTATGATCTATGCCTTATGTACTACCAAGATTTCTGTCATTGCTCAAGATTTTGATTTTTTATGTTCATGTTTTTGCGTTCCAATGTTTATGGATTGTTTTTATGTTCTCAATGTTTACCCTTACTGAGTATTTGAGATTTCCCTTTTTATGTTTTCTTTTCCCCATGATATAAAGAAAGGTTTTAGGTAAGAAAACAAAAGGGGAATATCTTTATGGGAGATGTTGATGACCTTTCCCCATGATTAGAAGATTATGTTCTGAGTTTCCAAAGACACTAAACTAACACGGTATTTGGGCGTCGTTTTGTGTCATGTATTACGTTTTTCGCAAAATTAATGTAATTTTCATGTACGTCAGGCTTGGTTCTTTATAATCTTCAGGAGAGAAAATTGTTTTGTGGTTTAGCTAATAAAAAATTTCAGACAATTTTATTCACCTAATGAAAAATCCATGGAGGCTACCAAATCTTTAACGATCATGGAATTTCCTTTTCAGAATATAACTATAAGATGTCATATGTTTCCAAATGAAAAACATGTGTGTTGAAGTTTCATTTTTAATTCTTATTATCCACTTTTTAGATTAAATGATAATAATGAAATTAATTTTTCAACTACTTCATCTTTAGAATCATCTTACAAGTTGTGACTTTCTGTGGAATTACATTTTATCTCATTTTTTAAGTAGTGGAACATCTCCATTTATTATGACTTTTATACATTAAATTTTATCTGAATATCATTAAGAAAAACTTATTTGAGATCCCTTTCATAAATGATTTATGAATTTGTATTAATGATACTGATAATCTTCCTAGGTTTTTTTCAATGAACACATATTCAATGACCCCATAGAGGCTGTGAATGTTACTAAAAAGATAAATTACCTAATTGAATAATTTTTTATTGGTCATTGTTGAAGGTATCATAAGGTCATAAAATTATATTAAAAAAACAAAATATTTTATTTTATTTAATTTTAAATCATTATAAAATTTATGAAAGAATTTATACTATTTTTTCACATCGTATTTTCTTGACATGAATTTGTATAAATTTTTACTATCTCAAGAAGTTGTGTGTATGATATTTTGACTTTTGGGCATTATATTGGTTACCAAAAGATCTAACATCACTTTTTAATAAAAACATTAGCTATAAAGAAACCAAAAACCAAGATAAATCATTCTAGATAAATAAAATTATGTATAAAATTTAAATTAATAAACTAGTGTACATCACATTATAGATTTTTATTTCATTCATCTTCAACATATTTAGTTGATGAAGATCTAATTTGAGGTAGTGAAATGAAATACCTTCTCTACAAGTATCCCCACGTTATGCTATGTTTATAACATTTCAGGGATATCCTTTCATGATACATGGTATTATGTAGCCTCATGATGAAAAGGATCAGGTAGAAGAGAGATACAAGGGGAGATTGTATCAGACATGTATAAAAAAGTGTCATCCACACACATCGAATGGGTAAAACATCATTATATATAGAAATTGAGTATACTACTCACATTTTCATACATTTACTCACAATTCATAACACATGAGTTAATTATTTGAATAGTCCATGATTCCCTTTCAGGAATTTATCAAGAACTCAAAGATTTAACTACCTGAAATATCTCTTAAATCAGAGATAATGTGGATGATTAATTGAACATTAACACTAAAAATGTGGTCAAAGTAAGTATTATAATATGTATTCATATATCATAATTTACAATTGTACTCAAAATATATCTTACAATATCACCCAATAATATACTTTTATAGAGAATTTAAATGGAATAAACATGAATTATGATATTTATCAATTGTACAATTTGATAGGATATGGAAGTTTTATGAAACCTCATTCCATGAATTATAATATACATTAATGGATCATACACAAGGTAATAATAACTAATATAGAGAGGATTAATCACTTTTCAATACATTTTCCTTTCCCAAATCACTATTAGTCATATTCAATAGAATTCTCTCAATACACATAATGGTAATGTAAATTAAATAAAACATCATTTCAACTAATGAGTCTTTACTATTATAAGTATAACTACATCCAAGATATATTGTGGTTTTTATCTCATATACCCTTATCCAATATATTATTATTGATAAGTCTCTATAGTAATATAAATTTCCTTAATCTAATTACTAATTATTTTTTCAACTAAATAAAATTTAGTATGATAAAAAAGAATGATTAATTTTGATAAATTGTAACCAATGTAATATTAATCCTCAATAAGGGACAAATAGATATTATTTTGAAATTATAGTTAGAATAAAAGGCGTCAAACCATTCATTAAAAAGTAAAAAAGTACACAAGAAAATCATATGGGTCTCACAACTTTCCAACATCCACAAAAAGAATGATTACAAATCATAATAATAAAGATCATTTCCATAATCATACTCATAAGCAACATACCATTAATATTGAGATGTACATTAATGGATTATATTAATAATATCAGTATCAATATATCATGACACCTTAGAAATGGACCTATAAGACATAGTCCTTGGAAAATTGTAATAATCCTTACTCGGTCTTCACTTTTGGGAAATAGAGATAAAGCCCTTGATGTCAACCAGATTTTTCTTATCATGCATGAGTATGTCCTTGATAGAGACATTTTCACAACTCATGATTTTAGGAAGGTTGATTTCATTCAATTTTCTATCATCAATAACATTCTGCCACCTATTGGGTATTTTTGACGAGCATTGAATTTTATGAATTTCCAACTAGGAATTAAATTTTTTGGTGTCTGTGTCATGATAGTGATCTCTTGATTCTTGCATATCATATCTATACCACTAGACTGCATAATTCTAAATTCCATAAATTATTATTTTATTTTATATTCCTCTAAGACCAATCATAAAGGACTCTCCTCGGAAGCTTCTTCAGCACCACCTTCCTCCTTTGCTACAACATCATTACTCATATCTAATTAGGCCTCCCACTCTTCATGACTAGGAACATTATCCTGGACTAGACCAACATATTCCCAAGAACCAGTACTCCATGACTGTGCATTTAGGCTTGACCTTCCATCATTAAAATCCATATAAACTACATCAACCTAATTTTTTTAACATCACCATTATATATATCAACATAAATATCCACAATTTCACTAACATGTGAAACCCCAGCAACCTAAATGTAACCTGATAGACCATCTAGATCCCGTATCAACCTTTTAAAAATTCTAGTGACCTTCAGATAAAAAGGGAACACCACTTCCTTCTTCTGTATCACTGCTTCAAATGAATTCACATTACTAAAAGCCTTTCCAGTGATTCGAACAGAACCATTGTAACCCTCAATTTGATCATGGAAATACATTTCTAGAAGTGTGACAAAACCAGCCTAGCGACCACCTGGTGTCCAAGTGAGATGAATATCCAAACCATAGCCTAATTTCCTGAACCCCTCTTCCCCTACATAACTCTAGGTTGTGCCACAATTTCATAAAAAAATAGAACACATTCCATGATTCACACATGAAAAACCACATATATTAGAATTCCTCACCCAAAAAAATCTATAAGAACTCAAACATTTCCTTAGGAACATCAACTTTAACACACACCCTTTATAAAATCAAATGAAACACCTCCCTAGTCCTTATATTCAAGCAGACGTAACACCTTACCCTAATTCATAACATAAGAATTATTAAAAGGTTTTATAGGGGATTGGATGTTCCAAAAATCATACATAGATCTCAATTTTTGGTGAATCTAGCTTCATATGGAAATTAGATAACCATTTGAAGATAATAATGCATGATCCATCACAATTGCAAGACACACCCGACAGGAAATGATCTTTTCATATTCAGATAAAAAACGAATCATAATATGTTTGGAATAAAGAATCCATAATATCTTTCCCTTCTATAGACCCCATGATTCAAAAATAAAATGATCGATGTAGTCCATAAAAGGATAATGATGTTTGAAGTGAAAAACCAAATTTAGATGCACCAGAGAGGATGCATAAGTGAATTCTGATGATGAGATCAACAATTGTGGGGACTTTTAGAAGAATTCAAGGATTTTAGGGATTAGATAAATATGAGGTAATGAGGGTATGAAATTAGTACTAGATATGGGGATGAAGGGAGGTGTTTAACCTCTAGTAAGAGGAAAAATAAGACCCACCCTGACCTTGGGGGTGTGGGGTATGGTAGCCATCACCACCTGGGGAAATGGAAAAATAGATATTAATCTCCCTCATATTTCTCGTTACCATGCATCAGTCTTATTTTTTCCATTCTGAAAAGGATTATTAAGATTCTTCTCTAATGGTTGTATTATATTTTAAAAAAACACATCTTTGTTCTAAAAACATTATATATTAAATTACATAAATTTAATTATATATTTGAATATACAAAACCTCCCTAAAATGTGGTTTCATGATCTCTTATTTAATTCACTTCCAATCCCTTCCAAATATCTCCATTCAACCATATAATAAACTATGTATTTATTCTTCTTCAATTACTCCAAAAGAATCACAAGTGTTTATACTATTCACGCTACCATTCACTCTCTCATGAAAAAAACCTCACGGTGTAATCCCTAACTACATGGAGAGGGTGAATTCATAATTATATTCTAATCAAAAAAATAATTGAATGGAATCTCAAATAATTGTAAAACTGGACCTCAAATAGTAGAATTGTCTTTAACTAATATTTCTCATCTATAAAACAAAAGAGAATTGACTTTATAAATTTTCTATAAATCAAAGCTCTATTGAAAGACCATGCTATTTAGAAATATTAAAAAGAATATATATTAATTAAATAAAGAACCATTAAAAAGATATCAATATAGAAATCCTTTATATTATGATTAAATTAGTGATTCTAGAAAAGAACCTTATATTTTTGGGATTTATCAAATATCTAGAATGAATTCATTTTGATGAGTACATGACTATTATTTTCCAATTTTATTTAATTATTATTTCAATTTATCTCCCCAAAGGTTATTTTGATGTGATTAAATGACTCCTATAAACATTTATTGAATGAATATTATGATAATTATGGACCAATATATTACATTATCAATGTACCTTATCAAAAGTACACATGACTATTTTGACATATTTGTGACTATTGTTGAATGGAAAACGACCGTTACATAATTTCAAATGAATATTATGATTTTCATGGGGTTTCATTACTTTTTCAAAATATACTATAAACAAATTTGAAAATTAATTATATAAATTTGAAACAATAACCTTTTTGATTTTTAGAAAACCCATATATATTTTTAAAAGAATTTTTCAAAATGTTTCCTTCTTAATTTCATTGAAACCCAATCCATGAATCCTGAAGGAATTTATATTTACATTCATATCCTTTCAAGCTAATTTTAAAACCTCACAAAAAATTAATTAAAAATAAAACATCATCATAAAGAGGGTTAAATATTCTTCCCCTTTTAGATTTACTATTAATACCAATACCATACTTGTTGGTTTCAAGAGACTTTTGAAATATACTATCCCTTTATCATGGTAACTAGAATATTATACATATATTCTCTCCCTTATTTTGAATAAATAAAAATAGAATAATTGATGGAGTTGAAATGATCATGTTAAAACTAATGTGTCATGAAACAATCAACATTATGCCTACATGACCTAGCTTGGTGTACAAAAAAAGTGTGATTAATTATAATATCAAAGTTATCCACGATTATACCAATAAAGGATACCAACATAGAAACAATATAAAAAAATTAGAAATTGATATTTTATCCTTCCACATTTTACCACTCACTAAATTTACACATTAAAATATTTTATAAAAAAACATGTTAGGTCACTCCCCTATCATTCCCTATACTAATTATTTCTCATATATTTTCTAAATATAAGAAAATAATGAATGTGATGTGGATTATCCAAAAAAAATAAATTACTCATTATTTGGCTGGGGGGTTATCTATAATTTTCAGATTCAGTATCCAAAAGACTCAATTTTAAGTGACTTGTTGAGAATATCTTCTATTCGGTCATTATATTTAGTAAACTATAGTTTAATATCTCCTTTAGCCACCCTCCCTGTCGGAGAGTGATATATCTTATCAATATTATTAGATCTAGAATTTTATTTTATTTGCATGTATAGATTTACTAAAATTGTTAATAATGAAAATGACAAGTGTGTATTTAACTTTATCATTCAAATCAATATGTTGTGTATTAATCTATATCATCCGAGTAACTTCTTGATATGTAGCCACATTTCTATGTTATTTGAAGATGAAAATTACTGATTGATCTTATTTTATTTCAATTATATACATCTCTCTATAATAATAAATTCTATACAATATGTGTATTTCCTATCAGCAACTCCACCCGCCAAATCTCCATTTCTAAACCACATTTACACATCATTTTGTATATGAATTCATAATTAAATATACATGAAATGTATATCAAAACACTATTTTATTATTTAAGATGTGATTAAATGGTATTTTATTGATACCTAGAATAATGACTAATTTAATATAGCTTTTATGTCCATGATACAGTTAAGTATAAGATACTTCAAATTGGCCTTCAATATTAATTATCATTTATTGTTTGTTTTGTATCATCATTTTTTAATTTTTTTCATACCTGAATTTTTGTACACACCCCTCTATACTCCTTCATAAAAAACATTTTCAAAATCTCCCTAACATATTTCTATTTGGAGTTGAAAATGTTACAAAACGTTTTGATTAATTTTAAACTAATAAATAAATCTATTTCACCATATAATGGATTCACAATTTTATTTTCATATCTTTTGAAATATTTTACACAATTTTTCATAATTACAAGACAAAATAATATAATTAAAATATATAATCAAAATATATTTATGTGTCGTGGTCTTAGTTATATAAAAAAACCAATTCATTTATATTTTAATGAATTATGTGCTCTACATATATTTATGCATCTTGAAGTAAAAATATCATGGAGCATGTATCAATCCATAAATGTCCCTTTCCTGTTTATGCATCTTGATTCCATATTAGGATAGTCTAAAACCCTCAGGATTATATATGAAAATAAAATAATTTATAAAAAAATTATAAAAATAATTTTACATTCATTTGGAATGACTTGAGTCATCAATGTGCTATAATAAAATGGAGAAATATGATGGCATATGGCATGGAAACCTAATAAAATGTATCATCAAAGTAAATTTATTGAATATGTGGATTCCCCTTATATACAGGAATATATATGTTTCTATAAACGCATCCTTTATCATCATTTTTGTTCCAAAAAACAATTTTTTCTCTAATCATATTTCTCTCCATATACATTAGTTCAAGATCCCATGTTACATTATTTTCAATATGATACTACTCTTCACTTATATATTAGATGAAATAAATGTCATTTATTTCTTAATCAACTATTTGAGAGTGAATATTTAAACTATAACTACTAGGGAATGATTATAGTAATCATTTTTTAGACACCAATAGATTTTTTACCAGAATATTAAATATTATTAGATGAATATTCAATGAATAACATAACAATACATGCTATAGTCCTATAGGATTAGTTTCTTTAGAAACAGGGATACATAAACTACTTGTTCACAAGATATACTCATCATATAACACTATATTTATCATAACTAGAATCCTTCTTAGACATATCACACATCAAATATTTCATCATGAATTAGGGGAAAAAATATAAAAAATAGAGATCATAGATTCTCATTAAGGGAAAATGAGGGACACATCAATGATCCCTTAATCATAATATTGTGATAAGGGTATGAGAACATGATCATAACATTTCAACAGAAAAAATTTCATATCATTGATCATAGTATTCAGTCATAACATGAAGCATGAAATTTCAGAAGACATGTATCAAAAGAAATCAAATAACATGAGCCATGAGAGTATATCATTCCATAAGACAGAAGTTTGTGGCTTATATATAAGCATGAAAAATCATTTCCCTAGTTAGGGATCACTTCTAAGACTATCGTAATGGATTTGGTTCACTCTCAAGAATATAATATTTGATAGATTCCCATATTGAACTAGGTTCACACCCCATCACAGAACATATTATATCATGAGATATTCTTCATTACAGAATTAATTGGAGGAATATATAATTTTGGGACTCCCCATCACATAATGAAAACCATAAATATTTGTACCATAAGATCATTAAATTGGAATACCTATAGATCCTTGAAAAAGTAAATGGGATTCATAAATATTTCATCAATTAATCAAAACATAACTCATGGAAGAGAAATGAGTTTTAGAAATGTTTAATCATAAGTTATGTTAACCATGGGAAACAATCATGTTTCATAAAATCATCCCTAAATAAACATCATAAGACATCCAAATAAAAATATGGATGGCATTATTGCATCATGTACCCAATAAATAATAAGTAACATTAATGGATGGTGTCATATAATAAAAATGACTTAAAAATATCACTATAACATTTCTTGATCAAAATACCAATTACAAATTGAAATCACTTAATAAAAATATAAAAATCATCCAAATATTAAGTAAATTTTTTATTCTTAATTAGCCACAGAAAAATTCAATGTAAGATTCAAAGCATTGAGTGGTCAAGATTATGGGAAAATACATTCCTGTTATATATGTTAAAATAAGTATTCATTTCACATTTTTGTGAGAAGTACAATATACATCTTTTGGAATATAAAAATTAGATTAATTTTCAAATATTTTGAAAAAATTCGAACAAGGGTAAAAATGAATTTAAAATACACAAATATAACAGTAAAAATATTAATGGAAACATTTTATTATAACATGGACACAGAAGAAAAATGATTTTTCACTACGTAGAAAAATAAAGCCAGTTTTCCTAGAATTGTTTTGGGTATATTTTGTAGATATATAGATGAAAATGAATTGAAAACATGTAATATATATAATTAATGTGATGAAAATATGAATCAGGGTATTCTTTATATTTTCATCATGATATTTCATAATAATATACCTGATCACGAACATCCCCATTAAATAATGATATTTTATCATAAGTATCATATCATAGGTATGAGTTTCTTTAAAAGTGCTATAACCTCCTATAAAATAGATTTAAATTTATTAAAATTATTTATAGGAATCATTTTATTACATATTTTTTCTTATATAATCCAATTATTTCATTTCAATTCACACATATTAGTTATCCCTTATTAAAATCATTATTTTAGAGTGTTAACCAGTTAGTTTTTCGGGATAATTTTTATTCGGTAGTTACGGTCCTTATAATTTCATCGTAGTTCCATAATCTACATAATATTAATCATTATATAAATATAAAAGGTTTAATATATATATATATATATATAAAATCATGTTATAGGAAAAAAAAGTCGAATTACACTTTTCATGTATATGGTATGCCATACACACGCATGAATGCTATTTCAGTTTTCAAAGGATAGAACTTGTAGCAACCCAACTCCAGACATGCCGAAGTTGGTGTATTATATAAATTACATTGGCATGATTACAAGGAATAAATCCCCAAAGTACCTCTCAATTTTTTTATTTTAGGAAACCAAGATTCATAAATGAGTATTTAATTTTAAAAGAATACACTAATTACAAAAAATTCCCTTATTTATAAACAAATAACATCGATCATAACTATAATCCATCTGGTAAATCCTTTAATATCTATCATATTTTTGGTCTTGGATTACTATGGAAAGAAACATAATAATGTTGAGATCAAAATCTTAGTAAGGGAAAAATATATGAGAAGTAATAATGAATCCATGAGAATAGTCAATATGTAAAGGAAAATAACTGAACACGCATGCCATGTAATCAATAAATATAATGTAATTACATAATTATTATGGAAATTTAATAACTATAAATACATTCCATTCAAATAACTAGATAACGAAAAATCAACATAATAAGGTAAGAATCTAAAACACATGCTATTTAATCAATGAACTAAATGCGAAATGTATCTATAGATATGTCGATGAAAAATATCATAGATCAATAATATCTAAAAATAATATGAGGGATAATACATAGTTTTTGGGTTTCTATTTCCCAGTTACATGGAATAATTACCATTAATAGACAGTTTACATACCCCACATTGAGCAACTAATTCATCCCATGAGACTATCGATGCATCGATAGTATTTCTTTAACTGGTCCCTAACTCATAGAGACTTCCTTAAATTTTCCCTATCGCATGTATTCCATGTACAAAGAATTAGTCATATATCAAATAAATAATATGCCTTATAAAATATCCATATTAAATAAATTATATGGATTTGTCAATATTTCCCCAAATAATTAAATAAATGTCAATGTAGACACCTTATATAAAATATTATACAGTTTATTCAATAATAATATCCATGATAAATGAAATGGATAATTTATTGGGAATTAAATGTTAAATGATCATTTTATATTGAATATTTCAAGGGTACTAAAAGAAATCTAGGAAGTGAATGAGAATATTATCCATAGAAAAATCAAACACAATCCATCCAGAGAAAGATTATGGGTGTATCAATACCACATACCCTAGAGTATAATAAAATAGAGGGTTTTTTGTTGATGATGAAATAAAAGAATATATTTCAAAAATATCCATGAGGAAAATATACTTTTATTTTGATTTTTTTTTAAAATAGCAGTCCTTGAAAATCCTTAAAAAATATTGATTAGGTGGATTCAATGAAATGACGGTGGATAAATCCCTACATGTCATACATGGTAAAATTAATATACCATTTGTATAAAAAATGGTTATAAAATTCCTCATTAGGTAAGATACAATAAGATTCATTTGAATACATTGGTTGTAAAAAAGGGTAAAAATGACATTACCAAATCATTTAAAAAACATTTATTCTGACTAAAGAGAGATATAAAGTCAGGTTGTATGAATTTTTTTTGTAAAATAATAATTGTACATTAGAGTGGAAAAATAGTACTAACACATTAAATGTTCACTAATAACCATGTAAGAATGAAATTGTTTTTTAGAAAAATGTTATATAATTTATAAGAAGGGATATTCCATTAAATGATCAATAGAATTAGTCTTGAAGAAAATAATATTGAAACATTCCAAAGTGTCCCATAACACTTTGAAAAATCCTTATTTCATACACATCATTAAAGTAAAATATTAAACTAAAGTATTAAATACCATTATAGTAAAGTAATTCCTGATTTATTATATAAAAATAGGATGTTTGTAAACCACACAAAAAAATAAAGCGGTGAAAATGACATTTATCTCACAAATGTAAAAAGTGAGATGGAAGTCCGTTAAAAATGTAGTTATAATAGATTGAAAAACCATAGGTCATAATCCATAAATAAAAAATTTAAATTCCATGAAGATTATCCAATTAATGAAATAATATTTAAATTTGGTAGTATATAAACCATATATGATAAATTAGATGTACAATAATTAAGTATGACTCACGTAATTAAAATGAGACAATAATCCCTAACCCCGCAGTTCCTTTCGAATAAACATAATTTAACCTCCATTATAATAAACATATGTTAATTTTATACTTTCATCATAAAATTTTTCATTTTTATGATTACTTTTATTTCACTAATTATAATTTTTTATACAACTACTTAATCAATTAGGTTTACATGGGTTGTTTTTACCAAATTCGGTTTACATGTCATAACATCTATTGTTGACAAATATAGTCAAAGGGGCAATTATATAACATCTCCAGAATAATAAATAAGTCATAATTATCATATTTATATATCAATTATACTTTTTAAATCAGTATTTAAATATGTTTATGAAAAATTATCCAACGTTACCATCATGGAGATGGTAGGTCGTACGTACGCATGAATAATGTTTCCATTTTTAGATGATTGTTATAGAAAGAAGTTAAATCACACCATATATTTATAGAATAAAAATTTTATAATAATTAAGATATTATTTAATAATATATACATTTATATATAATTCTATGATGTAAAAGTAAACACATCATGTTGAGGAGGCGGTAGTCCACATGTCCCTGAATGACGTTATCTCTTTCAAAGTGTGTGAAAGGGTAATAATGAAAATGAAATATATATATATATATAGTGAATTATAATTATTGAATAAATATAATATATATGAGCTTTGTTAATCATATTTTTAATTATAACCTTCATTTATACATTCCATGTATCGTGTGAACGAATCACATCGCTTAGAGGAGGCAGTTGTCCACACTTCCTCCAACAATGTTATCATATTAACCTAAAATAAAATGTATTAAAATTATATATTATAAAATTATTAAAAAAGTGTTAATACATATTAAATATTATATATAACATATATAAATAGAGTTTCCATCATTGTATCCACCATGAGACGTGGTAAAGAGAATTGAACAATCATCATTTCCTGAGATAGTAGTTCTTCGTACAAAGAAACAATATAAATGTTACCAATTAAAAGGATGTGTGTGTATATGTAGGTAGAAATATTACCATTAAAAAATCATAATACATTTATGATACCATTTTTTATTTATCCAAATAATAAAAATATTATAGGATGTAGAAAATGGAAATGAAACTAAAAAGTTGGAGTGAAGATGTTACCTATTAATTGGGTAACTACTTTTGGTTGGAACCAAACGTTTATATGGATTTCATTATAACCTATGGGAGGGACTTTTTGAGAATATATGGGCATTGTGTGACCAAACCTAATAGGTTTTAGGGTCATGAAGAATGGGGATAGTTGGTGGCCTTTTATAGGGTAAGAAAAGGACTCACTTGGAAATTTTGGAAACAAGTTAGGTGTGTACATGTTATTAAATAAAAATAGTCATAAAAACCCACAAAACTATTTAATTTGTGGTTCATGGAGGTGATATTTCCATCCAATGGCCATTGGAAATGATTCTAGGTAAATCGTGTACTTAAATTAACGACATAGTTCTTTATTAAGCTTAATTTTTCCTTATTAATTGTAATTAACTTTAATCACATTCACTAATATTATTGGTCAAGAAAACATTTGAATTATTTTAAATTATTATTATTTAAAATATGGAATACATTTTATCAAATTCTAATCACATTTTTTTGGAAATTAAATTAAAATTAATCCCATGGACGGAATGAAAATGCAGGTTTTTAATGTAAAGACGTCTGATTGTTGGCTATGTTTTATATTGGATTTCAATGTGAAGTTGATTAAAATTACCTAAATTAGATGAATTTAAAAACTATAATCTAATTATACTTAAAAAAATATTAAAATTATAATTATCACAATAAATAAATTATATTAAAAGCTGTTTTGAACTAAAATTCAGTATTTTTAACTATTCGTTAAAAAATGAAATGTCTAATAAAAATATAATATATTTTACCCTAAACTAATTCATATATTTCACTCTCAAATATTAATTGTATGCTGACATATTAAATCAATTAAAGTGTCAAAATTTAAACTTAAAATTAGGTTACCATTAAAATACTGTAAAATTGCTTTATAAAAATATCTGGTTTTTAACAGTAAAATAGGGTTTGTTTTTATATTATGAAAATAAAACGTAATATATGAATAGAATAAATAATTTATTTAACATATAAAAAATATATTCCAATAAAATAATTAAATAATTTTAATTACATTAATTTCTTATGGTGAAACCACTTCGTGAGAAAAAAATGGTTTTATATAAAAACATTCTCTGTATATTCAATTCATTCCAATATTTATTTATAATTAATTTTTAACCAATGAATTAACATTATAATATTATAAACAACATATGTTCCAAATTTCATTAATAATATTCATAATTACTATTTTATATCTTATTATAATAATATTTAAATAATATATTTTTGTTTGGTGAAACTCGATCATCCGTATAACTCATGATTTTGAGGAATATTGCTCTGGCATGTAATGCACACTAACATGGAGTTGAATGAGGTGGAATATATAGAATATATTTTAAATATATTATAAATTATATGGATATTATTTTACCTTACGTTTTTTTGTTTTGTGCCATACATGCTATCAAATACGGGGTTCTTACTTTTCTTTTTCTGGGTGTCACATTCTCCCCACCATATTTAAATTTCATCATCACAATTTAAACTCAATAATGGTGATATATTTCTTGATAATTAATATGATTTAAATCCCACATCATGAAAAGGGTTCATAATTAATATTCTATAAAATATAGAATTGAAATTAAATAGTTCACGTGGAATACGATGTAACAAGGCCACTATGTAGGAGAACAAAAGTGGAGTGTATAGATATGTTCTTGGTGTAAGAAGGTAAATGTTTATAGGGATTTAATTAGGTCATCAATCATAAACAAGTGAATGAAAAATGGATATTTTAGGGCCTTAAAGGCTTAAATATCTGATGATTTAGAATGCATCAGATCAAAAAATAATTTTGTATTAGTAAAACATTTTATTTCTATGTCATTTTAAAACTGTTGGGTAATTATTTTACTAACCAAGAATATAAGGAAACATTCATACCTTGTAGGTTTCAATTTCATATGAACATTCCTATCATTTGGTTTTTCTTTAATCAAATTCTAATTCATCCTTCTAATCCAATAAATTTATTACAAATAATGAGTTTTTATGCCTAAATTAGTAAAATTAACTTTTAAAGGATCGTAAGAGTGAAAAGCCTAACTATTTTTCATTATAAATCATTGAAAACTGATATGGTTAATAGATTAATCCCTAATCCTAAAAAGAGATACTACCAGTTCATGCTAAACATTTATTTGTCAAATTGATTTACTAAAAATAATGAAAAATTTACTAGGAAATTACATAGATTAGTTGTTGGCTTGAAAACCCTTTTCATCCTATGGTCATGGGTTCACGACCCACAGCCTTTCCAAATTTGATTGGTTTTCACTTAGCATACAAGTTTTACTATTCCAAAAATAAATAAATATAATTTCTACAAATATAATATAAGGACCCATCATAAAATCATTACAGAATATTGAATTAAATTGATAATTAAAAATGAGTATCTTTTTTGGTTTAGAGTTTTAGATAATTAGGCCATAAATATTACATTACATCTCAATAATTACAAAGTAGACACTTCTACTCAGTTTCCATTTTTTTCATCAAATAAAAACTCTTGAAAAAAAGAGTCATGTCTTGTTCAATGTTTTAGACACCCTGACATTTCCTTGATCCCATCCTTTACCCTATCCATCTTTATGTATTGTGAAAAACATTTAAAAACATGGAATTAGAAAAAAAATCACAGTAAGGGTTATAAAACAACGAATGAAAACAATATTTCATCAATGGAAACATAACATAAGATCTTTATCATACCTCATGAAATTGTAAGAGTTTTGAATAACGCATAGAAATCATAAATAATAAAGGTAAATTTTGGCATATATTTCATACTTGCATTTTATCTTTCACAGCCACATAGTGAGATACGGTTGGAATACCCATTATAGTATATTCCCTAATTCTCTTAGGAAAAACATTCACGTTTACCTCCGTCATGTTACCCAATGCATTGTAGATCTATCTGGGGCTCACCTGCCCTAGATTTATCATGGAACTAACCATATACATATACAATGACCAAGAACCGTAACATATTCATAACACATAAAAGAAGCATAATGGAAAGATAAAATTTCTACATTCTAAACATAATATAACATTTCAAGATATTGATATATACAATCTATTTCCAAAACCATTTAAAAAGTTTATAAATATAATTTTGAGTCAAATTTCCCCATACCACTTTGAAAATTTTAAAGGGATTAAAATTTTAAATCATTAATGTCCATATAATTAAATTATTAAAACCATTTTGAAAACATGGACATTAATGAGAAAGAATGAGAAGATTAAATCATTACAACATTAAAAAAATGTTTTTGTTAAAGAGCTTGTTACCACTTAGAAAATACTTGAATAAAAATAATTATATAATTAAATTAAAAAACATATAATATCATGAGAATAAGTAGATTCATGATATAATATATCAAAGTAAATTATATACACCTTATAGGATAATAATGGTCCACAAGATGAAGTTATGCCACAAATGGAGGGAGATTGAGATATAGTTCCTTACAAATATTCGGCAGCATAACGATGTGAATTTAAAATTAAAAAAAAATAGTTAATAAGATATAAAAGTATCTCCCATCACATGGAAATAAAATTTAAAGAAAAAGAGATATATTAGAACATATCCCAACATAAGAAAAAGGAAATTAAAAGACATATAAAAATTGAAGTCTCACTGAAAGAGGAGGGTGAAAGATTCCCTTACCAATTTGGTAACATACAAAACATACACCACATGAAATAAAGAGAATAAAATTAAGATTTAAATACCTATAAATTAAAGTATATTAAACAATTAATACAATCATGGGCAGTACATACACCACACAAAGTAAAATAGTGGCAAATATAGCCTGAATCGCATAGGAATAAAAAGTGAGATGAAAACCCCTTACCTCGTGTACGACTTGACCCGTTCATTCTTTAATCTCATGAATAATAAACTATAGTTAATTTATATTTTATTAGTAACCTTTTAAAGTTTATTATTCTTTTTATATCACTTATTACCATTTTATAAACATTAAGTAATCATTTAAGTTAATAATGGTCGTTTTGTCGATATTTGGTGCTTGAGTCAAAAAAGAACTTCTAATAATTACAAGTTGTTCATGTGGTCAAAAGTACATTATATAAATAATTATATTAATTATTTAGATATCATATATATCATATATATCTATTATATATATGTATTTATAATTGTACATAACTTTTGAAGGTAAGAAATGAAATACACTATTCATGGAGACGGTAAGCTGTACGTACGAATGAACGCTACATTCATTTCTATTTCATATTAAAAGGAATGAAAACATAATTATACATAGATATATTATAATTCCATTATAATATTATATATAATTTAAATAAGTCCATCCTTTATACATTCCACGTATGGCATGAATGAGTTATATCACTTTGAGGGTGCGGTAGTCCACATTTCCTCAAAAGACAATATCGAGTTTACCTATTATAGAAACCATAAAGGTATGATAAAAACGAAAAATACTGATGCATATAGAAAATTTAAATATAATATATATCACATATAAATATAGTGACATCTTAATGGCCACTATAATAGGCGGTAGGAGATAATTGAGCAATCATCATTTCCTGAGGTAGTAGTATGCCATCCACAGAAATAACATGTTCTATACCCATTAGATGGAAGTCTGTGTAAGTTTAGTTCTAATCCTTCTCATAAAGAAAACCTAGTATATTGAGTATACTGTTTTTGTTATAAAATAATTGAATAAAAAGAGTTTAGGTGGTTGGGGAAGTAAAATAAAATAAAAGAACTTAAGGGAAAACATTACCTTTAAATTGGGTAACTCCCTTTGGTTTGAACCAATTTTTTTTTGAAGTGCGTTATGCCTAAGGGATAGCTTCTAAGATGAATATAGGGATGTAAGGAGATTAATTGGGCAGAGGTTGGATGATCCATGTCTCTTTATAGGTGTGAGTAATGGGTTAGAGGTTAGGGCCTTTTATAAGGGGGAGGAGGGGCTCTTTAGGAAAGTGTGAAAATATTATTTTATTATATAATGATTTTCAGTTTCTGAAGGTCCAAGAGTTATTAAAGTAGAATTTAAGATGACTCTTGTTCGAAATAAAATCATCCAATAAGAAATGGGCTGGTTTAAGATATTGTTTTAATCAATATAATCTTATTTATTTAAATAATTTATTAATAAGGTAATCATTGCATCATTATGGTGTCATAAATAATTTTATTTATTTTATGTCTAAAAATTAAAAAAAATACCATGATATAGGAAATATTTTTATCCATTTATTGAATAGTTATAGTCTAAGAGATAACTCATATAACCCCATGTAAAAATTTATTTACTAAAAGATAGATATTTATGGCATTTTTTCATTACTTTAAATTGATTAATATAAAGTGTCATTGTCACTCTTAAAGTGTCATCTTATTGAACCACATTTTACTTACTAATAAAAAACATGTATGTTGGATTTTCTAAATTCAATTCATAGATGTTGTAAAATATTATTTAAATGATGAATTCGGGGTTTTAACTACTACTTAGTGTTTTCACTATACATCAAAAATTGAAGGTTTTCAGAAAAATACCAAAAATTCTGACTAAGATATATTTGAAATTTTGAATTAAAAAATGATGTCTATTTTACCAAATTCAAAACATAGAATGTAAAACCCCAACCCTAGTTACCCAGATTCGGTGAATTATTTTAATACATTGGCATTATTACAAGGAATCAAGTCTCGAAAGACCGATCAGTTTAGCAGTCTTGGAAAATAGATTGCATACATGAACTTCACATTACAATTTCAAACATAAAATACAAAATATATGGTTCTTTTATTTCTCTATTATTCCATTTATTATAACCCTACATATCAATCACAATACACTTCTTGGAAATCCTTTGAAAATAAAACATAAGAAAGGGGTGATCTTAGATGCTCAGTAAGGGTAAATAAATTAGAGGAAGATATAAAATTTTAAGGAAAGAGGTTTAATAAATACAATAATCCTTTTAAACATAAACTTGAACATTATGTCAAAAAAATAAATCAAACAATACCATATTAACATGAACATGGATACTCTACTAGTCAAATAATCACATGTAATAACTAATTTCATAATGAGTGGATGCCTAACACCAGACATCATTACCACATAGTCAAGGCCTCGTGCTAATACTAAAAATAGAATTTTTTTCAAGGCCTTGTTACAAGACACTATTTTTTCTCATTAGACCTACCGATGCATCGAGGATATATAGCAGACTCCACCCATCACTTACTAAGTCCACTGTATTCCTCATATGAAAATGTTGAAACATAACATAAACATTGTTATTAAAACTAGCATACGAAATGTCAATACATTAACCATAAACCATGAATGGTATAAAAATAGAACATTGATAGTCAAAAATATCATAGCACATTCAATATAATATTAAAGATTTTATTTATGAAAAATCAACCTCAATCAAGAAAAATATCCAAAAAGGATGTTGACATAGTTGAAAATAATCATTAAAAACCTTTGAGAAAAATATCCTTTTTTTGTGAAATCATTTAAATGTGAAAATTTTATAAAGGAAGTCATTTAAAAGAGATTTTTGAATCAATGTTTCCCATACCAATTTGAAGCTTTTGAAAAGAAATATCATTTCAAAACATTCATGTCCATAAAAATAAATCCTTAAAATCATTTTGAAAACATGGACATTAATTAAAAGGTTTTAGAAAGATAAATATTTAAAAAATTTAAAATGTTGATATAGTTAAATAGACCCTCCCATAAAACCTTAAAATATCCCTTTTGAAAATGTTTTTATGAAATATGGGTATCGATGATAAGTATGTCCCAGAAAGTACTTACACAAGAACAATCTCATCTAAATAATGAGATTGAGGAAATAACCCTTACCTCGTTGTAATCAATCGATTCATGTGAAAAATAGTCGATAACCACCAAATGAATAATAGAATATCATGAATATAAAGATAATAATGATAATATATATCTATTGGAAGTACACAATACACCACATGCAATAAATAAGTGGTGAACAATGGAAATCTCATGGAATTAAAAGTGAGATAAGAAACCACTTACCTTGCACTTTCCTTTGGTCGAGGGTACATTTAACCTTATTTATAATGACCATTGTATGTTATTATATTATACCAGAACCATATTAATATTTATTATATCATAAATTATTCATTTATGACTTTATACTACCCATTTAATAATTATTTTTATGTCAAGTTAACATTTCGTGTAATAATCGCTTTCTTTATCGTACTTATTTTAACTTGTTATTATTGACCATATCATTTAGGTTCTGATTTAAATACATCCAGAATATAAACCTGATTTATATATCATATATATTTAGAATATAAATATTTATAATAGATAGATATATGAAATGGAAAATATCCTTTATGGAGACGGTAGGCCATATGTAAGCATAAACGCAGTTTCTGATTTCATATCATATTGAACAGAAGTAAGTGAATAAGATAAATGTAAGTACACAAATATATATATATATACATATATATCTCCAGTAGCATTATTATTTCATATATTAAATACTTATTAGTAATATATATTTTTATAATCGTCGATTAATGGTGAACGTGGAAATGAATCCCATCGTGTCGTGGAGATGGTAATTCGTACGTACGCACGAGCGACAATATCAGTCCCTTAAAAATATGAAATTGGATGATGAATTAATTTTATAGATACATTATCATGTTATTTTAATTATTTATATACATATTACTTATCATTATATCCATCTAAATAACATAGTTTTGAATAAAAAATTACACCACGGCGTGGAGACGGTAAGCCGTACGTACGCACGCATGGTGACATTATCATTCATAGGATAGATAGAATAATGAATATGGTTGTGCCATATTTATAATAAAATTACATTATATAGAGTATACTGGAGATATTATTTTAGAATGGAAACAACAATGAAAAAGGAAGTGGAAGAAGAAGAAAGGAACTTGAAAGAGGTGATGAAATATTTACCTCTTCTTCGGGTTCTTCCTTTTGATTTGATCAAAAGGGATCCTTAGGTTGGATTTATGACTAAAAAAAGGCATCTATGATGAAGGAAGTGCAGTTTATAGGGTATTTAGGTAGGGTTTGGCCGAGGAAAAAGGCTTTAGATTTGTGAATTTGAGAGAATGGGGAGTGCCCTTTTATAAGAGGGGTGAGGGGCACCTTAGGAAAAACTAGAAATATTATTTATAATAAATCATGATCGGTTTATAATGGAACCTAACTGATTTATTTAGAGTCTACGGTGGTTAGGGGTTGCTAACCACTCAACCAATAGGTTTTATACAGGTTTGGGTCACTATATTAACCTTATCTTTTAGATTTAACTCTTAGTTAATTAGTTTGACATTTACCATGTCTCTTTATATTTTTAGATTATATGTTTAATAAACATACTATATAGTTCCAAGAGATCCCCAAGGGGTTCATTAAATATACACCTATAATTATATTAGTATTTTGTCCAAATCTCATATTTTTAGGAATATTATATCTATAGCATCCCATCTTTTTATAGAATAACTTTCATTTCATTACACGGAACTGAGGATCATTAAGGTTTAGTGTCTTGGAAACAAGGAACATAATACATGAAAAAAAACATTCTTCTTAAACACTTGAAAGGATTATCCTTTAGTTCATCCTAGGTTCATTACTGCATCTCATAACCGGGGGACATACATCAAAAGAAAGGGTGAGCAGAAGGCCCAGTAAGGGAAACAAGAGAAACATTTTACATGTGAACTTGAGATACTTCAATAAGGACATGAAAAGAACTTTAAGGCATGAGAAAGAAATCATGAGGTACATCATAATAAAAATAACATTTTTCATAACTTGAAGATGTGGCTGCAACATTTAATATTGACAATCGTTTCGTTTCACCAAGGTCCATCCCCAAGGTGTCGTTAAAAATTACCAAGGTTATTCACCAAGGCGTCGTTAAAATGGTCATCTCTAGAGATTAAGTCTTTACCCAATGAATTGGAGCGCTATTAGGGCGCACCCTTAAATTTACCTTTATTATCATGTGAGGCACATATATCATAATCAATCATTACATAAAAAAACCCATATAGCATAAAAGAAATGGGTTTCATTTCATAATCATAACGTTTTAAAAACTGCTTTAAAGACATGATCTTTATGTCACTTTAAACCCACAGAAAGATAAAGAGGGTTTCATGTATGTAAATCCCAGAATTTAAAAAAGAAAATTTTGATATATATGTAAATACTCCTATAGAAATAAGATCTTTGAGTATTCACTTTATAACATAAAATAATTTTGAGAAAAGAGAGGCGTTTTGAGACGAAAATTCTGCAGCATAACGGCTATGTTACAAGGTTTTAGAAAACTTTGAAAAGAGAGGGGACATGGGTCGAACAATCATAATTGACCCATAAAAAGTAGAGGGACAGAATAAAAAGGATATATGGACATGTTTATTCAATTTCAAGGACATACCATTTGAAATGAAAAACATGGAAGGAAGACAAAAATTTGATTTCTCTTATGAAAATTCGGCAGCCTAACGGCGTCACTTAAACTTCAAAAAATGATTTGAACAGATCAAATAGGGTATCTCATAATATGATCATAATAGATCAGTATGATAGATATATAGATCATACCCCAACATAATAAAAAGGAACTTGAAAGATTTGACATGAAAATTGAACTTGAAAAATGAGAAGGGTGAAAGAATCACTTAAAAATTTGGCAGCCTAACGGCGTCACTTAAACTTTCATAAAACGAAATGATGAGAGTAAGAGGGGATTATCTCATCATATAAACATGAATGGGAATTAAGAGGAATATAAAAGAAAATCCTCTCACATAACAACATGGATCATGACATAAAAGAGATTACATGAGAAGAAAGAGAGAGGTCAGATCCCTTACCTTAAAACGTGACTCTTGAAACTCAATGTTTTGACCTTGAGGGCTTGGGGGCACATTGGGAGGACTCCTTGGGAGGTAAGGAGACCAGAACTTCGTTGGGGGAGAGTTGGGAGTGAAAACTAAAGGAGGAAAGGGTGGGTATTTATAGGGAAAGTGAGGGGACAAGGCATTAATGGCCAAGGGACACCTCATTAGTGGTTTTGGCAAAACCATGGGCTTGCCCATGGTATTTGCCCATGGTATTGGCCACTTGGGACACCTCATACCTTATATTACTATTAATAAGTCGAACACATTGATTACATACTTAATACATCATATAATAATGTCATTAAACACCCGTAACTTAAAAACTATATTTTCACTATTCATCGAAAATTCAACTTTCTCAGAATAATCCCAAAATTTCACCTTAACCAAATATCAATGCTCTGATTCAAAAAATGGAATCTATTTTATAAAAATAATTTTCTAAATATTTTTAATTTAATTTTTAAATAAAAACATTATTCATCAAGAATTAATTTTTTTCAGAAAAAACCCCAAAAATTACCTTAACATAATATCGATGCTCTGAGTTCAAAAATAAAGGCCTTTTTATAAAAATAATTTTCTAATTATTTTTAATTAAATTTTTAATTAAAAAACACTATTCACCCGAAAAAACTAATACTTGACTAATAATTTATGAAACCGTTATTTACCCATTTTATTGAATCACATTACTTAATCTAGGTGTCTAAATTATATTAAAACTTTCTTTGAGTGAAATTACTAATCCATTTGGTCACATTACTAATCCTAAGCATAGAATCACTATTCATAATTTACTATTCATCAAAAATTAAGTTGATCTTATTAGACTCCAAATTTCTTACTGAACACTTTTGTAGAAGACCATTTTTTGAAAATCATTACACATCATTAATTATTTAGGGTTTACATAAATGTTTTAAAATATCCCTTTTTAAAAAATTCATCAATAAAATATATCCTAAAATTATCCAGACAAAGGAAATTCCACAAACATCACTAAAGGAAGAGATATCAATTTATTCACCCGAAAGGATTACACAAGGAAGCTAGGGTCTCGTCACATAGCCCCTTATAACACCGGCATAAGACCTAAGTTTAAGGTGTGTTATGGTGAGAGAATCTGAGGGAGGATCAGATAACATTTCCCTAGTAGTAATCTCTACTAACTTGAACTTCTCTCGTAGGCATTTTCGTTCATGCTTGACACACTGGAGTTCGGCTTGGGCTTGGTCCAAAGCGAAGCCCACAGATGCTACCTCCTTCCCAAGCTCTGATAAGTGGGCTTCATAAGGGTCGAGTCTACTGGATGAAGCCATCGACTCCTCTTTCTGCATTAACCATTAACATCTTATTAAATAATTAAGAGTAAGTTAATGTTCTACTCAAAATGATTGGGTCGTTACATTCTTCCCCCCTTAAGAAATTTCGTCCCCGAAATTTATACTTGAGGCCTAGTTGAAAAGGTGAGGGTACTTTTGCTTCATTGTTTCCTCAGGATCCCAAGTCGCTTCTTCATATTTATGATTCCTCCACAACACTTTCACAAGGTGGGTAGTCTTGTTTCTTAGGACCTTGTCTCTATGGTCCAAGATCTCCACTGGCTGCTCCTCATAAGATAGGTCATGTTCCAGTTGTACCACCTCTTGGTTTAGTACATGCGAAGGGTCGGGTATGTACTTCCTCAAGAGAGATACATGGAAGACATCATGAACTTGAGCTAGGTTCGGTGGAAGTGCTAGACGATAGTCCACTGATCCTATGCGATCAAGGATTTCATAGGGGCCAATGTACCTAGGGCCGATCTTCCCTTTCTTCCCAAACTTCATGACTCTCTTCCGGGGAGAAATTCGATGGAAGACTTTGTCACCAACACCAAACTCCAAGTCCCTTCGACGATTGTCAGCATAGCTCTTCTGCCGACTCTGAGTAGCCTTTATGTGTTGTTGGATGGAATGAACCTGTTCTGTCATCTCTTGCACAAGATCAGGCCCAAGAAGGTTTCTCTCACCAGTTTCATCCCAACAAGTGGGAGTTCTACATCGCTTTCCATATAGAGCTTCATAGGGTGCCATCTGAATACTCAAATGGAAGCTGTTGTTATAGGAGAACTCAACTAATGGGAGGTGTTGATCCCATCCACCTTTAAATTCCATTGAGCATAATCTTAGCATGTCTTTGAGTTTTTGAATAGTCCTTTCAGATTGGCCATTATTTTGAGGATGATAGGCCGTACTAAAATTCAATTCAGTATTCAGAGCATGTTGAAGACTTCTCCAGAATTTTGATGTGAATCTTGGGTCACGATCAGACACGATGGATAGTGGTACCCCATGCAGCCTTACCACTTCCTTCACGTATATCTTGGCAAGTTGATCCAGAGAGAAATATTCCCGAATAGAGATAAAATGGGCTGTCTTGGTGAGACGGTCCACAATAACCCATATCGCATTTTTTCCTTTGGATGTTTTCGGGAGACCAGTTACAAAGTCCATAGTGATATTATCCCACTTCCATACTGGTATGGGTAGCGGTTGTAATACACCCTTAGGAAGTTGTCGTTCTGCCTTTACTTGCGGACACACCAGGCACCTTGTAGTGTAATCAGCAATCTCCCTCTTCATGTTATCCCACCAATAATGATCACGAAGGTCTCTATACATCTTAGTGCTTCCCGGATGTATAGAGAAAGTAGAGCTATGGGATTCATCCATCAGTTCTTTCTTTATCTCTGGAATATATGGAACACATAGTCTTGTACGAAATTTCAATACACCTTCTTGATCAATATTGAAATCAGGGAACTTCCCATCTTTTACAGCCTCCAACTTCTCCTGCAGCAAAGGATCTTCTTTTTGAGCCTTCTTGATCTTCTCTAGTAATGAAGGTTGAGAAATCATTTGGGATAGGGTTGATGATGTCCCTTTCCTTATAATTCCCATGTCCAGTGTTACTATATCTTTAATCAAGGGATCTCCTAGGATCCTCATTGTTTCCAGAACAACAGGATCTTTCCTGCTTAATGCATCCACTACTTTTTTTGCTCTTCCAGGGTGATAATGAATTGAACAATCATAGTCTTTAATAAGCTCCAACCATCTCCTTTGTCTCATGTTCAATTCTTTCTGTGTGAAAATATACTTTAGACTTTGTTGGTGAGTGTATATATCACATTTCTCCCAATAAAGATAGTGCCTCCATATCTTTAGAACAAAAACAACTTCCGCCAGCTCTAGATCATGCGTAGGATAATTCTTCTCATGAATCTTCAACTGTCGAGATGCATAAGCAATTACCTTGTCATTTTGCATGAGGACGCACTCAATCCCTTTCAGAGATGCATCGCTAAAAATAAAGAATCCTTCTCCGATAGAGGGTAGTGTTATCACAGGTGGAGTAACCAATCTCTTCATCAGCTCTTGGAAACTTTCCTCACATTCCTTTGTCCAGATGAACTTAACCCCTTTTCGAGTCAACTTGGTTAGTGGATTAGAAATCCGTGAAAAGTTTTTCACAAACCTCCTATAATATTCCGCTAAACCAAGGAAACTACGAATCTCAGTTACTGTTGTGGGTTGAGGCCACACCTCCACAACCATTGTCTTTTCAAGGTCAACCAAGATTCCTTCATTGGTTACGATGTGCCCCAAGAAAGCCACTTGTTGTAACCAAAACTCACACTTGCTGAACTTCCCAAAGAGCCTCTCCTTCCGCAGAGTTTTCAATATAACCCTTAGATGATATTCATGCTCCTCACGACTTTTTGAATATATCAAAATATCATCAATAAAAACTACCACAATGTTATCAAGGTAGTCCTTAAAGACTCTATTCATCAAATCCATGAAAATAGCAGGAGCATTAGTCAAGACCAAGGGCATAACAGTAAACTCATAATGCCCATATCTTGATCGTAAGGCAGTCTTTGGAATATCTTCCTTCTTCACCCTCAGTTGATGATAACCAGATCGAAGGTCAATCTTAGAGAAGAATTGAGCCCCGCGATGTTGGTCAAATAAATCATCAATTCTTGGAAGAGGATATCTGTTCTTCACTGTGATCCCGTTCAGTTCTATATAATCAATGCATAGCCGCATTGATCCATCCTTCTTCTTCAAAAAGAGAACTGGTGCTCCCCAAGGAGACACACTCGGTCGGATAAACCCCTTCTCCAAAAAGTCTTGGAGTTGTTTCTTTAACTCTTCTATCTCTACATTTTCCATTCTATACGGATTCTTTTATATCAGTTGAGACCCAGGTACGAGTTCAATGGAGAACACTACCTCTCTTTCTAGGGGAGGTCCAGGTAACTCCTCAGGAAATACATCCATGTATTCCTGAACAATCGGAACATCTTCTATTTGTATGCTCCCTTTTCCTTCTTCATCATCACCGATTAACTCCATAAAGAAAGATATAGGAGGTGCTTCTAGATAGGGATCAGTTCGGGATATCTCTCCTCGGAAGATAACTGTAGGTCATTCATTCAAGACTACTGAGATTTCCTTACTTATACATTTGATCTTAGCATTATACTTTGAGAGCCAGTCCATCCCTAGTATAATGTCAAATTCCATCATGGGAATGACTACTAGATTTACGATAAGATTGTGCTCTCCAAAGTAAACACTAGAGTCTCTAAATACTGTTGATGCAAGGATAATCCCACTTGGAGTCTTGACTGACAACTCTACCTCTAGCAGTTCGGGGATTGATTCTATATTCCTTGCAAACTTGGAGGAAATAAAGGAATGCGTAGAACCAGAATCAAATAAAGTACTTGCTAGTTTTGAGAGGACAACAAGAGTACCTGCTACCACATCGTTCGAAACTTCAACTTCAGTTGTTGTGATAGCGAAAGCACGACCTTTCTCCCTTGGCCTCTGTTGAGGTTGATGGTGATTCCCCTCCACCGCCCTCGGATTTGGACATTGGTTAGAAAAGTGCCCAAGCTATCCACATTTGAAGCATGTGACTTCGGGTAGGGCCATAACCATCTTTCCTCTGTCGTTAGTGTTGGGAAGTTGAGGCTTCACCTCACTATGACAATTCCGAGCAATATGGCCTCCTCTTCCACACTTGTAGCACTTTCCACTTCCGTTCAAGCAGTTCCCCAGATGATTCTTTCCACATTTATTGCATGTGGTAAGTTTCATTTTCTTTCCACCTCTTCCCTGATCAAAATACTTCCCTAAACTGGGCTCCAATGATCTCTTCTTTTCATTTGGTTTGTGAGACCACTGTGTCTCACCAAACTCCAGCTCGACTTTCATAGCACTTCGAACTATTTATTCATAGCTATCATAGTCCCTATTGGCTAGATTCTTCCACAGATGAGGTCGTAGTCCACCAAAGAATCTATCAACCTTCCCATTAGGGTCCATGACAAAGCTTGAGGTATAACGGGAAAGCCTTGTGATTTTCATCTCATAGCTTCCGACAGATTCGTTCTCCTTCTGCTTCAGCTCGAGAAACTCTTTCTCCATTCTCGTTCTCATGGAACGAGGGAAATACTTGTTAAAGAAAATTCCACAAAATTCTTCCCACTCCATAGCTTCCATCTCTCCTCGTGGCTTCGTGCTTTTGACCAGTGACCACCACTAATCAGCTTCTCCCTCTAGGTGGTAAACAGCAAGGGTGACTTTTTCTTGTTATGAACAATGAAGTACACAAAAGATCTTTTCAATGGAGCTTATCCATTGTTCCGCAACCAATGGGTCAGTAGATCCACTGAATGTTGGCGGTCGTTGACGCATGAAGGACTCAATAGAGTGTTTTTCCCTTCGTGGTGAGGTCGGCCTCTCAGCTTGATTCAAGTTATTAATCATAACTTGAGTCAGTTGGTTCATCATTCACATGAATGTTTCCATTCCGGCTTCCATCGGAGGGCCGTCAGAACAAGGTGCATTGCGGTCACCATCGACACGGTTCTTCCTATTGCCCACCATTTTCTAAAAGAATAAAACCTTAGTAAGAAACTTATTTCATTTATGAATCTTTTAACTAAGACTTCATGCTTAGAGAATTACACTTTTCTATAATTCTTTCATAATGATTCATAAAAAGCTTATGATTAACCAAACATATCCCCCTGGAGTGTCGTAACTAAGAGTGCAGCAAGGCCCGTTATCGTGCAGCAGTTCCCGTTCGAGTCTAGCTCAAAGTGGTGTTTTCGGTTTTTACCCCTATGTACATCTGTGACAGAGCCGCCTCTACCTGCTCGTATCCAGAAAGGGATGTATTTGTTTGATAACCCACTTACTCAATACTTACCAAAATACCAGGAAGTTTTCCTATATTTAAACTTTTATATAGGGTTCTTCCTAAAGTTTTTATATCCTAATTTCCACAAATAACTAAACCATCCTTTGATACCAACTATAGCATCCCGTCTTTTTATAGCATAACTTTCATTTCATTACACGGAACTGAGGATCGTTAAGGTTTAGTGTCTTGGAAACAAGGAACATAATACATGAAAAAAAACATTCTTCTTAGACACTTGAAAGGATTCTCCTTTAGTTCATCATAGGTCCATTACTGCATCTCATAACCTGGGGACATACATCAAAAGAAAGGGTGAGCAGAAGGCCCAGTAATGGAAACAAGAGAAACATTTTACATGTGAACTTGAGATACTTCAATAAGGACATGAAACGAACTTTAAGGAATGAGAAAGAAATAATGAGGAACATCATAATAAAAATAACATTTTTCATAACTTGAAGATGTGGCTGCAACATTTAATATTGACAATCGTTTCGTTTCACCAAGGTCCATCCCCAAGGTGTCGTTAAAAATTACCAAGGTTATTCACCAAGGCGTCCTTAAAATGGCCATCTCTAGAGATTAAGTCTTTACCCAATGCATTGGAGCGCTATCAGGGCACACCCTTAAATATTCCTTTATTATCATGTGAGCCACATATATCATCATCAATCATTTCATAAAAAACCCATATAGCATAAAATAAATGGTTTTCATTTCATAATCATAACGTTTTAAAAACTGCTTTAAAGACATGATCTTTCTGTCACTTTAAACCCACGGAAAGAGAAAGAGGGTTTCATATATGTAAATCCCAGAATTTAAAATAGAACATTTTGATATATATGTGAATACCCCTATAGAAATAATATCTTTGAGTATTCACTTTATAACATAAAATAATTTTGAGAAAGGAGAGGTTTTTTGAGACGAAAATTCTGCAGCATAACAGCTATGTTACAAGGTTTTAGAAAACTTTGAAAAGAGAGGGGACATGGGTCGAACAATCATAATTGACCCATAAAACAGTATAGGGACAGAATAAGAAGGATATATGGACATGGTGATGCAATTTCAAGGACATACCATTTGAAATGAAAAACATGGAAGGAAGAAAAAAATTTGATTTCTCTTATGAAAATTCGGCAGCCTAACGACGTCACTTAAACTTCAAAAAATGATTTGAACAGATCAAATAGGGTATCTCATCATATGATCATAAGAGATAAGTATGATAGATATATAGATCATACCACAAAATAATAAAAAGGAACATGAAAGATTTGACATGAAAATTGAACTTGAAAAATGAGAAGGGTGAAAGAATCACTTAAAAATTCGGCAGCCTAACGGCGTCACTTAAACTTTCATAAAACGAAATGATGAGAGTAAGAGGGGATTCTCTCATCATATAAACATGAAATTTCAGTAAGAGTAATATAAAAGAACATCCTCTCACATAACAACATGGAGCATGACATAAAAGATATTTCATGAAAAGAAAGAGAGAGGTCAGATCCCTTACCTTAAAACGTGACTCTTAAAACTCAATGTTTTGGACCTTGAGGGCTTGGGGGAACCTTGGGAGGATTCCTTGGGAGGTAAGGAGACCATAACTTCGTTGGGGGAGAGTTGGGAGTGAAAACTAAAGGAGGAAAGGGTGGGTATTTATAGGGAAAATAAGGGGACAAGGCATTAATGGCCAAGGGACACCTCATTAGTGGTTTTGGCAAAACCATGGGCTTGCCCATGGTATTTGCCCATGGTATTGTCCAATTGGGACACCTCATACCTTATATTACTATTCATAAGTCGACCAAATTGATTACATACTTAAAACATCATTTAATGATGTCATTAAACACCCGTAACTTAAAAACTATATTTTCACTATTCATCGAAAATTCAACTTTCTCAGAATAATCCCAAAATTTCACCTTAACCAAATATCAATGCTCTGATTTCAAAAATGAAATCCATTTTATAAAAATAATTTTCTAAATATTTTGAATTTAATTTTTAAATAAAAACACTATTCATCAAGAATTCATTTTTTTCAGAAAAAACCCCAAATATTACCTTAACATAATATCGATGCTCTGAGTTCAAAAATAAAGTCCTCTTTATAAAAATAATTTTCTAATTATTTTTAATTAAATTTTTAATTAAAAACACTATTCACCTGAAAAAACTAATACTTGACTAATAATTTATGAAACCGTTATTTACCCATTTTATTGAATCACATTACTTAATCTAGGTGTCTAAATTATATTAAAACTTTCTTTGAGTGAAATTACTAATCCATTTGGTCACATTACTAATCCTAAGCATAAAATCACTATTCATAATTTACTATTCATCAAAAATTAAGTTGATATTATTAGACTCCAAATTCCTTACTAAACACTTTTGTAGAAGACCATTTTTTGAAAATCATTACACATCATTAATTATTTAGGGTTTACATAAATGTTTTAAAATATCCCTTTTTAAAAAATTCATCAATAAAATATATCCTAAAATTATCCGAACAAAGGAAATTCCACAAACATCACTAAAGGAAGAGATCTCAATTTATTCACCAGAAAGGATTACACAAGGAAGCTAGGGTCTCGTCACATAGCCCCTTATAACACCGGCATAAGACCTAAGTGTAAGGTGTGCTATGGTGAGAGAATCTGAGGGAGGCTCAGATAACATTTCCCTAGTAGTAATCTCTACTAACTTGAACTTATCCCGTAGGCATTTCCGTTCATGTTTGACACGCTGGAGTTCGGCTTGGGCTTGGTCCAAAGCGAAGCCCACAGATGCTACCTCCTTCCCAAGCTCTGATAAGTGGGCTTCATAAGGGTCGAGTCTACTGGATGAAGCCATCGACTCCTCTTTCTGCATTAACCATTAACATCTTATTAAATCATTAAGAGTAAGTTAATATAGTACTCAAAAAGATTGGGTCGTTACAATATCAATTGATAATATAATATTTTTTTAAACTCTTTTATGTCAATTTTGACACTATTTGATATTTTGTTTTTGTTAAATTCCTAACAGCATGATTACTTATAACTAAATTGATTTAATCAATCCTAACATGTCATATTAACCTATAAAATTCGTTTATGTTATCAAAACTGTCAAATTACATTTATTTTAACATTTACAATACCATTTATTTGATTCTTTCATTAATAAGGAAAATACTGCATCATCATTATGTCATAAATAAATTTATTTATTAAATGTATAAAAACTAAAAATAAATTCCATTAAGTAGGAAATATTTTTATCTTTCTAATGAATATTTATAGTTGAAAAGATAACTTATATAACACCATGTAAATTTTATTACTAAAAGATATATGTTTATGTCATTTTTTCCTTTACTTTAAATTAATTAATATAATGTGTCATTATCACTCTCAAGTGGTACCAAGTGGTCCCAAAATAGACCCAAGGGTGTCCAAAATAGGAAATGTATCAATAAATATGGTTTGTACATGTGTTAGAGTAATTTAATATTATTTTAATATTATTTATTTACCCACATTTACCGGATTTACCCTTTGACTATGGTAAATAAAATATTTACCGAAGTAATTATTCCTAATGCCTAAAAATAAAAGATACCTATTTAAAAAATATGTAACTCCTGGTTATAAATATGGAATCCATTTTTCTAAATTCAAAACACAACAGTGGAAGAAAATAATTTAAAATTAATTCCTTCTCTCAAAACAAAAAAGTGTTTTTATGAAATAATATCTATCAAAAGATTGACCCTTGTTTATGTCCAGTTTAAATGTGAAATTATGTCCAATAACCAACATTGTATTAAATGGTAAAAATATATTCTAATTATACTTTAAAACCACTCAATTTTATACTTTATCACTAGAAATTATTTTGATTAAATAAGTTGTTTTTTATTAATGTTTAGTATTTTTCACTATTCATAAAAAATTGGATGTTCTCAGAAAAATACCAAAACTTCATCCTAGGATTATTTCGATATTCTGAATCCAAAAATGAAGTCCATTTTGAATGATAAAATTTTATAATTTAAAAGGAGGGTATTACTATTTATAACAGCTACTTTGATTGGTTGTGGTGTGTTAGAATCTCAAAGTTGCGTACAATGCAAGCTATTACATTATTTAAATGGAAATGTACCATGGAAGATGGGGGTGTTACATTCTCCCTTCCTTTAAATAATTGCATCCTCACAATTTTAAAATTTTCTTCTAAAATTAAAGGATGAAAATAAAAAATACTATTGTGGAAAACCCACATCGGAAATTGGGATAATAAAATTTAGTCTTAATAAGAGGGAAAGGGAAATGAAAAGTCACCACCAAATTATGATCTTAATTATGAGAACATTGGTGGAAATTAGAGAAACATAATTAGAGGAAAAACCTAAATATTTTTAGGGAGTGATTGAGGTCATCAATCACAAACAAGTGTAAAATTGAGGGCCACAAATCCATCCTTCTATGATGATTTCAAATTCCATCGGTTCAACAAAACATAAGGTTTTAGGATAACACAATTTTGGTTTTTAGATCCCTTCTCTAAAGTTTAATTATTAATTTATCCATAGAAGAAGAGGAAAAATACATATGTATATATATACTTGACAAGTAGAGTTTCATCTTTCAACTAATTCCTAGCACAAACTCATCTTTTACTCTAAAAGATATAAAAAATATATATTCTATTTATTCTAATCATATAGGGTTCCAAAAATTATGAAGTTATAATTCACATATGTGAACCTTTAAAAAAAGAAACTAAATTATACAATCCAGGGAATTCACGCATTCCAGTGGTAGGCGATAAATTTCAATCGCACTATGGTTGTGTGTTCGATTCCCACAGCTTTGTCTGACGCGACAACTTGTCACACGGTCTGCATGTTGCCCTTTTATAAAAATCCAAAATAACCTTTCCATATTAATCCATTAAAACCTTTATACTTATCCAAAATACTTTTGTCCAAACTCAATGTCCAAAATTTGTAAGGAAGGTAAACATAATGAAGATCTTTTTTGCTACGCAATAACATGTGAATAATTCCATCACGTATTCTTTTAAAACATGGTAACACCCTGAATTACCGTTAAACCTTATTGATTACATTAACTATCCCTTATTCCTTATCGAATATAGGATTTACTTCTTATATCCAAAAATTTTGAATACTCCAACAATGATGAGATAAAAAATCATTAATTAGTGCCAATGTAGTCAAGAATATCCAATATAACTTATCCAAATCAACCGTATTTTATTCCAAAATTACTACCTTGGTATCAGTACCATATTAAGGATTACCTTTCCTGCAACAATGTATTTTCAAGTAAAAATTTTTTCTTTTTGTTGAGTCTCTTTTCATAGTACCATATAATCTCAAATCCTCAATGAAATAGTACTATAATAAAATCCTTATTTATTTCCATAATTCATATAACTGGTACATCATCAATAAAACACTGAAATGACATAATTTGTTAATAATAACTTATGAACTCTAATCATTCCTCCTTATATGTTGTAGTATCATAACATAATTATTATCCAATAGCATCATTTGGGGCATACTCTGATGATTTGGACATTGGTTCACGTAGTGTCCCAACTCCATGCAGATGAAGCATTGTACATTTGAAACCTTTTTCTTACCATTGCAGTCACGTACTTGGTGTCCTTTTTCTCCAAACTCATAATAAAACTTTCATTAAATTCAGGAAAGTTCCTGGGTGTTACTTACCATAGTTATCACATATGGGAAAATTCTTCTTTTCCCTCTTGGCTTTATCCATATTTCTCTCTTTCATCCTTTTCTTCTCTTGCTTCCTTTCAATGCAATAGGACTCAAATAATTATTTACTTATCTTATTAACACATGATAATATTTCTTCATATGTTGAGAATACAAGGGTGAATATTTCCCTTCTGAATTTTTCCTTAATACCATGAAGGATATAATCCTTCTTACTCTTTGGATCATACGTATTGCTGGAGTTCACATTCCTTCTGCTGGGCGCTATTTCTATACAATGGCATACACTAGGCCAGTTTATGAATTATAATGAATAATTACAAACATGTAAAATACCTAACATAAATTGAACAATTTTTGGATATGATCCATAGTCATAAAAATATTTTCTTTTAGGATGTATATACTCATAAACCCTTCATATTGGTTTGTAAAGAAAATGAGAATTATGCTAAGCATATCTCTCAGGAATGTCTTAACCAAGAGTGAAGCAAGGCCCGTTGTCATGCACCAGATCCCATTCGAGTCTAGCTCAAAGCAGTGTTTTCAGGTTTTACCCCTAAGTACATCTGTGCCAGAGCCACCTCTACCTGCTCGTATCCAAACAGGGATGTATTGCTTGGAAAACTCACAAAATCTCTACAATACCAAAATTCTAAGAAGTTATTCTATAATAATACTCAATGTTTATCTTAGGGTAATGTGATCTACGTAGAGTTTATCTAAATATAGTTCCCAAAGTTATTTCTAACCATCATCTGATACCAACTATAACGCCCCAACCCCAGTTACCTAGAGTCGGTATATTATTTTAAAACATTGCATGATTACAAGGAATCAATTACTGAAAGATCGATCAGTTTATTAGTAATGGAAAATATATTGCATACATCAACATCGCATTAAAATTTCAAACATAAAATACAACATATATGGTTCTTTAATATCTCCATTATTCCATTTAGCTTAAACCTTCATATTAATCATAATACACTTCTTGGAAATCCTAGGAAAATAAAACATAATAAAGGGGTGAGATCATATGCTCAGTAAGGGTAAATAAATTAGCAGAAGATATAAACATTTAAGGAAAGATGTATAATAAATACAAAAATCCATTTACACATAAACTTGAACATAATATGGAAAAAATAAATCGAACATTACCTCTTTAACATGCACATGGATATTCTACTTGTCGAATAATCATATGTAATAACTAATTTCATAATGAGGGAATGCCTAATTCCAGAAATCATTACCACATAGTCAAGGCCTCGTGCCAAGACTAAGAATAATTTTTTTTGAGGCCTTGTGACAAGACACTAGATTGTCTCATGAGACCTACCGATACATCTATAATCTATAGTGGGCTCCACCCATCACTTACTAAGTCCACTGCATTCCTCATATGAAAATATTAAAACATAACATAAACATTCGTATTAAAATGAGCATCCGAAATGTAAATACATTAACCATAAACCATGAATGGTATAAAAATAGCACATTCACAGTCAAACATATCATATCTCATTTAATACAATATTTAAGATTTTATTTTTGAAAAATCAACCTCAATCAAGAATAATAACCAAAAATGATGTTGACATAGTTGAAAATAATCATTAAAAACAATTGAGAAAAATATCCTTTTTGTGAAATCATTTAAATGTTAAAAATTTATAAAGGAAGTCATTTAAAATATATTTTTGAATCAATGTGTCCCATACCACTTTGAAACTTTTGAAATGAATTATCATTTCAAAACATTCATGTCTATAAAAATAAATCCTTAAAATCATTTTGAAAACTTGAACATTAATTAAAAGGGTTTAGAAATATAAATATTTAAAACATTTAAAATGATGATCTAGTTAAATAGACCCTCCCATAAAAACATAAAATATCCCTTTTGAATTTTTTTTTGAAATATGGGTATCGATGATAAGTATGTCCCAGAAATTACTTACACATGAACAATCTCGGATAAATAGTGAGATTGAGGAAATAACACTTACCTTGTTGTAATCAATCAAGTCATATGACCAATAGTTGATAACCACCCAATGAACCATAGAATATCATGAATATAAATATAATCTGGATAATATATATCAAATTTCAATTAATGATACACCACAAGCAATAAATAAGTAGTGAATAATGGAAATCTCACGGAATTAAAAGTGAGATAAGAAACCCCTTACCTTGCACTTTCCTTTAGTGAAAGGTACATTTAACCTCCTGTATAATGACCATTGTATATTATTATAGTATAATAGGACCATATAAATATTTATCATATCATAAATGATTCATTTATTACTTTATACTACCCATTTAATAATGATTTTTATGTCAAATTAACATTTCGGTTAATAATATCTTTCTTTATCGTATGTATTTTAACTTGTTATTTTTGACCGTATCATTTAGGATATGATTTAAATACATATAGAATATAAAAATTTATTTATATATCATATATATTTAGAATATAAATATTTATAATAGATAGATATATGAAATGGAAAACACCATTTATGGAGACGGTAAGTCGTACGTACGCATAAATACTGTTTCTGTTATCATATCGCATTGAATGGAAGTAAGTGAATAAGATATATGTAAGTAAAAAAATACATACATACATACATACATATATATATCTCCAGTAGCATTATTATTTCATATATTACATACTTATTTGTAAAATATATTTTTAAAATCGTCGATGAATGGTGAATGTGGAAATGAATCGCATCGCCTCGTGGAGATGGTAATCCGTACGTACGCACGACCGACAATATCATTCCATTAAAAATGTGGAATTGGATGGTAAATTAATTTTAAGGAGACATTATCATGTTATTTTCATTATTTAAATACATATTACTCATCATTATATCCTTCCAAATAACATAGTGCTAAATGACAAATTACAACACGGTGTGGAGATGGTAAGTCGTACGCACGCACGCATGGTGACATTATCATTAATAGGATAGATAGAATAATGAATATGGTTGTGACATATTTATAATAACATCAAATTATATATATTATAATGAATTTATTATTTTAGAATGGAAACAGCCAAGAAAGTGGAAGTGGAAGAAGAAAGAAACTTGAAAGAGGTGATGAAATATTTACCACTTCTTCAAGTTCTACCTTTTGATTTGATCAAAATGGATCCATAGGTTGGATTTATGAATAAAGTAAGGACTCTAGGATGAAGGTAGTACAGTTTTTAGGGTATTTGTGTAGGGTGTTTCTGATCCAAAAGGATTTGGAGGTGTGAATTTGAGATAAGGGGGAGTGACATTTATAAGAGGGGTGAGGGGAACCTTAGGAAAAGCTAGAAATATTAATTTATAATAAACTCATTTTCCGTTTATAATGGCTAAAAACTAATTTATTTAGAGGATAAAGTGGGTATGGGTCGAAAACCACTCAAATAATAGGTTTTGGAAAGGTCTGGGGCACTATATTAACCTTGTCTTTTAAATTTAACTCTTAGTTAATTAGTTTTACATTTACCATGTCTCTTTGTATTTTTATATTATATGTTTAATAAACTTAATATAAACTTACAAGAGAACCCCAAGTGATTAATTAATGATACACATATCATTATATAAGTATTTTGGCTGAACCTTAGATTTTTAGGAATATTATATCAATTAATAATATAATATTTTTTTTTAAAACTCTTTTAGGTCAATTTTGACACTATTTGGTATTTTGTTCTTGTTAAATTCATAACAGCATGATTACTTTGAAATAAATTCATTTAATCAGTCCTAACATGTCATAGTAACCTATAAAATTAGTTAATGGCATCAAAACATTCACGTTATATTTATTTTAGCATTTATAATAAAATTAATTTGATTCTTTCACTAATAAGGAAAATATTGCATCATCATTGTGTCATAAATAAATTTAATTATTAAATGTCTAAAAAATATAAATAAAATACCATTATGTATTAAATCTTTTTATCTTTATAATGAATATTTATAGTCAAAAAGATAACTTATATAACACCATGTAAAAATTGTTTTACTAAAAGTTATATGTTTATGACATTTTTGCCTTTACTTTAAATTAATTAATTTAAAGTGTCATTATCATTCTCAAGTGGCTCCATGTGGTCCCAAAATCGACCCAAGGATGTCCATGGTTGGGAATGTATCCGTAAATATTGTTAGGAAATGTGTTAGGATAATTTAATATTATTTTAATATAATTTATTTACCCACATTTACCGGATTTTCCCTTTAACCATGGTAAACAAAAATATTTACCGAAGTAATTTTTCATAATGTCTAAAAATAAAAGATAAATTTTTACACAATTTGGAAATACTGATTATAAATATATATTCCATTTTTCTAAATTCAAAACACAGATGTGGAAGAAATTAATTTAACATTAATTCCCGTTGTCAAAACAAAAAGCGTGTTTTTATGAAATAAAAACTATCAAAAGATTGACACTTGTTTATGTCCAGTTTAAATGTGAAATTATGAAAAATGACCAAAATTATAATATTTGGTAAAAATATATTCTAATAATACTTTAAAACCACTCAATATTATAATTTACCACTATAATTTTTTTTGATTAAAAATGTTGTTTTTAATTAATGTTTTGTATTTTTCACTATTCATCAAAAATTGGAAGTTCTCAGAAAAATAAAAAAAATTCAACCAAGGATAATTTCGATATTCCGAATCCAAAAATGAAGCCTATTTTGAAAGATAAAATTTATATAATTTATTAAGTGGGTATTACTATTCATAATGGCTACTTTGACTGGTCGCGATGTGTTAGAATCTCGAAGTTGTGTACAATGTAAGATATTACATTATTCAAAGGGAAACGTACCATGGAAGCTTGGGTTGTTACATAGAAGTTTCATTAACTAATTTAAAATTAATTCCCATTTTCAAAACAAAAAAGTGTTTTTAATAAATAATAATTATGAAAATATTTACACTTATTTATATCCAATTCCAAAGTGAAATTACTTCCAATGACCAAAATTGGATTAAATGGTAATAATATCATATAATTACACTTTAAAACCAATTAAAAATATAATCTAACCATATAAATAAATTAGATAAAAAGGAAATTTTTAAATAAAATACAGTATTCTTCACTATTCATTAAAAAATGAATTTTATCAGAAAAATATCAGAATTTTACCCAAAGTAAATTTTCGTGTTCAAATTAAAAATAAGAATTTTATTTTGTAAAATATAACATATAAAATTGAAAAATACTAGATTTAAAAAGGGTTTTCCATAAAAAGGAAATAAATTGACCTTTTCATGAATATTAGAGTATTTATGCTTAAAATCATATTCTATATAGTTTTAAGACTCTAAAATTTATTGGGTAAATGTAAAAACAATTAGAAAACATGTATAATAATTTTTTAGTTTTTTCTATTCATTCCCACCATTACTACGGCTAAGCGTTAATTACCATTTAAAATAATATAATATTATTATTTTTCAGTATAACCCAACGTTGCGTGAAATGTAAGATTTCAAAGAAACCTGTTGTTCCGTATCGGGTACGCCATTAAACAAAGCATACCATGTTGAGTCAATAAGGTTTTCCTTATGAATTTTCTATTCCTTCTTGTTTTGAAAATCAAAAATACCTTATCTTTATGAAAATATGTTTTTACCCTTGTTTTACTTCTATAAAGAAAATTTCCCTAAGGAAATTTACCTCATTCTTGTTTTCATTGTTCATATCAATATTTTTATTAAGTATAAAAATCAGATTCATATCTATATTCTAAGAATAGTATAATACTTAGATACGATGAATTCTGTTTCAGGATCCAAATTCCCATTACGAATTTTGTAATGAATTCTCATAACCAATTTTGAGGATGAATTCTCATTACGAATTCTAATGCAGAATACTCATTACGAATTCTGTGATGAATTCTCATTACGAATTCTGATGACGAATTCTCATTACGAATTCTGAAGACGAATTCTCATTACAAATTCTGATGACTAATTCTCATTATGAATTCTAATGAAGAATTATCATTACGAATTCTGATGACGAATTCCCATTATGAATTCTGTGAGGAATTCTCATTACGAATTCTGTGATGAATTCTCATTACGAATTATGTGATGAATTCACTTTACGAATTCTGTAATGAATTATAATTACGAATTCTGTGATGAATTCTCATTACGAATTCTGTGATGAATTCCCATTAAGAATTATGTGATGAATTTTCATTATGAATTCTATGATGAATTCTCATTATGAATTCTATGATGAATTCTCATTACGAATTCTCTGATGAATTCTCATTATGAATTCTGTGCTGAATTCTGATTATGAATTCTGATGAAAAATTCCCATTAAGAATTCTAATAATGAATTCTCATTAAGAATTCCAGTGCAGAATTCTCATTACGAATTCTGGTTGTGAATTCTGATTACGAATTATGGATAGGAACTTTTATGAAATTCAACTCCAAATTGTTCTGACAAATAGAATCCGAATATCCTTGTAATATAGACTCCAAATATAATTTTTGGATAGACTCCGAACTTTTTACTTACCATCCGATTTGTTAGGTCTATTATAAAACGATGTCATTCTTTCAGTTACACATGATTTGTTATAAAACGATGTCGTGCATTCTGTTTTTAACTAACCGTTGGTTGAGTGACACGTGTACAAGTCCCTCCGAAATTTAAGGAAAATATGACCATTGGAGGAGGGAGCCTACCGTTGCTACCGAGCCTATAAATAGGAGCTCATTTGAAATATCTCAAAAAAAGTTGATCACTCTAGAGACCACATGCTGTTAAGGTGATTTCTAGAGAGATATTCTTTTCATGCCTTGTGTGTCAGATCCCAGATTTTGGAAAGGTTTTTTTGGTTGTTTTTGGGTTGAAACCTTTTCTTTTGAGACATTAAAAGGTTTCTTGAAAGTGGGAGAGGCCATGGGGGTATTCTGGGGGCTCAGGGCATGGAAGAAGGGAAGTCTGGACGAAGCAGACTAAGGCGCACGGCCTGCGCACAGTCAGCCAAACCATGCGGCCTGCCCAGACCTAGCCGTGCGACCCTCCCTCCACTAGATAGAAGAAAGTGCACGGTTTGCACATGGTTTTCTAAACCATGCTGCTAAACCGTGTGGATCCTCCTTCTTCAGGCAGTGTCATGCGCACGGTTTGTGCACAGTTTTCCAAACCGTGCGGCTAAACCATGCGGCCACTTAAAGTTGGAAAATCTACAAAAATCCCACTCTGAGCTTTATAACCCCAACTCGGGATTTTCCTCCATTTCCTCCCACTTCATCCTAGGTGCGGAAAAATCCTCCCAAGGACTCCAAGAGATCAAACTTCTTTGATTCATCACCGTTTAGAGCTCCGTTGTTTGCGGATTGATGCTCTCGGTAAGGCTAACCTCATCCTTGGTTCTCTTTTTGGTTTAGGGTTTGAATCTCCTCTCCATCTCGTTCGGAAGCTCTAGAACCCAATCTTTTGGGTGAGTTTTAGGTTGAATCTCCAAGGGTTGGTTGGATTGAGGTCTAAGGACTCAATTGAGAGTGCATTCGACCGTGGATTCGAGTTAGGTGGTCTACAAGTTGCATCCCATGGTTATTTTGGGTTTTTGTGCATGTTAAATTTTGTTCTTGCTTTTCCTTGGTTACGTTTGGATATCCTTGGATTTTTTGAGAGGAATGGTGTTTAAAATGGAAAATGGGAACCCTCATGATCCCCATGGGATGCATTGGGATTGACATGACCTAAATTAGGGTCGTCCATGGGATGTGCCAGCTTTTCTCGGGTTTAGGTATTGTTATTAAACAAGTGATCTTGTTGGGGTAAATGGTAGAGCCCTTGATGAATATGTTGGCATGATTGGTTGAACGTAGAATTGAAGTTAGGTGATGCACCTAGACTTGGTACTAATCAAAGGGGTTATTTGAAATGTAATGAATGGTTGATTTATTGAAATAATGAACGGGTTAAATGGGTTAATGTGTAAATTGATTAAAGACCATAATGGGATAGATTATGGGTCTAGTTTTGAATGCTTAGTGAGATAGGCATAACACATGGGAATTGGGTGAATGGTTAAATGATGTGAAATGGTAATGTGTTAATGGGTTAAGGCATGATGTGGTTTCCCATGTGGGTTGTTGTGGACGATGTTTGCCGATGGGCAATGGTTGGGAGGTTGATGGTTACTTATATATAAGTATGGGCACATGGCTTGGTAGTGTGGGGTATGACTTGAGGATCTATTCCCATGGGTCGAGTGAAGACTGAGTCTCCGAACTACACCCTATATGCATGGGTTAGGAATGAGGACTGATGCTCTATTCTCCTAACAGTTGCTTCCACCCGGACTGATGCTTCGAGGTGAGGGTATGGTTATCCACCCGGACTGAGGCTTCGAGGTGAGGATATAGTTTCTATGAGGGATTTAGTCCTAGAAAGATAGGACAACGATTTTTTACCCACTTGCGTGTGATTTTTGGCCTTAGACCCATGTAAAATGATGAATGTGATTATACCATGGAATGTGATGAAATGACAAGTGATGATAATTGGTGTGAAATGAATGGTAATGAATGTGGTAATGGATTGTATTTGAACTAGTTAATGGAACCTTAATTAATTATTTGGTATTTATCATTCATATTGCTTTTGCATGCACTACCTATTTATACTGGATATTTTATAGACACCATTGGTGGTGGCCTACTGAGTTGTACTCACACCCTACTGGGGCCGCCATTGGGTACCTGAGCAGACTTCATGGTTGCAGGTCAGGACAAGGGCAAGGGTCCTTACTAGATAGCTGAGTGGACATGGGTAGCACTTGGATGAGGATCCAGACTTGGAGTCGGGACCATTTTGGGGACTTTGGCTGTTATCTTTATTTTGGGGCCTTTGTTCACTCTTGCACTTGTAGTATGACATGTCATGTTTCTTGTTATTCGGAATTGGTTGTTGTACTTGTTTCTTGTTCTCGATTATTGTTTCTGCTATTGGTTTTTTCTATTGTGTATTACTCTGATAAGGGGGTATAGTCTCCCCACTTGACTACATAGACCCTGATTCTAGTCGGCAGCCTTTGGTGTATGGGGAGGCGCGCTTAAGGTAATGTAACCACCTGGCTCGGAGCACCGGTAAGTGGCTTCCGAGTCGGGGACGTTACAAAGTGGTATCAAAGGAGGTCTTTCTTCTCCTTCTCTGAGGTCTTGTTATTTGGGATTGGTATCCAAGGGTTAAGACGTGTTGGGCCTTGGTAATGAGCTCGTGTTTGGGAGTAGCTAACCCAGGTATGGGGGAAACCCAAGTTACCCTGGGTGGGAAATTGATGTTCTTGGATGTGTGTTGTTACAGTTGATGATATTTCACCATTGGGTGATACACATGTGGTTCAATGTGACTGTTTTATGATATTTGGATCGTGGACTTAACGATTCGAGGATTTGCATTCATGCATCATTGTAGGCACCAAGGGGGATAGGTGACATGCATTGTATTAGGCACACACATGGGATGGGTGTGTGAGGCAGGAAGGTAGGGTGCATTATGCATTTCTTGAAACTAATAAATAATGAGAACAATGAAATGAAAACAAGTGGGTAAATGATTTTTAACAAAATATAAGGTTTTGAAATGAAGTGGAATTGTTTGGTAAAAATGTTGTGTGATTTGGTGGTAGTGCATGGTTGTTTAACCCATGTGGACCATGGTACGTGATAGGGATGGTCGAGGTGGTGAATTTGAGGTGCTAATGTTGTTAAATTAGCATATGAAAATGGGTTGTTGTAGCTAGTAAAGAGCTTTTTAAGGAAGTCATGAATGTTTTATGGTATGCATTCTAAAGCTCATGCTTGGAATTGTAGAGAGTTTCCACCACGACATCGGTTACCAGTTGGGCAATGGGAGGGTGTTGCTAAGAACACTCCTCCGGTAGAAGAGAGAGAGAATGTGGTGATCAATGAAGTTAGAGAAGACCAGTTCCAGGAGAACTTGGCTCACCTTGTGAAGAAGATGGATCAGGACCGAGGGCGGGTTGCATCGAGTTTGTTTGAGCTGGCCAGGGAGTTCCAGCTGTAGTACCCTCCGAATTTCACAAGAGAGGGTGGGCCAGAGGTAGCAGAGTTCTGGTTAGAGTCTGTCCAGACGATACTGGATCATCTGGAGACTCCTGTTGAAAAGCGGGTAAAGATGGCAGTTTATATGTTGCAGGGAAAAGTAAGGTGTTTGTGGTACATTCAGGATCAGACCGAGTAGGCTGAGGGGATGCCGTGGAAGGTTTTTTCACGAAAAGTTTCTGGAGCATTTCTACCCAGAGACTTTGAGGTAGGAGCGGGATGCAGAGTTTTTGAGCCTAACTCAGGGATCGCTATCGGTGATGGACTATGCTAGTCAATTCACTGATTTGAGACGCTTCGTCCCAATGTTAGCTGGGGATGAGACAATGATAGAAAGGCATTTCCAGGATGGGTTGAGACATGATATCAGCTCTCAAGTGAATATCTTCCGCTTGAAGAGGTTTGCAGAGTTGATGGATCAGGCACTCATCTCCGAAGGGAACCTGAACGGAGCTTCGGGTGGTGGGCTTGTCGTGCCAGCTGGGCGGACAAGTGGTGCATCTTCTAAAATTCAGAAGCATCATTTGGAAGGTTTTCAGCATGGTTGTCAGAAAAGAGGGTCAGCCTCTCAGAGTGGGAATCCGGTGTTCTGATATCAGTGCGGTAGACCGGGGCATGTGCATGGTTAGTGTGCTCGACCTCCAGTTGAGTGTCGTTTGTGTGGCAGGATGGGGCATGTGTAGAGGTTCTGCAGGAACCCACGACAGGTGGGCGAGTATGACGGTGGAAAGCAGGTACCAGATACAGGAAGGGGATCAGTTTCCCCATATCTGGCAGGCAGTTGGAGCTCCACGGGTCGTACTGGTAGGGGCGGTGGACATGGAACTCCAGAGCAAGATCGCTCACGCTAACAGGGTAGTGCAACGCAGGTCATTTAGGCTGGAGCCCAGGGTAGAGGGGCGAGTCATCTCTAGGCAGTTCAGTTTGCGCCAGGTGACGGCGAGGTCGAACCGTCGACTATTCGAGGTACGATCCTTGTAACTTCTACGTTTTCTAGTGCATTGTTTGACACAGGTTCCACACACTCTTCTATCTCTACTCCACTTGTGGTATTCTTGGGTTTACATGTGGAAAGGGTGTACGGAGTTATGTCAATTGACACTCTATTGGGGGTGCGGGTTGAGGATATCAAGCAGTGCAAGGGATGTTCCTTGAAAGTTGGTGGGTATCATTTTCTGTGGAACTTGTTCATTCTCGAGATGTCAGGTTTTGACCTAATCTTGGGAATGGATTGGTTGGTGTTGTATCGAGCACACATCGACTGTTATCGTCACATGGTATCATTCAGGTCGCTTGAGGGTGACACTTATGTCCACCGTGGCGAGTGGGATGTTAGAGTAGGTTGTGCAGGACCGTTGGGTCAACGGATGAGTGAACTCACGGCTCAAGTGGCATGTCTCATGCTTGGTGATGATGAAAGAGGGAAGCATCCTGTTTTCCCTCCGGTGGTGGATCGGTTTTAGGACGTGTTTCCTGATAATTTCTTGGGGTTACCACCCGATAGGGATGTCGAGTTCACGATTGAGTTGCTGCCGGGAGCATAGCCAGTTTCTATTCTTCCATACCGAATGGCACCGGTAGAACTCCATAAACTAAAGGTCCAACTTGAAGAGTTGTATTGTAAGGGTTTTATCAGTCCTAGTACGTCTCTATGGGGATCTCTCGTTATTTTTTCAAAGAAGGCCGATGGGTCCTTAAGGCTGTGTGTTGACTATCGAAATTTGAATCAGATGACGGTGAAAATTTAGTACTGTCTTCCTAGAATTGATGACCTATTTGATCAGTTGAGGGGTGCATCGGTGTTTTCTAAGATTGATCTGAGGTCGGGTTATCACCAGTTGAGGGTGAGGTCTTTCGACATACTGCAGACATCTTTCCGAAGTCGGTGCAGGTCATTGGAGTTTGTGGTAATGCCTTTTGGATTGACCAATGCACCGACAGTGTTTATGGATTTGATGAACCAGATCTTTCATCCCAATATAGATTAGTTTGTGGTTGTTTTTGTTGATGACATCATAGTGTACTCAAAAACTCATGACGATCATGCCCAACATCTTGACATCGTCTTGGGTACGCGAAGAGAGCACCGAATATACGCCAAGCTATCAAAGTGTCAATTCTGGATAGGTGAGGTTCATTTTATGGGTCACATCATCTCGGAGGCAGGTGTGTCAGTGGATCCAGAGAATGTTAAGGCAGTTGATTCTTGGGAGCAGCCCAGGAAAGTTTCTGGTGTTTGGAGTTTTCTGGGGTTGGCCGGGTATTACCGAAGGTTCATCCAGGATTTCTCTCACTTGGCAGCACCATTATCGGGCTTGACCAAGAAGGGTATCAGGTTCGAGTGGTCTGAGGCTTGTGATAATTCCTTTCATGATTTGAAGAATCGGTTGACGACTGCACCAATCCTGGCCTTACGTGATTCGGGTAAGAAGTACATCGTGTTTTGTGATGCGTCCGGAGCCAGACTTGGGGCAGTGTTGATGCAGGATGAGCGGGCTGTGGTTTATGGGTCAAGGTAGTTGAGACCCCATGAGTGGAACTATCCCACACATGAACTTGAGTTGGCTGTAGTAGTGTACGCCTTGAAGTGTTGGAGGCACTATCTATTTGGAGAATGATTTACCATGTTCACCGATCATAAGAGTTTAATGTACATATTCTCACAGCGGGATCTGAATCTTCGGCATCGTAGATGGGTGGAATATCTCCAATCTTTCGACCTTGAGTTGATGTACACACTGGGAAAGGGAAATAGTGTTGCTGATGCTCTGAGCAATAAGGTTCAGAATCAGGCGGTTCAGGAGTCCAACACTGAGTGTAAGGTGATGGCCTTGTTTGCAGATATGCACCTGGAGGTGCAGGGGGAGAATGGTCAGGTCACTCTTGCTTCCATAACGATGGGGTCAACACTTTTGAGTCAAGTTAAGGAAATTCAGCTTGATGATTCTGAGTGTTTGATCATGAAGGAAAAGATTAAAGGTTGGGAGCTACCTTCTGGATGGGCTGTCGGTGTGGATGGTGTTGTTTGTATTCGTGATCGTGTAGTTGTGCCAAAGTGTGTGCGGGAAGAGATGATGGGCATGTTTCATGGATAGAAGTGGGCAGTGCATCCTGGTTTGACCAAGATGTACCGTGATCTCCGAAGGCAGTTTTGGTGGCTAGGAATGAAGAAGGAAGTTGCAGGCTTTGTGGAACGGTGGCTTACCTGCCAGCAGGTGAAGGCTGAGCATCAACGCCCAGGTGGTTTTTTGCATCCATTGCCCATTCCAGAATGGAAGTGGAATGATGTAACAATGGATTTTGTTGTGGGTCTTCCGAGGATGCGATGGAAGAATAATCCAATCTGGGTAGTTTTGGATTGGTTAACGAAAGTGGCACATTTCTTACCGATTCAGGATACCTATACAGTCGACCAGTTGGGTGAGCTGTATATTTGGGAAATAGTGTGGTTTCATGGTGTTCCACCGACCATAGTTTTGGACCGAGATCCTCATTTCACTTTGCATTTCTCGCAAGGGTTGCAGAAGGCGCTTGGTACGCAGGTGTTTTTGAGTACGACTTTCCACCCGCAGCCGGACGGGCAGTCGGAACGTACGGTCCAAGTGTTGGAAGATATGTTGAGAGCTTGTGTCTTGGACTTTGGTGGTTCTTGGGAGAGGCACCTATCGTTGGTTGAGTTTTCCTACAACAATATCTTTCAGGCTACAATTCAGATGGCACCGTTTGAGGCACTTTATGGGAGACCGTGTAGATCCCCATTGTGTTGGTTAGAGGTCGGTGAATCTGAGTGGTTCGGGCGAAGTCTCGTGTAGGAGACTTCAGAGAGAGTCCAGTTGATCAGGATGTGAATGGCTACGACTCATAGTAGGCAAAAGTCGTATGTAGATCGGAGGCGTAGACCTCTTGAGTTTGTGGTGGCTGATAAAGTGTTCCTTTGGGTGTCGCCAAGGTTGGGTCACCGTTGGATTCAGAAGCAGGGCAAGTTGGTGCCCAGGTATGTGGGAACTTTTGAAATTGTGGAGAGGATCAGACTAGTGGCTTACCGATTGGATCTTTCATAGCGGTATGGTGGGATGCGTGACGCGTTTCATGTGTCACAGCTTCGATGGTATCACCCTGACCCATCTCATGTTGTTGATGTTGAGGATGTGGAGCTTGAGGTTTATGCGTCCTTTGAGGAGCATCTGGTTCGTGTGGTGGATCATAGTGACAAGGTCTTGTGAGGCAAGGTTGTGCCATTAGTGCAAGTACTATGGCAGCATGGGAAAGTTCAGGAAGAAAATTGAGAGCGGGAATTGGATATGGAGGCTCATTGTCCCAAACTCTTCTCTTCGGTGGAGCAATGTGGCTTGGAAGCTCAGCACGAGGGCGATCCATTATAACGAGGGTAGGTTGTAAGATCCCGGATTTTGGAAAGGTGTGTTTTTTGTGTTTGGGTTGAACCCTTTTCTTTTGGGACTTTAAATGGTTTCTTGAAAGTTGGAGAGGCCATGGGGGTGTTCTGGGGGCTCGGGGCATGGAAGAAGGGAAGTCTGAGCAAAGTAGACTATGGTGCATGGCCTGAACACTACCATCCAAACTGTGCGGCCTGCCCAGACTAAGCCATGCGACCCTCCCTCCTCTGGACAGAAGCGAGCGCACGGTTTGCGCACTGTTTTCCAAACCATGCGGCAAAACCATGTGGCTCCTCCTCCTTTGGGAAGTGGCATGTGCTTGGTTTGCGTAGGGTTTGCCAAACCGTGTGGCTAAACCGTGCATCCACTTAAAGTTGGAAAATTTACAAAATTGCCACTCCGGGCTTTATAACCCCAACTCGGGATTTTCCTCCATTTCCTCCCTCTTCATCCTATGTGCATACCTAGCCTCCCAAGGACTCCAAGAGATCAAACTCCTTCGATTCTTGGCCGTTTAGAGTGCCGTTGGTTGCGGATTGAAGCTCCATGTAAGGCTAACCTCATCCTTGGTTCTCTTTTTGGTTTAGGGTTTTCATCTCCTCTCCCTTTCATTCCAAAGCTCTAAAACCCTATCTTTTGGGTGAGTTTTACGTTGAAGCTCTAAGGGTTGGTAGGATTGAGGTCTAAGGACTCAATTAAGAGTGCATTTGACCGCAGATTCGAGGTAGGTGGTCTACAAGTTGTATCCCACGGTTATTTAGGGTTTTTGTGCATGTTAAATTGTGTTCTTGCTTTTCCATGGTTACGTTTGGATAGCCTTGGAATATTTGAGAAGAATGGTGTTTAAAATGGCAAATGGGAACCCTCACGATCCCCATGGGATGGTTTGGTATTGAATTGACCAAAATTAGGGATTGTTATTAAACAAGTGATGTGTCAGCTTTTCCCGGGTTTAGGGACTGTTATTAAACAAGTGATGTTGTTGGGGTGGTAGAGCCCTTGATGAATATGTTGGCATGATTGGTTGAACATGGAATAGAAGTTAGGTGATGAACCTAGACTTGGTACTAATCAAAGGGGTTAATTGAAATGGAATGAATGGTTGATTTATGGAAATGATGAACGGGTTAAATGGGTTAATGTGTAAATTGATTAAAGACCATAATGGGATAGATTATGGGTGTAGTGTAGAATGCTTGGTGAGATAGGCATAAAACATTGGAATTGGGTGAATGGTTAAATGATATGAAATGGTAAAGTGTTAATGGGTTAAGTCATGATGTGGTTTCCCATGTGGGTTGTTGTGAAATATGTTTTCCAATGGGCAATGGTTGGGAGGTTGATAGTTGCTTATATATAAACATGTGCACATGGCTTGGTAGTGTGGGGTATGACTTGAGGATCTACGCCCATGGGTCGAGTGAAGACTGAGGCTCTGAACTCCACCCTAGATGCACGAGTTAGAAATGAGGATTGATGCTCTATTCTCCTAACGGTTGCATCCACCCGGACTGACGCTTTGAGGTGAGGGTCTGGTTATCCACCTGAACTGAGGCTTCGAGGTGAGGATATGGTTGCTAGGGGGAGTTAGTCCTAACGAGATATGATAACGATGTGTTCATCCTCTTGCGTGTGATTGTTGGCCTTAGACCCATGTAACATGATGAATGTGATTAACCCATGGAATGTGATGAAATGAAAAGTGATGATAATTGGTCTGAAATGGATGGTAATGAATGTGGTAATGGCTTGGATTTAAACTAGTTAATGGCGCCTTAATTAATTACTTGGCATTTATCATTCATATTCCTTTTTCATGCACTACCTGTTTATACTGGATATTTTGTAGACACCATTGGTGGTGGCCTACTGAGTTGTACTCACACCCTGCTCGGGCCGCCGTTGGGTACCCGAGCAGACTTCATGGTTGCAGGTCAGGACAAGGGAAATGGTCCTTTCTAGATAGCTGAGTGGACATGGGTAGCACTTGGTGGAGGATCTGGAGATGGAGTCGGGACCATTTCGGGGACTTTGTCTGTTATCTTTATTTTTGGTCCTTTGATCACTCTTGCACTTGTAGTATGAAATGGAATGTTTCTTGTTATTAGGAATTGGTTGTTATACATGTTTCTTGTTATTGATTATTGTTTGTGCTATTGGTTGTTTCTGTTGTGGCTTACTCTAATAAGGGGGTATAGTCTCCCCACCTGACTACATAGACCCCCTCTGCTAGTCGGCAGCCTTTGGCGTATGCGGAGGTGCTCTTAAACTCATGTAACCACCCAGCTCGGAGCACCGATAAGTGGATTTCGGGTCGGGGACATTACATTGTGCGTACTGAACTGCTCATTCAGATTGCTTCGTGCGACTCCGAATGTTGGTGATTACATTTTAGGGCTTCTGGGGATAGGAAGACATAGGTGATGACTTCCATGAAGTTCGAGGGCTTCCTTGATGATGAAGACAGAGGTGCCGACTACATTGAAGTTCGAGGGCTTCCTTGCTGAGGAAGACAGAGGTTCCAACTACCTTGATGTTGAGGGCTTATGGGGATAGCAAGACAGAGACTCCGATCATCGTATCAGAGGCTTACCCGAGTGTGGGTAAGATAGAATTTCTTGAAAGTATAAATCAAGGGACCTTTATCCAAGGTTGTTGGATACCCTTCTTTTTGGGTTAAAAGATTTATATCTTATTACTTGTATTTGTTATAACTTTTTCCGCTGCATTTTGTATTGTAAGAAAGTATAACTATCTTATACTTCCTTACACTTGTATACACTGATTCAGTTATATTATATAGGATTTAAAGTAGAATCTTATATTGTAAACTTTGGTTTTGTTTCATTATCCAGATCCATATTTCAAGAACCGGTTTTTCGGAACCACTTTTCAGATTTAAGAAAGTGTATTGAACTAGAAGTTTGTAACTTCATACTTTGTCCCAATATTTCAATTCGTGTTAGAGGTGTTGTGAATTTTCTTAGTTTAACTTTGTTAAACATAGATCTTTCCTTATTTAAGGAAATTTTTATAGTGTACAATTCACCCCCCTCTTGTATATTGAGAATCTACATCATTATTTCGATCCTACAATTGGTATCAGAGGAGGTCTATGAAATACTTATATTCATATATAAGTTTTTCTTGCTTAGTTTATCATTGTTCAACATATTTTTCTTACTTAGGAATATTCTCCTTGAATCCGAACTTTTGTTATTAACAAGTTTTTGTGTAGAAAGATTTTTAAGATGGCAGGAATCAATGTTGGTTGCATTGAAAACCTAAATCCTACAAGACCACCGATTTTTTATGGAAATGGCTACAATTATTGGAGAGATCGAATGAAGAAATTTTTTATCGATACTGGAGTAGAAAATTTTGTTATGCTTACTGGAGGTTATAAAATTCTTGATAAGGAAGTTAGTACTTTCACCAATCCAGGGAAGCATGATTATCAATTAAACTATAAGGTATGTAATAATTTACTATGTTCAATGACTAGGAATATATATATATATCCAAATTTCATCTTGTGAAGTAGCTAACTGTATATGGAAGAAACTCGAAGTTACACATTTTGGTACATCCAAAGTGATTGAGACTAAAAGATCTATGCTTAGAGGTGAGTATCATGGTTTTAAATTTCCATATGGAGAACCCATTTGTATGGTTAAAAAAAGGTTTATGACTATCGTTAATATCTTAAAATCTATGGGGGAGAAAGGTCTGGATGATGATTCTCTTGTTGACAAGATCATTGATATTATGCCCAATGAGTGGGAATCAAAGAGAACAACAATTGATGAGAACAGGAAGGTCACTCAAATTTCCATAGATGAACTTTTTGGAACTCTTCTTTAACATGAAACAAGGATGAAGAGAGATGTTGGAAACATAAAAAAGAAGAATGGGAATGGTACTGTTACTTTTACTACAACATCTAAACATATGAAAGGTCAGACTCCTGATAGAGTAACTAGATCCAAATCTATGAAAGTTGTTATCCAATCTAAATCTAGTGAGAGTGAAGTCTCAGAGAGTGAGTTAGAAAATACTGATAGAAGGAAGAATAAGATAGCTGGGAAAAGAAATTTCCAATCCAAGTATAAGAAAAAGGAAAGGAAAGATAAGAAAGATTCAGAAGTCACATGCTATGAATACAGGAGAGCTGGACACATAGGACATGATTTTCCTTTGCTCAAGAAGAATGAAAGAAAATAGAGGCATTCTGAAAGGAATAGGAAGACATATTATAAAGCTAAAGCTTATAATGTTCAGAAATATAATGATACTTGGAGTGCCAGTGGTGGTGACTCTTCAGATTAATCTTCAGATTATGAATCTTTTGGAAAGAAGAATCTTGGTCTTATAGCCAGATTACCTATTAAAAATCATTGCTTTAGGGATAAGGTACAAAATGCTGAATCATTGACCAAAGATTCTTTAAATTCTATTGATAGTAAATATTATAACTCTTCAGATGAAGAATCCTCTTCGGATGAAGAAAAAACTTTACCTATCTATGAAGATGTTTCTAGGTTTGCTGAACTTCATGAGATTGAGAATTAAAAACTCAATAAAAAACATGATAAGGAAAATTCTAGTAATACTATTCTTGCTAAGGAAATATCAGATCTTTTTAAAGATATTGATAAGAAAAATGCTGATTTTATAAGTATTTCAAAAAGTCTTAAGGAAGTAAATTATGAGAAGAATAAAATTTCTAAAGATCTAGAAAAATTAATTTATAAGAAAAGTGTTTTCAAGCCTAGCTCTAGTTCCAAATCTAATGACTTTGAAGATAAAAACAAGGTTATAAAACTCATGTCCAAAATATTTTCCTTAAAGAAGTGTTTTTCGAACTTTACCTTATGTAAATAAAATTTTGATAAGATGTATTCACAAATACGACCTTTAAGAAAAAAATCCGGATTTGGTTATACCCATGGAAAACCATCTTTTAGTAACAATTATTTTGTTCCTCAAAGTGACCCATTTTGTACCAAGTGTCAATGTGATGGTCACTGGGCAAATAATTGTTCTTTAATCAAAACCCAATCTTTAGGTTTTCATAAGGCTTATTTTTCTAAGAAGATGTGGGTTCCCAAAATTTTGTTATCTAAAAATCTCAGATCCAAACAATTTTGGATTCCGAAAGTCTAATTATTTTCTTATTTTCAGGAAGATAAAGGAAGTTCCAACATCAATAATGGTACATGGATAGTGAATTTTCCTGGAATATGACTGGTAACAAAAACTATTTTGAAAAGATTATCAAGATGAAAGAAGGAAAAGTAACTTTCGGAGACAACGATCAGGGAGAAATTATTGGTATAAGTAATATTGTTCTTCTTGGTAAAATGTTGATTTCAAATATTTTTCTTGTTAAGGGTCTTAAGAGAAACCTCATTAGCATAAGTCAATTATGTGATGAAGGATACCTTGTGAATTTTAGGAATGATAAATTCTTAGTACACAATTCCAAGGAAGAGTTTATTCTCTCTACCCATAGGCAAGCGAATGTTTACATTTTGAACTTAGAAGACCATAGGATCCAAGGCATACCTTTCCTAATTGAAATGGAATATCATTATTGGTTATGGCATAGAAGACTAGGTCACTGTAACCTAAGAAACTTATGTAAACTCTCTAAGAAGAAACTATTTAAGGATCTACTGGATCTTAGATTTGATTCGTCTAAAGTTTGTGATACTTGTCAATATGGAAAGAAACATAAATCTAGTTTTAAATCTATCGGTGAAGTCTCAACAACTAATGAGTTACAGTTGGTTCACATGGATCTTTTTGGTCCAACGCGAACTGGAAGCATTGGAGGCAAATACTATGTGTTGTTTCTAGTTGATGATTACCCTAGATTTACATGGGTCTATTTTCTAGAAAAGAAGTCTGAAGCTTTTTCTTATTTCAAAAGTTTTGGAGCCCAAGTTAAAAATGAAAAGACCTTCCAATGAAAACTATTCATAGTGATCATGGAGGAGAGTTCCAAAATTATGTTTTTGAAACTTTTTATAGTAGAAAAGGTATTGCTCACAACTCTTCGGCACCTAGAACTCCTCAACAAAATGGTGTAGTTGAAAGAAGAAATAGAATTCATAAAGAGATAACTAGAACCATGTTGAGTGAAAATTATATATCTAGACATTTCTGGGCTGAAGCTGTAAGCACTGCCTGTTATACTATAATCGTGTTGTAATTAGAACTTTTCTTAATAAAACTCCTTATGAGTTATGGAATGTTAGAAAACCTAGACATTACTACTTCAAGGTATTTGGATGCAAGGTATTAATCCTGAATACTAATGATAATTTACTCAAATTTGCACCAAAATTTGATGAAGGAATTTTCTTAGGCTACTCCACATTTTCTAAGGCTTATAGAGTTTTCAAAAAAAAAACACTTGTACTGTTGAGGAATCAGTATATGTTAAATTTGATGGAACTGATCATTTTGTTTTTAAACCATCCCAACCTACATCCTCAGATGTGTTTTCAAAAACTGATTATCAACCTTTGTTAGTAGATCCTTCTGATAAGGAAAATGTTCAAGAAAATATTTCTGAAACATTTACCCTAGAAGACTTTATACCCTATGTTGATGAATAGGTTTTACAAAACCCAAATCAAGTGTTTCTAAAGGATAATATAATAATAGTATCATTGGTGATGTAAATCAGCCTGTAAGGACTAGAAGTTCCTTGAGGAATGAAGTATAAAATCGTTCATTTCTTTCCCAATTAGAAAGAAAAGCACTGATGAAGATTTAGGTGATGATGATTGGATCAAAGCCATGCAAGATGAGCTAAATGAATTCTAAAGGAATAAAGTCTGGACCTTGGTTGAAAGACCTAAGGAAACTTCTGTTATTGGAGTAAAGTGGGTCTTTAGAAATCAGTGTGATGAAAATGGAGTCATTGTTAGAAATAAATCTGGACTAGTTGCTAAAGGATATAATCAGTAAGAGGGAATAGACTATGATGAAACATATGCTTCAGTAGCTGGACTTGAATCTATTCATATCTTACTTGACTTTTCAACACTCTTCAAATTTAAAATTTTTCAAATGGATGTGAAATGTGCTTTTCTTAACGGTTACGTCCAAGAAGAAGTTTTTGTTGAACAACCTCCTGGATTTAAATATACAAAACATCCTGAACATTTATTTAGACTTACCAAAGCTTTGTACGGACTTAAACAAGCCCCTCGAGCCTAGTATGATAGACTAACAATATGTTTTCTTCAAAATTACTATGTTTAGGGAAATGCAGATCCAACCCTTTTTATAAAGAAAGACACGAAACATATTTTTATTGTTCAAATATACGTTGATGAAATCATATTTGGTTCAACTCAGCAATCATTAACTGATTCCCTTTAAAATATAATGAAATCTGAGTTTGAAATGAGTATGATGGGTGAGTTAACATTTTTCCTTGGTTTTCAAATTTCTCAAAACCAGAAAGAACCTATATATCTCAACATAAGTATATTAAAGATATTCTTAAAAAGTATGTAGATGACAACACTAAAGTGTTAGTATTCCCATTGGTACCTCAAAAACACTTGATATTGATGAAACTGGGAAACCAGTGGATCAAATATCTTTTAGAGGTATGAAAGGAAGCATATTATACTTGACAGCTAGTCATCCAGACATAATGTTTTCAGTATGCTTATATGCCAGATATCAATCCAATCCTAAGTAATCTCATTTAAAGGCAGTGAAAAGAATTTTTCGCTACTTAAAGTGAACCATGGATGTAGCAATATTTTATACATCTAGAAATGATTTTATCATGAAATGTTTTTCAGATGCTAACTTTGGTGGGTGTAGAATGGATAGAAATAGTACATCCGAAACCTGCCATTTCTTAGGAGATTCGTCAGTTTCATGGTTATGCAAGAGGAAACACTCAGTAGCACTTTCCACTGCTGAAGCTGAATATGTAGCAGCTGGAAGTTGTTATGCTCAAGTGTTGTGGATGCAACACACACTCACAGACTTTGGCTTGAATTTTACTAAGACTCAAATTTTGTGTGATAACACAAGTGTCATTGCCCTTAGTAAAAACCATGCTCATCACTCCCGTTCAAAGCACACATATATTAGGCATCACTTTCTTAGGGATCACACACAAAAAGAAGATATCATTCTCCAGTTTATCCGAACGCAAGATCAACTTGCTGATATTTTCACAAAATCATTACCTTCCGATAGATTTGAATACATTAAAGCGAAGTTAGGAATGATAACCATAAGGTAATTCACCTTCATTTACATCTTGTTGAAACAATCTCTTTACTGTAATAAACTCCTTTTCATAGGGAGAGTACATTTGTTTGTTACCTTTTCAAAAAAATTTGTAATGAGCTTTTCAAATATTTTCATAATAACAATTTTAAAAAAAATTTAATGAGCTTTTCAAAATCTTTCTTAATGAAATTTTCATACTGAGAATTTTCGTAATGAAATTTTCGTACTGAGATTTTTTTCGTAATGAAATTTTTCATACTCATGTTTTTTGTACTGAGTTTTTCGTAGTAAGATTTTCGTAGTCAAATTTTCTTCAAGAAGAATGTCACCTTTTATGAAAAATCATTCTAGATAATCCGAAAGGTATGATTTCCTTACATAAGTCTTTGTAATCATATTTTACTTGTAGGTATTTTGTTATGTGTTTTTAAATTTTTTGGATTCTAGTTTTCTTAAATCCGAATGTTTTTCTTAAAACCTCAAAAGATCGGAGTCAAGTTTTCCTTGCGGATTGTTTCTCAACCGTCAGATCAAATCTCAATGTTTTCTCAACCATTTGATCAACCATGGATATTGAACCATCGCCTCAACTCCTATATATATGGGACCCCCGAGGGTTGTACCACATCAGATATCAAGATTTTGCATCTAGAAGCTCTTTCCTCCTTACTTAAGGCCGCTCTGATATTTCCCAAGTCCGTTCCGATTTCTTCAGAAGCGTTCAGTTCTGAATGTATGTAGAAGCCACTTCTCAAGATATGTCAACTGGGAAGCCCATTTCTAAGTGGTTAGTTTACAGGGAGGGGCTGGGGCATCCTAATTTCTACAAATATGATTATATTATATCTAATAACATCTAGCTCAATGGCTAGGAGGATGTATGCTTATCAAAGCCAGTGAATCAGGATCCAGTTTATTCAGATTTTCTTGTAGAGTTTTACGAGTCTGTTTCCTTCCTTGAGGAAGATGGCAGAGATAAGTTTTCATTCATGTCTTATGGGAAGACTTACAAATTATCTTACACCAAGGCTAAAATATTTGTGGGTCTATCATATGATGGTGAAGCTGAATTTTGCTCACACAAGCTGCCGGATGATCAATGAAGTTTCAATAAAGTCAATGCTAACGAATTCCTTGGACATAAAGATTTTAAGACTGCAAAGATTTTTAATCTCTCTTCGAATAATCGGATTCTACAGCTGTGGGTACAAGGTTTTTTCGTACCAAGAAGGGGTGATATAGATAACGTCAATAAAAGAGACATTTATATCCTCGATTTCTTGGTAAATATAAGGAATTTAAATTTGATGAGGAATGTTTTGATTATAGTTACGAATATTAAAGAATGGAATATGTAAAATAAGATTATAATGTATCTGGCCTTGCTTTCCATTCTTATTATCAGGTTTCATGATTCGTTTAATGTATATTTCACTTCCAAGCCAAGAAATTGCAAGGTAATGCTGGTTAATGATGATACGTTGAAGAGGATGAAGATGGCCTTTTCTATTGAATCAAGAGAGTTCTAATCCTTATCAGAGGAAGAGGCTGAGGTAGCTCAGAAAGATCAACAAACTCTGGAACCATCAAAGAAAGCTGGAAAGAAAAGGAAATTGAAGGATGTGGAAGTTGCTGAGAAAACCCCTGAGTCTAAGGAAACTCAATCATCACCTCCTAAACCCATGAAAGAAAAGGCTTATCCAGATGAGGTGGTTTCCAAGTGGAGGAAAGATAAATAAAAAAGGAAAGAAGTGGAGCCTCAATCCAGACTGGACCCTACTTAGGCTAAGGCCTTGAAAGAGAAAGAGGCTGATGAATTAGAAAAGAAAGCCAAAGAGAAGAAGTTTAAAAAGAAGAAGTCAGTGGTAGAGATTGTTCAATCTCTTCTGAAGGCCACTGAAGTAGCATCTGAAAATATTCCCATTCTGAAATCCTTTTTGTTTTAAGGTTTTCTTGAATCTCTGGGTGAGAAGACTTCAGAAAATTCTAAATAGAAGAAAGCTGAGAAGGAATTGAGTCTTAGAGTTAAGAAATTTGTGGAAGAAATCCAGCAAGCAGAGAGCTGTTTTGGCTTTGGTGATGTAATAAAACATGTTGAAGACTATCCTGAGAAGGATAGTGCTTCCGAGAAATTTTCACTCTGATATTCCCAAGCTAGATCTTAAAAAATTTATACACCTAGAGTTTATGAGAAGGGTGAGGAGGAAGTGAACAAGACTTTTGAGGAAGAAAGTCACAATCATTACTTTACACAAGTTGTGGATGTTGAAGCTAGAGCAGAGAAGGAGAATATTGATGAAGATGAGATTGTTCAACTTTCAAAAAGTGAGCAAGAATCTCCTGATGAGTAGACCGTTCTGAAAGTTAATAAATGTAAGAAAGTGGTTGTTGAAACTCCAACAAAAGATATTATAAGAAGGAAAGAAGCTGGAGTATCATCCAAAAGGAAGATGATACAGTCATAGGAAGAACCATCTCCAACAAGAATATCATATTCGGAGTCATCTGTATTTGGACATGCCTTTGTTGAACAGTCCCTAAAGAAGCTGGTGGACATCATTTTGATTTTTCCAGTAATAGAATCCAGATGCCAGATGATTCAGTAAAGCATACATCAAAAATCAGTCTCTGTATCCAAGGTGATGGATAGGTGTGCTAAGCTTGAGGATGATCAAAAAAACTTTCTTATCAATTATGATGCTCATAGATTTTCTTGCTAAATGATAACCAAGTGGTATAAGAAAGTTGTTCAAGAGATGGGAGAGCTTGATCAATTCCAAGTAGATGTTAAAGATGCTTTTGATACCAAAGACTCTAAAATCAAGGATCTTAAAAATTCTTTTGAGAAGAAGTTAACTCTTGAGAAGGATGTTCAGATGCAGGAGTTCAACAATCTGAATGGGAAGATAAGTTCTCTTGTCTAGTACTACAGGGAAGAAAAGGATCATCGGATTCAGTTGGAAGAAATGGTTTTACAGCAATATGAAACTCTTAAAGCTCACGAAGTGGCAATGGAGGCTCGATATTCAAGAATCATTGGTTTAGAGAATCAAGTGGAGTAGGACCAAAAAGAAATGATGAATCTGAAGACAATTGTAAAAATTATTATGCCCAAGGAAAAAGAAACAAAATTGACCACTCTGATCTTTTGTTGTACAGTTTTCCTTGTACTAGTTCTTTCCAATATTAATGAAGTTTTGGTTACTTGTCTTTTGGTTGATTGCATGTACTAATATTTCAGGTACTTTATTATCGTTTCCATTCCCTCAATTCTTTTTGAAAATCACAAAGGGGGAGAAGGAAAAAGAATTACTCAAAAGGGGGAGATGTAAGTATCTAAAAGGGAGAAGAAATGTTTCTATGTAAAGAAGAACTAACCCTATGTAAGGGGGATCTTATTTAAAGGTGAGTTTCTCGTTATGAAGTTTTTCATTCTTATGATAATGAAAATCCCATTCTGGAAATCCAGAATACAATCCTTAGAGTTCCAATGCCTAGGGGGAGTTATTTCTATTCACTATCATCCATAAACAAAGGGAGATAACCTTTTATTTCAATGTCTAGAAATTTATTCTAAGATCTAATATTCTTTTTCGTAAGGATGTTTGTGCTTTCCAAAAAGGTGGATATTGTTGAGTCAATAAGGTTTTCCATTTGACATTTCCATTCCTTCTTGTTTTGAAAATCAAAAACACATTATCTTTAAGCAAATATGTTTTTACCCCTTTTTTACTTCTATAAGGAAAATTTCCTTAAGGAAATTTACCTTTTTCTTGTTTTCATTTTTCATAAAAATATTTTTCTTAAGTATAAAAATCATATTCATATCTATATTCTCTGAATCGTATAATACTTAGATATAAAGAATTCTGTTTCAGGATCTGAATTCTCCTTCTGAATTTTGTAATGAATTCTTATTACAAATTATGATGACAAATTCTCATTACGAATTCTGATATAGAATACTCATTACGAATTCTGTGATGAATTCTCATTACGAATTCTGATGAAGAATTATCATTATGAATTTCGATGAAGAATTCTCATTAAGAATTTTGATGACGAATTCTCATTATGAATTCTGATGACGAATTCTGATTATGAATTCTGTGAAGAATTCTCATTAAAAATTATGTGACGAATTCTCATTTCAAATTCTGTGATGAATTCTCATTACGAATTCTATGATTAATTCTCATTACGAATTCTATGATGAATTCTCATTACGAATTATGTGAATAATTATCATTACGAATTCTGTGATGAATTATCATTACGAATTCTGTGACGAATTCTCATTATAAATTCTGTGATGAATTCTCTTTAAAATTCTGTGATGAATTCTCATTACGAATTCTGTGATGAATTCTCACTATGAATTCCGTGTTGAATTCTCATTATGAATTATGATGACGAATTCTCATTACGAATTATAATGAAGAATTATCATTACAAATTCCAGTGCAGAATTCTCATTATGAATTCTGGTTGTGAATTCTTATTATGAATTATGGATACAGACTTTTATGAAATTTGACTCAGAATTCTTCTGATAAACAGAATCCGAATATCCTTGTAATATAGACTCCGAATATAATTTTTGGTTAGACTCCGAACTTTTTACTTACACTCTGATTTGTTAAGTTAGTTATAAAATAATTTTGTGCTTTCAGTCACACATGTTTTGTTATAAAACAATGTCATCCATTCTATTTTTAAATAACGATTGGTTGAGTGACAAGTGTACAGGTCCCTCTGAAATTTACGAAAAATATGACCATTGGAGGAGGGAGCCGACCGTAGCTACCGATCCTATAAATAAGACCTCATTTGAAAGAGCTCAACAAAAAAAGATGTTGATCACTCAAGAGATCACACGCTGTTAAGGTGATTTCTAGAGAGAGATTCTTTTCATGCCTTGTGCGTACTGAACTGCTCGTTCAGATTTCTTCGTGTGACTCCAAATGTTGGTGATTACATTTGAGGGAATCCGGGGATAGGAAGATAGAGGTGTTGACTGCCTGGAAGTTTGCGGGCTTCCTTGCTGAGGAAGGCATAGGTGTCGACTCCTTTGAAGTTTGAGGGCTTCCTTACTGAGGAAGACAGAGGTTCCAACAATATTGAAGTTGAGCGCTTGTGGGGATAGCAAGACAGATACTCCGATCTTTGTATCGATGGCTTACCCGGGTGTGGGTAAGACATACTTTCTTGAAAGTATAAATCAAGGGACCTTTATCCAAGGTTGTTGGATACCCTTCTCTTTGGGTTAAAAGATTTATATCTTATTACATGTTTTTGTTACAAATTTTTCTGCTGCATTTTGTATTGTTATAAAGTATAACTATCTTATACTTCCTTACACTTGTATACTCTGATTCGGTTAAATTCTATACGCTTTAAGGTAGAATCTTATATTGTAAACTTTGGTTAAGTTTAAATTTCCGGATCCATATTTCTGGAACCATTTTTTCATAATCGCATTCCATATTTAAGCAAGTGTATAGAACTAGAAGTTTGTAACTTCATACTTTGTCCCAATCTTTCAATTGGTGTTAGAGGTATTGTGAATTTTCTTAGTTTAACTTTGTTAAACTTAGATCTTTCCTTATTTAAGGAAAATTTTAAAGTGTACAATTCACCCCCTCTTGTATATATTGAGCATCTACATCATTATTTCGATCCTACATACTATTTAAAGTAAAATTAATATTTAATTCACAAATACTAATAAATATGAAAATTTCTCATTCTTTATTTACCTGGGATTTTATATCCTTCCCCCTTTTGAAAATTGCGGCCTCTCAATTTTATTCACTTATCAAATAAATGGGGGTATTTATCCCTTATAGCATTTTCAGATTCCCACATTTCCTCTTCAACCATATGGGTTTTCAACAAAACATTTACCTGATTAATTACTTTATTCCGCAAACACTTTCTCTCTACTGTCAATAATCTGTTCTAGTTGTTCCTCTTAAGAGAGATTATATTCCAACTGAACTACCCCTGGGCTCAAAACATGAGATGGATCTAGAATATAATTTTTCAACATTAAAACATAAAAAACATTTTGTACTTGGGATAAACATGGAGGTAAATTCACTCTATAGGAAACTGATCAAACTTTCCCCAAGATTTCATAAGGTCCAATGAACTTTGGACTGATTTTTCCCTTCTTACCAAAACACATCACACTTTTCAATGGAGAAACTTTGAGAAAGACAAGATCACCTACCTTGAAAGAAAGATCCTTCCTCCGGTTATCTGCATAACTTTTCTGCCTGCTTTGAGTTGTTCTCATGTGGTTCTGAATCACCTAATTTTTTTATGCAATATCTTCTTCCAATTCTGGTCCCTTCGGTTTCCTTTAACCTACTTCATCCAAAAAATATGGTGTTTGAAACTGATTCCCATATAATGCCTCAAATAGATCCATTTATGTACTATAATGAAAACTGTTATTATAAGAAAATTCAACCAAAGAAAGATGTTGGTCCCAACTTCCCTAGGAATCCATTGAACAAGGACATAGCATATCCTCTAAGGTATGAGTTGTTCGTTCTGACTGCCCATCTGATTGAGGATGAAAAGATGAACTAAAATTTAATTCAGCACCCAATGACTTCATAAGGCCTTTAAAAAAGTTATAAGTAAACCATGGATCATGATCAGATACAATGGAGAGGGGAACTCCATGCAACCTGACTATCTCTTCAATATAAAACCGAGAAAGTTCATCTAGAGACAATGTATCTCTAATAGGAATAAAATGAGCAGATTTAGTCAATTGAACAACAATAACCCAGATTGCATTTTTACTTCAAGAAGTCTTTATTAATACCCAAACAAAGTCCATGGATGTATTTTCCCATTTCTACTCTGGCACCGGTAAAGGCTGAAGCATTCATTTCGGTAACTTCATCTCTTCTTTAACTTGTTGACAAGTCAAACAATTCACAGTAAAGTTAGCAATATATCCTTTCATTCTATCCCAACAGTAGTACTCACAATGATCTCTATACAACTTAGTACTTCTAGGTAGAACTGAATTGGAGAACTATGAGCTTTACATAAAAACTTATTTGTCAACCTTTAATCACAAGGCATACATAATCTCTTTCCAAATCTCAAAATACAATAATTATCAAAGTTAAATTCAAGAAACATACCCTTCTGAACCAAATTTACCTTTTTCTCCAACTCAATGTCTTCCATATGCCCTTGCTTAATTCTGTCTGATAGAGATGATTTCACTGACACCAGAAACAAGATAGAGGAATTTCATGCACCAACAACTTCTATGCCAAATGTCATCAAATCAAAAACCAAAGGATCTCATTCTAAACATATCATGGTTAATGAAGAATTACATTTTTGACTCATAGCATCATCCACTATATTTTCCTTTCTTAGATGGTAATGAAATGTGCAATCATAATCCTTGATTAATTCCAGCCGTCTCCTCTATCTCAGGTTCAATTATTTCCGAGTGAATATATACTTCAAACATTTGTGATCAGTATATATTTCACACTTTACCCCATACAAATGATGCCTCTATATTTTTAATGAAAAAACAATATCATCTAATTCCAAATCATGTGTAGGGTAATTTAACTCATGAGATTTCAACTAACGTGAAGTATAAGCATTTAGCTGATTATTCTGCATAAGGACACAACCAATTCCTTTCAATGAAGCATCACTGTAGATAAAAAACTCACCATTTCTGGAAGGCAGTTCAAAACTACAACATTCACCAATTTTCATTTCAATTCCTATAAACAGTCAACACATTCTTTTGTCCAAATGAAAAAAACAACTTTTCGAGTTAAATTAGTCAGTGGTCTTGATAACCATGAGAAATTTTCCACAAACCAATGGTAATAAACTACCAAACCAATAAAACGATGGATCACAATTATATTTGTGGGTCTTGGCCATTCTTCAATAACTTTTGTTTTAACAGGATCTACAATTATTCCATTTTTTGAAACAATGTGACCAAGGAAATAAATTCGTTGTAAACAAAACTCAGACCTGCTGAATTTCACATAAATTCTCTTTTTTTTTGTTTGAAATACAACCCTTAATTAACATTCATGTTCCTCTTTACTTTTGGAATAAAATAAAATATCCTCTATAAACACAACCATCATTTATCACCTGATTCAACTGAGCCTTCACTGCATCAAACTGTTCAATTCTTATTCCGACCGTCTTAGGATGCTGATTTTGGGGGTCATTTCCCTCTTTATGCCTTCCCATCACAAAATTCATGTTTTCTCTATGAAAAACATTCTCAAGAAATAAATATCATAGGTGAAGAAAATGTTAATATGGAAATGCTATATCATTTCAATTTGACCATAAATTAGTTTTTCGACATTAATTAAACAATATTATATCCCATATAGTTGTTTAAACCATCCTCTGAAACCAACTATATGTACCCAGCCATAAAACATTACATAATCATGAATTAAATGGGTAATTCACACTGAGGATCTTTTCAGATTTATAGTTTTATATAATTAAGACATAACTATTACATTACATTTCAAAAATTACAAAGTAGACATTTCTACTCTGTTTCCATTTTTGTCATAAAATTAAAACTCTTGAAAAAAAAGAGTCATGTCTAATTCGATGTTTTAGACATCATGAATTTTCCTTGATCCCATCCTTGACCCTATTCATCATTAAGTCCAATTAAAAACATTTCAAAAAATGGGATGGGCGTAAAAATCTCAACAAGGGTTATAAAACAAATAATGATAACATTAGATCCTTAATTCATACATAACATAATCTGTTTATCATTCCTCATGAAATTATAGGATTTATGAATAACACATAGAAATCATAAATCATAAATGTAACATGTGGCATCCATATCATACTTACGTTGTAGCTTTCACATCTAGGTAGGGAGTTACATTAGGATTACTCATCATAGTATATTTTCTAAATCTATTAGGATAACCATTCACATTTACCTCTATCACATTACCCAATGCATTGGAGAGATATCTCAGGCTCACCCACCCTAGGTTTATCATAGAACCACCTTTATACATATACAATGACCAAGAACCGTAACATATTCATAACACATAAAAAAATCATAAAGGAAAGATAACATTTGCAAATTATAATCAAAATATAATATTTCAAGATATTAACATATCCAATCTATTTACAAAACCATTTAAAACATTTAAATAATATATTTTTGAGTCAAAGTGTCCCATACCACTTTGCCAATTTTAAAGAGATTAACAATTTAAAACATTAATTTCCTTATAATTAAATCCTTAAAACCATTGTCAAAACATGAACATTAATGAGAATTATTTAGAAGATTAAATCTTTAAAACATTTAAAACAATGTTTTAGTTAAAAAGTTTGGTACCACATAAAAAATACATGAATAAAAATAATTAAAGAAATAAATTAAGAAAAACCTATACTATCCCAAGAATAAAGAGATTCATGATATAATCTATCAAAGGGTAGTATATACACCTTATAGGATTAAAAAGGTACACAATATCAATATATGCCTCAAATTAAATGAGATTGAGACATAGTCCCTTATAAAAATTCGGCATCTTAACAGTGTCACATTAAAATTAAAAAAAATTAATGAGATAGAAAATGATCTCTCATCACATGGACACAATATATATTGCAAAAATGATATATAAGAACATATCCCAACATAAGAAAAAGGAAATTAAAATATATATATATATAAAAATAAGTCTTTGAATACAAGAGGATGTTGAAAGGTTCCCTTACCAATGTGGTAACTTACAAAATATACACCACATGAAAGAAGGATCATACAATGAAGATATAAATACCAATAAATTAAATTATATTAAACAATGAATACAATCATGGTCAGTACATACACCACAAAAAAGAAAATAGTGTCAAATATGTCATGAATATCACGGGAATAAAAAGTGATATGAAAACCCATTACTTTGTGTCTAACTTGACCCGTTCATTATTTAATCTCCTAAATAATAAGATGTTCATGTGGTAAAAAGTAAATTATCTCGAAAATGATATTCATGATTTAAATATCATATATATCATATATATATCTAGTATATATGTGTATTTATAATTGTAAATAACATATTGAGGTAAGAAATGAAAAGCACCGTTCATGGAGACGATAAGCTGTATGTACGCATAAATGCTACTTTAATTTCAATTTCATATTTAATGGAATGAAAACATAATGATACATAGACATATTATATTTCTAGTACAATATTATATATAATTTTAGTAACTCCATTCTTTATACATGTTGACACCAGAAGACGCGTCCATTTAATTCACTGAATGCTTCCATATATGATACCAACGCGTAGCTCATTCTGTAAGCTTCTATTTGACTGGTCATGTAGTCCAAATGGAGTTATGGATCAGAAGTTATGGGTGTTCAAAGTTGGGCCACTGGAAAAGGCCATCCAGGACAATTTTGGGGCAAAATATGGATTTGCGTGTAAAAATGGAATCTTGCGCATAAAATGGATTTGCGTGGAAAATTGGAATCGAATTTTACGTGCACCGACCTTCAAGGATTCGCCTATAAATACAAGTGCACCCCCTACTTCCCCATAGGGGCCCTAGAGGGTGGATACCGCTCCAATTCGCGTATGTCCCAATTATCCATGCCTGCGTGTAAAACCCCCCTCTTGTGCGTAAATCATCACTTTTGCACCCAAAAGCGGCAACCTGTCCAGTTTTGTGCGAAAAACATTATTTTTTCATGCAAAAATTCAATTGTGAACAATTTTTCGCGTGCCAGTGCGGCGCTTGTCCAATTACATGCACACATTCCCTATTGCGCGTAAAGATCCCCTATTGCACGCAATTCCATCCCTATTGTGCGGACAATCCCCCTATTGCACACACTTCTCCCCTATTGTGCACACACCTCCCCTATTGCGTGAAATGCTTCCCTCACGCGTGAAAAATACATCCCTATTACCCGCCAACCTTCCATATTACATGAAACAGTTCCACGATGCCCAATATTTCACGCACATGTGCCGCACAGTGCAACATTTCACACAGTCTATCCTGCATGTAGCACATTTTACGTGAAATAGTATACATGCCTGCACCCGCTGGTCCATACCGCGAGGCTTGCGCCCCACACCCCCACTCAGGCTAAGTACCAGGTTGCGGTCCCCACCCTCAAGGCCGGTCCCTCCGCTACCTTCACTAACCCCTATAAAAAATAGAGAGTCACACTGCAAAGTTTTCGGGTCGGGACGCCGACATTTTCCATTTCACCCTTATGCACACCCACCATCCACCTATAGAATACAATAATTTGAGTTACTACTCTTCAAACCATGAAACACCTTGAGTCGACATATTAATCTTGGTTCATTTCCCATGTCATGAGTTGAGATTCTCATTATCAATTCCCTGAGTATCTTGAGTTGAACCATTCCTCAAGTAACTCATCCAAACCCTATCACCTGACTCCTATGTCCAGATCCACCAGAAAGGTCCGGTCTTACGTAAGTGCCAACACCATCCATTTCTAGGTGCCTTATGCCTAATAGTCCTCTCGACATGAGTATAAACTGTAGTACTCCCTATGTGACAAACTTAGGACGCCTCTTGATCTAAATGAGAGATGCCTTAGTCTCCAAGCATAATATACTAACAGTCTTATCTATATGGATATAAACTGTAGTTTACCCTATGTTCCAATCATAGGATGCCTCTTTCTCTAAATAAGAGATGCCCTATTCTCTAACCATAAGATGCCAAAAGTCCTCTCTACATGAATATAAACTGTAGTATTCCCTATTATTCACTAATAGGATGTATCTTGTTCCAAATAAGAGATGCCTTATGGGTTAAGAATAAGATGATTCATGCCATGATTACAGTGGCGTAATTTCAAGAGTGTTTCAAACCATTTTATAATTCCATCACCCCACCTCATTCTTTGCGTGTCCATCATTTGGATTATTATCCTCATTTATGTCTTAAGGTACACCCTAATGGCCTGGTCCCATGCCGCACCTGCTCACCTACCGTCCTGGGCCAACGACCCGTAAGACTTTGGAAAACACTTCGAGTCTGGTCCTGTGTTACAAGCATGGTCAATAGTCAACCCTCATTTTTTTATCCTTGTTTTAGGATAACACAATATGGATGTTGTGTTTCAAACACTGTCGAATGTTATCCTCCATCATCATGCCACCCTCACTGTGTTCCGAATTTCGGACATGTGATTCACATTTTTTATCTCCCTTTGTTCAGACTGATTCCAACACCCTTGGCGTTATCCCGCTTGTGCATTAGCACATAAGCGTGGACCTCAATTATATTCCTCAACCCACTAGTGAGTTGGGGTGCCCCCATGGCCAGACATGAGGAAGACATTATGAGAATATTCCTTGTGTAAGCCCCATTCACCATTGCTGATCCATAGCGGCACTCGGGAGAATTCCTTGCATAAGACCCATTCTCCATTGTAGCTCTATAGTGTCACCCGAGCAGCTTCCATCTGTATTCCCCATCACCCAGGCACGCTAAAGGCTATTTCTTCTTCACATATCCATGAAAATGTGGACCCCCCAATAGATCACTCCACAACACCCCATCACAATGGCATTTCTGATGCATTCCCTCCACCAAGGGGTGTGAGGTATCGATTATGTAAGTCCTAAGGGGTGCGGAGTGAACCACCTTCTTCTGAGCTGCAGAACGTTAAACTTCCAAGCCCCATATTCCTCAACACATGACATTAAACTATGATCTCTCCTTCTGCGTCATATGGGGGTGCCCTATCTCGGACATTCTCTATGCCCACTGGTCTCCACGGGAGTGAAATCAATCCTCACAAGGAAGGAGATCTTATTTATTGGAGTGGAGTCTGTCCCTAGGTAAATGGAATCCACCTTGGTGTAAGACTATAACATATCTTTCAGGAGGTAGTACCCCTACTCCTCTATTCTTCTACACCAAAGGCCAAGAGGTGAGAGGGGAACAATGGACTACGATACCATGTCCCTCTCCCATTGGGATTTGTCGCCACCCGGGCCTCCATCCTGGAGTGAGTCCCAATCCTTTTCTCCCTGGGCCACTAACTACGTGTAGTCCCCATTCCACTTCCCAAGGATGCACGTTTCATGATGTGATCGTCAGGTCTTTGCTGCATCTTGATTCTCACACCAAGCATGACTCACATGGGCTTAGAGTAAGCATCGACCATGACATCTTCTCTGGGAAACCTATAGTGTAAGCCCCACAGACCCATCCCGAACTATGTGGACCTTGATCCATGCCAAGGAGAGGTACGTATGAAGCCTCCCTGAGGTTCAAGCCTAGCAAACTGGGCAGCCTAGAGTGTATGCCCCATACACCAATCCCAAACTACATGGAATTTGATCCTTGCCAAGGAGAGGTACGTAGGAAGCCTCCCAGAGGTTCAAGCCCAACCCCCAGTCGTTCCACCCATCTTCGAGTCGGTTCACCCCACCCCATCCCAAACAATGTGGGCTTTGATCCTATCATGGCATGGTATGTAGGAAGCCTCCCTGAGGTTCAAACACAACACCCGGTCATTCCGACCATCTTCACGTCAGATCACCACACCAATCCCGAACTACGTGGAATTTGATCCTTTCCAAGGTGAGGTACATAAAAAGTGTTCCTGAAGTTCAAACCCAACAACCGATCATTCCAACCATCCTCACATCAGTTCACCACACCAATCCCGAAATACGTGGACTTTGATCCTTTCCAAGGCAAGGTACGTAGGAAGCCTCCCTTCCTTTCAAGCCCAATACCCGGTTGTTTCGACCATCTTCACGTCGGTTCACAGCACCCCATCCCAAACTATTTGTAATTTGATCCTTTCCATGGAGAAGAACGTATGAAGCATCCCTGAGGTTCAATCCCAACACCTGGTCATTTCCACCGTCTTCACGTCGGTTCACCACACCAATCCCAAACTACATGGACTTTGATCCTTGTCACTGCGAGGTACGTAGGAAGCCTCCTGGAGGTTCAAGAACAACACCCTGGGAAACCTAGAGTGTAAGCCCCACACACCAATACCGAACTATGAGGTCTTTGGTCCTTTCCAAGGTGAGGTACGTAAGAAGCCTCCCTGAGGTTCAATCCCAACACCCTGTCGTTCCAAACATCTTCACGTTGGTTCACCACACCAATCGTGAACTATGTGGACTCTGATTCTTTCCAAGGTAGGGTACATAGGAAGCCTCCCTAAGGTTCAATCCCAACACCCAGTAGTTCCGACCATCTTCACGTTGGTTTACAACACCCCATCCCGAACTATGTGGACTTTGATCCCTGCCAAGGCGAGGTATATAGGAACCCTCCTTGATGCTCAAGACAAACACTCAGTCATTCCGACCATGTTCACGTCGGTTCACCACACCCCATCCCAAACTACATGGACATTGATCGTTCCAAAGGCGGGATACGTAGGAAGCATCCCAGAGTTTCAATCCCAACACCCAGTTGTTCCGACCATCTTCACGTAGGTTTACCACACCAATCCCAAACTACTTGGACTTTGATCCTTTCCAAGGTAAGGAATGTAGGAAGACTTCTTAAGGTTCAATCCCAACACCCATTGGTCTCGAACAATTCACATTAGTACACCCCGATCCTACAGAACGCTAAACTATATGCCCATTTTGTGCCCCATATAGCAGTAATCCATTTTGATCTCCAACTAAACGATAAGCCATTGTGAACCACGCACAACGGTAAGCCATTCTGATACCCTATTCAATGATATTCCGTTGTGAACCTGATGTAGCAGTAAGCCATTGTGATCCCCACCCAACGATAAGTCATCTTTGTCACCTCTGTTGGGACCCATATCTTTGGTTCGTCCTAGTGGTGCCAGACCAGCCTTGGGCGGCTAACCTCACATGAGCCCCATAATATTATCGGATCACTGTCCTCTGTGCACACCCCGATCATGTACCCCATCTCGAACTACGCGAACATTGATTCCCTGCCACAAGGATACGTTGGAGGTCACTTCAAGACTCAAGACCAACATCACCGTCATCCTTGAGGCGACACCACCTCATTCACCATCCACTTCATTTGTCCATCCATTATGCACCATGATTCTTACCCGGGCCACCACATCCCAGTGAGATCATGCCAGTTCACCACTTCACTGCTCCTAGAAGTATCCGGGTAAGTAACCAAACATTAGTCCCGACATCAGTGTTCCCTCCAATGGTCACACCTATCTGATCCACTCTAGTCAGTGTTCTGATCAATCTGATCCATCTTCGCTAGACATTACACTTGCGGCATACCCTATGTTAAACATGGGAAGATGAGGAAAACCCAAGAGATATGCCCATGGAATATAATTCCCCACATACGATGTGAGATTCCATGGGCTTATGCGCCCTCGAGAAGCCCTATAATAAGGGGAAGAAACCCAGACATGCCAGTGTTCAAGCATCCAGAGACACCAGTGATGTCCAACGTGAGTACTCCCCCAACCGAAGGTTGCTGCCCTGGTTGGACCCCTTGAAATGCCCTGACAGAAGTAGTGTAATTAACTGACATCCATGAAGATATGGAACTAGGAAGAGTTTCACGAACAACATCTTAAGTCTATAAGAGAGACCTGGACTAGGTGTCGAGTTTCGAGGAGGAATCCACAGAAGGAAGAACCAACCTCCCATCATCCCATCTCGATCAAGGAGGAAACATCCCTAAACAAGCGATGGATGGTTCCCGCCATTGGAAAGTGGGAATGTGAGGCAACAAACAACCTCTCATCCTCCAACAGACGGATTCACGCATACCACGATTAAAGCATCAAAAACAATATGTTCCATGTATAGCATGAAGGAGTCATATCACTTTGAGGGGGCGGTAGTCCGCACTTCCTCAAATGAAATTATCGCATTTACCCATTATAGAAACCATAAAGGTATTATATAAATGAAAAATACCGAAGCATAGAGACAATATAAATATAATATATATAACATATAAATACAGTGGAATCTTAATGTCCACCATAAGAGGCGGCTGGAGATAATTGAACAATCATCATTTCGTGAGGAAGTAGGTCACCATCCACAGAAACAACAGGTTCCTTACCAATTAGATGGAGGTGTGTGTAAGTGTAGTCATATTACTTATCATAAAAACAACCTAGTATATTGAGTATAATTGTGGTGTTATAAAATAAGGAATAAAAAGTGTTTAGGGGGTTGGAGAAGTAAAATAAAAGAAAAGAACATTAGAGAAGATGTTACCTTCAAATTGGGTAACTCCCTTTGGTTTGAACCAAAATGATTTATTGATGTGCCTTCTACCTAAGGGAAGGATTCTAGAAGGAATATAGGTATGTAGGGAGATTAATTTGGAATAAGTTGGATGAGACAACTGGTTTAAGATTTTTGAGTAATGGGTTAGAGTTTGGGGATTTTTATAAGGGGGAGGAGGGGCTATTTTTGAATGTTGGACAAAACTATTTTATTATATAATGATTTTTGGTTTATAAGGGTCCAAAACGTATTAATTTAAAATATGAGATGACTCTTGTTAGAAATAAAATCATCCAATCAGAATTGGACAGGTTTTGGATATTTTTTTAATCTTTATAATCTTATTTATTTAAATCATTTATTAATAATGTAATCACTACATCACTATTGTGTCATAAATAATTTTATTTATTTGATGTTTAAAAATTACATAAAAATAACTTGATATTTTCATATTTTAATATTTCAAATGAATATTTATAGTTTAAGAGATAACTTATATAAATCCATGTAAAAATAGAATTACAAAAAGATATATGTTTATGTCATTTTTTCATTACTTTAAATTAAATAATATAAAGTGTCATTATCACTCTTAAGTGGCTCCATGGGGTCCCAAAATAGACCCAAGTATTCCCAGGGTTGGAAATGTATCAACAAATAGTATTAGAACACATTTTAGGATAATTTAATGTTATTATAATATTATTTTTACATTGAATTACCCTATTTATTTTTAACCACGATAAATAAAAGTCCAAAGTTACTATTCAACAAAAATTATTTCATCTTATTGAACCAAATGATACATACTAATAAAAAACATGTATGTTGGATTTTCAAAATTCAATTCATAGAAGTGCTAAAAATTCATTTAAATGATGTAGTCGGTTTTTAACTACTACTCAGTGTTTTCACTATTCATCAAAAATTGAATGTTTTAAGGAAATACCAAAAAATCAGCCTAATATATGTTTGATATTTCGAATTCAAAAAATGATGTCTATTTTACCAAATTCAACACATAAATGTTTCATAATTAAATTTAAAATTAATTCCCGTTTTCAAAACAAAAAAGTGTGTTTTTAAGAAATAATAACTATCAAAAGATTGAAACTTTTTTATGTCCAATTTCAAAGTGATATTATTTCCAATGACCAAAATATAATCTAATTAAAATTTAAAACCAATTAAAAATATAATCTATCCATATAAATAAATTAGATTAAAAGCCAGTTTTGAATTAAAATACATTAATTTTCACTATTCATTAAAAAATTAATTTTATTAGAAAAATAAAAAAATTTACCCAAAGTAAATTTGGTTGTTCAAATTCTGAAAAATAATTTTATTTTTTAAAATATAAAATTTAATATTGAATGAAAAACTATATTTAAAAAGGGTTCTCCATTAAAAGGTGGTAAATCAACCTTTTAATGAATATTAGAGTATTTATGCATAAAATAATATTCATTCTTATTTTATGCCACTAAAATTTATTGGATAAATGTAGAAACATTTGACAAACATGTATAATCATTTTTTAGTTATTTTTGTTCATTCCTGCCAATACAATGGCTAGGCGTTAACTACCATCTAAAATAATATTATATTCTTATTTTTCTGTATGACCCAACATTGTGTGCAACATAAGATTTCAATGAAACCCGTTGTTGCATATCAGGTATGACATCGAACATAGCATCCCATTTAAAGTATGTTTAATATTTAATTCACAAATATTAGTAAATATGAAAATGTCTCATTCTATATTTACTTGGAAAGTTACATATATGATATAAATTATTAAAATTAGGTTATTTACTAAATAGAATTGAAACTATGGTTTTCAATAAAACCGCAATACTTAATTAATTTTATTTCTACAGAGGTCCTTCATTGGTATAAGAATTATCCTTCAAATCATTTTCATGAATCGTAATCATAGATCCTTATTTTCAATTTAAAACACCTTAGGTTTAACCTTGATTATTCATTGTTCAAATCCGTTCAAAAGATTCTTAATGGATTATAGAGAACACATGTATTATCTTAAGCATATCCCCTAGGATTGTCATATCAGGTGCATAGTAAGGCCCATTTTTGTGTACCATATTACCCCGAGTCAAGCCCAAAAAACCTTGTTGGAGTTATTACACCTAGGTATATCTGTGCTATAACCAAATAAACTTGTAGTATATAGACACAAGAATATTTCTAGGAATACCCACATAATATATAATTTAACAAAATTATATGGTTTTCATTTATACTTATCCTGAAATTCTACCTTAGGGTTATGTTCTCAAATATAGTTTTTCCTAAATATTGTTCCCATGTATTTTACTAAACAAACATAGATAAAAACTATAGTGACCCAGCTCTAGACAACATGGAGTTGGTGTCTGATATTAACTAAATTTTCATGATTACAAAGTTTCGGGTGCCTAAAAACCGATCAGTTTATTAGTTTTGGTAAACCAGATAAATAAAAAAGTATTTAATTAAAAAATAATACACTAAATACAACATACTTTTTTCATTCTCCCTAGATAAATAAGTTCTAGGATAACTCTATTCCATCTATTAAATCCATTCATTTCATTAAAAGTACACTTCTTGGATTCATGGGGAATCAAACATAATAAGGGTGAGCTCAAATTCTATGTATGGGATGAATATAGAGGATTAAATAATGAATTAATGTGAATAGTAAATATTGAAAGGAAAATAAATAAATAGACATTCCATTAAATCAAAAAAAAAATTAGAAGTGCATAAGTAAAATGGAATGATAATATTAAGAAATAAATTCCATTCAAATAACCAGAGAACGAAAAATAAATATGGAAATGTAAGAAGCTGAAATAAAATACATTTAATCAATGAACTAAAAATAAAATGTATCCATAGATATGTAGATGAAAAATCTCATGGATGAATAATAATTTAATCTAATATAAAGTATAATTCTTAGTTATTGAATTCCATGATTCCCACATACATAGAACTAGTACCTTCAATAGACAGTTTACCTACACCAATTTTAAAAACTAATTCATCCCATGAGACTACCGTTGAATCGAGGGTATTTCATTAATCGGTCCACAATTCACATATATTTCCATAAATGGTCTCTAACCCGTGCATTGCATGTCCAAATAATACTCATATATAAAATAAAAAATATGCCTTTTTCAAATATCCATATTGAATAAGGTATAAAGATTTATCAATATTTTATCAAATAACCAAATAAATTTCGAAGTAGACACCGTATGTAAAATGGTATATGGTTAATAAAATGGTAATATCCAAGGTAAATGAAATGAGTAATTTATGGAAAATTTATTATCCAATGATAATAGGACATCAAATATTTCATGGTGATTAAAATAAATCAATTGATTTAAGCAGGTACTATAGCAATCCGGGTATTGTAGCAGTACTATTCACCAAGGGGCTATTTGGTCCAAAAAAATGGGCTTTCAAGCCTTGTATTTAGGCTGGCATTGGGCATTCGGGCTATGTAATGGGTCTCTCTCTACCCAGTCTAAAGAGGTCTTTGCTTTAAATAATAAAATGAACCGTCGGCCCCAACCTTTAAAAAAAAGTGATTTAATGTGAATACTATCCGTGGAAAAATCAAACATAAACCATCATAAAAAATTCTAAGGATGAATCAATACAACATTCCCTAAAGTAGAGTAAAATAAAGGGTTGTTGTATTTGATGAAATAAAATAATATCATTTAAAAATATTTTTTAGAAAAATATCCTTTCCTTTTGAAAAATCATTTGAAATTTTTTTTCATTGAAAATAAATTTTCTAAAAACATTGGGAATGATGATTCAAAGAAATTATGGCAAACAAATCTATACATGTTGTACGAGATAGAAATATTATTTCTTTTGTACAAAAAAAGGTTAGAAAATGAAACATTAGGAAAGTGAAAAGAATATTACATTTAAAACATTGGTAAATGTAAAAAAGGGTAAAAAAGTCTTTAGATAATATTTTTAAAAACATTTTTGAAAACATTTTAATAAAACATTGTTTTTAGAATAAAATCGGTTCTCTAACTAGAGAGAGATATGAAGTCGTGTTCTCTAAAAAAAATTCCAAAAACATATCAGTACCAAAGAGAATAAAATTTATACTAACACATTAAATTTTCATTAACAACTAGAGAATAATTAAAGGGTTTTTTGGAAAATGGTTATATAATTTCCTCCAATGGAAATTCCATTAAAAGATCATTAGGATTAGTCTTGAGGAAATTAATCTTTAAACATTCTAGGCTTTCCCATACCATATTGAACCATTTTTAAATCATAAAACTCATTAAGGAATAATATTAAGTGAAATTATAAAATCCCATGAAGGTAAATTTATTCATTGTATAATATATAAAAATAGTGAGTAGGTATACCACACAAAATAAAAAAGTAGTGAATACAACATTTATCTCTTAAATGTAAAAAATGAGATGGAAATCCATTACTAATGTAGTAAAAAATGGTTTTAAAAACACAATGTTGATAATAATTAAATAAAACATTCAAATAACATGAATATAAAATAATTCATGATATTATATGTCATTGTCTTTGTATTTACACAATATATAAGAAATTAGGAGTACAACAATTAAGTATTCCTCAGATAATGAAAATGAGTCAAGAAACAATTACCCTATATTTCCTTCTAAGTGAACGTCCATTAACCTAATTTATAATAATATTAGGTTAGTTTTATAAATTTTTCAGAACCCTTTTCAGGTTTATAATTAATTTTATTTCACTTGTAACTATGTTGTATATAATTACTTAAACAATTATGTTTACGTCGATTGTTTTGATCAAATTCGGTTAACATTCCAAAAATACTATAATTCATCATATATGTAAAAAGTATCATTATATAACAACTAAATAATAAATAAAATTACATAATTTTCATATTTATTCATAAATTATACTTAATAAATCAATCATTACATATGGTTATGAAAAATTAGCCAATATTACAATCATAGAGATGGTAGGCCATATGTACGCATGAGTAACATTCCCATTTTTAAATGATTGTTTTTTAAATAATGTAAGTAATAGAATATTTTAATTAATAACAATTATATAATAAATAACAATTTATTTAATCATATATTTTTATATATAGTATTCTGTGATGTAAAAGGATTCACATCTTCTCGAGGAGGTGCTTGTAATGTCCCAGGCCCTCCTGGCCCATTACTTTGCCAAAATGATGCTCCACCAGAATAGTGGCAACGTGACTATGGCACCGGTCACAGTGGCACCGTGATAGTGGCACTGGTCATGGTGGAACTGTGATGGTGGCACCGTGTCCTCACCCAACCCTCTGTTTTCCTTTTTCTAGTCCCGCTCCCGCAACGTATATTTTGATGTAAAGATGATTTAATACCCCTTTTAAAGCCCATAATTAAAGCCTAAAAACCCTGAGAAACCTCCCTGATGATGGATATTAAATAAAAACTTAATACAATCATGCGTAGTCGCCCAAACCACATGGGAAACCACGATCTGACTTTCCAAGTGTTCAAAATCCCCATATCCCGTAACAACTGGATTTTATCTATATATCGTAGAGGATGTTCTTCTTCAAATTCTTCTTTCTAGCCAGATTCCTTCTTCTTCCTGGTGCGCCTGGAGTTCCTCTCTTCCCGTGGCTTGTGGTGTGCCTCTGATGGAGTTTTCTGCACCTCTTGGAGTCCATAGAATTCCTCCCCTGCAAGCCATGCATCCCCTGTTCTTGGCACTTAGACAAAAACTTCGATCCTTGATCAATCAGGTAGGGTTTTTCTTTCGTCTCTCCTTTCTGTGAATCATGCGGGGTGGGTATGTTTTTTTCTCTATGGGAATTGATGAAACCAAAATTAATGATGATAATGAATGGACCTTTAAAGGATGAAATGGGGGTTTGATCGATGTTCTGCTGTGCTCTTTTATGTTGATATGTGTTTTGAATTGAGTGGGCCTATGTTCACTGAAAATCATGGTCGTTGGTTGTCTTTCCATATGAACTAATGAACCATGTCTTCTGTGATGATTACATGACTTAACATGGAAATTGGTTAATCACATAATCTCAGAAGGTTAAATGGATGTTCAGTAAAATAAGAATACCTATGTGATCACCCCGATTAACAAACAGAGAGACGAACCTAAGGAATGATGTTTTGAACCAGGAAGTTTCTCCCTATGATTTGGTAGTTTGTGTGTTGTACTGTTTAATGTTTGTGGAAGGTGTGGATAAAGATGGGATCCTCTGTTATGGCGTGGTTGTAGGTTGTGAATTTGAAGCTGTGTGGTTGTTATGCTGTCTCAAGAATTCGTGTGGGATCCTCTATAGTGAGAAATCGTTGGTTCCTGGTTTTGGGGACATGGGGCTGGGTGTCGAGGTTTTATATGGTTTTAGTATTTTGAGGGATCTCACTGACCCCTTTTATTGTAGTGACCCTACAAGGGAACCAGGTGTGAATGCTTAAATTAGCGTTTGGTTGTATCTCCTTCCCTGGCTTTTGGTGGTGCCTGTTAGTTGCCCAGTAGTGTTGAGTTCACCTAAACGGGGCCACTTGAACATGAAAATAAGAACGGTTAAATGGGGAATTGGTTTTGGGGATGAGTTGTGACTTTGACGTTAGTGATGTGCTTCTCTTATATTGAATGAATCATAACGAGGGTGTTTTTGCTTAGTCTATGGAGCCCCTAGGTTGGGATGAGTTCCTATTACCTATACATATATTTTATTTGGTATGTTTATTATTCTCACCCCACCCAAGTTGAGCACTAAGTGCCGAACACCCCCATTTCATGGGTGATGGAGTTTTTCCCAACACTCCTATGAGTGGCTGTTTATTAGCTCGTTTTCTGGTCCCTTTCCCGAATAGCCCAAGACTCTTCGGGCAGGCTGTGATGGCCTAAAGTCCATTATTAGCCCATGAATCTTCGGGAAGTGTAGTGTGGTGGTTGGCCCAGGTGTTTGCGGGTAGGTTGTTTTCCAAGTGTCTTCGGGATGTGGCCCAGGTGTCTTTGGGCGTGAGAGTAGCTTTCTAGACCAGGTGTCTTTGGGTGTGGTAGTAGTTGTTCTAGCATAGGTGTTTACATGCGTGGTTACACGTGGCGTTTTTGGCCCAGGTGTCTGTGGGCGGGATGCGTTGTTGTGGCCCAAGTTTTTGCTGGTGGGGTTTAGGCAGTGGGACTAGGGTGAGGTTATGGCCTAGGTGTGTGCAGGTGGGTTTTGGCAATGGGACTGCAAGGAGAACAGAAGGATTGGTTCGATGTGTAGGATGTCTTCAATAACCAGTGGGAAAGTGGCGCGGGGTACCCAAATATTGATGTGCTATTACTATACATTACTTGACTTGCGTTATTTGGGGAGTGTGCCTTGGTGAGACTTGGATGGTTAGTTTTCCTTGCTAGGTGCTTTGGTTTTTATTTTCTCACAAGGCATTAGAATGCCTCTCCACTTGTGCACGACAGTCTTTGGTTTTCGCTACTAAGTGTACTTGTATGCTCACCCAACGTATATAAACCTGTTTTCAGGTTTCCCGGTGGACTTCAGGGATCGTGCTGGACCGTACTAGCTCGGACCTTGGGGTAGTTGCTGTTGTCGTTTTCCTTTTTCATGGTACTTTTCCTTAGGAGTTTTGTGGCTTGTATCATTTAATATTGAACATGCATATGGGAATGGGTTACTTTTGGATTTACCTTTACTTTTAGCTTTATTATTGTTGGGGTTTCTATCTTATCTCTCGATTCTATTTAAATTGAAAGGGTAATGACTTCCATCTTATGTGTGATTCCATAACCTTGGTTCTAGTCGCCACTATTGTACCTATTGAAGGAAGGTCTCAGGGGTCATTATCTCTCCTTCAACTTAAAGAAGGATGGGTCTCTCAATTTGCTATCCCTTCCCTCCTTTTGGTGAAGTAGGGTTTTGACAGTGGTAGTCCACATTTCAAAAAACAATGTTATCTATTCTAGAATGTGTGGAAGGGTAATAAATAAAATGATATGTATATATAGTATTTATAAAAATTTGATCATGTATTGAATATAATATAAAGGGTTTTTTATGTCTCATATTTTCAATTATAACCATTATTTATATATTTCATGTATCGCGTGAATGAATCACATCGCTTTGTAGAGGCTGTGGTCCAAACTTCCTCAAATGATGTTATCATATTAACATAAAATGGAATGTATTAAATGTATATGTTATAAATGGTTTAAAGATGAATAAATACAAAATTAATATCATATATAACATATATAAACATATTTTCCATCATAATGGCCACCATGAGAGGTGGTATGGAGAATTTAACAATCACTGTTTCTGGAGGCAATAGTTTTTCATACATAGAAATGTTATTTTCATTTCCCAATAGATGGAGGTCTGTGTAAGTGCAGGTCAAAATAATTTCATTATAGCATAATAATATATTATATATACATTTTTTTACATAAACATATTATAAAAATAGTATAGGAAGTGGATAAAGGAAATGAAACTAAAAATATTGAGTGAAGATGTTACCTCTTAATCGGGTAACAACTTTTGGTTTGAACAAAAATCATCAATAAATTTATTTCATCCATAAGTGAGGATTATAGGTATATGGGAGGGATTTTGGGAGACTATTTTGGTAGATCATGGAAGATCTAAGTGGTTTTAGAGTTGTGAGTAATGGGTAGAGGTGGTGGCCTTTTATAGGGAAGAAAACAGCTTCATTTGGATTTTTTGGAAAGAAGTTATGTTTGCACATGTTATTACCTAATAAAAGTAATAAAAAACCAAAAATAATAATTAAAGGATGGTTAATTTATTAGATATTTTCATCCAATGGGTGATGGGAAAGTGGATAGTTCATTTGCGCACTTAAATTAACGGATTCGACCATTATTAAGATTGTTTTTTCCATAATAATTTAAATTAATTTTAATCACTTTAACTAAAAATTTTGGTCAAAAACAATGTTGGAAATATTTGAAATTTTTAATTATTATAATTCCAAATATGGAATCCATTTAGAAAAATTTGAATCACAGATGTGGTAGAAATTAAATTAACATTAATCCCATAGATGACATGACAATGCATGTTCTTAATGAAAAAATGTCTGAAAGATGGCTATGTTTTTATAGTCAATTTCAAAGTGAAATTGATTAAAATTACATAAATTGGATTAATTGATAAAAATAATAACAAATTAAACTTTAAAAACAATTAAAATTAAAATTTATCTTTATAAATAAATTACCTTAAAAAGTAGTTTTTAAGTAAAATTCATTATTTCTAACTATTTGATAAAAAATGTAATGTCTTAAAAAAATATTAAAATTACACCTTAAACTAATTATTATGATTTTAATTCAAATATTATTTTTATTTGGAAATAATAGTTAAATTAAATTACGAAAATTAAAATTTAATATTGGTTATCAATTAAAAGTCGGTAAAATTGACTTAATAAAAATATAGGTTTTCATGCATGTAATAGGGTTTATTCTTATCTTATGAACATGAAACCTAATATATGAAAATAAAAAAATATTTTATTTAATATAGAAACTTTATATTTCCTCAAAATAATTGTCTAATTTTAATTACATTAATTTATTTTGGAAAACAGCTTTGTGAGCATAGAAATGGTTTTATATAAAAACATTCTAGTTTTATTCAATTGGTTACTATAATCATTAATAATTAATTCTTAACCTATGAATTAATATTTTATTTTTAAAAAAGATATATTTTATTAAGTTAGTTTATAAAATTTAAAATTTCTTGTTTAAATCTTATTATAATAATATTTAAATAATATATCACTGTTGGCTGAAACTCAGTCTGGCGTATAATGCAAGCTTTCAAAGATGGTCTCTCTTGCGTGTAATGTATGCTAACTCGGTTTTTCCAGCATTGAACTATATATAACATAGTTTAAATATATAATAATTTATAATGATATTATATTACCTGGGACACTTGATGACGTGTGTTATACATGCTATCAAATACAAGGTTTTTATTTTATTTTTTCCAGGCGTCATAGAACTAAAGAATGGAAAAAAAATTATTCACCTTTATGGAATATTTAATAAAAAAAATATATCATATATATCCATTAAATATGACCTTATAAGTTTCCATGTAATGAATAATTGATAGACGAATCACATAAATTCTAGGAGGTGGTAGTCTACACAAACACAAGAGTGACATTATCATTTTCAAACATATTGGATGTTGAGAAGGTAGATTTGATATTACTAATAAACAGGAATATTTATTTCAAAAATATGAGGTAGTGTAATTAAACCCATCACAATTACCATCCATGAATTTTATTGATGAAAAAATAACTGTATCACAATATGGAAGCGATAGTCAACACGTATACATGAGAAACACTTTCACTACACGTATACATGATTAATTATTCTTTAATATGCCTCTGTTATTTCATTTCATAAAGACACATTGATGTGTATTTGGATAATTTAATCACCTATAAATAATTAATATGTGATTTGGGAAGATACTTTTTTAGGTTTTGGTCATTATAAATGGATCAATGTGGTGTAAATTAATGAAATGAGGAGGTGTCCATTTATAAGTGGGGGATTGGAGGTAATTGAAATTTCATAAAAGAATAAAACACAATAATGTAATTATTAAGAAAAATTCTTCAAAATGAACATATATTCTAATTTTGGATAGTAATAGGTCAAAATAATTCTATAAAATAGGATTTATAATTGTTTAATTGGCAAACATACCCTTATATTTTTATTTACTACCCTATTAAACCCGTTTTAACCTTAATTGCATTGATTTTTTTTATTATTCATTAGGACAAAAAATTAAAGATAAATATTTAAAAAATATTATTCTCATGATTTAAAAAATTTAATAACTTTTAATTATTATATTCATGGATTTGGATTAATTAAATTTAATAACAATCCTTAAAATGGGATGAGATGCAGTTTTCAAAATAAATAGTTTTCTAAAGTATAGAAATATTTACACAAAAATCAAATATAAAATAAGTATAAATGATTTTAATTATATTATTAATAATATAAATGATCTAATATAACTATTAAAACCATTTAAATAAAACCTTTTCATTTTAAATATATTAACTGAAATGATAGTTTTCAATAAAAATCAATATTTCTCCACTATTCATCAAAAATCCATTATTTTCATAAAATTATAAAAACACAGGTCTATGATAATTATGACATGAAGTTTTAAAAAATTATGTTAAATTTTTAAAATATATTTTTGAAATGTGTAATAAATTAATTATATTATTTACACATAGAAATAAATAAAAACCACTTTGTGGGAAAATTGTTTTTCTAAATAAAATAAATTTTTTTCTAAGAGGTATGTCATTATTTATCAATATATTTTATTTATATAAAACATTGTTACACAATTTTGAATATTTTTTTATTCCTATTGACTTTTCCATTTTAAAAACTATTTTTAATGGTACACTATATTAGTTTCCATTTAGATTAGAGTTTTCATGTATCACTAGAATTCAATGAAATTAAATTTATTTGATGTGAAATATATCATAAAATGTCAGGTTGTTACATTTTACCCCTATAAATTTTATTTCACCCTATAATTCCATAACTTAAATAAAAAATTGAGGATATCTCAATTTCATCACATCCTCGTGTTACCAGGTAGATATTTGAATTTCTAATTCCTTTAGATAACATTAACTTGTTATGTAAACTTGTTTAAAAGAACTTTATATATATGATCCATGATTCAAAATTGTTTTTTATTTTTTATAGATAGTTATAAAATTTAATTACCTCTGAGTTCAGTACATGTACATGATCAGATATGTACATCCTTATTAGAGGTGAATTGAACACATCATGAATTTGTGATAGGTTGGGTGTATGGGATAAGTGATAAGATTCCATCCCTACATGACCTATATTCCTATAGTTTCTAATATACCTATAGATAAACATTAAATTATTTATATATCTCATAAAACTTTTCAATGGATAAAGTTTTATGAATACCATCTAACCATCTTCAAATTCTTAATTTCACTCATGATTGTCAGAATAACTTCTTTGTTAAATATGAGATTCAATAACATGTTTTTGAATTGATCTAAATTTATATTTCATTTCCTCAACTATATTAGGTTCCAATAACTTTATTTATCCACCTTCATATCAACACATTGGTGTTCAACACTTATTTCCATATAAGGATTCACAATGACCCATCAAGATGGTCAAATAAAATCTATTGCTATATGAAACCTCAAATAGTGGAAGGTGTTAATTAAAACCACCATTAAAATCAATAGAAGAAAATATTATCATATCCACCATGTTTTTAATGGTTCTTTAAGACTAACCAACTATATATGAATGATATGAAGTACCAAAAATCTTATCTTTATCAATATCCTACATATGACATCACGGAAACTTCAAGGTAAACCTTAGATCCTGATCATATAAAATAGAATTTGGTTCTCGATGAATTATTTCAACTTATTTAATATTTTTTTAAATATGATCAATATATAGATGTTATCTAATATCATTGAAGTGTCCTGACTTATTAGGGTTATTGAATATAATCCAAATAGAAATATGTTTTTTAGATATTTTTGGGTGTCTAAAGGAAAAATCTATGGCATTGTTTCTCAATTTCCATTCTAGTATGGGTAATGGATATAAAATCCCCTTAGACTTATATATCTTATCGTTAAGGTTATGATATTTTAGGATCAATATATGGATGAATATGTATATGAGAAGAAACAATACAAGAGGGGGTGAATTATAGGTTTAAAAATTTTGTATTTAAACTATTAAGAAGAAGCTTAGATAAAGATATCAGAAACTAATAAAATTCACAAACCTTATTATGAAACAAAACAAATGACTGAACTGGTCCTGGATCTGTTTGATATAATATTATTCCATAGGTTATTAAAAACAATTATATTTTAATTGAATAAAATGATCAGATTATATCAAATGTAAATGGTTCAAACATATTGCTTATAGAATCTTTTTATACAATATGTAATGTAAATGAATGTATCGTAATTAAAAAAATTACAATATAACAGAATATGAATAGAAAGAGTAAATACAATGATTCTACTTCTATTATAAATAGTAGAAGAAAAGTAATGGGTATTACAATTCTTTTATCCCAAAGATTAGGGTATCCATTCTCCAAGGATAAAGGGTTTGTCTTACCACAACCTAAGTAAGCCCTCGATATGATGATCAGTACCTCTGTCTTCCTATCCAAAGAATCCCCTGATTAAGAAGGAAATTATCACCTATATCATTCAAATACATTAAATCCCATGATACAATGATCAGCATCATCGTAATCAAATCACCAGAAGACCACGATCATTATCACAAATATCGTTCACACAAAACAATGAAAAGAACTTTTTGAAATACAAGAACAAGGAACAAGTAGTTCACAACTTTTCTCTTCAAGGATTTTCACAGGATGTAGGAGATAGGTTACACCATATCTCTATAGAATCAAAATAGTGTCTTTTATGTTCAATCATCCAAGTTTCTACTTCTCTAGTTTGAATTACCAACTATTTATAGGCGTCATGTACAATGGTCAGATTTCTCCAAAAAACTCAGAGGGATATAGACACCTGGAATTAAAACAGTAAAAAAATGTAGAATACACGAAATAATCTTGATTAATATATAAATAACTCAACTACATCATTTTGGTCAGAAAACATTAAGTAAAAAATCATGAAATAATGTGTATGATGAATATTTAAACTATGAGTAAAAGGATAATGTGAAACATGTATGCAGTATTAGAGTAAGACATAAGTTCAATGCAGTTCCTTAGTACGATACATAACATGATTCCAATTCATATCATGGATACAAAACACTACATCGATGTGATGAATAACGTGATTATGATGCGTATCATAATTACGATGTATATCATTAGTACCATACATGGTTATGATGCATAACATGAATACGATGGATATCATGAATACGTTGTATAACATGGTTACAATGTATAACATGATTACAATGCACAACATGATTATCATGCGTATACTGATTATGATGTATAACATTATTACGATGTATATCATGATTACGATGTATAACATGGTCACAAAATACAATGTGGTTATGATGATAAATACCCTATGTGATTATGATGAGAAACAACATATGTGATTACGATGAGAAACAACTTATATGATTATGGTGAGAAACAACATATGTGATTATGATGAGATACACCATATGTGATTATGATGAGAAAAACATATGTGATTAAAATGATAAAGAAAAATTAATTTTTTATTTGAAAAACAAAAAAGATAAATGGGAATGTCAAAACACAATTTGACTCAACAGATATATCATTCACTGAGATACATACTTTCAAATAACTATCTTCATGTTTTACAAATATAAATAATAATTCAAACCTATTTACATCATCATTCTTGTAGGATGTATAGATAATGAATAATTAAGAGCATCATCCAATCACCCCCTTTTAAAATCTAGTATTGAATGAAGACATACATGGTTTGTGAACCTTATCATTCTATCAAAATAATGGATCAATTGAATAATATTACCCACATTTTCAGTTCTCTATCTTCTTTTTTCCCCTCTTGAATATTTAGCCACATATACGGTTGAACACTCATTTGAGAATGATATTAATTTTCCCATTCTAGAAATAATTTGTGATCTAGAATTTAAATGTCCATAAATATTGGGGATTTTTATCCTAATAATATATAATCTAGCATGACCCATTCAACGTGGAGTATTTTTTACCTCATATTCCTTCCCATGGTGGTAATGTATTGAGAAGTCATAATCTCTAATCATTTCCAAGAATCTTATCTGGAACATATTCACCTATTTTTGGCTGAATATATACTGTAAACATGTATGATTAGTATATATTTCTCACATTTCTATATAATGAAAATTATTATATATTTTGAATGAAAAAATTACCATAGCTAATTCTAAATCACATGTTGTGTAATTTTTTACATATACCATAAACTCACATGAGGAAAAATCTATAACCATATCATTCTTAATGATGAAACATCCATGTACCTTCAACTTTGTATCACTATAGATCAAAAAACCATATCCACTACAATATATTGTAAAAATATGTTCAGTGACTTAATTTCTCTCCAATTTCATGAAATTTTACTCACATTAATCTCTCTATATAATCTTTATGAAAACTGCTATCTTTATTACACATTATTTAATGATTTGTTACATAATAATACAAATAATATAACCCATAAGGTCAACAATTCTATTTTAATTAGATAATTAGGCCCATTTCATGACATATTAAAAAGGGTGGTAAAACATAATTATTGAAAAAATCCTCAACATGATTTTAATATTCCATTTTTTTCATATAAAAATCCGGGATACTCTAGGGACTTATATAATATTAGGGTGAACTATAAATCCTCTGTGGGAAATAAAAATTCATGTCATGCAGAAAGTATTACCTGTTAGACAATAGGAATTTAAATGGTACATAAATGGTGTGAGAGTCATAAACTATAATAATTAGTCATGATGTATCATGATAACATAAGATAGAAAAAGGAAATTTGAAACATATTAATACAAGAATTATTCAGTATTGGTCATGGATAACCACCCAAAAATAATAACATGGTGGATAAAGTATCATAATAGATTATATTCACTCCCTAATCCTACGTATAAAATATCCTATGGTTAAAATATTATTCATTTCATTGGATAGCTATATAATTTTGGGTGAACCCATATATTATAAATCGTGTATATGCATAAGTGTTCCACATAGATAACACAACATAAGGATTTCATTCATCAATTTTAAACATGTGATGAAGGAGTGTGGGTTACATACATTTCATTCCACAATAAATGAAGGATATTTAGATCTAGATGAGTACCCTTTAGTGGAAATGGTTGTGGATATTTACGACAAAATCGTTTGGCATGAATAGTCACATCAAAATCTCAGTAGTATAAGAGTCATACTTATGTATTTATAAAATGGTTTCATGAGAGTGGAAGGGGTATATCATAATTTTTACATCATGAGGTATGTACATGGTATGTGTAAAAAATTTCTAAATATTGGGAATTTTAAAACAAAATTCATTCCATAAAAAAGGTTATTTAATAAAGATGACAGAGAAAGGATCTGTTACTAAATATTAGTATTGTAATGACTTAGTTTAATGATATAACAAGAGGGGATAAATGGTATCTCATTATAAGGAAATATATTTTAAAGTATAAGGATATTTATAAATACATTATAACCTAATAAATTATATTAAAATTGGTAAATGCAAAGAAGGTACTTGAATGGAAAGTAAGAATGAGGTCCCATTCATTGAGTGGGTGATTCCAAAAGTTTGAGAATAGATTAATGAGAGATTGGGGGAACCTTAGTTGGAATTTTTATTATGTAGGTTTTATTAAGTATGTCCTATATGTTTTTTTAGTTAAGAGGAATTATATCTTGGGTGGGTTTATATTTGGAAAGAGGCGGGGTTATTTATTATTTCACAATCATCGCTATTAGACTCTATATAATAATTTATTCAAAAACAAAACATCCTACAATGGTTTGTGTTCAACATTGATACCAAAGAGGAGTGGTTTTAATTATTTTATAAGTACACGGCCTGATAACAAAAAAAATATTGCACTTAGTGATGTCGATGCAAGTCATGTTTATAATGAAATTATTTTAAAAACATAAAATATATTATAGGTTTTGCAGGATTAATAAAGGATTTATAAAATAAATCAAATAAATTACAAAATAATTTAAATGGGAAACATATATATTTTCATGGATTAATTTTATAGCACTTATTACATCAATTTTAAGCTTTAATGAGGCCAAAATACACACTGTATTTGATGTCATATTTAATTTTTACAAAAAAATGGATTGTCTTAGAAAAATATGAAAAATTTAGTGCTAGATAATCTCAACACGATGATTCCAAAAATATAATTATTTTATCCAAATAATTCTTAAAATCATGTTAATATTAACTTTTAAAATAATAATCAACATTTAATGAGAAATACTTGGTTTTTGATAAAAATATTTTCCAACCTTTTATAAAAATTATATTTTACATTGTAAAAACTATATTGTCATTAATATTTAACAAATATTATATAATTGTATTATTTTTTTAATATAAAATTTATTTTTAAAATTCATCAATACATCAAAGATGTATTGTCTCAATTTTAGATGAATATTACAAAAAAAATAAATTTGGGTTTTATCGAATCAAAATAAAAATCACCTATAACGTAAAAACAAATATATTTAACTAATTCCATTAATATATTGAAAATAGAATGTTAATAATAAATTTTTACGGTATTTCTATATATTACATTATTACATGATCAAACTCTCTTAGGGTATGGTGTGTGATGGTTATAATTTCATGGGTGGCTGGGCATACTTTGTTTGGTCCATGATCACGATGAGCTCAAAATTATTAAGTAAATAGTTTCACTAAGTATTGAGTTTTTGGATCATGACTCGGGATTAGTCATGGTAAAATCCCCGTTATACTATCTCCCATGTATGCACTGATAAATCTGATTCATAGGGAACAAATATTCGAGTGATTTGCATCACTTAACTTGTTCATGTCAATTATATTAACCATAACCCTATATTTATATTAATCATATGATAACTATTCAACAACTATTTCATGAATGGTTATTAGTATTAATGGTAGTTTAAACCATATAGGATATAATAAATTCAAATAAAATAATGTTTTTTATAACCATAATAGGGAATTTAATTTAATCACAAACCGAATTTTATTTTTAAATGTTTTAGTTCTTACAATGTTAAAACCCTTTTTATTTAACTTTGTTAGTGTATTAAAAAACCACAAGAATTTATCCAATTGTTTTGATAATATCCAGTAAAATGAAGAAAAATATGGATATACTTCATAGTTATTAGTCTGTTAAACATTAAATAAGTTCTATCTCTGATGGTTCCACTAATATACACTCACATGAGATTATATATCCCAAAAATGTAAATATTTATATTGAAAATTCAACTATGTTTATTTTTTTTTTGAAATTTATAAATTATTTAGGAATAAAATATAATTATCATGTTATCTTCAGCCTCTTATAAAAAAAGTTTGGGTTTGAAGCCTCATTTATTAATTAAAGCTAATACCTCTTTAAAACTGGGTAGAGCAGACCCATTACATAGCTCGAAGGCCCAAGGACCAGTGGTCTGAATACAAGGCTCGAAATACCATTTTTTCACCCAAATCCCCTTCAGTAAATAGTATTTCAACAGTACCTGGCTACTATAGTAACTACTACAGTACCTCCACCACTACAGTTCCTGATACAGTGCCTCCGCCGCTACAGAGCTACTGCTGCTACAGTTCCGCCACTGCTACAGTACTGCTACAGTGATCGAGAATTCGTCCCTGCTTAGATTCGATCCTAGGTCTTTTGGTTGCCAATCAGGAGCCTTTACCACTAGGGTACAATACTTCTATAATATTGGAATATAGAAAAATTCCATCTAAAAAAACTACCACAAACTCATAAATATAATATATAAATAATATATTCATTAAATTTTTGAATATAATGGGGGAAATATAATGAAAAAAACATAATAAATTCAATCATTACACACCTTGTACCAAATGTTATCTTCGTTATGTATTTAATTTTACAGCTCAAATGATAATACTTGGATGAATGGTCTCTCTTGGGTAAATATTGATATACTTATAATTTATTAAAAAATAATTAGTACGGGAAGTTGATAATTATTTCTTGTTGTAGTCCTATTAGGTTCCCAATAATCAATTAAAATTCACTTTCATACATAAGTATTCTTAAAAAAATAAATAGGTACACCCCCATTGTGATGCACATGGATGAATGGATCACCTATCAAAATTATATTTTAGTTACTTATTTAATTCCTACAACTCATTATGATCCATAGTAAATGGATTATTTGATATAGGGGTTTCCACTCCTATGATTTCTATTAAAAACAAAACATCATGATTCATAGGAAGACTAAATAATTTTCCCAGAAAGGAATCAACAATATCCATCATAATAGGAATGTCTATGATATTGAGACTCTCTCCAACTATATGAGAAAAATATAATTTTTGGAAAAGAATAAAGACCCATATAATGGATGTAATTTCCATGAAGGGTTCATTTTAGTCCTCTCATTGGCAGAAAATCATATGTTTTTCCATAATACCAAATGTGACGTCCCTTCCATGACCATATATGTGGGATTTATATAACTAAATTTAATCTATTCCTATGATAACAACAAATATAAAAAGGGGGACAATAATGAGATTTCTAGGAAGAACACTCCCACAAAAATATATTGCAAATGAATCATATAATTGAGATGTGGTCATCATATCAATACAGGTATTCACTAATAATTCAATATATAATAATTGATTTGTTATTGTAGATGAATCATAGATTTTAGAAGCTGATGGAATGATTTATGCGAATAGAATTTGTCTCAAGGATATAGGATGTGAATGAAGAACATGAAATTGAATGAAACCTAAGGAATAAGTTGGGGGAAATTGGCTGAATAACATGATTATTTTGATAAGTGTAATTTTTTTCGAGGCACATATGGTTAGTCACAAAATTACTAGGAGAAGTGGTTATTAAAATTTCCCATGTTTCTAGACAATGGGTGAAAGGAGTCTCTAGCTTCTCAACTAAATTTTTTTTCTACCCACACATTAAGGAATCCAAGTATCCCATCGTTGTGTGGTCTATCCTTCTCTATGTTTTAAATCAAGATACAAAGTTATTAAATACCTCAAGAAACCAAATATCCTTCACTGATTTGGAATGTTTAGGTTCATAAATACCTAATAAAAAAAAGTATTGTCTCTTACATATACTAAAACCTAATTGTGGTAAACATTCATACCATCTTAACCTATTCTCTCCCACACATAGATTATCCAACCATTTCAAAAAAGTTATTCAATAAAATTTGATATCTTTTTAGAGAAAATTTAAGCCAATAATATTATAAGTAAAAATATTTTCCATACTGGGGATTCAAAATAAAATAGGGTTATTCTACTCAGTCTTCCACTATCCTACTTTCAGTGATATCTTTCTTTTATTCTTGGATCCCTTCTGAGTACTGTTTCTTCTAATGCTAACTGTATGGAATGATTTCTCTTTTTCTTCTCCGCACAGTATATATTATTCCCACAAATTATTTTATTATGTCCACATGCCTCCTAAAAGTCATTAACCAACTCCTAACTTCTTTTATGAAACTTCTTCTGGCCACCACTCTCGAGTTCAAATGGTAGAGGCTCCAACTAGCTAGTAAACTGGTAATTAATCCTCATGAATTAAATGACCAATTGGACATGTATCCATTAAGATCAATAAAGTAATTTTATTCACAATATCAATTTTCATCACAGTACATTAATTCCATTGTAGTCCTCTTCCACATATCCATTCAGTATGATGTAGACGATTTTTCATGTAGATGTTTCTAAATGACATAGTCAAATGGGCCAAATAGCCATTTTTTCATGTATTCGACTCCCAATATAGGATTCTTCCTTCATATAATCATTTTTTATGTATAAAATCTTTTTACATTGGAATTTTTGACAAAGCCAATCTTTTTTATGTAGCATTTGGTCCTACCTAACTAAATCATGATGTAAGCATGTGAGGTTAATATAGACAGAACTAAACATAGCCCTTGTTAACTTAGGAATTTCACCAAATGTATTTGATTCTCAATGTATCCGACTGATCCACATAATTTATTTCACAAATTAATCTTGTTCTATAATCGATTGTGAAATTTCATGAACCAGTGGAAATTGAGCCCAAGAATGTTGTCTTCTCTATTAGAGTCACTTTGCTCAGCTGTTACAATGTATACCTCCATGATCATCCCCTTTCAATGATAAAATATATCCCCCTACAATGAAATTCAGTGATAATTGTAGGAGCATAATTGAAAAGTGGAAGAATATGTGGGTACATCAACAAATCAGTTCATGTTTTAGATCTTTTAACTATTGTCCTTAGTGGTTCCAATATTGAATCTAATTTTCATTCCGATGTACAGAGACAAAAGATTCATCACACAAGAAATAATGGATTTCTTCCCAAAATTGGTTTAGTAAATGATCATCTAAACATAGATACGTTCTTAGAATGGCTGTTCTGGTATTCCTCAGATGAAATTATAGTAACCCACGCTTATTTTATGTTGATATTACATCATTTTAGATGAATATTCATAAAATTAGAATTGTAAGTTCCTAATAATCATAAGAGTTATGTGTACTTGGAAACATGGAAAAATAATATTCTATCTTAGCGAATTCCCTTTAGCATCTCCCTTAAGGAACATCCCCATTAGTATAAATACTGAAAACATTTATTCATATCCTTGGGAAAGGAATATTAAGAATGTAGTGACCTCATAAGCTCAATAATGGTAAGAAAGGTAAATATGAAATCCTAAGTTGAGCATAAGTTTATGATAACATGATCATAACCTTATATGATCAAACTATACATAGAAATGATAATAAATGTGAATCATTGAATAGATATTAGCAGTTCATAATACCTGAATTCTACGGGAATCAAGATCATATACCATGAAATCATATCATATGAATAAGAAATCCTATTTTTTAAACATATGTACATATGAAATTATTTTCATAATAGTCAACGTTTTATTCCAAATCTCACCCCAATTTATCTTAGTTGTCAAGGTACACTCCCCATACCGTTATAGTGGAAAAAATCCTTTACTAGAATGGGTTCACAGCCTAACTCATCCATATTATTCTTAATTAGGTTGATAGACATTTCTCGAACTGTATTACTGAAAGGAGTTCACTTTTAGTTCTAGCTATGAATTACTAAAATGAGTTCACTCCTCATTCAAACCTTGTATTACTTAACCATGTTCACTTATCATTCCATCCCCATATTATGGAACTAATTTCACTCCTCATTTCATCCATGTATATCCCAAGAAATAAATATATGTACCCATTTCATTGGAGGATATATAGGTCCCACCCATCACTTAATGAAATCAAAAAAAACGTGTTCCACATGATAAAAAACATTCATCATATCATCAAAAATAAAAAGTGGTGGGATTCTTAAACATCATATCATAACCCATGAAATGAAATGGCTAACATACAAATTTCATAATATAATACACTATGTAAAAGATATAGGTTTTATAATCATTTCATCACGGAATAACCCATTACTGGAAGTGGTTTTATAACCGTATTATCATTGTGTAACAAGTGTAAGAGAACTATGATTACTAAACAACTTATTATCATAAAAATAAAAAATTAGAAGAGAGAACAATATGTTGTTAATAGATCATATCAATATATAATTATAAACTATATTAAAGGTTTTCATTTTAGATGGAAAATAATTTCAAATGATCTTTTACTACATTTCTTGAGTAATATATCATTTCATCTTAAAAACTCCTTTTAAAAAAATTTAATAAAAAATTTATTGGAAACCAAATTTAAAAAATAATAATTTCAAGAATATTAGAAAAACAATTATATCGAATAATTTTTAAAAAAATTGAAAAGTAAGATTAAAATAAATTATAGTCATAATGGTGGATAAATATACACATTCATGACATTAATTTTTCGTCGAAATGACTAAGAAAAGTGTCTTCATCAGAAACTGAAAAGAATAATCTGTTAAAAACCATTTTTTAAACATGTAAAACATTGGAAAACACCATTTTCAAATCATAGGAGAATATTATAATATTTTAGAAACCATTTTTAGAACATATGTATTTCAAATATCATATATTTATGACTTAAAACATAAATAATGTCATATTTTTATAAATACATTTTATTAATTATATTAAGTAACAATGATTGAAAAAATGGAACCATTACTTGGATATAACATTAATAACTAGTGGAGAATAAAAGTAATCAGGATTCTTGAGATATTTATCATAAAATTTCCTCAATATAATTATAATCCTAACCAATTCTGATAAATGTTGAAATTGTTGCAATAAACACTTACCACTTTGGTGAATTTGAATCATAATCCCCCTGAAATAATATCATCACATATATCATTAAATATCATGAAAATAAGAATATTAATTATCTAACATGTAAAAGGGAATTATAAAAAACGCATAAATTAATTTTTTTTCATAAAATAACATTTGTATCATTGAAGTAAATTTAAGACAAAAATACCTTATAGATTGGGTATCTTTCGAATAGTAAACCTCATGAAACAATAATCACAAAATTGATATGTAAATACAATCATATTTAATGATAAGAATCATATAATACATTAATATTATGTATATACCCATAATAAAATAAATGAATGGCGATTATTGTATATGTCACATAGAAATAAAATCCAAACAAGAAACCCCCTTACCACTTGAGTAACTTTTTAAATCATGAGATCTGTAAAAAAAGAACAACTATAAAGACTTTGAATGTCATGAAATAAAATAAATTCATGACATAATATGTCATTGGTAAGTAAATAAATCGAAAAATATTTTTTTTGAATATATAATATATCTCATTGAAGTAAAATTGAGATTTAAAAACCCTTACCTTACGTCTTGACTCTCATTGTATACGTTCAGACATCCACCCTTTCAGGTATCTCCTTTTGGTTTTCACCAAAGTACATCCATTGTTTTATTTTGGAATAATGTGAGTGATGTAGGATGAGAGGAGGGATTTTGGGATACTATAAGGTCAGGGGATTGATGATCCCAAAGGCTTGACAGGTGTGAAGTAGTGAGGGGGTTGAGTACCCTTTTATAATTGAGGAGGAGTGAAATTCTTGTAAATAAAAAAGTTAAAAAAATATTGAGAGGACTCCCTTATATCATGTGACTAATATAATATTAAATTTTAGATAAAAGTGGTGAAATGGTATAAATATATAAATAAAATGGATTTCGAACTATTTTCTAGGTTATTTGGGCATGTATTTTTAAATTTTAACCATTAAGTAAACTTGTTTTCTTCTAATCACTGTTTGTAATATTAATAGATTTCAATAACTTTTTAAAAAAATAAATTTTGAACATAATAGTAATTATAAATTATTAATATTAAAAATATGGAATCTATCTTTAAAAAGTCCAATATAAAAAGTTGCAGAAATTAATTTGTTAATGATCCAGCAAACAGTATGAAACAATGAGTTTTTATAGGGAAAATATTCAAAAGTTTGAATATGTTATATAAAAAATTAATTTTAAATTGATTAAATTGTGGTAAATTGGATTAATGTATTTATAATGGATCTAAATATACTTATGAAACAATTTAAAATATAATTTATCTATATAAAAAAATTAGATGAAAATGAAGTTTTGAATTAAAATTCAGTTTTTTTTCCTATTCAACAGAAAACTAAAATTCGTTGAAAAATACCAAAATTTTGGTCAAAGTAAATTTTTAAATTAATAATTAAAAAAATAAGTTAAATTTTTAAAATAAAAATTCTAATAGGGTCAAGCGTTTGTTTTAAAACTAGTCTTCCAATAAAAGGCATTGACACTCACTTTTAGAAAATTATATATTTTAATTCCTAAAATATGATTTGTTGTTATTTTTTCTAGTCAATATAATTGAATTAATTTCAATATAATTTAATGAATTTATCAAATATAATTTTTTTATTATCTCCCAAAAATAGTTAATAATAATTTTTTTTATGATAAAATGTTTTTTTTCTATAAAAATTAGTTTATCATAAAAACACATCCATTATATTCAATTGGATTTTATTTACATTTCTAATTAATTTATATACAATGAATTAATTTTATAAATATATTTAAACTATATTATCATTATTTTTTTAAAAATATTCATATCTTCCATTCCAAGGTCCAGGTCATAACTATAAAAATATTTTAATTATAATTTTGATAGAATATTGTAGTTTGGTAAAACTCAATCTTTTGTGTAATGAATGATATTGAAGGAACAAGAAATTGTGTGAAACAGAAGCCAAACATAGTTTTTCATGTTATGAAATATAATCAATGTTTTTTATTTAGTGAAATAATATCATGGTGTGGAATTTAAAGAACGATAAACTTTGTGGAGATTGAAATGAAAGACATCAATGAATTATAATGTATTCTGATAAATTATTTATTATAATCTTAGGGTGTTACATTCCACCCTATATAATATTAATTTCTCCCTTGAAATTTTTATGGCTTATCAATGTTTTAATACTTGAATGTTCCTTTTATAGAATCACACATTTTAAAAATTAATACTAAATATTACTTTGAAAAGAAAAGTTAAAAGGAATAAGGGATACCCAATGTAACACATAATTATGTTTTCAGATAGGAGAACAAAGGTTGTAAGTCAGAAAATGGGAATTGAGAAGAAATATAACTATTAGGTTCTAATGAAGAGTGATAGAGAACATTTTTAGGAGAAGTAAAATGATCCCATATCCATATAACTAAGTGGATTCAAAAAGGTCATCAATATAATAAAAAATAATGATAATAGGGAAATATTATATTTGAAGCCCATTTTAATAAACTTGAATAATTTTCCCAAGGAGGTATACTAACATTCATTAATTACACTTAATATGAACTATCTCACCCTTTGGTTGTTAAATGATCAATTTCCACATCAGCTTTTACTCTAAGAAATGAAGATAAATCTTTCATTCTTGAGATCCATAAATATAATGATATGTCATTCTATATATCCTTAGTTAACACCACCTAAATATTGTTATAATAGATTATCCAATATCCATAAATCAATATTTGGTGAGATAATACTTAAATATCTAAATCCCTATCCAAATTTTAACCTAAACCATTCCATAAATGGTAAGCCACATAACCCTTACAAAAAGAGAAAACTGCAAATCATTTGAAAGAAGGTTACTAAATTTTCCAAAATCAGCTTAACACTGATTAACAAATATCATAAAGTAGATCTTGGTTGTAACATACCAAACATGTGAATACCTTTATCATGTATTTTCTTGAAACATGGTAATAACATGAATTAAAATAAATAATTGTTATAAATATTATTGCATTATTATTCCAAATATTTTTCAATATAGTCCATAAATCCAAATAAAAATTAAACATCATCCAGGATAGAATAAAACACTTTTTTAACAAATCATTTATCAATTCTATGATCATCAACACTGTCTAATTTACATTATCCAAATCAATCATCTCTTTAAAAATGATAAACACAATTTTTTCAACATCAGAAAAACATTATTCGATACAATAACTTAATCAAAATATCACCTTTCCATTAAATAACTTTTATATGTCAGCATCAACATTCATCATATCCTTTTAAATCCTCAATGAAAATCATATACTGAAAATAATTGTATATTTTCTGATTCCTATAACATAATATTGTAATTTCAAAACATAAATACTTCATTCATACCAATTCGTTCTAAAAACGTTACATAAGATTCCTCACAATATTCCTTAAAACCCCATTCCTAAAATATGTAAGAAAAATAATGTCTTAACATTCTTCAAAATCAATTTAATCATGATTATAATTAATAGTATTTGAATGGGATATACCTTTCATATATCACTCATAGTCTCTTCATCATCAGTAACAAGAACATTACAATTATGACCTTACTGACATTCATAATGAGATTTCCATTTAATACATTGATTTTCATAATAGACCTACATTGCACATTGAATGAATTCGATAGTCGATTATAACTCTGGGAATCCATTATTCCCATCCCTTGAATTAGCTAAAATTTTCATTTCCTCTTTATAGTTTATTTCATTATGTCCTTATTTTCTATTGAAAAAACATATTCATGTTCCATTGAAACATTCACATGGGTGTTTCATCCCAAAAATTCAACACAAAGGAAACTAAATCATACTTCTTATGTGGTCTCCATTGCCAGAATTCTCAGTGACATCTTTCATTATTTTATTTGGGGAGTCTATAAGTTGTTTAAAGTACACATTTTTAATCATGATATGTGAACAATAATTAGGCATGATCACTATTTCATTCACCTCAGTGATTATCCCATTTTACATCACCTTAGAAAATTGTTCGTCACCACTACTAGAATTTTACCCTTTACCAATGGTTAAGAACCACTGGTAATGGTTAGAAAACCTTTGGTATATTATATACCAATGGTTTCCCAAACTGTGTCCAAGTAAGTTATGGGTATATGCTTATACCAATGGTTCTGTGTAAAATGTTGGTATATGTGTTAATGTAAGAGATATACCCACAGTTTGACAAACCGTTGGAATATGTTACCCTTATACCAATGGTTTAGAACCGTTGGTATATAGTGTAAAATATACATCCAAAGGATATACCAAAGGTTTTAAAAACCATTGGTAGAAGTTTATATCAATGGTTATAACAAAACCGTTATTATAATATACATCAAATGGCTATACCAACGGTTTTAAAAACCATTGGTATACATATGTTGCAGCTCCACAGCAGCCAACAGCCACCTCCAACCTAAAACTCTCCATGACCTGCAAGAACACATACATCCAAATTCCAAAATCCTAAATGGGATGTTTAAATTTTATCCAGAATTCATAAATTTAGAAATTTAAAATTCATTCCTCACTCAAACCACAACATAAGAGAAAAATCTGTAATCCAATACATTCACAATCCAATACATCCAGAATTGAAATGAAATAAAACCCATAACTCCAATACAAAATTAAAATCCAATACAACCATAATCCAATACACATAACATTATTCAAAATTTGGAATTCATTACGAATACATCCAGAATCCAATACATCCAGAATTTAGAAATTTATAATTGAAAATCAATAACACCAATAATAGTATTGAAAATTTAGAATTCATTCATCACTAAAAACACAACACCAATGAACACAATAGAAAAATCCTAAATGTTATAGGAAGCACATGGGATGTTTACTCATTGACTTTGGTTGACTATCTTAAATCCAAGAGAAAAACATGGGTAGAGTGGTCAGGGATCATGATACCCATAAGATAGACAATGGTAGTGGTCATGTTCTTAGACATAGGATGAGTTGTAGGAAGCTCATGGGATGTTTATATTCCTCTAATGACTATGTATCCATGTATAAATGGTTCCTGATTTGTTAGTGGGAAACATTGTCCAATCTTGACTTATGAGATACGTTACCAGAATAGCCTATATGTTTTTCATAGACTTTTCAATAGGAATATGGGGGTATGTTGCAATGTGTAATTTTATATCATGGGTGTGATGTGAGATGAATCCCTATTTAGGGTAGTGGGTATGAATATTCAATTAAGTCTTTGGAATTGGGTTCCCAAAGGGACTTAGGTTATATCCTTGAACCCACTGTTTGAGGATGGGATTAAAGTATTAATTGTCATGCGTTTTAGAATAGGGGTAGGAGTTCCTCACCTAGGAAGTGGATTGTGTGAGGCTGAACCATGGAACCTTATGCTAAAGTATCAACACAATCCGAATACGTTTGGTCGGTTTTCTGTATGCATGTTGTTGTTTTCACTTAAAATCATGTCCATTTCAAATAAAATTTAGGCAGTTTGAGTGGTATCGGCCACACCGTTCCTCAAATTTATGTGGGGTTGACTCATACACGTCAAAAATGACCATTGTATCATTTTTTTAAAGTATCAACATAATCCAAATTCGTTTGGTCGGTTTTCCGTATGCCAGTTATTGTTTTCACTTAAAATGTTGTCCAATTCAAATAAAAGTGAGACTCTTTGAGTGGTACCAGCCACATCGTGCCTTGGATTGAGGTGGGGTTGACTCGTACACATCAAAAATGAACTATGGATCCTTGTACTAAAGTATCAACACAATCCTAATACGATTGGTCTTTTTTCCATATGCCAGTTGTTTTTACATAAAAGGGTGTCCATTTTAAATAAAAGTGAGACAGTTTGAGTGGTAATGGCCACACCGTGCCTTAGATTGAGGTGGAGATGAATCGTACACATCAAAAATGGACCTTAAATCGTTGTCCTAAAGTTTCAACAGAATTCGAATGCATTTGGTCGGTTTTTCATATGCCAGTTGTTGTTTTCACTTAAAATGTTGTACATTTCAATTAAAGTGTGACACTTTGAGTGGTACCGGCCACACCATGACTCGAATTGAGGTGGGGTTGACTCGTACATGTCAAAAATGAACCATGGATCCTTATTCTAAGGTATCAACACAATCCAAATATGTTTGGTTTGTTTTCCGTATGCCAGTTATTTTTAATTAAATGGTTGTCCACTTTATACAAAAGAAAGACACATCGAGTGATACCAGCCACACCATGCCTCAGATTGAGGAGGGATTTACTCTTACACATCACATACGACCAATGGATCTTTTTTATAAAGTATCAACACAATTAGAATGTGTTTGGTTGGATTTCCATATGCCAGTTGTTGTTTTCACTTAAAATGTTGTCCATTTCAAATAAAGGTGAGACACTTTGAGTGGTACCGGCCACATTGTGCCTCAGATTGAGGCGGGGATGAGTCGTACACGTCACAAATGACCCATGGATCATTGTACTAAAGTATCAACATAATCATAATATGTTTGGTCAGTTATCCGTATGTCTGTTTCTTTTACTTAAAACATTTTCTAGTTTTAAAAAGAGACACATTGAAAAATATCGGCCACACCATGCCTCAGATTGAGACGGGGTTCACTTGTACACATCACAAATGAGCCATGGATAGTTTTCCCGAAGTATCAATACAATCAGGAATCATTTGGTCAGTTTTCCATATGCAAGTTGTTGATTTCACTTAAAATCTTCTCAATTTCAAATAAAAGTGAGACAATTTGAGTGGTACCAGACACACCGTGCCTCAGATTGAGGTAGGGATAACTATTACACGTCACAAATTACCCATGGATCGTTTTCCTAAAGTATTAACAGTATCTGAATGTGTTTGGTTGGTTTTACATATGCCAGTTGTTGTTTTCATTTAAAATGTTGTCCGTTTCAAATAAAAGTGAGACACTTTGAGTGGTACCGTTCACACCGAGCCTTATATTGATGCGATGTTAATTCATTCACATCACAAATGACCTATGGATCATTTTTATAAAGTATAAACACAATACAAAGCTCCCAAGATCTCTTAAGGGCCGATATCTTCCGATCCATGGGTGTTTTGAGTGTCGTCAAGTGCGTATTGAAGATCCGGGTGAGTCTAATACCCTCATTTCTTTTTCTTTTAGATTAGGGTTTTCACTATTCTCTCATATTCTTCTGAAGATCTAAAACCCTCTTTTTAGTTGGGATTTAGGGTGAATCTTAAAAAGAGCTTAGATTGGTGTCCAGGGGGTCAGTCCAAGGGGGTGGGGGTGTCCAGGGGGTGGGGGTGTCCAGGGGGTGGGGTGGTGTCTAGGGGGGTTGTCCAAGGGGGTGGGTCTATCAAGAGGGGGTGTCCGGGGGGGGGGGTGTACAGGGGGCTGTCCAGGGGGGTTGGAGGGCTATCCAGTGGGTGGGGTGGTGCCCAGGGGGGGTGTCCGGGGGTGGGGGATGTACAATGGGTGGGGTGGTGTCTAGGGGGGCTATCCAAGGGGGTGGGGGTGTCTAGGGGGTTTTCCAAGGGGTGGGGGTGGTGGTGGAAAACTCCCTTCCCACCCTAGAAAGCCAAAACCCCCTCTTTAGTGAAATTTATATAAACAAATCATCATCGATTTTATAATCTCATCCAACCATACCTTACCACCCAAGAAATACCTTATAACTCAGAAATATTCTAATGTTATACACAATCCCATTGGACATAATCAATATATGGACAATATCATCAACCACACTCATCCACATCCCAGCATAACAGCCCTCTAGGTTGTAACAATACCCCATAGACCACAAGGAACTCACATAACAATTTCCAACATACCTAACTCACTCAATAACAGAACCCCAAAGATTCACTTAGACCATTATTCCTTTAAAACACATTCCATGTACTACATGAATAAAAAAACTAAGCATGTCACTATACATCTTCTTCTGAAGAGGTATCACTACAAAAATTCTACCAAAACAAAACCACTCTAAGACAACATCTTACATTTATCAATAGTGACAGCAAGATAAATAATTCAAATCAACGAAACAGGTTATCAAATTATACATGAAATCGAGGAATAATATTTCTATTACACTATACATGAAATTCCACATAAAACTAGATTCATTATGAAACCAATACCTCTCATAATTGAGATAACATAACCCACAAAAAACTGATCCACAATTATTCAACACCTCAAATGGGGTTTCCCAATCCACATGGCACACTAGAATGCCTTACTGTACAAATGGAATGGATTCCCACTAGAAGTAACTTCTACCCAAGGCCACCATAACATTAAATAATATAAAACCTCACTCTCATGATCCGCTCTTGCAGAAGAGTCTTATGGCAATGGAACATGACAGGAGAAATAGAAATATAGGAAGAAGCAGACCATGCAGATCTCATTTAGGCGAAATCAATGTAGATAACAAACAAAAATAGATTCATACATTCCACTTACATATTATAAGTGTATAAGTAATGAATTACCTGATTGATTATAGAGAGAGCTTCAATAGATACCTTGGGGTGAAGAGAGAGCGTCAGGAGAGTTTCAGGAGCGATTATGTCTATGTATGAAATCGCGCGAAGGGATTCTGGATGTGCTACTATTTGGGGAGAAGGAGTGTATTTACAAATGGTTATTAAAAAAAATTGGTATATATATAGCTTTTCCTAATGGTTTTAGTAAACCATTGGGTTAATATTATTCTCATCCCATTATCCCAACAGGTTTTGGAAACTGGTGGGAATAATTAAGTATACCAATGGTTTATTCAAACCGTTGGTATACAAGTGTTGGGAAAACACAATTTTACAGTAGTGTGAATTAACCATTAGAACAAATCATTCTAGTTTCCACCATTGAATAACACCAGAATACATTGTGTGATAAACTCTTATCATAGAGTTAAATAACATAGTCATTAAAAAAACACAAGTAGTTTTTCTAAATTATTACACCTACTTTATTCTATGAATCCATAGGCATATACTTAAATGAATCCATATAAATTTCATCAAACATATCCCTTGTGTTATCAATAATCTTTTATCATCCCATTTTTCATACCAACAATAGTGACCCACACATAACATACATGTATATTACGTCATTTTAGATGATTATTCAGCACATCAAAAATTCATATTCCTGAGAACTGTAATAGTTTAGTGTCTGTGGAAATGAAGAAAAAAATATTCTATCATGGGTAAGATATTCAATATCTCCCTTAAAGAACATCCCCATTGGTACTCCAACTTAAAAAATTTCTTCACAACTTGGGGAAAGGAAACATATGTATGTGGTGAGCTAAGATGCTCGGTAAGGGTAAATAAGGGAGATATATAAGAATAACATGACAGTAAGTGTATGATAAAATGATTGATTATGAAAATTAGGATGGGGTATGACAACCATGTTTATATCAACATTACATTGGAATCATATTTTAACCCACATTCCAGCTTTATATCGATGGGATACCTTCATAATCTATGAAGGTGATTTATTCACCTTAATCGAAATGGGATGATGTGATAAAGGTTCTTCTTTTAATGGATTCATAATTAAAACTTTTTTCCTAATATTAGTCTCCCTAATAGTGTTATTTTTGTTTGTGGAACTCATTATAAATGACACATATTTTTGGACACTGGTTAATTACACTTCATATGTTTGAACATTCCTATGGGTCATGACTGGGTAGAAACCATCAGTTAGGGGAGTAGTCGCATTGGTCATCACTAGGATGTCTGGGTGCCAATTCATTTATAAAATTTATTATTTTTCTCACTTCATGGAGGTATCTCTGGTGTGCAACCCAAGTAATATTTATTGGATCATAGTGTATATAATTCCAAAGGTATATCTTCTGAGGTTTTCCTCAAGAATCCCATGTTTATAATGACTTACCTAACGATACACAAGGTTAACGTCATATAGAGAAATATAGAATGTTTAATAGGATGTATTCTAGAGATTTAATGTGGAGGTACTTCATTAATGGGAATTACCTAAATGCTCTACCAATGGATGGATCATAACGCCCTATGGAGGCAGATTTGGGGGTTGGGTGTCCCATAAATGTAAGATGTCACATCATGAGGGATAAACTGGACACCACTAGAGGTCAATCCGGGATGTTCACCCCAAGGAGTGGGCACCAATGTTATACAGTTGTTGGGATTAGACCTCAAAGAGGAATCCTAAGTACCCTTTTTATAATAAAAGGATCAAAACCATAAAGTTATATAAGGGGAAAATATGTGATTGGGGATTATGCATAGAATCAGTGCATCCAAATTTGGTTTCCTTTGGTTAAATATTGTTGGACTTACACCTAGGTGATTCCAATGTTGATTGTGTAAAAATACGTTTCAGGATATCATTGGTATTTTATTACCCAATTAATGGTCTAGAGGGTTTTGGGTATTTGGATTGAACCTCAGATAGGCTACCTACATATCCCTATTAGTTTGGAATAAACATAAATATAGTTTGGAAGATTGTGTGGGGATTAATTCTGAAGTGATTTTCCTAGATGTGGAGGTTTGATATCATGATATTTTATCACATCTAATCCCACATGATACATGCTCAGTGTGAAAAACAAGAAAAGGCATTAGTCCTGATTGTCACATTGTGAAACTTGCAAAAGTGAGAGATGATGTCCAAATTATGAATGAATGCTACTTGGGGAGGATATCATTACATGTTAGTGGGGATTAAACAAGAAATTATCCCATGGTAAAAATTCCTATAGGGAGAGGGATGGAGTTTTGATAGTATATTTCCCTGATTATCCCTCTTCCTCTATTAGAGGGGGTTGAGAGTATGCGAGGTGGTATGGTTCTTGGTTCCCATCACTTTTATGATCCTCATATTAGAGTGGAGGAAAAAAAGAAAAAGGGTACATCCTTATGCAAGAAAAGAAATGGGATTACATATGGATGAGTTCCCAAGAATGATTTCATTCTGTTTAGTGAGGATATAATTACATTTGATGAGGATCTAACTCCCTATGAGTGTGTACAATGCATAAACCATTCAGTGAAACTCATAAATGGAAGCAAATGTCACAGTTTGACATCACGTACAGAGGATGTGGATACTGGTCCATTTTATGTAATGTACATTAGACATAGGGGACTCAATCTTCATCCAAAATTCGTAAAAAACATCATCTAAACACCCGTTGGATGAGAAATACTTCATGAATGGTAGGTTTTAATGAAAGTTATGAGTGGTCGATCGTGTGGACCATGATTGCATGCCTATGATAATAATAAAAAGGATTTAACAGACCTATTCTTATAAGAAAAAGGTAAATGGTAATCTTGGGCCACCCACGATGTTTAGTGGGCTATTAGAATGGGTAGAACAAGTCACATGGGGACATGAAGTGTATCTGAACCAATATTGGATGGGTACGGTGGATTCAGGAACTCAACCTTCGCCAAGAGGTGTCTATCGAAGAGGATAAATATGGTGAAGCCTAGGAGAATGGATTAAAAATTTATAGGGCCTCAAGGAGAGGTTCTTCACAAATATCAAGTTCTTCACTGGTGTCAAGGGATTCATAAAGGTATAGGCTTCACGAAACATAGTGATCCTGACTTGAAAAAATGTCAATATTTTTGAAAGGAGTTCTTTGTGAAGGATTAATGCTCCATGAATCCTCAAGTGAAAAGAAGGGACTTATTCCTCTTTGAAGGTAATAGGCCATCGAGAAATGAATCCCCACCATATTTGGAGATGTTTAGGATCATGGGAAAATGGGTTTTTGCAGTGCTCGAATACAATGGAAAATTTATTTTAGGATTGGTTTGAGGTGAGTGGCTTCTTCATGAATCTAGAATAAAAAAGAAATAAGGTTATATTATCCATCTCTTTGAGGGGTAATGAGACTGTGATTCATAGTAAAAGGGGTCACACAATGGTAGGAAGTGCACCTATTGGAAAAATGGGTCTCCATGAATTGTCGCGACACAATCCGACTCATGAAACCACATGTCAACTTTTATCACAGTCATGGGGCTCCATCATACTCAAGATGCATTCCCTCACATCCATGAAAATTCATGGAGGTGTAGGGATCCTCATGAAAAGGATTTAAAAAGATACTTAAGAATGTTTTGGGTCTGTTTAAACTTCGATTATCTATTGAATTTCTATGGCCTACTAGACATGTCCCGAGGCATAGATTTGGGCACCAAAAACCCCACCCCCCCTCAGAATAGTATACGATGGTTAAGGAGGCTCATAATATGAGGATAATTAATAAAAATATGGGGAAAATCATTTTTTAATCTTTATCACGATTCATGGCTTGCGATGGACGTGGGCGTGAAGACCATCACGAAGCCCGGGTCAGCTGCTCTCCTATAAATAGTTCATGTGGCCCACTAAACAGTACCAAACGTCAAATAAACCATTGCCATGATCCCTTTTCATGAATCTCATTACCACAATGATTCTCACACTATTAGAACATTATTTTTGAACTAGATTCCCAAGATCCTTGCTCCATGAATTCTACTTTGAGACTCATACATTGTGATACACTATTTCATCATGAAATAAAAAAATTATTTCAAGGATATGTAATCAATTTCTCCATGAATTCACATCATGATGAATTCAAAAAAGGCTCAAAAATATATTATGTCTCATATTTGATGTTTAATGAAGAAGTTTATTTTTAATTCCATGAAGATTCCACCCGAAGGGAAGAAATGGCGAACTACATTATGATTAGATAGTACTTTCGAAGCCACACAGACAACGAATCTCTGCTCAGGATATTTTTGAAAGCTCAGAATTAGTATAATCTATGCAATTGGTTTTCCTTTTATGGGTTTGGCTTCATGGATGATGTCTTAATCCCACTACAAATAAGGGATGATATGAGTTATTGGTTTAGGGGGAGTACCGGGACAAAACCAATGGTATATGGCTATTGCAGGCCATATCAAGAAGGATCAGACACCCATAAAAATGAATATGATGAAAATTATGTCAATGATGTCATTGGGATAAATATGTATGTTGAGAAATATATTCCAAAATATTATAAATTCATTAAGTAAGACATAGGAAACTTGGATAAAGGATGGAATGATAATTGGGATCTATTCTAAGGCTTTAACTTCACCGATGAGAGGGACTGGGCTTTCAGGACATGCACATCAGGTTCTAAATGTGGGGTAGAGATGATATGGGTTGGAATTTACAAAGAAGTAAGATATTATAAGTTACATGCCTACCAACCACATGATATCATTCTAGAGTTGTTCAGTAGGTGGTTGCTAGGGACCAACACATTTCATTTAAATAATGAGGAGGATGGAAATATACTTTGGTACCATCATCATATCTATGGGATCTGTATCATATGAGTTATTTATGGAGAGGTTCTCATAACAATGAATGTGTAGGATTACTGTATGTAGTCACTAATTTTGCAAAAAGTGAACCTAGATCTAGTTTTGGGAATTGTTAAATAATATATGGTGACTAGAGAAGTCCACTTCATGAAATGGATTATTTATTTTCAAAATTTCCAAATAGATGATTAGGATGAGGGTTAGGGTCCATTAAATAAATTACCAAAAAGTTCATATACACGACGAAGAGGATCTCAGAGAGGTAATGATGTCTGTTACTGAAATATCCTAGAGGATAGTCAATGGATATTGTGGGGGTACAACATAAATACCAAGCCTCAATCCATATTCAGGTGGCTCAGATTAATTGAAGAACTCATCTGTGTGTAGATGCTTCTAATGAGGTAAAAAACAAGGAGGTTTGGATGAGAATGATTATAATGGAAATGATTATGTAAATATGGAAGTGTGTTAGTCATGGGATCCCAGTGTTGGAGAAGCTGTATAATGTACTTTGACATTTCATTGAGTGAAAGGCATCATTTCACGTGTGTGGGTAGATAAAATTTTTGTACAGTTCGGTGCGCAGACACATGGGGGTGTGAATATCCAAACATTATTTCCCCTACAGAAAATCGGCCTCATATATCTAAGAGTTGGTATCGGATACCGATTACATTTGACTTATTACAAGGAAAGAAATCTTGAAGGACTAAAGAGTTTAATAGTCTTGGTAAACCAGATACATACATCAGACTTTTATTATAAAATAATATAGTAATTGAGATATATTTTTTCTTCTTTATAAATAAATAAATAACATTATAGATAACTCTAATTCACCTTGTGAGTCCCTAAATATCTTTTATAGTATAATTCTTGGGTTTTGGGGGAATGAGAAAAAATAATGGTGTGATCAAATGCTCATTAAGGGTAATTTGTAGCAGAAGAATTCAAAAATAAATGAGAATAATAATTATGGAATGGAAAATAATAGAACACACATACGGTATAATCAAAAAACGGAGAACTAAGTGCATAAAAAATATATAAATGTAATAAATGGAAACACATTCCACTCAAATAACAACATAATTCAAAAATAAATATATAAATGTAAGAAATTAAAACACATGCCATCTATATAACTGAAAATTAAATGTATCCTTAGATATGTCAATAGAAAAGCTGGTGGATGAATAACCACTGAAACTAAATTAAGGAAATTATTAGTTATTAGATTCCATGTTTTTAGGTACATGGAATGATTTCCATCCAGACAGTTCACACGAAGATTTAGATATCGGGTTCAACCCCATCTAAAGTGGCTATCCAACTAAAATGACCCATGAGACTATTGATACATCAAGGGTCAATTTATAACCGGCCCCAACTATGTCATACGAATCCAAAACATTCCTCATAATAAATAATAAAAATAAATAATATTATTTATCAAATAACCATATTGAATAAAGAATACAAAATTATCATTTTTTTCCAAAATATAAAAATATGTTTTAAAGTAGACACCTTATGTATTATGGTATACAATTTATGAAATAGTAATATACATGATTAATGATATTGACAATCAGAAAATATTCAATGTTCAATGATTTTAGGAAATTGAATATTTCAATGGGACAAAAGGAAACAAGAAAGTAAATATGAATACTATCCCTGGCCAAGTCAGTCAGACACTTCCTCGAGGAAGATCAAGGATGGTGTCAATACAACAAACCGAAATTGGAGTAAAATAAATTGTTATCATTACTGATTAATAGAAATATTATAAAAATATATTTTAAAACATTCATGACAAAACTATACAATTTGTTTTGAAAAAAAAAGTTTTTAAAATACTTTTATTTGAAAATAAATTTTACAAATATCTTCTTTAAAAATTAACCTATCATAAATGAAAAGGAAAATTTGATGGAATGGTGACAGGTAAATCCATGTATGAAGCACAATGTAAAAAGAACATTCCTTTTGTACTAGAAAAATAAAAGAAAAATTCCTTGTTCATAAAATTATAAGTTGATTTCATTGAAAAACTCAATAAAAGAAAAATGGTAAAATTTTATTTAACAAATAATTTTAAAATAATTTTTGAAAACATTTTTTGAAAACATGGTTTTTAGATGAAAATAGATTCTCCAGCTTATAGAGGAATAAAATTGGGTTTTCAGAAAAACATTTTTGAAAAATATTTTGTGTACCAAATAGTGGAAAAATAGTATTAATACATGAAAATGGTAAGGAATAATTATAGGATAGAAAAATTAATTGTTTTATAAAATAGTGTTCATATAAATTCCTCAAATGGAAATACCATTGAAATATCATTATTGTTATTATTGAAAAAAAATAATCTTTAAACATTCCAATGTGTCCCATACCACTTTGAAACTTTTAAAATAATAAGTATCAAGATGTAATAAAATTAAATTAAGGTTAAAATATAACTATATTTATTAGATTCATGATATTTCATGAAAAGGGTCGTACATACACCATATAAAAGAAACTAGGTGCATAACAAAAAATTTGTCTCATTAAGATGTAAATTGAGGAAAAATACCATACCTTGAATTTTTTTTATTGAACATCCTTTAACATCCTGTATAATAAAATTATGTTAATTATATAATTTATTGTGAAAATTTTTCATGTTTATTATCACATTTATTACACGTATTACTATTTTTTATAAAAGTACTTCAATAATTATGTTTACGTCAGTTATTTTGACAAAATTCAATTTATATGTCAAAAATAGCATTGGTAGGTAAAATAAAGTCCAATGGGTCATTAAATAAACATATAATTAATAATAATAATTAATTATTATTATATTTTTACATAAATTATAATTGTAAAACAAATCATTAAATATTGTTATGAAAATTGAATCAATGTTGCAATCATGGAGGCGGTAGGCCCTATGTATGCCTGATTAACGTTCCCATTTTTCAATGATCATTATAGAAAGAAGGTCAGTAACACCATATCAATATATAAATACAATTATATAATAAATAATATGTTATTTAATCATATATATATATACACACATAATTTTTGTGATGTAAAATGAATCACATTGTGTCGAGGTGGCTGTAGTCAACACATCCACGACCGATGTTATCACTTATTAGTGTGTGAAAGGTTAATAAAGATAATTATAATTATATATATATATATATTATTTATAGATATTTAATTAATTCAATAATAACACATGTATGATTTTTATATCTCATGAGTTTAATTATAAGAATGATTTATATATTCTATGTATCGTATGAACGAATCACATTGCTTTGAGGGGGTCGTAGTCCACACTTTCTCAAATGATGTTATCTTATTTATGTAAAATGTAAATTATTATATATATCTGTGTCTTATAAATTTTTTATAGATGTATAAAATCATAATTAATATCATATATTAAATGTATTAACAGAGCTTCATCATAATGGAAAACCATGAAATTTGGTAAAGGGAAAATGAATATTCATCGTTTCATTAGGAGTATTTCTTCATACAGAGAAATAATATGTTTGTTACCCATTATATGTAAGAATGTGTTATTTTATGTATAACCATTAATAAAAATCATTATATTATTTTTACGATATTGGAGTTATAATAGTAACATGGTAGAAGTTGATTTGAGGTGGTAGAGAAGTAAACGAATGAAAAGTGATTGTTTGAAAGAATTACCTTATGACCGGGTAACTCCTTTTGGTGTATGCAAAACGTCTTACTTGGAAGTATTTATTCCAAATGGGAGGAATCTAGTTATATGAGAAGGATGTTGGTATGATATATGGGAATATCATGTCTGAAACAAATTTGTTTTAGATGTGTGAGGATGTGGGAGTGGTAGTGGCCTTTTATAGGGAAAGAAAACGACTAACTTGAAATTTTTGGAATAAACTTAGATGTAGACATGATATTACTCAAACAAATTCATTAAAAACCAAAAAACTCATGAATGTATTTTTTATGGAATATTTATTTCTAGGAATGGGTTTTGAACAATTATCAAGTTTATTTTCTCCCTTATGTTAAAGGATTAGTCCTTTATTAAGCATAATTTTTCCTTAATAATTGTAATTAATTTTAATCATATTCAATAATATATTTGGTTAAAACAAGGTTGGAATTATTAGAAATTAGAAATTATTCTTATTCCAATTATGGAATTTATTTTTCCAAATTCTAATCATATATGTGGGAGAAATTAATTCAAAATTCATCCCGCAAGCGGGATGATAATGCGGGGTTTTAAAGTAAAAATGTACAAAAGATTGATAAGATTCTAAATTACATTTCAATGTAAAATTGATCACAATAACCCAGATCAGATTAATTTATAAAATCATGATCGAATTAAACAATTAAAAAATAAAAATTATAATATATCCATACAAATAAATTTGATGGAAAATAATTTTTGATCTAAATTTATGTATTTTTAACTATTAATTACAAAATTATATTTCTCCAAAAAATAATAAAAATTATCCATAACCTATTTTTTATGATTCTATTTTAGGGAATATGATTATTTGGATATATTATTACAATTAAGGTGTGAAGATAAATATTTAAAATTCGTTCCCCATTAAAAGGAGGTGAAATTTTCTTTTATAAAATATATGTTTTAATGTGTGAAATTTGGTTTCTTCCTATATTATTACTATCAAACAAAATGGATGTATATCATAAATATTTTATTGAGTATATAAAATATGTACTTCTTTAAAATAATTCAATAATTGAAATCAATTTTTTTATTAACACAAAACCCCTTATGATGCATATAAATAATAAAATTTCTTTTTATATGCAAGTGGTTCTTATTTTTATTTATTATTAATTGGTAACCAATGAATTGATTATATATTTATATTAATAGTAAATTTTCCTATGTTATTTAATACTAATAATAATAACATATAGGATAGTTCATATTATATTAAATAATAATATTTTAACTATATATCGTTATTTGGTGATACTCGGTCATGCGTGTAATGCGATCCATTGAAGAAGGACACTCTTGCATGCAATTCATGTTAACTGAGAATTTTATGTATTTAAATATATAGAATATATTTTAGATATTAAATATATGATCATTTTTCAATATATTATATTTTTATTACACACTTGGTGGCGTGTGTAATACATTCTATCGAATACATGGTTCAGACCTAATCATTTTGGGGTGTTACATTCTCTCTACATTAATTAAATTTCAACCTCAAAATTAAAATTAGATATAGGTATTACATTGATTGATATTACATACACTGAAAGCCCACATTTTGATAATTGTTTTCAAGACATCCTCTAGAAAATAGAGCATGGGAAGTACAATGGTCATATGTACTACCATGTAACAAGGTCTCTATGTAGGAGAACATCAGTGGAAAGTGAAAATATATAATTAGAGAAAATGTGTAAATATTTATATGGAGTGAATGAAGAAATCAATCCAAAAAAGTTAATGATCAGTGGAATGTTGAGGGCCTCAAAGACATAAATATTTGATTATTTACAAGGCCATTGGTTGAACAAAAATTAAGTTATTAAGACAAAATTTTATCTAAATGTTATTTTCTTAATGCTGGGTAATTCTTTTACAGCCTATGAATATAAGGATATTCACATCAATGATATGTTTTAGTTTCATGTAAATTTTTACATCTTTTGGTTGTGTTTTGGTAAAATTATAATTCATCCCTTACTTCAAGAAATGGATATGAAAAAATTAACATTGATGCCTAAAGAACTAAAAATAGTTTTCAAGGATCGTAAGGCCTATAAATGAGTGAAAAGTATAACTATTTTTTAAATATATTCAAAAACAAATATTATTTATAGAATAATATCTAATACTAAATATTTATTCTATCAGTTCATTATTAAAATTTATTTATGAAAATACTTGACTAAAAACAATGACAAATTAACTAGGAAATTGTGTTGGTCAGTGATTAGCCTGAAACCCTTTTCATCATTCGATCATGGGGTCAAGACCTAAGGCCTTGACAAATTTTTTGTTTGTTACCTGGATTATTGGTTGTCCTTTTATTATTCCAAATTAATAAAATTCCTAAAATAAATATGATGTGCATTCTTTAAATAGCCTTTTAACAACGGTTTTTAATAAAACTCTAATACATAAATAATTCATCCACTTATTTTTACAATGATCCTACCTTAGTGTAGGGTTTATCCACTAAAATGGGGATTTTAATTAGGTAATTTATAGGTTCAATACTCTAATGACAATGAACTATAATTTATTTCATATGATGTGCTTCATTTCCTTTCATCATACTCTTCATTTTTCCCTTGAAATCCATTGCTTTGTGTCCTTTTCTCCTAAACATAAAGAATATAATTATTCCATTGAAAAAATTTATTGGGTGTCTCCTTCCACACTTATCACATATCGGAAATTGAGTCTTTTTTCATTAGAGTCTCCACTATTCAAGCTCCTAGAAACCTTCATCATTTTCTTATTTGGGGTGTTTTGGAGTCACTAGAGGTATATATTTTTAATAATAATTTAGGAAAATGATTTGTCCTAAACATTATATCCTTCAGTCTTGTAAAAACATCATTTTGTTTCTTATTTTCACCAAATTTTCCTCCATGTTTGATATTAATGTGAATCCTCTAGGATCTAACCATTGAGTAGAACTAGAAATAATAGTGTGATAAACAATAGTAATAGTGAGAAAAGTTTATAATTATCATTAAGATATCTAAATCATGAAAAATTATTTTTAAATAGAAAACTACTTAGGTTTAACATTGATTATTAATTTTCATAATCCATTAAAATTATATGTATTGGTTTGTAAGGAAAACATGGATTATTCTAAGAAAATACCTCAAGAGTGTCAAACCAGGTGACCAGTAAGGCCCGTTGTCATGTACCAGGCTACCCCAAGTCTAGCTCAGAACACCTTGTTGGAGTTATAACCCTGAGGTAAATATGTTCCAGAATCAAATAAAAATGTAGTATCCCAACATGTATGTATTACTTGAATGACCCAAATAGTATATGCCTTAAAATAGTTTTAGGGTGTTATTATAGTATAATCCTTAACTTCTATAATAAGGTTATTTTCTATGACTAATGGTTTCATAAATCTAGTTCCCAAGGCTTTTACTGAAATTCATTTGCAACAAACTATAGAGACCCAGACCCAGATAGCCCAGATCTAGTGTATGATACGAATTACCTTAGCATGATTACAAGGAATCAAATCATGATGGAATGAAGATTTTAGTAATATTGGTAAACCAGAAACATAAGAATACATTAATTAAAATATTATTTCTTTATTTTTTTAAATATATAAATAACATCATGAATAACTCTATTCAACCTAGTAAATCACTACATGTAATTCATAGTATGTTTCTTAGATTCACGGTGAAGGAAACGTAATAAGGGTGAGATAAAATGATTAGTAAGGGTAAAGTATAGCTGAAGAAAAAATGAATTAATGAGAATAATAATTCTTGAATGATATATAATATAACACCCATAACATATAATGGAAAAACTAAGAAGGAAGTTTATAATCAATAATGCACTGTTATGAATCGAGACATGTGGAATTCCAATAACTAGATAGGGAAAATATAAATATGACGGGGTAAGAAATAGAAACACATACCATTTGAAAATGAAATGTATCCATAAATATAATGATTCAAACTGTCATGGATTAATAATAATTGAATCTAAGTATGGGAAATTCTTAAATATTGGATTCCATGTTACCTAGTTACATAGAACCATTACCATCAAGACCATTGAAAATAAAATTTAGATATTGATTAAATACCTATCTAAAGTAGCTGGCCAACTAACTTATCTGATTAGACTACCCATACATCAATGGGCTATCTATAACAGAGCCCCAACTGTGTCTTACAGGTCCCAAATATTCCTCATATTGAAAAATTGAAATAAATAATATGCTTTATCAAATAACTGTATTGAATAATGAATATAGAATTGTCAATATTGCACCAAACAATTAAATAACTATCAAAGGAGACACCATTTGTAAAATGGTGTATGTCTTAGAAAATTATAATATCTATGATGAATGATATGGATAATTTTAAGAAATTCAATGGTCAAACAGCATAGGTAATTTAATATTTCAATGGAAAAAAGGAATCAGGGTTGTGAATGGGAATAATATCCTTAGAGAAATCAATCGAAATCCAACTAGAGGATGATTAAGGATCATATCCATACAATATATCTCGTGTGGAGTAAAATAATGTTTTTTTGTCCTTGGTAAATATAAATATTATAAAATAATCTTTCAAAAACATTATTGTGGAATATATATATATATTTAAAGGTTTTTGGGAATTTTTTTCGTAAAATTCATTTGATAAAAGATTAAAATGAAGCATCATAGGAATGATGGTGGTTAAATCTGTACATTGCATAAAGGGTAAAAAGAATAATAATTTATCATGTTAAAAGGGTAAAACAATTTCCTCTTTTGGAAAATGATGAGAATATTCCATTAAAAACATTGGTAATAGAAAAAAATGGTTAAAATTGTCTTTACTATATAATTTCAAAAACATTTTTTTAAAACATTGGTTTTATAAGGGAATAGGTTCTCCGACTAAGATATGAATAACGAAGTGTTTTCAGTAAAACATTTTCTAAAACATTTCGAGTATCAGAGAGTGAAAAAATGTAAATATGAGAAGAATAATTTCATGTCTATAAAGTGGATAAAAATATTTTTTTTATTCAAAAAATGTTCATATAATTTTCTCAAATGTAAATACCTTTGATAAATCATTAAAATTATTGTTGAGTAAAATATTCATTAAGCATTCCAAAGTGTTCCATTCAAGTTCTAAACATTTTAAATCATAATCTACATAAAGGAATATAATTTAAAGAAAGTTATAATATCATTATTGTAATTATTTTCATTATATTTCATTAAAATGGGAAGTACACACACCATATAAAATAAACTAGGTTCATAATAGAAAATAAGTCTCAATGGGATTTAATGTGAGGCGAAATCCCTTACCTTCTATCACCATTCTAGTTAACATCCCTTAACATCCTATATAATAATTTTTTTTATATAAATAATTTATTTAGAACATTTTTCATGTTTATCATTACTTTTCTATCACTTATTACTATGTTTCATAAGACTACATGAAAATTATGTTTACCTTTGTTGTCTTGACCAAATTTGTTTTTTGTATCAAAAACAGCTTTGGTACGTCATGTATGGTCTAATGGGTCATTACATAATCATATCCAGAATAGTAATAATGAAATAATTATTGTATTTATACATAATTTAAACTTTTTAAATCTTTCATTAAATATTTTTATGAAAATGAATCAATATTACAATCAGGGAGACAGTAGGTCATACGTACGCATGAATAACATTATCATTTTTAAATTATCATTATTGAAAGAATGTAATTAACACAATATATTTATAGATTGATAATTATAAAATAAATACAATTTAATTTAATAAAATATACTTATATATATAATTATTGTGATGTAAAAGGAATGACACCATGTCGAAGAGGAAATAGTCCACACGTCCACGGTCGACATTTTCACTTTTTTGTGCATGAAAGGGTAATAATGAAAATAATATATATATATATATATATATATATATTACTTATATATATCTAATTGTATAATTAATATCATATATATGTTTTTTATTTAACATATGCTTAATTATAACCATCATTTATACATTCCATGTATCATGGGATAGAATCACATCTCTTTGAGGGTCGGAAGTCAACACTTCCTGAAACGATGTTATCCAGTTAATGTAAAACAGAAAGTATTTAACATATATGTTTTAAAATTATTAAATAATTATAAATAAATAATTATTATAATATATGATATATATATATAACCACTTTTTCCATCATAATGGCTATCTATAAAATTTTTTATAGGAAAAATGAAAAATCATCATTTCGTGAGGTGAGTAGTTCTCCGCACACAGAAACAATATATCCATTACCCATTAGATGGATGTATCTATTAGTGTAGGAATAAAACATAATAGAACAACATCATTGTATATTTATGATACTTGTGTTACTATATGAACAAGGATGAAGATCATTTGAGGTTTTTGACAAGTAAATGAAAGATAAGTGATCGTTGGAAAGAATTTCTTTAAAATTGGCTTACTCCTTTTAGTGTATACCAAAGGGATACCTTGGAAGTATTTTTTACCAAATTGACTCTTCAAGGTATAGGGGAAGTATTCTGGTAAGCTATGTCAATATATATTGGTCGATCCTGAGTTTTTTGAGAGGTGTGAGGAAGTGGGATGTGTGGTGTCCTTTTGTTGGGAAGGAAAATGACTCTCTTTGAATTTTTGTAAACATGTTAGGTGTAAAAATGTTATTACATAAAAAATAAATTAATAAAACTCATGAATGAAATATCCATGGGAAACTTATGTCCATAAAATGTTCTTTGGACTAGTGGCTACGTCATTTGGGCCCTTAACTTAATGGTTTCGTCCTTTATTAAGCTTAATTTTTCATTCACAATTGTAATTTAGTTTAAACACATTCACTAATATTTTTGGTCAAAAAAAATGTTTGTCTTATTATAAATCAATAATTATTCTGATACAACTATTTACCCATTTTTCTAATTTCTAATTATAGATGTGGAATAAATTAATTTAAAATTCATCCTACCAGTGGGATGGCAATATAGGGTTTTAAAGTAAAAACATCCAAATGTTTGATAAGTTTATGCAATCAATTTCAAAGAGAAATTGATCCCAACACCCTAAATTGGATTCATTTAAATATTTATGATCTAATTAAACATTAAAACCAATAAAATTTATAAAATAAATATATATGAAAATTAGATGGAAAAGCAGTTTCCATTTAAAATTAAGTATTTTTAACTATTCATTAAAAAATTATATGTATATGAAGATAAAAAAATTAACTATAACCTAATATTTATTTTAATCTTTAAATATGAATGATAGTTTGTTATATTAAATCAATTAATGTTTCAAAATTTATATTTAAAATTCATTCACTATTAAAAGGTAGTAAAGTTGCCTTTATAAAATATATGTTTTGTGTGTGTGAAATTGGGTTTCTTCCTATATTAATACTATCAAACCCAATAGATTATATTAAATTTTTTATTGAATATATAAAATAGAAATTTCTTTAAAATAATTCACTAATTGTAATTAGTTGTTTTTATTAAGAAAAAACTCTTTTGGAATCATATAAGTAATAATATATATTTTGATATCCAGTGGCTTCTTATTTTCATTTCACATTAATTGGTAACCAATCAATTACTTTTTTATTTTTAAATCCAAAATATTCATATTTTAGTTAATACTATAATTAATCATAAATTCTAGGCTATTTTCATATTATAATTTATTATAATATTTTAAAAATATATCTTTATTTGGTGAAAGCCTTACGTGTAACACATCCCATTGAAGAAGGTTTCTCATGCATATAATGCATGATAACTGGGTGTTTCATGTATTGAAATATATTAAATATATTTTAAGTAGTAAATATATTATAAATTACTTTAATATTATATTCCCTTACACTCTTGGTGTCTTTTGACATACACCCTATCGAATACTAGGTTCTTACATTATAATTTCTTGGGGTTACATTCGCTCCTAGAACAATCTTCTGAACGATGATTCTAAACATTGTTGGAAGTTTCCAGTTCAATATAGGGGTGATGTTTGTCAAGAAAAATTTTAGGCTAAAAGAATATTTTACCTTTCACCTATGTCCCTTAAAGATAGTGGTAAAAACAAATGAAGGCTCAAGGACTGAGGAACAATGATCACATCACCTAGGATTTAGAGGTGGAGTATGGGTATAAAGGGTTGATTTTGAGAAGCACTTAAAACTTTAAGACCCCCAAAAATTCAAAATGTAGTTCAGGAGCCTAAATAGGATAACTCTAAAGTCATACTAGGAGGTACATTATGAATGAAATCCATCAATGATGAGGAAATGTTGGCTCATGTTCCAACGTGAAGATGGAATGATGAGGAATGTGTTGCCGACCTAAACTACCAATTTTTGGATGATCAATGTGTATGGAAAGATATGGGATTCCACCTATACATGGGTGATGATGAGTTATAAGACTATATGTTCCAACAAAGGAGAGGTCCCCTACCTCATGTTCAATTCTGAATAGTAGTGGGAGAAGGTCCTGGTGGCAGGGATGGTGCACATCATGGTGATAAACCTATAAGAGTGGATCAAATAGTCAATGAGTCCACACCGTCCAGATGTGAAGGAATAGGTGCATCAAGTATAGGTTTATCACTCCCAGTTAGGAATACCTGAGAGGAAGGGGATCCATTTAGGGGGTTCCACATGACATCTATCCAAGATCCTAGTAACTAGTTCCATCAAGTGAACACTACTAATGAAACCATCTTTCTAGAGACTTTTGTCAATTAGGATGTGATAATAAAGTTACAAGATATTTACATGATGTGGAGGAATATCAAAAGGAATGGTTTGTACCTTACCGGTATTGGTCATATAAAGCCCATCTTTCTAGCATATATATAATAGAGGGAGAATTTCATTATATATCTAGAATATCTACTGTATTATCCAAAAACTACATGCCTATTAATCGAATGAGTAAAGGTGTTTTGTGGAAATAGCAGTCCTCCAAAAATTTCATCAGCCAAGATCACAGAACATTTTCCCATTCATGGAGAATTGGATGAATCTTTTGGGGAAGATTCAAATGAAGGTATCCCACTAGAGAGTGCGGAGTTCAATGCCTCTTTGTAAGAATTAACCAAAATTACCAGAGTAATATTTAACACATTTTCCCAAGTTTTACCTTCCCTCACACTTTATATAGATTCCAGATCTAAAATATATTCTATACAGGAGAATATTTCCCAATAGACCCCTACTTATGGGAATAGAGGCACTAAAAAAGTGTGGATGAGCATGGTACAAGGAGTAATCCCATGGAATAAGTGTCTAGTGGGCCGACCGAAGGTGAGGAGGTCGGAGAAGACACCCTGAAATCCTTAGATATCTAATTCATCTTTGTGGGGCCATGCAATGGTATATAATAGAGGAATCCTAGGAGCATGATATTTTAGTGTTGGAATTTGTATGTCCCGTATCCACGTAACGTCATAAATATCAGTTACTAATCATATTGAATAACTTGATTTTTTAATAACTAGATTTGGGAGTGTTGTTTTCTTTGCTATTAGAAATTGATGGAGGATCTATGGTCCCTTTTTCTAAAGGGGAGCTTGCCCTCGAGGAGAAAGTCATTCAATCTGTCCAGGTCATGACCTATGGTGAACAGTCAGTTGGTGTCACGGGTGACGCCACTTGGGGGGTGTAACTTGGGAATAATCATGAAAAGATTTGGAAAATGGGTTCAAGTGAGGACAATGATCCTGCTAATATGCGGAAATTCCTAAATTATATGATGGAATAGGAGGATCCTGCTACCTAACTCATCACTATGTCTCAAGAGTTTGAGTTTGCAGATCCTGAAGAGATAGACGACTCCAATTCTGTCGCAGTCTAAGAAAGTCACATCATCTGTAATTGGGCATGGAATTGAATCATGTTTTTCATTGTGAAGACTCCAGACTCACAATGGGTGATCTGTATTTGGTCACTATTTCGATAGATTCACAGGGTATGTACCAGAGGGGTGGATTCCCAAGGTATTCACATGTTGATTCGAGACTACCTCGCTGACAAGATGTAGAGAATAAGAATTAACGTGGATGTCACCTATTTTTTGAAGATGTATAACTACATTCGAGAGCTTCAAGAGGTTAATCATAAGATTCATCACCGAGATGAATAATTATATGAGCATTCTTCCTTCATCTCCACTCAATCAGAACTCATCATCCAGCTGAAGGCCCAGTTGGTAGAGGCCCAAAAGAATATGAGACATGAATCATGTCAGGTGGATGATCTCCTAGACAAGCGGTACTAGGTTAAAATCAATGCTAATGAGATTTATGTGGTGGATAATGAGGTAGAAACAATGATCAGGTGGTGGTAGTATATCCTGGAGGCCACACTCCAAAGGTTGGAAGAGCTGAAGTGCTAGATCATAGAGAATAACTGTAAAAGAAATTTTATCTCGGATCATTAGAGGATTTAACATGTAGATGTCCCCTATTATTTCCATAGTATACCGGATTGTTGATGACACTTTTGTGTGTTCATGGGAACATTATTTTATATATTTTACTATTATGCTTCAATCATACATTAAAAACAACTAATGACGAATATCTATTCCCACATGGGTAATGCCCGATGTGAGAAATAAGGGATGAACACATGTTTGTTGATTCATTTGAGAGTGTCTCATCAAACACTCAGGTTTTGGAATTCTTGACTGACCAAATTTTTTTTTGGGATTGAGAGTGGTTGTGGTCAATAGACAAGGCTATCAGAATATACAACCATATTTTCTCAACAATATCGGGTACAAAACGAAAAAATTCTTGAGGTTTTGAATTATATAAGAAAAATGTGTAAAGAGAAGTGTGAATCAAAATTCCCAAAATTAATACCACAAGGATAGTGGCATAGAGACATAGGATAAAGGATGATAGGGTTTGAAACATAACATCTATGTCATTATCCATAAATGAAGGCACACAAAGGAGGGTTGAATGCTGACCATATTTGAAACACAAAACATTCCTCAGACTGTCATCCAAAATCATATTAGAAATTGGCCCAAGATGGTAGGTGAGATAATAATGAATGAGAGTAGACCATTTGGGGTCCCTTTATCCATGGAATATGTTTAAGATCTAAATGAGGGGAACACAAAACGTGGGAATTGATTGAGTGATAGTTCCGATGGGTTCTAGCACTCTTGGAAACATGAAAATGTGTCTCATAGAGAATTAATGTAAGAACATTGGCCAGAAAAAAGGTATAACCTATCTTTATTGGGATAATCTTCTATAATGAAAATAGAGTGACGAGGATGTGAATGATGCAAAAAATGGACTGTAGTAGAGGAGAGGTCCTCTCAAGTGAGGACCTCAGATACCTTGCAGTTTCATGTCATACAAGAAGGGTGATAGATATCATGTTTATCATTGAATGGTTATAATGATGTATAGAATTGTTTAACATCATGTAATCAAGATGTCCCACATAGTTTATGGTCATACTCCACGGACCATGGCAGGTAGTTAATTTTCATGATATATGGACTTATATTCTTCTCTTAGATTAAGGTTATAGAGTTTGGTAAGGGAAATGACATCACAAACGAACATGTGTAGTGTGACGTAATGGAAATCCTATCTTGAATTATGGACAGAGATTCCCATCGCTACACCACACATTCATGGGATAATAACCATCATACAATTTATTGTTTAGATTCTTGGTCATGGGATTCTATTTTAAGATCATAGAGCTCATACCATAAGATTCATTGATGTGGATTTTACATATCAGCACACACCCTACCAAAACTCCTAAGCCCACAAGAGTCAAAATTAGTGTGGGAAACAATTAATCTAAAGAGTTTTTATAAAATATGAAAGCATGCACAAGGGGTGACACAAAGGATACTAGAATTTAACTAAAATACATTGATGTGGAAGTGAAGTATGTCATGAATACAGTGATTAGGATCATGGATGACCTAATAGGTTGGGACCAACTATTGAACATATTCAAAACACAACGATATGATTGTGTTGACCAAGAATGTGGTGAACAGTCATGAGATAAACTGTTAAACATATTCGAAAAAACTAGATTTTCGGTTTGGTAGAAAGAAACTATTAGGGTGTTGGCCTAGAATAGGAGGTTAGAAAAAAATTACATCAGACTAAAACCATTATGGGGTCCTTACATATTTTCTTAATGATGGTGATCCTAACCAAGAAAGAATCGATGTGTGGAAAAATTTATATTGAACAATGGTATCCACACCCAGGAAGTGCAAATAGTTTATGCTCATTTAGCAAGGACCATGGAAAATTGTTTGAAGTAATTTTTCATGGAATATGGTGAGAAATATAAATTTCTATTTCTTGGAATAAGATACGGAAACTCAGTATTAGGTTTTATATATGGAATGTAAGAGGTAAAACCCAATGGAAATTATTCCAAAGAGAATCATGTGCTTCACACAAACACAAATTACAATGAACTTCATAATATTTTAATTTTTTAATGCTCATATAATAATTGAGTTCAAAGGGTATAGAGTATAGATGAATTTTTGGATGAGATCAATATTGAAATTCCCAAGAATCACTCTAAATCCTAGAAGTATGATAACCAAGACACACATAGTTCTTGAACATAATGTTGTTGGAGACCAATACCGGTAGGGGTGACCCTATCTGCCAAGGAAAATTTAGTTATATCATGATGATCATGAGGAATCATTGGTTCATAACATGGGGTAACATATTTTATTCATTAAAAAAATATCATATGAGGAATACTGGATTTAGATGGGTTAAGGCTACATTCTTATGTCATGTTATTTTGGATTTTAGGCTGTGCAGTTTAATGTCATACAAGTCAGACTATTGGGGATGCAAACAATTTATTGGAATAATTCTTGAACCTAATGAAAATTGTATAAGGTCATGTTTCATGGACTATGGAAATAGGGGAGTGTCTCAGAAGGATAGGTGTACTGTCATGTTATGATATTCCTAATGTGATTGAGCCGAAGAGACCTAAAATATCACTATATATTATATAGAGGAAATTCATATAGTTTAGGTTCTTAATATTTTGACCGAAACTAAGGCCAATATGTTGATTTTTGAATAAATTTTTTATGGGAGAAAAGAATTTTTTTTGGAATCAATATTTATCCCATTAGTATGGGAATCAACCCAAATGGAGTTCTGAAACACAGTGTGGAAGGAGACCAACAATGATGTAGGAAATCCACTCTAGCAAGGGAACTGAAGAATCCCACAATTAGCATGGGTAATCGTAAACATGTTCAGGGTAGTATTGAAGATTAATTTCCTGAATTGTGTTTGTTAATAATATGTTTAATTTCATAGTTCTTGGACCATGGTGTAAGCACTCCAAAATTGATATGCATAATGTTTTTGTATAAAAAACTTGATCTAATGTGGAATGGGGAGGCATGTGCCCCACATTGATATTTCTGGGGAATCATGCATACAGTTTAAATTTGTGACGATTGAGATAATATGAGGACAAGGGAATGAAGGTTTAATAAACTTGAAGATGGGAACAAATATTATGTCCTTGGATTTCCCAATTGACATGAATCCATGTCGCATGGACAGTCAAGCTTTCATTTATAAAGACCCAAGATATAGCACAATGGCTAACCTCGGGGCCACTCTCAAGGAAGCAGTGTCGAGAGACTAAGTGGTATGTTCCGAAAATCTTTATGTTTTTTTATTTACATTGAAAACATAAAAACACACTCCTAAGTCAACACCAATCAGTGCTGAAAAGCACAGTGGAGAGGGAAATAGTGATGGAAAAGTGCAAAAAAACCCAGACATAGGACAACTCTACATGGAACAAGAAAAGACAGCAGACAAACACAGAACAAAGAAAACGAAACAAAAACACAGAAGACAAAAGTTAGTGACAAGAAGGCCAGAACTAGGTTAATTCACCCTCTACTCCCTATCCTAGATCAGCCTAAGTAATTGATCAACAAATCTCGAATTCTCTTAGTGCATGACCGGTGTCTTGGAACACATACTAATCTCGCCTATAAATTGAACACTCAAGCATCGAAGTCCTTCAATACTCAAGCGTTCCGCCGAACTGCAAGGTGACTCACCTAGAAAAGTCATTCTGGAAATAATTTCTCAGAATCAATAATGATTCCACAAAGATCTTCAGATCACACAACCAATCTTGATTCTCAGTTTGAGAAATCAAGATAGGAAGGGGAGAAGAAATTAAACAAGAAAGTAGCAAATCGTCCTACGCAGGATCTCATGCTCGCTAAATCTAACTCACAGACGCGATCTACCCTGGCGAATAAAAAGAACATGATCCCATTAATGTGTAGATATGTATATCGTGTTGGGTTTCCTAAACTAGATCTATCCCCGCAAATTAGATCACCATTTCTTGAGATTCTAGATCACAACGCGAGACGAGAATGAATGAACGACATAAGAAAAATGCAACAAAAATCACAATTCAATTAACAAAACATGAAACACTACAGGATTATTTACAGACTCAACAAAACACAAAAAATAGAGCAGGGAGGATGGATGAAATGGAGGACCGGGATCCCATCATCAGGTCGAAGACGAGTTCCAGTTTGATGAAGTGGTATGGAATGGTGCGTGAACGGTGGTGGAGTGTCCTCCACCACTGCTGAATGATGCCCCCCGGTACTCTACTCTGGCCTCAAGAGGGCTGTCTAGAGTCCCTTTATTCAGAGATGAAAAAAAGGAAAATGCAATTAACGACCTAATAAACAGCAGATCCATGTGGCGCTCTTTTTAGTGCGTATCACCAGCTCCCGAGTGAACTCCATGTAAGTGCAAACAACCCCTTGCAATGAACTCGTGAATCTTCTCACGACTTTACCTCGAATAGATTCTTCTTATTTTATCCCCGCTTCTACTGGTATCTCCTCCTGCACAAAGAAATGCACGTGAGTCAAATAAAATGAAACTATTATGTATATATACATTATACTAATATTACTAATTAAAAAACATATTAATATATATATATATATATATATTATAATACCTAAATTATTAGTAATATATATTTAATAACTATTTTATTTAATTAATCCATATATTATTATGATATATAAAAACTTATATACTATCTATAATTACACCTATTATTATTATTGTATAGTATATGCTATATATATTATGATATATTATGTTTATATTATATGTTATTTTATTAACTAAAAGAGAATGAAAAAAATGAAAAGAGAGGGGGGGGTGTGGGTCTGTTCGGCTTGGGGAGAAAGGGGGTGAGGAGGGAGACGGGGTTAGGGCAGGGGAGGCGGAAGCTTCGGTTGGCGGCGTAGCAATAGGGTTGTAGTGGTTCGAGGCCGAGGGATCACAGTGGTAGAGGGAGAGAGTGGCACGAGCTGCTTCGGGTCTTCAAGTGGCTATGGGGTTCAAACAGGGCGACTAGGGGTTAGGTACGACGAGGGGCTCAGTTTACAGTGCACAGCGGCGGGTGTTCAGGCATGCTTAGATGCTGGCATAAGACTGAGGATACAGGGAGAGGGATGTGCTAGGCGGAGGCTTCGGGTGGCTCTCTGGAGAGCAGGGGGTTTGAGACCACGACAGGGATGGGAGAAGCAGGTTCAGGCCGCGACAAGGGTTCAGTGTGGAAGGAGGGGCGCGACGGTGTTCTAGCAGGCGGAGGGAACAAAGTGTGAATGGCACTGGGTTTGAGCAGGCGGCGACGATGGTTCAAGGGGGGAAGCAGGCGGTGGCTATGCAAAAGTGAGATCTCGGCTTGGAGAGGCCAGGGTGCTTCGGCGCAAGAAGAGGAGTGGCAACCTAGTCGCGGACAATGGCGGCTCTACTGGGTGAGGTCAGGGGTTTGTCCGGCGAGGATGACCATGTGATGTGTGAAGCAGGAAGGCCGGACCAGCAACAACTTGGTGTGACAAGGTCCGAGCAATGGCATGGATCAGCTTCGATTGTGATTCTTCATTCAAATTTTGAGTTTTCCAGTGATTGAATATGCTACTGTGTGAAAATTTATGTGATGTTGTCAGTTTGCTGCGTGAAGGTTCAGTGCGAGGATGGTGGATGAAATGAGTATCGCTGAGGATTGAGGGAGGAGATGTATCGGTGAGGTAAAATGGAAATATAGAAGAAATGAGTATCGGTGAGGATTGAGGCAGAGGTGTATCAGTGAGGGATTGGAGAGGGATACGTATCAGTGAGGTAATGAGTATCGATGAGGATTGGTATATCGGTAAGGGTTAGAGGCAGGGGTGTATATGTGAGGAGAAATATAACAGTGTGTAAGCTGTATCAGTGAGGTAATAAAATATAACAGTGAGGTGTAAACTGTATCGGTGAGGAATAATATAATAGTGAGGCGGAGTAACGGTGTGGAAATAAAAAGGGTAACGGTGAGGTTGGTATAACGGTGGACTGGAGAAGTGTATCAGTAGACATAGCCTGACGGTGAGAAAAAATGGAACGGTGAGGTGTGGACCGGTAGCAAAGCTGCTGATAGAAAGGGCTAATGGTGAGGAGGTCACTGGTAATGAACAGGGTCGTGCGACCGCAACACCTGCGAACAAACATAACAAAGGAAATTAAATAAATAAAATAATTTAATGAAACTACAAATAAATAAATTAATAAATTAAATTAAATAGAAAGGAATTAAAAACTAAAAACACAAAGTTGAGAAAAATAAAATTAATGAAACTTTATTTATAAAAAATTAATTAATTTGGGTCTAAAAAATAATCAAACTTAATTAAGGAAAAAATTAAAATATTAACACCAACTTTCTTAACTTATTTAACCAATTAATTAAATAATTAATTAAATTGAAGAATGAAAATATTAATTGAATAAAAAATAAATTGTTAAAACTTATTAAATTATTAAAAGACTAAAAACAAGAAAAAGTTATTTATTTACAATTTAATGAATAAGGAATTAATTAATTTAATAAATGAATTAGTAAACGAACTAGAATGAAAAATTATAAAAATAAAACAATAAATAAATAAAATTCTAATTCGCAAGACTAAGTTAATTTAAGACTTATTTAAAATGAAACTAATGTACATTAAAACACATGTTTTGAACTAAAAACGGAATATTTTACACAGCAAGAACAAAAACACTACACTTATCAAATATTGACTAAAAATAATCATTTTAATATAAAAAAGTCAATAGAAAATACAAAAAGGATGTGGCAAAGACTGTGAAAACATTCCCACATCAAACTCCCCCACACTTAAATCCTTGTATGTCCTCAAAAAAATACATGCATTGAACTTTAAAACAGAAATATAATTTGTGAGTTTCAGTTGAAAAGGTGCCTTATTAATCTTTAATACCCATAGGATCAAGACCAACTGAAGGTCGGGCTTCCCAAAGGTGTTCAAAAATGATGTCCTTAGCTTCAAAAGCCCACTTGAAGTCAATAGCTTCACAAACTCATACACTGTCAAGTATGGAATGCCTCCTTTGTGTATTCATTGACCGTCCTACTTCACCTTCCAATTCAAGTTCTAATTCAAGGTGTGTTGACAGGTTAGATGAAGTGGAATTCAAAACTTAACCAACGACACCTTCCATTCTCACCTTCCTCCAGGTTCCCGATATTAAATTCCATTAAATTGATCACTTTATTGTTTCAACTCAAATGAAAATTAACCAAGTCAATTGCTCCCTTCTTCATTCGGGTTCAAAATTCCCCTCACATTAATGAGTTCATTTTTGACAATGGAAATTTATTTTACTCTTTCCCAGCCATATTCCATGTACAGAGAACTGTGCATAACACTTATTAAGATTGAAATTGGCTTTATTTATTTACAGAAACACACCCTGTGCACCTTGTCTCAGATACTCACCGTGGGATCCCATTTTCCCATTTTACTCCAGTTACAAATGTCTTAAATAATAATCAATCAAGTTGACTTACTAAAGTGATTGAATATTATTTAATAAAAATTTGAGTCCCCTGGGTTCCAGTTAAAACATCAAGTTACTCTAAGTCATGATCATCATCCCACAAAACATATCCTGTCACATTCTTATCCCCAGTTCCTAAACAAACAGATCCATAGAGACAATGAAGAATTGCACTCAGCAATCATTCATACTTAACATTTTCTGACTAAGTGACACTTTCAAAAAACAAAAAACAATTATCCACTAAATAGGAAATAACTGTAGTACCATTGAACCTAAAATGACCATAAATTGATGAGAGAATTCGAAAAAAATTGATGGAATTTTGAACCATTTTTTGAAAAAATTTGATCATTTTTTTAACAAACACATACTCAGGTTCAAGAAGGTGGAATACAACATGACACTAGAATGACCCCTCTCCCCCACACTTAAAACCCAACATCATCCCCAATGTTGAATCTCAGGGTAGGAGACAATTAAAGATCAAAACAGATGGACATTTCAGCTAAAAAAGGAAATGGAGGGGTATCAATGAAGTTCAAAAATTTTCTTTACCACACAAGAAATGAATGAAAATAAAAACAAAAAAAATAAAACAGAAGAGACCAACCCCACCAACCATCACCAGCAATTAGTACATTTCTATTCCTAAAAATTTCAGTCCTTAAATCAGTGTGAGAAGACAAAATATTTTATCAATTTACTTCAAATAGTACCATGATTAACAATAATGTGCAACAACAACATAATGAAAATAAAAATAGTGGGTGCAAGCATGTTTCCCAAACCAGATAAAAATAATTTTTCAATTCTCTAGATACTAGCAGCTAACACCCACACAATAAGCATAATTTACTTTTCACCGAAATTCAGGGGACTCCCCCACACTTAGTTCACAACAGCATGCAATAAAAATTCAAAGAGTAAAACATTGCAACGTAAAACAATACTCCCATGAATGTGAAACTTCTCAAATTTACAAAATTCCCCCTTTGATTTCCATGTGCTTGAACTCTGGCTGGTCTAGTTTCTCACCTACATGATGAAACAATTTAACATTAGTGTTAAAGATTTAAAAGCTCAAATAAAAAGTAACCACAGAGTATGAGTTAGTGAATTTTATCCATTAATCCAGTGAACTGGCCCTCTGAGACTTGAATGATAGCCACGTGGAATCTACTGCCTACTTATTGTCCTAAGAAAACAACACTAAAATTAAAAACAACATGCAAAAAGAAAATAAAGCAGGAAATTAAAGAGAATAATCCTAGAATAACCCCCCAGGGGGTGATGTAGTTTGACTGTCCACAGGTGGAAAGTACTCAGATCAACCCCAGTCATATGGGGGGTTTGGTTTCTTTCTCAGGAACCACCAGGTGTGATTCCTTCCAACTTCAGTGCTTTTCCATATTTGGCGTACCCCATGTGCAGCTTCAACCACAGTCCCCTCCTTGGCAATGAAGTACTTCATGTTGATAGTGGATGGGAGAATAGGATATAGGGGTACTTCCCTACTTCATCTGTTTGAGGTTGAGTGTGAACCAGGTGTAATGTTGGAAAACAAGGATGTGACATGTATTCTGGTTCATTCCAATAAAACATTTCCTCGTGGAAAGCAATTAATGTGTCATCATCCACTTCTAATCTAGTGCACAACTCCAAAAATTCATCTTCAACAATAACTCCCAAATTGGAAGTGTCATCCAGAATTGCAAGTTCCATAAAATCTTCAGTAGATGAAACCTCATGTTCCTCACTCTCTAGGAAATCACAAATGTGAGATACATCTTCAAAACCTGCACAGGGAGCAACATAATTAAAAGCAGCTTCAATGTAATCCAAGTTGAATAAAAATACAGCTTCTTCCATAAAATTGTCAACTCCCTTTATCATTGATGATTGTTCCTCCTCGTGATGGAATAGTGATCTTAGGAGTGGGTACATGGAAAGAGAGAAGAAGTAAACCTCCGTGAACCTCTCTTCAAAACACACCACCTCACATACTTAATCTTCTAAGGAGAATGATATAATGTCATGTGTTGGCTCCCACTGTTGAAGCATTGAAAAATAATTAGAATAGTTATAGAAAGAAAAATCATTAGAATTGAAATCAGGGAAATATGATCATCAAAGAAATGCCCAGCATCATGAGTCCTTGCAAGTTCCATCTCCTGCCAGCCCTTGAAAACATCCTCAGAAATTGGTTCTAGAATTTCCAGCTTTCACTCCAGGAATAGATCCATATCAAATTTGGGAAACTCTAACTTTTTCTTTCTTCTATTTCTTTTTTAATGCCTTCTCAACTATTTTCCAGAATGTTGGGCTTCAATGGGAGATGGTGGTGATGCACTATCTTCTTGGTATCCCTTGAACTTATCCATGGCTAGTTGCATCAACTGCATGATCTCATGAGAATAAATTGTCTCCTCATCAGTAAGGTCTCGATGCTGTCTTTCCTGCATCCAACATTAAAACTTAGCAACAACCTCCTCAAGCTCTTGAACCGGGTCAAACAGTGACATAATATCAGATTCTTTAATGTTCATCACTGTGTAAGTGTTTGTGTTTTTTATATGTTTTATATGTTTTTTTTGTTTTAAAATGAAATAAAAAAATTTGAAATAACCACTGAGACACTCGTTTCTTCCCCGGCAATGACGCCAAAATTTGACGTGTGTCCTTGTCGCGAGGATGGTCAAGCTTACATTTATAAAGACCCAAGATATAGAAAAGTGGCTAACCTTGGGGAAGCTCTCAAGGAAGAAGTGTCTAGAGACTAAGTGGTCTATTCCGAAAATCTTTTTGTATTTTTTTACTTTGAAAACTTAAAAAAAACACTCCTAAGGAAACACCAATCAGTGCTGAAAAGCACAGTGGAGAGGGAAACAAAGATGGAAAAGTTAAAAAAACCTAGACACAGGACAACTGTACATGGAACAAGAAAAGACAACATGCAAACACAGAACAAAGAAAAAGACACCAAAACACAGAAGACAAAAGTTAGTGAGAACAAGGTCGGACCCAAGTTAATTCACCCTTTACTCCCTATCCTAGATCAGCTTAAGTAATTGATCAACAATTCTAGAATTCACTCAATGTAAGACCGGTGTCTCGGATCACATACCAATCTCGCCTATAAATTGAACAAGCATTGAATCATTCAATACTCAAGAATTCCTCTGAACTGCAAGGTGACTTACCCAGCAAAGTCATTCTGGAAAGAATTTCTCACAATCCATAATGATTCTCCTAATATCGTCACATCTCACAAACAATCTTGATTCTCAGTTCGAGAAATCAAGACAGGAAGGGGAGAATAAATTAAACAAGAATGTAACAAATCGTTCTACGCATGATCTCCCTCTCGCTAAATCTAACTCGCAGACACGATCTACCAAGGAAAATAAAATGAACGTGATCGCATTAATGTGAGGATCTCTAGATCGTGTTGGGTTTCATAAATTGGATCCAGCCCAGAAAATTAGATCACCATTTATGGAGATTCTAGATCACAACGCGATACGAGAATGAATGAACGACACAAGATAAATGAATCAAACATCACAATTCAATTAACAAAACCTGAAAAACTAGAGGATTATTTATAGAATCAACAAAACACTAAAAAATGAATAGGGAGGATGGATGAAATGGAGGAGCAGGAACCTGTATTCAGGTTGAAGATGCGTTCTAGTCCGATTAAGTGGTACGGAATGGTGCGTGAACGATGGTGGAGTGTCCTCCACCACTACTAAATGATGCCCCCCGGTACTCTGCTCTGGCCTCAAGAGGGATGTTGAGAGTCCTCTTATTCAGAGATGAAAACAAAAAAAATGCAATTAACAACCTAACAGATAGCAGATCCACGTGGTCCGCTTTTGAGTGCGCGTCACCTGCTCCCGAGTGAACTCTATGTAAGTGTAAAAAACCCCTTGCAACAAACTTGTGAATCTTCTCGTTCCATTCCCTCCAACAACTTCTTCTTTTTTTATCCCTGCTTCTACAAGTAGCTCCTCCTGCACAAAGAAACGTACATGAGTCAAATAAAATGAAACTATTTTGAATATATACTCTATACTAATATTACTACTTAAAAAACATATTTATATATATATATATTATAATACCAAAATTTTTAGTCATATATATTTAATAAATATTTTATTTAATTAACCCATATATTATTATGATATATAAAAACTTATATACTATCTATTATTACACCTATTATTATTATTGTATAGTGAATGCTATATATATTATAATATATTATGTTTATATTATATGTTATCATAAAAACTAAAAGAGAAAGAAAATAAAAAATGAAAAGAGAGGGGGAGGGTGCTGGTCTGCTCGGCTTGGGGAGAAAGGGGTTGAGGAGGGCGACGAGGTTTGGGCAGGGGAGGCGGCGGCTTCGGTTGGCGGCAGAGCAGTAGGGTCGTAGTGGTTCGAGGCCGAGGGATCGCGGCGGTTGAGGGAGAGAGTGGAGCGGGCTGCTTCGGGTTTTCAAGCGGCTAAGGGGTTCGAACGAGGAGACTAGGGTTTTGGTACAGTGAGGGGCTCAGTTTCCAGCGCATAGCGGCGGGTCTTCAGGCGAGCTTAGGTGCTAGAATAGGGCTGAGGATACAGGGAGAGGGATGTGCTAGGCGGAGGCTTTGGGTGGCTCTCCGGCGAGCAGGGGGTTTGAGGCCACGGCGGGGATGGGAGATGCAGGTTCAGGCCGCGGAAAGGTTTCAGTGTGGAAGGAGGGGTGTGGCGGCGTTCCAGCAGGCGGCCGAAGCAGATTGTGGATGGAATTGGGTTCGAGCAAGTGGCGATGACAGTTCACGTGGGGAAGCAGGCGGCAGCTACGCAGAAGTGGGATCTCGGATTGGAGAGGCCAGGGTGCTTCGGCGTAGGAAGAGGAGCGGCGACCTAGCCGCGGACAGTGGAGGCTCTACTGGGTGTCATCAGGGGTTTGTCTGGTGAGGACATACCAGTGTTTTATGAAGCAGGAAGGCCGAACCAGCAAAAACTTGGTGCGACGAGGTTTGGGCAGCGGCATGGATTGGCTTCGATTGTGATTCTTTATTCAGATTTTGAGTTTTCTAGTGATTTTATCTACTGCGGTGTGAAAATTTCTGTGATGTTGTTGGTTTTCTGCATTACGGTGTCGTGCGAGGATAGTGGAAGAAATGAGTATCAGTGATGATTGAGGGGGGAGATGTATTGGTGAGGTAAAATGGAAATATATCAGAAATGAGTATCGGTGAGGATTGAGGTAGGGGTGTATCAGTGAGGGATTGGAGAGGGAGACGTATCAGTGAGGTAATGAGTATCGGTGAGGATTGGTATATCAGTGAGGTTTAGAGGCAGGGGTGTATTTGTGAGGAGAAATATAGCAGTGTGTAAGCTGTATCAATGAGGTAATAAAATATAACAGTGCGGTGTAAACTGTATCAGTGAGGAAAAATATAATAGTGAGGCGGAGTAACAGTGAGGAAATAAAAAGGGTAACAGTGAGGTTGGTATAACGGTGGACCGGAGAAGTGTATCAGTAGGCATAGCCTTCCCATGAGATAAAAAGGAACGGTGAGGTGTGGAACGGTTGCAAGGCTACTGATAGAAAGGGCTAATGGTGAGGAGGTCACCGGTAATGGACAAGGCTGTGGGATTGCAAAACCTACAAACAAACATTACAAACGAAATAAAATAAAATAAAATAATTTAATGAAACTAAAAATAAATAAACAAATAAATTAAATTAAATAGAAAGGAATTAAAAACTAAAAACCCAATGTTTAGAAAAATAAAATTAATGAAACATTATTTAAAAAAATGAATTAAATTGGGTCTAAAAAATAGACAAACTTAATTAAAGAACAAATAAAAATATTTACACCAACTTGCTTAACTTATTTAACCAATTAATTAAATAATTTATTAATTTGAAGAATGACAATATTAATTGAATAAAAATAAATTTCTAAAACTAATTAAATTATTGAAAGACTAAAAACCCAAAAAAGTTATTTAATTACAATTTAAAGAATAAGGCATTAATTAATTTAATAAATGAATTAGTAATCGAACTAGAATGAAAAATTATAAAAATAAAAGAATAAATAAATAAAAGTCATATTTGCAAGACTAAGTTAATTTAAGACTTATTTAAAATGACACTATTTTACATTAAAACACATGTTTTAAACTAAAAAATAATTATTTTACACAGCAAGAACAATAACACAACACTTTTCAAATATTGACTAAAAACTATCATTTTAATATAAAACTGTCAATAGAAAATGCAAAATGGATGTGGCAAAGAGTGTGAAAACACTGCCACATCATCTATGTATCCCATACAAATGGGAATCACACCACATGTAGTTCAATAATTCCCATGCAGTTTAACATCTTATGGTGAGTAAATTGGCACTTAGTTTAAGGTCATTGTTTTTAGACCATGGGGTAATTCAAATGGACATGTGTAGTGAAGTGTTATGATAAAATTTACTTGAATGGGGACTAGGTGGATCCCAACACCATACGACAGAACAAATAAGATACCTGTGTAAATTTTAATGTCATAAAACATGGACAATATGCTCCAAGTTTAATTTTGTGGAGTTCATACCTGTGAGGAATTTCCCTAAAATGGGTATAAGACACCTGACTGATTGAAAAACCCAGTGTGAATGGGTACAAGGTATCCCTAGCATCTGACAACATAATTTTGAGTGGATGAATTTTGAGATCATCCCTATAGGGACCTATATATTGTGGAAAGAGGAAATATAAGATGAGAATGAAGCCAAAGATCCTTTAGATGCTATAAATGGGGCCTAAGGGAGGATGAAAAAAGAGGTGATGATGTTGTGGTTCATCACATATAAAAAGTCTCTAGATTCAACCACGTATCACATAATTTTGTGAATCAAGCGACACATAGTTCTGAATTAATGTTACCTACATAAGTCTGGACAATACACATGGAGGGGGGATTTTTTTCTTTTAGGGATGAACCAAGATGAAACAACCCTGAATCACTAAATATTTGACATTAGTAGGATTTAAGTGATACATAGTTCTTGAATGTGTCATTGGATATGGATGATGCCATAAGTTAATTCCTCTCTGATGAGGGCATCATGCTTTTGTGCCATTTTTCATAGTATTTTGTGGAAATTAATTCTTATACATTTTAATTTTATTAATCTAGAATTTATATGCAATTCAATTTATTGACATGTGTTTACGAATATGAAGATTTAGTTTAAGGTCATGTTATAGGACTAGTATATGCTGTTTAACCTCAAGAGGTAAGGATTCTAGTTATTACAGAGCTTATCATCATGCGACTTGGACATTAGCGGTAGAAGTGTTCTGAGATTAATGTGAAAAAATAAGTACCTATAAACTGATATAAATGTGGGCCACGAGTCCCAAAAATCCCCATATGTTCTTAAGGAATACCTTTTAATTATTTAATAACGTAATTAATGGTATTGAACTTTTATTTTATGGTGGTAGATCTTGGACCCTTACTCTGGTTTAATGTCATTTCCTTGGGATGTTGATGTTATAAAATAGAAATTCATCCAGCTTTGACTACATGCTGGGATTTGGTATCCCAAAAAGGGGATATCTATAGCATATTTAGAACAACCTAGTGTGAATGATATCCTGATGAGGCTTGCACTGTATGTAACATTTCCAGGGGAAACCCACAAAATTGTTTAAAGTCGTGATGTTTGAACTTTGGTGACTATCTTAACATCATATTCATGGGACAACGTTTCTCTACAGTTTAATGTAATTAAACTCATAGAAAAAGAGGGTGGATATTAAAAGTGTAATATGAATAGAGAATCAGGAAAAACTTGATATGACTGTGGGCTAAAGGAGGCCTGCAATGAATGACACATCTCCATGAAAAACCAACACACAATTTAAATACTTTCTATTTGGACTCCAATACCTTGTTTAACATCATGTCCTTGGGACATTTATGTTCTTCAGTTTAATGTTGTAAAACAGAGACTATATGTTGGGGAAATCCTAAAATGTGGATATGTATAGCATGATAGAAACAACCCAAAGTGAATGAGGGATGAATTAGGCCTGCATTGCATGACACATTTCCAAGGAAAATCCTCACATAGTTTAAAGTCATAATGATTGGAGATGGGAACCTAGTTTAAAATCATATTCTTGGGAAGAAGGCTTCTTATGTGATGTAACAGTTGAGTAACTTAGCACATATTGGAGGAGTCAAGCGCTCCCCATCCATGGTGACCAAAGAGTATTCACCACTAAGTGAGACCCTATGAGTGATGTACAGTTATTCCTGCTTGGGTTCCATGTTTGGTGGATTCCTGCACAGTATCATTGGGGTGTGGAGAGACAATACTCTATCACCTTGGAGAAAAGAACAGAGTCGAACCTTTTTTTTGAACTCTATGGATATCTTGTTCTGGTGCCTCTATAAATTATGAAAGACAAAAAGAATGACTTTTTTGAGGGATTCTAGCTCATCTAGATGGTCCTATACAATTGTTTCTGATGGTTTTTTATCATAAAAATATGTTTAGAGTGATGTTAACTGAATCAATATTGGAATGAATGACTCTGTTCTTTAAAGAATGGAGTATAAAGATAAATGGGTGGAATTCTGAGTCATTTTCTGGTATTCCCAGAGGGAAATGTTGAGATTGTCATGCCAAATCATCTAGTTTTGGCCCACCATAATCCACAAAATGATTGAGAGGGACAAGTTGAATGCCTCCATCAGTCCATTTTCCTATGCATGGTAGTGAGAAGTTTTGTTTGACCAGAATCTATAATTAGAATACAAATTATTCAACTCATCCGATCAAAAGTTGGTGTCATTATTGTTGTGGTTTTCATGAGGACTCAGAAATGATAAATAATATTGGAGCTAAAAAATTCGAAGACCGATCCGGATTTATGTTCCTTTAGGGTATTTTATTATACCCTCATGGAAAATAAATTCATCATGATCTGAATAAGCATGTACTAGTGAGTTGTTGATGGTGGATAGGTTCATACTACATCGATTCCCCAATGGAAAAGGTCCATGAATACCAAGTTGTATGAAGGGTCTCTGGTGGTCAATTCCCAAATTAGAATTGATATCACATGCATGGAACCTCTTGGTATGCTCTATATAGACATGGACCAGGGGGTGGAAGTATCCTAACCTGAGAATCTGATGATAGTTTTTTAACCCGACATGAAAAGTAAAAGATGACCTGGAAATAAATTCCATTACAACCTGGGGAATCCTATATCCTCAAATGAAGTATTGGATAATTCCATTAGACCCAAATATGCAGGGAGTCTACTCAAGGTTGAGACTAATATGGATGGTGAACTGATCTATGTGCTGATGAATTCTCTCATGCTTGACATGATCTGGTGGGTGATCACCATGATAGAGATACTTGAGAAAAATGGTGGTAAAATTAGAGATATCTCCAACTCTAATGGGATCTTGATTTCCTGATTTGGAAGAAAAAATAGTCAACCAGTTTACTTTTCAGTTGTCCCCGTTATCTAAGTAGATGAGAGAGATTACTCACCAATGCGCCACATGAATAAATAGGCCATCCTAGTCAGGACCTAAAAGAGATGAATCTAGAAAGGACAAGGAATTGGATCAACCTTTCCGTGACTGACGAACCTGAGTTCCGTCTAGTTGAGAGGGGAATTGGTCCATCAGCTTGTGAGTTTGATTTAACAATGACATGAGTTCTAGATTCTTGATGGTGAAATCACTATTGATTTTATTGATAACTAACTCAGTGCATCCCATCATCTGAAGGTGGGGAACATAAATCCTGATTTTCAGATTGAGAACATTTATGAGTGATTGATACTATGCGTTATTGTTAGTGCATGCTTCTGACACCAGGAATGAATATGAAAAGAAAACCAGAGAACAAGTGATGAAGATGATCCCCAGGATGACCCTATTGGGTTTTGGGTCATTGATCACTGTACCTATTAAAATATGGCATGCACCATCATAATTTATCTTACGACATGAAATATATTGTTTCACTAAGAGGATCTACTCTTATAAGAAATCATGATCCATGGATGTTTCATTGGTATTTAGATGGGTGGCTACGAAGTATTCTAATACCAGAACCATGACATCTTTCAAACAAACAAACCTGATATTGAACCACTGAAGAATCACACCCTATCATGCCAGTCTTCATATCCACATGGAATAGTTCATGATATAATTTAGGTGGAACACTTGGGATTCCTATTTTTTCTCATGATGATACAGATAATTCCACAACATCTGCACCATAAAAAACCTATCGAAGAGAACTCTTCTCTATATAGTATGATCTCTATGTTAAGGAGCATTCAACTAAGATATTATAAACTACTCTTCATCCCTTCATTTTTCTTCATGAAGAACAGGGAACTGAAGGAACATTCTATGGTAATCACATAACATACCAAAGTTTTCATGGGGATGGGTGGCATCAGAACCGAAGGTTTTAGCAGGTAGATCTTGATTTCCTCAAATACGATCAGACACTATTCATCCCATTGGTACATAGTACAATTTTTCAAGAGTCTTGAAAAGTTATTACACTTTATGGACAGATTAACTATGAATCTGTTTATGTTGGGTAAGTTTCCTTAGAGGCCTTAAAGCTCTCGATGGTTTCATAGAGGGGGAATCTTATGGATGGCCATGATATTCTCTTGGTCGACCTTAATGCCTCTATATCTGATGATAAAGATGAGAAATTTCCTTGGTAAAAACCCAAAATAACACTTAAATGGGTTAATCTTAAACTATTGGGTACAGAGGATGATAAATTCTTTATAAAGATCTCTAATATGGTAGAGATGCAAGTGGGATTTCACCGCCAAATCATCCACATAGAATTCCACTAGCATCCAGTGAATCATTTTGAAGATTTTTTGTGTGGATATCTAGTATTTGGATCATGAATTCATTGTATAGAAGTTAATAACAAGATAGAATAATGTCCCTTGTTGTGATATGAAGGATGTAGAATTCCCAACCGAAGGGGCCATTTGGATCTGATTTTATCTAGAGAATCCATCCATTAGGGATAGATATTGGAACCTGTTCATGGAATCAATTAACAACTATGTCATCGTGTGGGGAAAATTATCCTTTACACATTGCAGTTTGAGGTCCCATAAGATTATACAGACTCATATTTTTCATTTTTTCTTCATAATGGAAATGATGTTGTCTATCCACATTAGGTACTAAATTTCCTTGAAAAATATTTCTTGGGAAAGATTATCAAATTCATCCTCAACCATGGAACCATGGGAGGGGTGAATTTTTCTTGGAGGCTTCTTGAACCCATGGTGGATTTCTGGGATACCAAGATGGTGGATGGAACGCTAGGGTTCTCTTCATGACATCTTGTCATAATTCTACAAAAATACATCACGATCCTGCTTTAGGTAATCTACATAGTACTGTTGTCCCTCTTGAGGCATGAATTCCATGAACAATGTCATCCATGGATCATCCTCAGTACCAAGGTTCACCTATAACAACTCATAAATGGTGGTAGAGATGACCTATTCAAATATAGAATGAGTTTATTCCAAATCATCTTCATCATCTGGGACTAGGAAATCAGGTGGAGGAGAAGAATCATCTGAACCTACTGACTCTGGAGGAACAATAGTTTGAGTTTTGGATAGTGTGGATATGTGATTGGGGGACTCCTTCTCTATTGAAATCATAGTTATATGAAATATCACATGTATTCAATCATTCCTTTGACTACAATTGTCCATTCTTGATGTTGGTGAAATGGGGGATTGTCAGTTTCTAGTAACATAGTCCGTCTATGAAGGTTTCATGGAATTGTGGCTATCAGGTGATCATATCGATACATTATAGGGGTATGTGTTTCTTGAATCCCCCAAGCTTGTCTATTGTAGGATTAAGAGGTAATCTTATGACATTCCTTGTGTTTGGGTACACACCCCCCATCATATCAGATACGAAAAAAGGAATTTCTCATTTCTAGTGTCATGGCCTCTGACTAGTGAATTGGGATAATAAAAGAATCTTCCAAATTTGTCTGTGGATTATCCATCATGGTTGTGTTCTAAACTGCATTGGTCTGAACGTTAATGAAATTTTTCATGTAATAGTCGGCATCAAGACAGTGGGATTCACCTTAGTCAATTAGAGATGCATGACCCAGAAGCATTCCTACTTGAGAATTGATCTATAATGGAGGAATTTGTGATACAGGGGAATGTAATTCCACATGTAGATGGATCTAGGTCATACACTTAAATAAATAGTATGTTGTGTATTATTAGACAATCAAGAAGTCAATTATCGATACAAATCTACTGAATTTTTTCATTAATTGGATTTTTACCACATGGTCTCTGCTCAGTCCTGACCTAACTGAGTATCTTTAGGTTAGAGGGACACTGATCTACTTCAGTTACTCCCAAATTTTGTTGTATTCGGGTCAGGATGATATTGATCCTAGAAAATGTGTCAACTAGACAATGACAGACTTTGAATCCATTAAGTTGTACTGTGATTTACAATTAGTGAAGTTTCCCCTGCACAAGGGGTTTCTAAGATTCTTCGGAGAATGGGATGAAAATATATAATTATTATTGTTAATCATCCTCATCATAGAAGGCATCATTAGCCTCTACCTCAACTTCTAAATAGAGGGAGATTTTCAGAGCCTCTCACATCTCATGAGAAAAATATGGCCTTGAGGACCAATTGTTTTGAGGGAAATATAGCATGATGATTCAACACATCATACATATGTGATGGACACACGTTAAATACAACAAGGTTCTATTTCCGAGAATGAAGCACCCTGGGCACTATTTTCCAAACAACGAGCTTTTGGTCGGTGCTGGAAATATCTTGTTTCTTATCCTTAATATCATGAAAAACCCCTATCAAACAACTATCAGCTTAATGAGAACCGACCACAACTAGACAAAAATGAACTGACATAGTGGGGGTTGCTCTTCTTGGTCAAGAATCGCAGTTAACATTGGTTTTGTATATTATGGAGCGGGCTTTAAGGACTATTCTAGTTGAGTTTTGTGCAACACTTACGGTCTGGTGATTGTAGCATGTATGACCTGATCAATCTGGCAATTTTCATTTGCTTGACAACCTATTTGGTGAAATTTACTAAAGATGAATGGAGAATCTATAGGGTTCTTCTCATCACTGGGGACCACATAAGGGATCAATAGTTTGATGGTACTCATAGATTCTTACTCCCTATCATTCCCACAATGATCTTCCAATGTTGGGTCGACCCTAGTGTTGATACCCACTCAAGAGTTATGAAATCACTCAGTATGGGAGACAAATTCAGCACTGGTGGGGGACATTTATTTCCCTTATGACACTATCTCCTACTCCTAAATTATGTTTATGGATATGATGTGGATGTTTTAGAATCACTTAGAGAAGGTGAGGTGACCTCATGGCACTCAAGATGACCAAATCAAGCATGAATTAGTCCATGGGCATGATAAATGGATTTATGAGCTAACTACTCATCACCCATATATGTCATGTGGTTTGACACATGTTCCCAATTTATTGAACCATCCCAATCATTATCATGTTTGGTGGAGATATGTGATACATATGTCGTGAAATCACACAAATTTCCTATTCCTTTATCCAACTGGTCTTGGATCCATTCCATGAACACATAAGATTGTTGGATGGTAAGTATCAGGAAACTATAGTATCAACAATAATTAGGATTATTAGTGATCTTGACCTCATGGTGTTTTCTAAATTATAGAAGCTTCATTGTACCCTTCTCCAAGGAACTATGGAAAGAACTAGGAACCAGAGTCCCAATAATGGAGTAGGTTCAGTTTCTCCTTCATGGGAAGGGATCTCTAGGAGTCTTGTCCTGGAGAGGGGATGTATAATTATGAGGGTATGGATTATTATTCTCTCACCTATGCAGTAGTGTTTTATGGGGTGATTCCTACTGATTTTATGAGGGGTGAGGCAGATCTTTTTGAGGCTGCTGGATTTAGTAAGGTTACTCTAGGTGAGGCTCTACTAGTAACAACTGTAGAAGAATAGGGGACTCTATATGTGAAACTATTGTACTGTATGTCTTAGTGGATCTTCTTAATAAAGTTAGGGGAGGAAAAATAAATTTCCTATTGTCATACTGTAAGTATTCCTTTAGGCAGTAGGACTTATTTGAAAAATCCCAAAATCCACTTGGGAAATTTTTAGTGAAGGGGGTGGGGACCAATTAATTCTTGATATCCCTCGCACACATCATTAGTATCTTCACTGAATATAGTGGAATATTTATTGACTACACGAGAAACACCCATTTGGTGAAAAAGTATGTGAAAATTGCATCAATAATATTCCATCACTTGAAAAGGCCAAAAATAATTCTCTTGTGCGTAAGAATCTAAATTGGTAGAGAAACTACATGCATTGTTCTTCCCAACCAATGATGGGACCAATGGGTAATTGGATGTACTAGTAAAACATTGGGCCTTCCAATGTATGAATTAAACATTTGATTTTGGGGGCATGCTTTTGATCTTTGTTCCCCATCATTGGCCACACACCTTGAGATGATGTGGGTTAGTTCTTACAGTGGGTTTCCCATCTACTTGAATGGGGTAATGGTAAGATTCTCAAATTTGGGGGGGGGGGTCTCATATCAACCCCTTCTGTTGGGTATGTCTTGTTCGTAGGCTAGATGACAACCTATCATGTTTCCAGGTATTTTAGGAGAGTGGTGAAAGAGGTGATCAAATCATCCAATTGGGGATTCCCATCTTGAAAAGGATCTCTGACCACCAATGTGTTGACCTATTATTCAATCCTATATGCAGGATCAGTGACTTCTGGAGTGGCTCCATCTGAGTCTTAAACAGGATTTTCATGCTGCTCAGGGGGATTGAGGGTTTATATCTTAGTAGAATACTGTAAACTCTGGCCTCTTACATATCAGGATGTTATTGATTTCTTGGAATAATTGGGGGAAGCTAGAAAAGAATGACTTGTTGAATTCCCATTTTTTCCTAGGGAGGTGAAACATGACCATTCCTAGGGGGACCATACTCTATATGTCATTCAATTATAATCTCATTTATGATCCTATTATGATCCATGATCTATTTTCATGATGTGGTAGCCATAGGATTGAAATATATTTTTTCCCATCATCAGTTGGATCAGAAGGGTGGGAAGATCCAATCTTCTCAATACATGTGGTGTTATTTCATCTAGTGGGAAATCATGTAGAGGACTCTTCAACATTGTGTTTATTCTTATCAAGAAAAGTGAAGACAACTATAGGGTTCAGTTGATTATGAGTTGACCCATGGGTTATTCTCTCATTCAGATCCAATTATAGCATCCCCATATTTAGACAGTACATCATGTATGACCATGTTTAACGTGATAGTGTTCAGAGGCACGTCCTCAATATCTCTGGTTAAGTCATGTTGTCACATGATAAGGATAAAGTTGAGAGTATCATACTATCCCCAACAACATATCTAAACATATGGTGACAACTCTCCAATAATTCTATAGAGTACAATGATGCCCTGAAAGTATATTTGTTGGAGCATCCAGTGACAATCAAGTGACACAGGGTGCTGATCCACCCAAAGTGTTCCCAACTGGAATATGCATCAGTTATGATATAGATTATCAAAGTGTTCTCAGAACCCTAGGTAGAACTACTAATGGTTACACAGTTGGAAACATGTCACTAATATATTATGGTGATCTCCCATGACTGGGTCCTTGTTGAGGGACTCTAGGATGTCAATGTTAGAGTCACATTTGGACAAAATAATAATGACATCTAATTAGTATGTAGTGTGTCCCACATGCTTCCATATATAGAAGCGAGGTTAGATTCATGTCTTCTGCATGCTTTGATAGAGGCTGTCATAGAAACCCGCTATAGTACGAATGTGGATTGGCACAATGGTGGATTGACTAATGGTGGATCCAATTCATGAGGTTATTGATTTCTTTATAATGGGTCATCCTTTAGGGGTGGTGATGAATGCATTAGCACATCCCTAAATGATGGTGTGTCTACCGCTGCCTCATTCATAAGAGGGACAATTATCAGTAATTAATCACCTATATATTATTCATATATCCCATTACAGAGTGACTGTATGTGATCTCAATAAAATATAGAGAGAGATATCAGATATGAAAGATAGGACTTCACCACGATCCCTTGGAGGGAGGCCAAATCTTTTTCATCCAACATGTTTTGATGGAGGGATTCGAGGATCGTATGGATTTCATCAGTCGGGGTGAAAAACCCCACATTCTAGGTTCCTTCCCTATACTCGGATTCATAAAACTATGATGATAGTTTCATTAATGAATCATATTCTTCCTCAGAATTTGAGAAGTGTATGGGATTAACAATGACATGATGCATCCCATCATTTTACTTTGGGTAAGGTGGTTTGTGCTTCTACCCTAGGATGAGTCATCATGGAAGGGAAATTTTTCTACATGTCAAGGAACCCTATATGGGTTTTTTTGTAGATTTGGGGGGGCCTTCTCTTTGATCATTTGGATATGAGGAGGTTCTCTGCATCTATCATCATCTTAGCGGGGAGGTCCTCTACATTGACTATTGGAGGAGTGGAGGGGACCTCTACCCTAGTTTTTTATGTAGTAGGTATGGCCAATTATTAAATCAATGGGATCATGGGTTGGGACTCTATGCCCACTAATGTCAAAAGTATGGGGAGGGCCTCTATATTGGCAGGTGGATGCTTGAGGAGGGAGTCCACCTTGATCAAACTGGACATGGGGAAGACATCCATTTTGACTGTTAATGGAGAAAGGGGGACCTATGTTTTGATTATTGATAGAACAGGAATGACCACTACTTGAGCTAGTGGAAATATAGGGGGACCTCTATGTTGACAATTGAGGGTGTGGGGGGGACCTCCACTTTGTTTGGCTATAGTATGGCACTAGTGCAGAAATCGTTTTTTACGTCACCATTTTTTACGTCGGTTATATATAACTGACGTAACAATGCGGCGAGTAGATTTTTCACGTCAGTTATTTTAATAACCGACGTTACAAATCGCGCCTGTTGGGTTTTTACGTCGTTTATAAAATAACAGACATAAAAAACCAATGCGCGGGGGGTTTTTTACGTCGGTTATTTTGTAACCGACGTAAAAAACCCGATATCGACGCGTTTTTTACGTCGGTTATCAAATAACCGATGTAAAAAACCAAAGCACGGTGTGTTTTACATCGATTATTTTATAACTGACGTAAAAAACCCCCGGGGGCTTTGGTTTTTTACGTCGGTTATCAAATAACCGACGTAAAAAATGCGTCAATATCGGTTTTTCAACGTCGGTTATTTTATAACCGACGTAAAAAACGTGTAGATATCGGGTTTTTTTACGTCGGTTATTTGGAAACCGACGTAAAAAACCAAAGCCCCGGGGGGTTTTTTACGTCGGTTTCCAAATAACCGACGTAAAAAACCCGATATCTACGCGTTTTTTACGTCGGTTATAAAATAACCGACGTAAAAAACCAAAGCGCGAGAGCCTTTTTACGTCGGTTTTAAGATAACTGACGTAAAAAAGCTAAAAAAATAGTTTATAACATTGGTTATATAATAACCGACGTTATAAAGCATTTAAAAAAAGTAAAGCCCGTGTTCTGTCATTTACGATTTTTTCGATTGACAGTCGCCGGCTCGTCTCTCTCTCGCGCGGTAAACCGTAATCGGCTCGTCGATCGCCTGCATTACACTCATTTTGGCTTCATTGTTTATCTTATTCACTGCTCTCTGATCTATCATCTCAACTCGCAACATTCATGTAAGCCTTCCACGAATTTATTTCGTTCGTTTTTGTTTCGATTCATGATGTGCTTTTCGTTCGTTTTTGAATCTCGTGGAATTTTTTTTATTGCAAATGGTTATTATGTTCATTCAACTCGCAACATTCAACTCGCAAATGATTATTAAAACATTTTGGATTAGCTTCAGCAAAATCTGAAAAATAATGGGTGGTACTGTAACGTTCCATTCTTCCAGCAACATTATTATTTCCTACTTAGCTGGAATGTGTCTTTCTGGATGAAGATTGGTAGAACTTATTTTCTTAAAATCATATTTTCAATATGATTGTCCAGAAAATTATTTTCATGAATGAAATTGGACCAGGTACAATCGGTAATACCAATCCTTAAAATTTCATTCAACATTCTTACATCATAATATTTTTTCAAAAAATTATGATTTTTAGAACTCCTAGATCAGAAAACCATCATCTGTTTTCATCTGCATTCATAAAAATATCAATTCATACCTATTACAATCAAATATTTCATTCTGGAATCATGGTGAGTCTGATAATACATTTCTTCTTTCAGTCATCTCCTAAAAATGATGGACCTTTTCATGCAAAGTGTATCTGATTTCTTGAATACGATGGTATGTCCGATTTTCAACAAAACCAAGTTAGGTGATTTCTTTTATTATTAATAATTCATAAAAAATTATAATACCTAAATATTATTATCATCCTTTTCAGATTTTTCATTATAAAAAAGGTAAAGCGTACTTTCTTTTCATTCTCAAGTTAAATTATATTTTTTATAAAGGTCTTTTCTATCTAGGTAGAAATAATTAAATGATAATTAGATTGAATTAGGTATATTATCTTATCTTACCATCCAAACACATTTTTATGTATTAATAATTATTATGTTGTGTAAAAAAAAATTATGACCCCCATTTCATTTTTGTTAGTTAATTGATCTACGAAAGTGTTATAAATGATTTGATGATCACGATTCACCCATATATATGGTTAGTCATTATGTGACATTTGGGTCCATAATATCCTTCTAATGCATTCGACAATGCATTATATATCACAGATCAATATGGGATACAAATGGTTATACCATGTCCAATGTGTTATGTGATGTGCCTGGTAAGAAATATTATAATAAATTATAGGAAAGATGATTAACATATCCCAATATGAGGTGAATGAAACTATGTTTTCCCTTGACATATGTTATGACTTATATGATTATGTTTGTGCCACACTCTTATGTTATTCCACATACCAATGTTGTGATCTTGTGAATAAGGTTTTTTAAATCATGTTCCCACTATCATATAAATCATGTCTTATGTTGTGCTAAAATTGTTATACTTGGACTCAGGTTTTATGATCTATGATTATATAGAACTGTTTCACTTATCTTTTTGATCATGTGCTTTGTGTATGCTCTTATACCCCCATGGATATCTTTTTATGAGATTAGATATTATATTTATATATATCATGTTTACCCATAATGAGTATCATAAATCAAAACTTTTATTATTTTCATTCTCTAAGTTATAAAAATAAGTATTATGTAGGATGATTCAAAAATTTAATCTGTGAGATGAGTTGATTTATGTGTGAAACCCATGCCAAACACATATGTATTTTTTTATTGGTATTAAATATATATAGTTCGAAATATACTTTTTTTTACATTACCATGATATTAACATTACTTTTTCTAAAGAAATATTAATGTCCTTAGATTATATATCGGATCAAAAGGATATAGTAATTCTAATATATAATCAGAATGATCAGATAATATGACAATATTATTAAACATAAAACAAATGGTCTATATTCATATTTTTAACATGACACTTACGATGTATAGCTATTTGGCGTTGGGTACTTATGAAAACTACTACTACTTTCAAGATTTGTTTTATATTTTAAATTGTTTTACATTCAAATTATGATTTTTTTCATATAAACATGTTTTGTCTTATCTTAAAAATATATATTTTTTTTTGATATTTGTTATAGGTAATAATGAGTCGAAGTTGGACTACGGCACATCAAATGAGCAATGAATTTGAGGAAGGTGTTGATGCCTTTTTGGAATTTGCAAAACGAAATGTTCCAAGTAGTGACATTTTTTTCTGTCCATGACTGAAATGTTTGAATATTAAGAAGTTGAAAAGTAGAGAGATTAAAGATCATCTGATATGTCATGGTTTTAATCCGAGTTACAGCCCTTGGATTTGGCATGGTGAAACTGGATGGAATGTCACTGATGATGATGATTCGCAAGATGGTAACTCCGATGGAATTGAAGAAATGATTCGCGATATTGTAGCAGAACAAATTGAGATAGAACCGACAGTTGCACGTCTATATGGTGATGCTGAAAAACCATTATATCCTGGTTGTACAGATTTTACGGTTCTTTCGGCGGTGTTAAGATTGATTAACCTAAAGGCAAAGATGGATGGAGTGAAAAAAGTTTTACAGAGCTGCTACAATTGATGAAAGACATTCTTCCAAAAGATAACGATCTTCCAGATTCACATTACAAAGCCAGGAAAATATTATGCCCGATGGGATTGGGATACAAGAAAATACATGCCTGTCCGAATGACTCCATTATATATAGGAAGGAATATGAATTTCTGTCAGAGTGTCCATAATGTGGGACATCACGGTATAAGGTGAAAGAAAAATCACAGGGTGATGTAGAGATTACAAAGCTCCCTTCAAAGGTATTTTGGTATCTTCCTATAATTAATCGTTTCAAACGTTTATTTGCTAATTCAAATGATGCAAAAAGGTTAAGATGGCATGCTGAAGAGCAGGTATGTGATGGAAAAATACGTCATCCAGCTGATTGTCCACAATGGAAGAAAATTGATGCGCATTATTCTACATTTGGTAATGAAATAAGAAATCTCAGACTAGGGTTGTGCACAGATGGAATGAATCCATACCGAACACTCAGTAGCACACATAGTTCATGGCCTGTTTTATTGGTAATTTACAACCTCTCTCCTAAAGTTTGTATGAAGTGAAAATATGTCATGTTGAGTACAATGATCTCTGGTCCAAAGCAACCCGGTAATGATATTGATGTTTACTTGTAACCGTTGATTGATGATTTGAAACTGTTATGGGCTGATGGTATTAGGGTGTATGATTCTTATAAAATGGAATATTTTCAACTACATGCAGTGCTTCTGTTCACTATAAATGACTTCCCAGCGTATGCAAATTTTTCTGGATACAGTGTTAAAGGGCATAAAGCATGTCCAATTTGCGAACAACAGACGTCCTATTGTCAATTGCATAATGGGAGGAAAACAGTGTACATGGGTAATCGAAAGTTTTTGCCTATGGAACACCCTTATAGAAGACTAAAAAAGGCATTTAATGGCTCACAAGAATTTGATACTACTCCAAAACCTTTATCCCATGATCTGTATTTTGAGAGGGTGAAAAACCTTGACGTGACATTGGGAAAGACACAGAAATCTGGTAATGATAGACATATTTGGAAGAAAAGGTCAATATTTTTTGAGCTACCATATTGGAGGTATCATGAAGTTAAACATAATATTGATGTCATGCACGTGGAGAAGAATATCTGTGATTCTTTGATTGGAACATTGTTAGACATTAAAGGAAAGACTAAAGATGGGTTGAATGCAAGATTAGACTTACTATCAATGGGAATACGTTTGGAGTTAGCTCCCACTCCTAAAGGAAGACGAACATTTCTTCCCCCGGCTTGTCATACATTATCGAAGAGGGAGAAAATTAGCTTCTGTCAGTGTCTTCATGATACCAAAGTGCCTCAAGGTTATTCTTCTAATGTAAAAAATTTTGTTTCAATGAAGGACTTGTAGTTGATAGGTATGAAATCACATGATTGTCACGTCATGATGCAACAAATTCTACCAGTTGCATTGCGTGGAATATTGCCCATTCGTGTCAGAAAGACTATAATGAAGTTGTGTTATTTTTTCAATTCAATTTGTAACAAGGCGATTGATGTGAATGCTTTGAACATTTTGGAAAAGGATGCAATTTTAATACTTTGTCAATTGGAAATGTATTTTACTCCAACTTTTTTTGATATAATGGTGAATTTAATGATTCATCTGGTTCGAGAAATAAAGCTTTGTGGACCTCTATATCTTCGTTGGATGTATCCTTTTGAAAGGTATATGAAAATACTAAAGGGGTATGTTAAAAATCTATATCGACCTGAAGCCTCCATTATTGAAAAGTATATTTCTGAGGAGGTAGCAGAGTTTTGTACGAGCTACTTGGTTGCGGCGCAACACATAGGTTTGCCTCCATCTCGCCATGAATGAGTTAATAATGAGGGAAAGGGGATTCGCGGCTTGAAAGTCAAATCATTGTTAGCTGAACAGATGAAGAAGTTAGAATCATACATCTTGAAGAACATAGCTGATGCTCAACCATATATCACATTGCACATTAATGAGTTGAAACAATGTCATCCAAAGAAGAAAGAAATGTGGATTTTGAATGAGCACAACAAAACTTTTTTGTCATGGATTAAAAAGACTTTGCTTGTTAGATCAGATGTATCAGAGACATTAAAATGGATAGTGGGTGGTCCATGTTTAAATGTGATAACATGGTCTGGTTATGACATTAATGGTTATACATTTCATACAAAAGCTCAGGACAACAGAAGTGAAGTTCAGAATAGTGGTGTATTGGTGTTTGCAGAAGAAATACATTTTTCGAGTGCTAAGGACAAAAACCCAATTTCTGCATCAAATTCATATTGTGGAGTGATTGAAGACATATGGGAGGTTGATTACATTAAAATTAAAGTTCCCGTTTTTAACTGTAAATGGTTTAACGGTAACAACAGTGTCAGACACGATGAATTTGGAATGATACTTGTTAATCTTAATAGATTGGAAGACACAGCTGATTCTTTTATAATGGCAACACATGCAAAACAAATTTTTTATGTAGTAGATCAATCAGATATGCAGTGTTCTGTTGTTTTACAAGGGAAAAAACAATATGTTGGTGAGGATGAACTTGATGAATATGCTGATTTATGTGAGATCCCTACTTCAATGGAAATATTAACAGAACATAATGACGATCATGTTGAAGACATAGTTTGTGCCATAAGGAACGATCACGACGAATGAATTTGGGAAAACAATCCATCTGTACATTCCTAAAATTACAGGCAACATATGTTTATTTCTTGTTTACATTTATTTATTCCATAAATGTTAGATATTGTAAGTTTTTTATTTATTAAAACATGTTTTAAAATAAAATAAGTATATGTTATTGTTTGTTTTAAGTTTGTTTAGTTTACTTTATCATGTTTATTGTTGTACCCCTCTCTCTTGGATTTTAATGATCACAATCACTCTCATCGTGTTCTAACTTGTTTTCAAGTGTTTTGATGCTAGGAAAAAGTTTGCCCAGGAGTTGGCCCAAGAAGGCTGATAGTGGACTCTCTGAGTCTACCGGCCAACCGGTGGATTCCCACCGGCCAGCCGGTGGTCTCTGGCAGAAGCATTGCTTTCTTCCAGAGCCACTGGTCAGCCGGTGTTAGCGCACCGGCCAGCCGGTATGGCACCGGCCAACCGGTTCTTGCCCACCGGCCAACCGGAGGACCCAGGCAGTAGGCTTGCCCACTGCCTGGTGACACCGGCCAACCGGTGGATGACCACCGGCCAGCTGGTGGTCTCTGGCAGAATCATTACTTTCTGCCAGAGCCACCGGTCAGCCGGTGTTAGCGCACCGGCCAACCGGTATGGGCACCTGCCAACCGGTTCTTGCCCACCGGCCAGCCGGAGGACCCAGGTTTACCATTTTTTCCATTTTTTACCATCTTTGCCATCTTTACCATTGTTTAACATGCTTACCATATTACCAATGTTTACTATTATGTAACCTAGTACACTTTTCTATTTTCTGATTACAGTAGTATTAAAATATTTGAATTTGTATATTTGTGAACTGACGTTTGTTTTTTTGATTTGAAGGATAACAACAGATCATTCAGATGACCAACCACATGATTCTGGGGAGGAGCATATTGCTGGTCATACCTCTGGGGATGAACATTCACATGCTCCTATTACGACAAAGAGTTCAAAGGTTGGTAAACGTGGTTGCACACGTTTACCAAAATTATCACTTGCCTGTACACAGGATCAGAGGATAGTAGTTGAGTTTGATGATGATGATATTCCTAGAGGTCCGAATGCCAAAGATTTTAAGAGTTTTGTTGCAACTCAGGCTAAGACCAAAGTAAGCATTATGTATGATGATTGGAGAGGTGTGGATAAAGCGATTATCTCTCAGTTGTGGGAGATGATTTTGGTAAGATCTTTTGTCATTTTTTGAGCATTCTTTTAATGTTTCTGGTATATATAATATGTTTAACCTCTTCTTTATCAGATGAAATTTGATATTCCTGACACTGGACGAGTCAGGAAGAAATGCTTATCGTTGGCTGCCAGGAGATGGAGGGATTTCAAATCAACCCTCACATCTGATTTCATTTATGGTCATAGGAGTCATGACAATCCATGTCGTATATATCCTTTTATAGATGAAGACACATGGAGACAGTTTTTTAAAAGTAGAAAAAAGAGTCATTTCTGGTAAGGGCAATGTAAACTTTTATATACTTTCTTATATAAATGATTTTATTAATGTTTTGTTAATGATTTCTTATTCTTAAATTACAGCAAACAAGGAAATCTCATCAGGAGATCCAATCTAAAAATGTATACCCTCATAGTTTATCTCGGGGAGGGTATACATTATTGGAAGAAAAAATGATAGTGGAAAAATTTCAACAACTAAGAGCTGAGTCTTCAAGCTCTGGAGTGGTGGCCCCTCTATCCCCTCCATCTAGACATGAAAAATGGAAGAGAGCTCGGAAGGGAAAAAAAGGGAAATATCTTTCGGAAGAATCGAGAATCGTAGCTGAGAGGATTGTAAGATATCTATTTAATTTATTTAAGTTAACTTTTTTCTTCATTAAGTTTCAATCATTACAGAAATGTTCAATTAATTAACACAGGACTCTCTTGAGGAGAAAAGTTCAGAGGGGACATTTACAGTTACTGGGAGGGAAGTTATTTTATTTGCAGCATTGGGAAGGCCCGAACATCCTGGTCATGTAAGAGGATATCCGACAGGTGTATCGGTAAGAAAAGTGTTTCCACGTTCTTCAACTTCTAACATTGAGGGGGTTTATAAAAAAATATAGAATCCTTGGAGGCTGAAGTTCAAAATATTAATGCGACGATGGAAGACAAGATTAGAGATTCGGTGCAGTCTATGTTTGCAGAAATGGAAAGACAATTTCAGACTGCAGCTCCCACTCCTCCACCTCCCCCTACAGACCCCATTATTTATCCTCCACCTCCGCCAGTAGCTCCCACTCCCCCACCTCAGCCTGCGGACCCCATTCTTTATCCTACGCCTCCGCCGCAGCTTCCTACATATTGCGAGTTGTATGTTGATGATTCTCAACATCATATAGTAGCATACGGGTTGGTATATTGTATAGGAGATACAGTTCATCATCAACAATTAGAGGTAGAGAACCAGAGGGTCACTGTACAGGATATTATAGATAGATCAGCTAGGGTACCAATACCTACAGATGAGGTGGCGACAGTTGGACAGAGTATCGGCCATTTTTTAGTTTGGCCATCCAGACTTCTTCGACTCATTACCATAGAGGTATGAATCTTATATATTTTATTTTATTTTTTTTATTAAAGTTGTTTTATCATTTTAAAACTACTATAATTCTCAATTTTTTTTTCACAGGAATACTTCAAAGGTAATGAAATACTATATAGACAACAACAAAGACAACAGGCTATGACATCTGATACAGATTCCAGTGGTCTTAGTAGATTGTGAAGATATTCACATTTGTTGTTGGGTTTTTATGAGTTTCCAATGGAATATCATGTTTGTGGACGTGAAATAAGTGTGGGGATTACAAAATCTGATATCATGGAGCTTGTTACTGGAGATAAGTTGGGCATCAACGTGGTGCAAATTTCTTCCATGTAAGTCTTAACACCTTTTCCCGGCGTTATATTTATTAAAAATGTATACTTATATATGTTTTGTATTAGGTATCTTTATAAAATTTGTGAGATGAATGAACTGACAGAAGTATATGGATTCATGGACCCGCAATTGATTTCCCCTGAAGCATGTGCATTGACTGAGGAACAAAGAATGGTTTATATTGCTGAAAGATTTGAAAAGAATATAATCCAACAATGTTGGATGATTCCTTTTTGTGAGAGGTATGAAACACATTTCTCTCAAATAGTTAATTATATTTTAACATAAAAAACCACTAACATTAAATTTCCTTTTATCAGTAATCATTGGATGTTAGGGATTTTTTGCCCAAGGGAGAAAGCTCTTTATTGGATATGCTCTGTTCATGGTGATGTGCGGGCAAGTTTTAAGAATATATTGGAAAAGTAAATTTCAATTTCTCATTAGTTTTATATATTATAATGAATTTTAAATTTACCTCATTCGTATTATTTTCTAATAGTGCATGGGTCTACTTTCGAAAAAACACAAAGAAAAGAAATGCAAAGATCAAATATGTAAATGCGAAGGTAAATTTCCATTTATAATTTGTACTTTTTGATTTATTAAATAAAAATAATATATTGAATTTACACTCATTCAAAACAGAATTGTCATGAAAAACAAGGCCTCATCGAATGCGGATACTATATGTTAAGATTTATGTATGAAATAATAACAACTGGGACAGTTGTGAATTTTGACCTGGTACGATTTCCTCTTAAACTTTGCCATAATATTTCAATTTGATTTATTCATTATACATGTTAACTATCTTCTTTTTCATTTGTAGCTTTTTGATGACCCTCAACCCTATACTGCTGAAGACATCAAACACGTACAAGTGGAGTGGTCAAATTATTTTACAGGTTTGATTGAATTTTAGTTGTTTGTAATGTAAAATGTAATTTTTAATATTGTCGTTTTAATTGTGTATTTGGTAGTTGTTTAGGTTTGATTTAGTTTTTTTGAAGTTGACAGTGTAAGTTTTGAATGTTATATAAGTGAATGTTTAATTTTGCTCTACTTCTTGTTTTGGTCTACTTTTGATGGTTCTTCTGGTATGGATTTGGGTCTGTGGGGGAGGGGTTCCAAGGGTGTGGGGGTGTGTTCAGTGGGGTTGGGGGTGTCCAGCGGTCTGGGAGGGCTGTCTGGTGGGGTGGGGGGATAGTCCTGGGGGGTGGCAGGGATGTCCACGGGTGTGGGAAGACGGTCGAGGGCTGTGGGAGTGCTGTCCAGGGGTGGGGGGGTTGTCCATGGGTGTGGTGGGGGCTGTCAAGTGGGGTGAGGGGATGAGGAGGTGTTGTTCAGGCGGGTGGGGGGTTGTTGAGGGGTGTTTGGGGGTGTCTGGGGGTCGGGGGGCAGTCCAGGAGTGTGGTGGGGGCTCCAATGGGGTGGGGGAGGGTTGTCCAAGGGGTATACATGAGGGTGGGAGCTTCAATGGGGTGGGGGAGGGCTGTCCAGGGGGTATACATGAGGGTGAGGGCTCCAATGGGGTGGGGGAGGGCTGTCCATTGGGTATAAATGAGGGTGGATACTGTCTAGTGGGTAAGTTTTATATGTTATCTATGTACATGCTTAATTTCGATGTACTTCTATTTTTGTGGTATGATTTCTTGATTTTTTTTCTGGTTGATTCTGGTGGAGAGAAGATCACTGCATTCTGTTTTAAAAAAATTGGGTTTATCACGTCGGTTATTTAATAACCGACGTGATAAAAGGTCTGCAGAATGTTTTATCACGTCGTTTATTTAATAACTGACGTGATAAAAGGCCTGGAGAATGGTTTATCACGTCGGTCATTTAATAACTGACATGATAAAGTGCCTGGAGAATGGTTTAGCACGTCAGTTATTGAATAACCGACGTGCTAAATGGCCTGGACAAAGGTTTATCACGTCGGTTATTCAATAACCGATGTGATAAACTGCCTCCCTCCGGTTTATCACGGTGGTTATACAATAACTGACGTGATAACCCTCCTCCCCCGGTTTTTCACATCAGTTTTATATGAACCGACGTGATAAACCCCGCTCAGCCCGGTTTATCACGTCGGTTCTTATAGAAAGGACGTGATAAAACGCCCTCACCCCCGTTTATCACGTCGGTTCTATATGAACCGACGTGATATATCCCCTCTCCCCTGTTTATCACGTCGGTTGTTTAAGAACAGACGTGATAAACCATTGTCCATTCAGTTTATCACGTCGGTTCTTCAATAACCGTCATGATAAACCATTCTCCAGGCCCTTTATCATGTCGGTTCTAAAATAACCGACGTGATAAACCATTCTCCAGGCCCTTTATCACGTCAGTTCTAAAATAACCGACGTGATAAACATCTCTATTTTATGTTTTTGACGTCAGTTTTTAAATAACCGACGTCAAAAACCTTATTTATAACGTCTCACGTATTAACGTCGGCTAGAAACCGACGTAAAAAATTAAAAATAACCGACGTAAAAAACTTTTTCTGCACTAGTGTGGGGAAGGCACCCATACTGGTTGGTGACGAAGTAAGGAGGACCTTCACTTTGGTCAATGCTACCATGTGGGGGGCCTCTGCTTGATCTAGAAAATGTGCAAGGAGGACCTTCATGTTGATGGAATGTGACACATTGAAGACCTCAATAATTATCATTGATAAAGTAGAGATCAACATATCCTAGATCAATTTTTAGAACATGGGGAGTACACCCATATTGGTTGTGAGACTAGGGAGGACCTCTATATAGGTTATATATGTATGAGGAGGACCTCGGTAAGAATTATCTATGACACATGCCAATTTTTAATTTATTTTGGTGTCATCATTGATTAGGAAATCCAAACTAGCATGCCTATGAGGGGGTTGAAGTATTGAAAACAATTGGGAGTGGATGGGTCCTTGATCATCTGCAATAGGGAGTTACTGGAACACATTGTTGGTGAAAGGAGACAATAGAGATGTGGAAGATGATTCCCCTTGATTAGTTTCCTCTAGATCATGCACCTGATGTGGGAATCAGGTAGTGTTGACTAGGGATGATGTAGAAAGTGCACATTCTACCTATTCTTGGGCCTGAAGTACCCAATGTTGTTGGTGATGATGGGAAATGGTGGGAGTTCTACTCGATGGATATCGGGTCATAGTTATAGTCATGATGACTCTAGTATCCGCCTACTCCTTATCATAGGGGAGAGAGTCATAAGATTACTCCAGGGATAGGCATCCAAAATGATTTGAGGTTGGAGTTGGTAGAAATTTTTACTCCTTACGTGGCTTCTGATTCATGGTGTCGATGATTAGGAGAACCCTCATAATCATGGAAGGCCTTATCCCTCATAGGAATTAACCCCTCCTACTTGTACCAATGTACAAGTGTGTTTATCTCCCTTCGTTGAAAAATATCTATGGGTATTATGGGGTAGGGGAACTCAACAACCATGTTTCTGGATGAAGATACAACTAGGGTGGAGTCAGGTAGGATTTTCATTTTTTTATTTCATCTTACCATGCATATGTGGGAGTTGTGTTACTTGATTCTTACATGTTGGGTCCTACCAAGCAAGAATATTCACCTATCAATAAAAATACAAGGAATGTAATGGCCAATTCCCTAGAATAATCCAATATTCCATAGTCAGAGAGTGAGGTTCATGATGATGATATCATACACCGAAATTCCCAACATTTTACAACCCCCTTTTCTAGTTAATTCCATACCGCGACAACTATTTTCTTAGTTGTACCAGATGCTTTATATCAAGATCTAGTGACATAATAATCAACTGTTGTCACAAAGGCTACTACTCCCCATTTTGAGGAAAATATTTCCATATCAGTTTCTCCATTTAAGTTGGTGGCCCAAAATTAGTAGAATTTGTGTACAATCCTTCATCTAATGGCCATCATAACTAGTCCCCGTGATTCAAGGATAAAATATTCAAAACGGGGTCACTATTAATTCATGTGAAACTTCATTCAGGGCCCTACCACCATGTTCATCTCAACATGGTGTCAATGTACATTGTACCCACATTACCACATTCCAAAGGAGGGTGAATTTAATCACGTTTGATGATGATGTATACTCCTTGATCGAAACATGATAATGTGATGTTGGTTCATCCTTCAATGGATTTATCCCCATAACTCATCACATTGTCCAGGTCTCTCTCATAGAGTTAATTATGTTCATTGAACTCATTCATAGTTCCATATATATTTGGATTCTGATTAATTACACTACTTATATATGTACATTCCAAAATCTCTTTAAAGGGAATCAACCTTTGGTAAGGGGATTAGTCATTTTGGGAATCACTGGAATGATTGGTAACAAGAACATTGGCCACTTATATTTTTTCCCACCGCATGGAGGGATATTAAGTGAGTTAACCTAGGAATATCATGTTGATAATGGTGTATTCGTTGCCAATGGTATATCATTCATATTTTTCCTCATGAAGAATGTTTAGAATGAGGTTTATAACATATCACAATTTTAGCATCTTGCAGTGATGGGGAGAAGTATAATAAGAACGTCCTATAGAGACTAGTCAGGGAGGTACATACTTTAGGGGAATCACCAGAATTATTTATCGATGGATGGCTTAGAACTCCCTATGATGGAGGATGTGAGAGGTGTGTCCCAAAAATGGATGATTTAACACCATGATGGATGACCAAGACTCCACTGATGGTGTAATAGGGAGGTTTACCCACGGAAGGTGGAAACTAAGTTTTAAATTGAATGGGATTGAACCTCAAAGAGTTGTACTACGTACCGTATTTCGAAGATAGAGATAAAAAACCATGTAGTTTGAGAATGTGGCATGATGTGATTAGGGATTATGAATAAATGAAACCCATCACAAGTAGGTTTATCTTGGTATAACGGTGTGGGGAATATACATGGGAACTTCATGGGTGGATTTGGTGAGAATAAGTGGTGTGATCTCAATAGGATTCCATGGCCCAGTATAAGACTATTATTTTTATGGATATTAGGAATGAACCTCAAATATACTTCATTTGTATCCCAATTAGTTGAGAATCAATTTACACATATGTGGGAAGATGGTGTGGGGATTACACCAGAAGGAATGACCATGGAAGTGGATGATGGATGTCATGGTCCATACTAATCTCTAAACCCACAAGATTTAATATCATTGTGAACAAAAAGAATAATAATTATACCCAATAGTCATGTATTGAAAGGTTCGCTAGTGAGCGACAATGTTAGGACTAAGCATAAAATATTACAGTGCAGGATCTCATTCCAAGTGAGGAGGACCTCATTCCATTTGACTGGGGATTACATGTGAAGGTGTACCATGAAGATAGTTTACAATAGGAGAGGAATGGGGTGTTAGGAGTACACGTTCCCTTTAATGCCTATTTTTTTAGCAGAGGAGGCTAGGAGCATCGGAGGAGGGAATTTTCCTAGTTTCCTTCCCTTTTAAGATAGTCATATTTAGGTGTGAAAAAAGAGCATGAGTGCTACCTACTGGAAGAAAGTATAGGGTATTACCTCAGTATGAGTTACCAAGGAGTATTTTAATTTATTTTGGTATGATATAAATCAATTTTAGGAGGATATCACTCCATGGGTGTGTTTATGGTTTAAAGGAGAGTCCCTTTCACTCATATATGGATGAAAATTTCATAATATAACATCATGTTCTGAGGATGTAGACAATGGAAAGTTTTATTTCATGCATCTTGGACAAAAGGGACTAACTCCTCATCCCCTAGGCGTACATAACAATCTCCCATGCTTTTTTTAAGAGGGGTACATCCTCGGAAATTCCTTGTTTTAGCGATGGGGAGGAGTGGTCGATAATGAGGCCCATGTTAGTGTAACTATGCTGAGATGGAAAAGTCCTTAGCATACTTATTATATGTAAAAAAGGTATGTGGTAATATAGGTATATACATGATGTGGAGTGACCTTTAGGAATTGGTGGAATAGGTTTCACTATTACTAGAAGTGCATCTGAACCAATTGTGGATGGGTGTATGGGGTTTTGGAACCCAACCATCAAGAATATTTCTCAACAGTAGTGAGGAAACATGGTGAGGCTAGGGAGAAAGGATTATTGAAGTATATGGCCTCATAAAGAATCCATTTGTGAAGCTCTAGTTTTTTGTAGAGGTCAAAGGATTTGTGTATGCATATGACTTGTGAAACATAGTGATCCAGCATTGGAATGAATTGAAGATTTGGGAAAGGAGTTCTTCAAGAAGGCTTAATGTTATGAGAAGTCTCAAGTACCTCATATGTCCTTCTTCCTTCATGAAGTGAATAGAACTTTGTGAAAGAAATACAAACATTAGGTGGACGTATTTTGGAACATGTGAAAGGGGTTTTCACGGTGCTCTAATATGTTTAAGGATTAATTTTAGGTTTCATTCATGGTGTATAGGTCCTTCATGAATAAGAAATTTGGATGTTTAAATATCTGTGTAGAAATACATTTAAGGGGGGGTGAGCTAGAAATTTACTATAAAAGTATTCTCATGATTCTAGGAAGCATGAACAATGAAAAAGGGGATTTGAAAATGACCGTGGCTCAGTTGGGCTCATGTAGTCATCCATCCAGATTTATCATTGTCATGGGGTTCCGTTAGATTCATGGAGCATTATTTCATGGCCTCATCCATTAATAGAGGTGGGGGTATCTTCATGAATGAGATCCCTGAAAAATACCCTTATGAATTTTTTTTGGGCTGTTTGATCTTTTATTCTCTTTTTAATATCTATGGCCTCCTCAACTAGTCCCAGGGAATGGATTTCTTCACCAACAATGATCATAACATTAGAAGATCATACCCCATATTTCAATATTCATAAACATGAATCATGGAATAAATATTGGTTGTTTATAAGATATGAATCATAGTGAATAATTAGAATAATCCATGAATGACAAGAATATGAATAATACATCAACAAGTGGAAGAAACATAAACATATAATTTGATTTCCACAAAAATAAAGGCTTACTTATAATTCCATATTAGTGTAATGGTTTCACGTATAAAACAAAATTATTAGTGAAGGTTCACTCCCAATACCACCTTAGTGGAAAATGTACTTTAATGAACTAGGTCACTCCCCATTATAGACCTGTATTACTAAACTGATTTCACTTCCCATTACAGATGGATATTACTGAATAAAGTTCACTTTTTCATTTTATCCCTATATTACAAAACTAATTTCACAACATGTTCTATATATTTTTATCTCATGGGATATAAATCATTACATAATGAATTGTAGTGTGATATTGGTATCATCCATCATATAACAAAACCATACATACATGTTCCATAAGATAATAAAACATTTATCATATAATTACCCATAGAAAGAGGTGGATTTCATAAACATTGTATCATATCCCATGAAATTAAATGCGTATTGAAAACTTTTCATCATATAATAACATATGGAAAAGATATGTGTTTCATAATCATTTTATTATAGAATAACCAATGAAAGGAAGTGGTTTTATTATCCTTTTATCTTGTTATAAACCATGCAGGGGTACCGGGTTCCATAAAAAACATGCCATCATAAGTATAAACTATTCAAATAAAGAATACAAATGGGGCCCTTGGATCTTATCCCTAATAATGTATATACTATATTAAAGGATGTCATCTTATATGGAAGATAATTTCGGAAGTTTTTTTAATACATTTTAGGAGGAAAATACCATTTCCAAATAAAAACTATTGTTAAAATAATTTTGAAAAACTTTTTCTTTGAAAAATAATTTTCAAAAAGGAATTTACAGAATATTAGGAAATGATTTTTTGATTAAAATATTCATGGAAACTCAAACAGGATTCATCAAAGAAATGATGGTCATGGTTGCAGAAAAATTTAATCATGCTGAACATTCCATTTTCACTATAAAATTATTAGAAAAGCATCATGATCAAAAAATTACTTGAAAGCTACTTTTAAAACAATTTTATATATACATAAATAATGGGTAAAAATGACTATTATAAATCATAATAGAATAATATAATATTTTTAAAAACCTTTTTATAAAAAAAACTACTAAAATAACATAGAATTCCATCTTAAAATCTATATAAATTATATATTTTTATAAAAACATATTATTAGTTATCTTAAGAACAAATGGGTTTAAAAATTGTTCCATTACATGGATATAACATGAATATCCATAATATAAGAAATTTCATGAGAATTCATGAGTGGGGGATCATAATATTTCATCAAATAATAATAATAATAATCAGTCTTGATAAACGCTGAGAATATTGCAATAAACACATACCACATTTCATACATTGAATCATAATCCCCATAAAAGAATAAAATTTAAAGAATCATAACATATCATGAAAAGATGAAGATTCATGATATAAAATTCCAATGGGATGTATATAAACATAAATAATGATGTTGGTTTATAACATAACATGGGTATCAAAGAAAGACAATTTACAAAAATTAAATTATCGATTTTTGAAATATTGGATGCATCAACCCCATGAAAGAGAGATCATCAAATTGATATGTAAAAGCCTCTAAAATTTAAGGATATGAATCATGGAAAAAATTCATGGTAAGTTTATACAACACATAAAATAAATGATTGGAGGATATTAAATAAGCCTTCTATAAATAAAAGTGAGAATATAAATCCCCTTACTGCCTGTGTATCTTTAAAATCATGAGATCTGTGAAATAATTACAACAATTGAAACTTTGAATGTCATCAATTAAAGAAAATTCATAATATAAAGTGTCATAGGTCAGTATATACAATATATAAAAAGAATAAATAGTTAATATATCCCATATATCATAGAAATAAAAGTGATATGAGATAACCCTTAACATAAGTCTTGATAGTTATCTTACTTATTCAAACATCCTCTTCTTCGGGCTACTCCTTTTAGTTTTCACAAAAGTACTTCCATGGTATTCTTTATTCCCAAAATTAGTCTTATAGTATTGGAGGAGTGATTTTTGGGAGATTATATGGTTAGGGGTTGGGTGAGATAAAATTATTGATAGCAATGAAGAAGTGAGGGGGTGAGTCTCCTTTTATAGTGGGAGAGGAGTCAAATTCATGTAAATACAAAGAGGTAAACACTATTAAGAGGTCTCACTGATACCATGGAACAACAATAATGGTTGATTTTAGATAAAATAGGGTAAATGGGTGAAATATGTGTGGATAATGGATTTTTTAAATGTTTCTAGATCATTTTCACCTTATATTTATTGTTTAACCACTTAGAAAACTTGTTTTTCTCCTCATCACAATTATTAATTATAAATTAATTCACTAATTTCCTAGGTCATAAAATAATTTAAACATAATAAAAATAATATATTATGATTATTTCAAATGTTTAATTCATATTTTCAAATTATAAACATAGAAGTGGAAAAAATAATTTTAAAATAATCCCACAGATAGGACTAAATAGAGAGCTTTTAACTAAAAAATGATCAGAAGACTTAAATGTTTATATATCCAATTTAATTTTGAAATTGATTTAAATGGCATAAATTAGATTAATATATATTTAATTTATATAAATAAAATTCAAAACCAATTTAGAATAAAATATTTACATATAAATAAATAAGAAAAAAATGAAATATTTAATTAAAATTCAATGTTTTTAACTATTCATCAAAAAATGAATCTTCTTAGAAAAAAATCACAAAAAGTAAACCTTGACATTAATTTAAATAAAATGAGTTCATTATTTAAATAGATATTATAATAGTGTCAAAAATTATTTTTAAAACAAGTCTTCCATTAATAGTTGGTAAAAATGACTTAAAATATCAATGTTTTTAGGCCAAAATTTGGATTTGTTATTATTTTATGTATCTAAAACCTAATGGATGAATTTAAAAAAAATCATTGAATTTATAATATATAAATTTCATTAATATATCCTATTAATATTTATTAATTAAATTTATTAATATTAAATTCTTTTCCATGAATAGAAATATTTTTTTTTCAAAAAAACACATCCATTATATTCAAAATGAATTTATTTTCATTTTTAATTAATTTTTAAACAAATAATTAATTTTTTAAACATGTTCAAAATATTTTTTCATAAATTATATTATATTTTTCATATCATCCATTCCTATAGATTTTTAATAACTATACCAATATTTTAGTAATATTATTAATAATATGTAGCTGTTTGAGAAAAATTGATCTTCTGTGTAATAAAATATATCGAAGGAATTCAAGGTTACGTATAACACATTAAAAAACTAGAGTTATCTTTAATTAAATATAATATAAGTGTTTCATGTTTTTAAATCATATCATGGTGTAATGTTTATACCAATATTAACATGGTGTTGCGTGCAATGAAGTCCATCAATGATTTGTAATTTATTAAAAAAAATTAATTCATAAAAACTCAGGGTGTTAAAAAAAGTCTAGATATAGAGAATTTGGAATGAATGTATTATTAGAAAAAATACAACATTATTAAGATCATAATGATTAAACTTGAAAAAAAAGTAAGTAACTGTAATTTTTTTCATTCACGTATATAAATTTTGAAAAGCTGTCAACATTTTCTCAAGAAATAAAATTGTATTAACAATATCTTTAGATAAATTTGATTACAGATGCTAGGAACATTTAAGAACCACTAAAAAACTTCACATTATAAAAAATAAATAAATTTTAATTTATAATAGATCTATTAAAACCCTTTTAAATCTTAATTAACATATTATAAAACCATAAAACCCATTGAATTAGTCAAAAGTGACATGGAATATTGTTAAATAATGGCGCCACATCAAACTCCCCCACACATAAAACATTACTCTCCTTAGAATTTTTTTTAATTTAAATAAATCATTAAAAAGTCTTTAGGGTCAACGATCTTCAACCGTCCTATGAGAACACCAAATCATCCATAGAAATAGATTTTGATTCCTCATATGTGAGTCCATCAAACTTCCCAATTTAAATAAAAACTGAAATCTCTGTTCCATGAAAGATACTAGATAGGATCATGATCAATTAGAGCTACAATGAAATGAGAAAAAACATTAATTCTCCCCTAGCCTTTTCAATTCATGATTTCACATCCCACTTTGTCGATATAACTCAATAGTTATTCAAAAAAAATCAATTTTCCCCATGTTCATATGGGTTCAATATTTCCCTCACTACAGCGAACTCTTTTTTGAAAACTGTACTTAATTTAAATTTTACCCATATATAAATTTGTATTAGTCACTATAAATTTAACATATAGATTTGGATTTATTCACCGAAACACACTCTATACCCTTTTCCCATATAATCACTGTGGGATCCAAATTCCCCATTTTACTCCAGATTCAATGGATTTATAACACTTCTTAATTGGGTTAACTCCTCATGATGTTCCATGTTACCCTTTATAAGTAACTTAGTTAAAATTTATGTTCAAGTTTATTGAATTTATATTTCTAACTCCAAAACATTTTAAGATATCAGGATTTCTTTCATTGGATTTTAAGAAAGATTTCAATGAAACCAGAAACAAAAAATCTCAGCAATAATTCAATCACCAAAACATCTAAATCAATGGAATAACCCTAAACAGTTGATGGGATATTCCCATAGGCAATTAATTGATATTTTTTATTGTTCAATCTATGTTACAACCAAAATTTCCACTTAGAGAGACCAAAACATTTTGACATCTCTCAAAATAGGAGGTATTTTAAAAAAAATTCAAACATAGGTGGTTTTGAGGTGGAATAACTAAATCAAAGATAAAGAACATGGTGATTTATCCTCCACCGACACATAAAACAAAATAGTTTATCCAATTTTGAAATTTGAAGAGTTAAACAATAAAGAAGAAATATGGTATTGCAGTTCAACATTAAAGTGGATAGAGAGATAGTCTCTTGAATGTTTGAAGACAATAATACTTCCACACTTTCAATCATTGTCAAAATGAACATTATTAGAGAATTTTAAAAATTATTATTTTTATAATAAAAATATAACAATTTCTCAAATAAATAAATGTAGACTATTGATAAAAAATAATGTAAAATGAAAACATTTTACGAAATCAATGGAAGATTTTCACAATAAATTTCTATCAGAAAGAAGAAATGAATGAAAAAATATGAAAAAATCAATTTTTAGAAATAATGATAGATTATTAGAGCTCAACCAATAATAAATCTACTATTATCAATATAGAGCATGTTTAAGATAAAAATAAACCTCTTAAAAAAGGATACATTAATCATCAGAATTCAATTGAAAAAAATGATATACACGAAATCAAAAAAATAAAATAAAAAGGGAAAAAAGAAACCATGGGTTGAGTCCCATGAAGAAATTATAATAAAATAACAAGTTAGACTTAAAAATCAATTCATGATTAAAGAGATGATATGGAAACCACACCCTTTTAAATCCCCTTAAAATATTACTTTACTGTTTAGCCATTAACTAGATATGTCTGCTTTCCATGTTCAATTATTTTCACTCTCCAATGACTAAAACTCTTAAATTTTTGAACAAGGATGACCACTGGGACCTCATCCTAATAGAAAGTAGTTTTTAATATAGATATAAAAATAAAAATCATATTTCCATATTGATATTTCTATTTTGAGTTATGAAGTGATGAAAATAACTGGTTATTTCTTTATAGATTCTATCTTTTTCATAAGACTCTTTTTGAATCTATTTTGTCTCACATATCTCTAAAAATATATTTTCACCAGAAAACAATAAAGCATATTGGAGGATTTAGCTACCAAGAGGGATCTATTATTGTGTTCTACAGGAAAATAAAATGAATTAAAAATAATGAAAATATAATGAGATATCCCCAAGGGAGTTTCCTAAGAAGTCTTGTAGGACCATAATGCCTTAACCAAATGTAAGCAACATTTATTTCATGCAATTTCCATTGTTTAATAAAAATGTTTCTCAAATTTAATATTTGAGATCTCTTCCTACCTAATTAACTATTAGTGTTAAGTGGGACTAGTTTTATGAATACATCTATACATTTCCATTAATGATTTTAATTTAAGTCTCGTGAAATGTGAACGATTATATATTATAAAAGATATCAAGAAACCAAATAAGGTGAATATGTTGTTATTTATAAAATTGAAATTACTAGTAGAATGAATTTTGGTATGCACAAAAACCTCATACCACTTTTAGAAATAGACTAAAACCGGAATATTTCACTAATTCCCTATAATAATATAGAAATATACCAAGGAAATCTAATCAGCAGACATAAAAAAATTTGTCTTCTAGAATCCACATATTTGTAAACTCCTGTTTTATACACACATTTCCCAATCATTGAAATTTATTATAGATTATAAATATACTTCTTATATCTATAAATATTATGGGCCAGTAAAACCCTAATTGGAGGGCCTTTTTGAATGTACTCTCTCTCTTATCATGTCTACCCCATGGAGAGGAGTGATAAATATCAATAATGGGTATAATTTCCTGGATATAAACATAGCTCCTAATTATAACATGAACACATATCAATAAAATAAATGGATCATCTCATTATTAGTACTGAAACACATCAATGGACCTATTGCATTTAGTATATGAATATCCTTTTTTTCATGATACAAATATCAAATAAATTAGAAAAATATGCATCTCAGGAAGACTGCCTCACATATGCAACAAACATTTGTTAAATAGGAAAACATGAATTTATCTATTTGGGATTATAATTTTGAATCATCGTTGTGGGTAACCTAGATAAGTGGTCATCTACTACATTTTATTCCCCTATTATATCCATAATTACTATATTATACTCTTATTGTGTTAATGGCCTCTTTATAAATTATGTTTTGGATTATTTTTTAGTGAACTGATATTTCAACATAGAAAGAATAGTGAATTTTGTGAAATTTAATCCCACAAAATATTACCTATTTTTTTATGAAAAAATAAGAGTAGTAAAATCATTATAAATGGTAGAATAATTTTTCTAGGAATCATCAAGCAGGATTCTGTTGTAGTAAATCACATGCAACATCCTCTATTTTATTTTTCCAAAAACTAACCCAACATTCCAACCACTTACCTGACATATAATTTCAAATTAATTTTTCCCATCAGGGCCAATGATGATTCATGAGGATGTGAAATTTTCCATTAACATATCAAAATATTCATGATAGATTCAATGAAACAAAAAATGTGTATCATTGACCCACAACATGAAATGTGGAACAACAATTTTAAAAATTTCGTTGATGAATCTCCTTTAAAAACACATATTTCTAATGAAACATTTGTTGGATTCCACATTTTCAAGAGGTGTATGATTTTAATTCTCTTCAATCATAGCATTGTCGACTTATATTCCCATAATATAAACATTATGTCAAAATACAGTTCCTTTAGTAACCATGAATTTTCATTTCTCATATTTTAAACCAACTTTATTCTCTTAAAACTTCTTTAAATAAGAATATAAATTCCCCAGATAGTACTCAAAATTAGAAACAATAATTGAAATGTCATCTATTAACACCTCAATACTAAATTCAATCGTGTAAAAAATATATCCACTATACACCTATGAAATGTGGTAGGAGCCCCACACAGGATAAAGGGAATCTTCTTATAAGTGAATTTCTAGAAAGAACAAGTATAGGTGATATTTTCTAGGTATTCTAATTATATATTAATATGATTGTAACTCAAATAGCCATCTAGAAAATAGAATAATTTATTTCCCTCCAAACAATCAATCATTTCATCAAGAAAGAGCATTAGAAATTTATCCTTTCTCATGGAAGTGTCAATCATTAAATAATAATTAGATGGAGTACACTTAGTATCTATAATAATTTGAATACATTAATTTTTATCACATATCACCATAATGTAAATCCCGTTAATGGGTAAATCAACAACCTGAATCATCGACAGACAATTATAGATATGAAAAATTACCCTAACAGCTAACATCTTGATGAGATCTTTTAAAATGAATAATTTCATGTTTGGATTTAATATTATTCGTTCTTCCTCTCTAGTCTTTTTGTCTGGTTCCATTATTAATTTATTTATGTAAAATTATGGACATATACCTTTGATATCAGCAATAAACCATCCAATAACATATTTAAATTTTTTCAAAACATTAAGCATCTTATCCTCTTGACATGCTTGTAATGATGATTATATTATGATAGTAAAATTTATGTTGTACTCCAAAAAGAATACATTACATAAATGGGTAGAGTTTTGACCTCCAAGATTTTTCATACTTGTGTTGGACGCAGACAATTACGACTGGGGATCCAAGGTTCTCATCATGTATCCTAAAAATGAGGTGTAAAAATACTCTTCTCATTGCTACCAATTTCATACATATAATCTCCATATAATGGTTCCCCAACTGTTTTTAAAATAAAATCATCATCAAAATCATACAACTGAAATAGGATTACACCGTCAAATTCATATAGGGGATCCTTATCCTTAGATAAACTAACTCGGATTCAGGTTTCTAAAGAAAACCTAAGAGTATAACTTATCTCTTCAGTCATCCTTAAAAATTATACATCTCTCTCCTCTAAAAATACATCACCAATATTAAAAAAAATATTATTATAACATATTCCTTTAGTGGTGATTTTATATTTTTATAAACATGGAATTCATACCGATGGTTAGAAAGGATAAACATTAATTACAACCCCTGATGTGGAAAAAAATTTCTTCCATGAATAATTGGGGATGATGGATAATTTTAAATTTCCAAATTGAGAATATAATTAAGTATATATTTCATACCCACTCCAACTAGAATTTAAAAAAACTTTCATATGGGTTGAGTAATAGATCTTCCACAAAGGTACAAAATGACTATAGTGGGTTGTGAAAGTCCTAAAAAAATATTCATGAATAATGATAAGGGAACGAAATTTATACATGCTCTAACATCACCTGGATAGTTAAATTGGTAATCCCGATCACCAAAATTGAAGGGAATAAAAATATTTCTTGTATCTTGTTGTTTGTGAGGTCTCTTGTTATGCAGGACTACACTAAACTCCTCCATGAGATTATTGGTAGAAAATCATTCAAAAAATTTTCTTACATGAAGAATTATTTTGATAGATTTTAGGCAAGGACTAATAATAGATGGTTCAATAATTGGTATATCATCATTAAAATTCTTGAAAACAATAAAAAACATAAACAATTTAGAAACCTAATATTTTATTTTTACTTATTGGGGAATGGGATTTTTTGTGGAAAAAATTTTCACTACGATAGAAAAATTCTCACCTTCCTCTAAAATTGGCTTCTTTTCTTTAGTGTTTATTTTTAGGTCTTCTGTATATGATTATTAAGCATATATATCGATCTATGACTAAATATTATCTTGGTTTTCTTGTTTTATAGTATGGTTGGCATTATGTTCAGTTCAACATGTTTAGCATAATTTTCCTGGGAATCCATTTTTGGCCTTGTTTTGACTTCTAGATGAGTTTGGTGACCACTCCTAGTGGTGAAAACCGGAATATTCTGTATAGGATTGGATTTAGTAGTGTGAAGAAACATCTCTTTTTATTTAACTCTTATATTTATGACTATATAACCACCTTAAAACATTAGGTTATTGAACCTAGATTCTTATTGTGTCTTATCCCAGTCACTATTAATATTCCTCAAATAAATACATTCGATTGGTTTTTTGGAACATTACCTTTCCATTATCATGTGAAACTGATGTATCATCCTACAGTTGACGTTGAAATTATTTAAATTATTGTCTATTCCATTGAAAAGAAGGTGAGACATGAGGTATTTGCACACCTTTCTCCCCCTGAGACATTTTTAGATAGTTCTCATACAAATTATCATAAGTTTTTGAGAAAGGATCACATATTTGATATATCATAGACCATTCCTAGAGAAGTATATTATTTTTGTGCTTGGGTAGGAATATCAATGTTTAGCTAGCTGGAAATTGAATAGACATACAATCCTCATTGATGACACTAATCCCTGAGAATATGTTGAGAATTTCCAGGGTAAACAAATGAAGACTATGCTATATATGGATAATTTGGCAAGGTTTATTTTATATCAATTTCTCTTATAGATCAATTTTATTGGGAATTCTGCGCCAGATTGTTGAAAATTGTCTTGATCACCTTAGCTATTTTTTAGAAAAGTCTCGTCCAAATGACTGATCAGATAAGGTCTGATGATAAAAAATATGATTTTTGTAAAAGGTATCCATGAGATACTAGGTTGTACATTGATGACTGAGACAATGTAAAATAACTGATTCAATACTATCAAAATCATCATGGAACTATTAAAATTATTCTTGTAAAAAAACATTGAGTTTTTGCTAGATTTTTGAAATAATACTTCCTGGTTAAAATCATCAAGATGATGGCATTACAAATCTGAACCCATGTATAAAGATTACCTTTATCAAAATTTTAGAACAAAGTATTCTCATTTCTCTTTAGGTATACTGGAAAAATTATCAAGTTCAATAATTCCTCACCTAAACCTCATAGTGGTAACAATTATTCTGTTCCATAAAAATATCATCTAAAATCAAGTGATTCCTCATTGGGAAATCCCTCCTCGGATGGTAGCATATAATATTGTAATCGATTAATTTCATACTTTCTGGTTTATGTGGTATGCCTAATAAAAGATGAATTATTTGACACTATCAATACATTAAACTCAATGTGACTTAATTTATACATGAATACATTTATCATTTCTCATAGGTTAACATTTTCCCCTTGGTTGAGATTCTAACCTAGTCGAATGATCAGGTTTTCATCAAGGTTTTACATATATGATTTATTATTATGTATTACATAACTTATATGTTTTTTAATTTTGGGGATAAATTTCTCTAGGATGTTAGAAACTGACTTGTTTTGAATTCACTCCCATTATAAAATAAAAAATAATGGAATAAACTCTCTTTTCTATTTTTGTTCGGTCACACTTGTTGATCCCCAAAAATGACACCCAAATTGATAGGAACATCACCAAAATTCATGAAAATTAATTATTTATAACACATATCAACTATTTGTATCATATAAAGTAATGATAAAACACCAAAAAATTAAAGTAGTGTTACCAAAATGAATAGAAAACAATAAAAGGAGAATAGAACATTGGGTGAAATGATTGTAGAGAAGCTGATGGAATGAAGTTTGGGAATAGAAAGAGATCCAAGGTATGAAGATGAGAGATAATAACACGAAAATGAAATAAATTCAAGTACTAAATTTGGGCATTTTTTTCCTGCAAATATTATTTGGATAAGCATTACTTTTTATTTTAACATTCTTCTCATCTAGTGTCAATCACTATAGGGCCAAGGTAAGTGGTTGACTAGCATTCTAAGGTGGCTAGTCTATATGCTAATGGATTCTTCAACTGCTCAACTAAGGACTTATTTTACACACTCATTGATTTATTTTGGTATCGCATCCTTTTGTGGTCCATCCATATCTCAATTGGACTTCTAAATTACATGTTATGAAACACATAAACAACTCAAATGGAATTTAATGAGTTGTTTTAGTGATTTTCAAAAATAAGTAGTTAAAAACAATTGGACTCCTATAGATCTTAAAAACTATGTGGGGGTGAAAATCCCCACCAACACAACCTCATTCCCCATTCTTGTTTTACCAAAACATCTAAAAACATGTAGATATTAAAATTTTATAGATGATCATACATATTTTCATAGATGAAGAATGTAAATACAAAAATTTCCCACATAGGGGATTTAAAATAATAAAAATATATCCTACTCGGTCTCCCTCTAACTTATCATTGTTCATATTTACCTTTTTATCTTGGCTCTCTACTAAGTGTTATGACATGTTTGTCAATTTTCAGATAGGAATTATATTTTTTCCCCACAGTTACATTTTTTCCCACACCTTGTTCTCTGATGGCCACCTACCTCCTAATAGTCATTCAATCACTCCTACCTTATTCATTGAAATTTATGATGGACACCTCACTTGATTTTGAAAGGTAAAAGATCCAGTTAGCTAGATAATAACATATTCATCTATATGAATGACATGGTCGACTAGCCAAATATCTATTTGGATCATATAGTATTTTTTTCAACATATCCATTTTCATTTATGAAAATTATTTACCAGATCGAAATTTTCAATGTATTCATTCAGGTTGAAATAGTTTATTATTCACATAGCTCTTTCTGAATATGATAGCGGAATGGGATATGTAACCATTTTTTAACATATTCAATTCTCTATATAGATATTTTACATAGTGGGGGCATTGCACATTACATAAAATATTGTTCAACGTATGAATTTCCGACATAGTTGAATTATTTTATGTATTAAATTGGGACAATGTATCTATATATTGATGTTAGTTATTGAGGTTCATATTTCCCAAATAGAATGTGGAATTCTCTTACAAAGGAATTTTTTCTGACATATGTGCTTATTTGTGTATCCCACTGATCCACATCCTTGATGTGACCATCATTTTCAGTTTTCCTACTCAATTTTAGACTTCACACATTAAAGTCAGTATAGCCAGATAAATTCATCTTCTCTATTAGGTTTGTTTCACTCAAAACTATGAATATGACTATCCATGATATCCCCATAAAAATTTAATCTTCATCCGTCAATAGTGGAATCCAAAAACAATGGGAGTTTCAGATTTAACAATATGAAATATATATGAGATCTTCAATGACATAGTTTATGTTGAAGTTTATTTCACTACAATCCTCGATGGCGCTTGTATTGTGGCTCATTTTAAATGGGAAGAACATAGGAGGAAGAGGCTTAAATCACATCAACAATGTATAGAATCTCAATATTGGTCATGCAAATGACCATCTGAACATCGAGAGTGGGAAAGAATTGATGTGTCAACATACCATATCTATAATTCCAGATTTGGAGAATTTGGTACCGAAGTAATAGTAGGAAACTACCACGATGCTCAAGAATCAGATTATAAAACCTGAAAATTAAAATAATAAACTTGTCTCTATCTATTTTATGAAATTACTATATAAAAATATTAAATTACTGACAATTTTTTTTCAAGAAATAATTTTATTATAATATCCTTAGTTAAATTTGATTGCACTAACCGTGAAACGTTAAGCACAAAAAACATGAATTCACAATATAAAAAACAATGAATAGGAATTTGTATTAGATTTGTTCCCACCTTGATAAATCACCATTAACAACATTATTGAACATTAAAAACCATTGAATAAATCAAAATTGGTGATCAAAATTGTAAAACGGTGACACATATAATGGCTAAAATAACCTTTTCATGTTCCAAAAATATGGGAATGTAAAATATATTTTCAATGGTACTGATAAATTTTTCAATAACTAGTTGACCAACATACCCAAAAAAGGATGGTATATTTTTTCTCATGTGGGAATGAACATATTTTATCCCTGGTATTCTCATTTGAAAGATCAACCAAATTCATGTCTTGAGAATGTTTTATAATACTAGAAATGATATTTCTAAATTTCTCTATAATATGATTTGGTTTCTAATTAGAATAGTCATTTAATTTTCAATAAATATAATCACTAACATGGTTCTATTGGATTCTATCCATTTACTAAAACCAAACATCATAGTTTGAGAAAAAACAATCTTATTAGGAAGCCACATAATCCTGAAAAGGCATTTATAATATTCTTAAATCATGAAATATTCCTTTCATCTTATATCAGAGTAGGGTTAATCTGGGTCATACAAGGTCATAAAATATTCAAATAATTATTATTGTTTCATAATGAAATTTTGAATTAACCTAAGTGTACCTCCCAAGAGTGTCAAACTAGATATACAATATGGGAACAATAATCGTGCACTAAAATAATAGCCAAGCCAGCTCGTACCAAAGTGATTACCCTAAGATTCATCTGTACAAAAATAACATCAACTAATAGTATCTATACATGGATTTGTTATTTTGAAAATCACATCCAATTCATTACAGAAACAAAGGGAGTTCTCTTATACGTTGAATTATGTAAGGGTTATAAATAATGTTTTATCATTCGAGTTTCTAATGGTATCTAAATCATTAAAGGTTACCAAATATAGTGAATCATATTATTCAAATGTAAATATTAAATCATATTATATGAATATTCAATACATAAAATAATGATCCATTCCAAAATTATATATTGTTAGTGTCATTATAAGAATGTATACATAAACAAATTATTCATAAGAGATCTTCATCATCTTAGACTATGTTCTTCTAAACCATCATTGATCTTTAACATGTCATAATTCAAACATTTCTATAATACATTGGTAATGAAAACAAAATGGGATCTCAGATGCTCAGTAAGAGTAAAAAATGAAGATACTAATGATCACTTAAACATAACATGAGAATAATGGTTCAAAAACATGAGATTAAAATATTAAAATCCTTCATTACATACCTTATATCATAATATTGTGTCATGATATAAGACATGTTAGTTCATTATATATGATTTATAAAGGAATAAAATAACATGAGCCATGCGAGTATAAATTTTTAATATGAAATATGTTCTTATAATTAAAATTTAAATGGAAAATAATTTTCCAAGTCAAGGATCACTTACAATACATTCATAATGGTTTGGTTTCACTCACTATTCAATCAAAGAATTATTCAAGGCTCACTCCCATGAATATAATAGTATAAAAATTACCACATGGAAAAAGGATAACTCCACATTGTATTCTTTATTATCTCTTGAAATATCAATATTTACCCAAAGCATTAGAGGGAAATATAATGTTGGGACCCCTCATCACATAATGAAAATCATTAAAAAGTGTTCCACATGATCATAAAACATTAATGATTATATAAACAATGTAAATGAAATTATTTTTCTAAATATTTCTTTATAGCATCATACTATAAACCATGGAAATGAAATATGTATCAAAATGAAATAGTTAATTAGTGGGAATGAAATAGGTTTCATAGAATCATATTTTAATCATTATAATAGTCCATAAAAAGAATAAAATAGGATATAACTAGGGTAATATATCCCAATTAAATCATAATAAACATCTAAGGATATTATCATTGATAATAAATTTCTTTACCAAATACTTAAACATTTCATGAGTAAAATATACTTTTCACTTTAAATCCACTTGTTTAAAATATTAAATTTTTTGAAATAATAAGTGGAAATTTTTAGTTGAAAATAATCTTGAAATATCATAAAGGAGGATTATGTTATTTAAGCTTTCATGATGGTTGAATGTTAGATTCATTTAATATACGTTAAAATAAATAATTCGTTCAATTTTTTAGAAAAAAGTCACCAATACACCACTAAAAAAAAATAAAAGAACATTCCTTTTAAAAAAGATTATAAAGATAAAATTGTAAAGAACAATTTAAATAATCATAAGAGATTACTAAAAACTTTCTTCAGAAAAAAATTTTAAAATATGGATATGGAATAAAAATTATTTGTGATATAGGACAGAAATACAGTTGTTTTCCATTAAAAATATTTTTTTTGTCTATTAAGTAATTAAAAGTGGAGAAATGAAAGGAAACCATTTAAAATATTGAAATAAATATAAGTTAATAAAATTATTCATGTCATTTAGAGATATTACTTGAAATTTTATCTTTAAAAAATGATCTTAATTAATCTTAATAAACAAGTAGTTTTAACTTAAATCCCAAACATCATGTTTCACTTACTTTTAAAGAAATATAACATCCATTATAAAAAAATAAAATTTATTATAATACTATCATAGAATAATTTTCATAAATAAAATATCATATACGATCCACTTATAATATTTCAATTCCCATTTATTAATAATTAATTTTTCAAATCATCGTTTCCAAGTGTTAGTAGATTCAATTTTTGGAGAATTTGGTTGGGTAGTTTTGGTCCATATACTTAGATCACAGTTTTTTAATCTCGATAATTTAAGAAATGGAATAAATATAATAAATATTCATTATATAAATATATATATATATATATATTCATCCATAAAATGAAGATTTAAAAAAATTATTACACCATTCATGGAGACAGTAGGTATTACACAATCATGAACACTATTTTCAATTTTGAATGGGAGGAATGATATAAAGATAAATAACAATGAAAATTCATGTAATAATTGTTATATATTATACATATTTCATATATATTCACTAAATATATCCTTGTTACAATCAATTTAAAATGAAATTGAAGAATGAACTACATCTCTTTGTGGATGTGACAATACACACATACACGTGAGAAACGTTATCGTTTTCCAAAAGATAGTGATGCAAGAAGGTATATTTGATATTATAATTATAGAAGAATAATTATTTCATATATATCATTTAGGAACATTAAAACCATAAAAAGAACCACCTATGGAAGATGGTGATGGAAAATGAATTTTATTGCTACATGGAGGTGGTAATCAATACGTACACACAAGCGATACATTCACTACTAGAAGTATAGCCTTTTCTGATGGTTTCGAACCATTGGTATAGGTATAAAAACCATTGGTATACTATATAGAAATGGGTTTTCAAACCGTGGGTTATTAAGTCATCAGGAAAGGATTGTACCAATAGTTATTCTCAAATTGTTGGTATATAGAAGTGTAAATTTTAGTATGCCAACGGTTTTACATCTAATGTTGGTATATATTTATACCAAAAGTTAATAAATTATTTGTATATATATTTTACCAATGGCTTTAATCCCATTGGAATCAAATATTACCAAAGGTTTATTAAAAATGTTGGTAATACTAATCTGTAAATACACTTTACCAACTGTTCAATACTATTGGTATAGTGTATTACAAACGGTTTATCCAAACCGTTTGTAATACTATTCTCGAAATACACTCCACCAACAGTTTGAAACTATTGGAATAGTGTATTTCCATATAATATCACAAAAACCACCCATCCCCTCCAACGGATACAACTGTAAAAACAATTGCAAACACCACTTAAAATAGCAGAAAAAACCTACAGTAGTACATAAATACAACATACTCTTCCAACCATGGCATGTACCACAACATAGTTTTCCCCATTTAAATTATCACATGAAAACCACTCTTCCTACTAACCCATTTCAATTTAGTCGGCGAAAAAATATCATTATGGTGAAAGGCCACTCACCTTTTAGGAGTTACATTTTGATCATGTGATTATAGTTTTTAGTTTATAATTAGGGAAATTGGTGCATGAGGGGTATGTGTGATAAGTGAATTAAAAAGGTGTGGTTAATATATGTGCATCAAGAGTGATGCAGGACTTATATGATCATTGAGTTTGATTGGGTATTTTATTGGAATCAAGTATGCTGTGATTATGAAATGTAAATATGATAGGATGTGGGAAATCATGGTTCCAATATGGGTTTTATAGGATGATGGTTGGTGTGGAACCACCAGGATATTAAGACCTTGGGTCAGGAAGTGATGACGTAGGTAATTCCTATGGGGGGTTCCTACATAAGGGATTTGTTAATTATATTTATTAGTTGGTGTCTTCTAGGATTGTGGGAATAATACATCTACATTCAATGTCATATTATGTTTTGGGGAAATAAAGATCCAACATATGAGATGGAAGAGTTTTTTAGTATGTTAATAGCCAAAATAGCAAAGGGATAATCTATTATATGTTTTTGATATGGAAAGTCATATGAATTTTTCATGTATTTAAAAGCTTTTAGGGTTGGTAGATTACAAGAAATAGGTTTGGGAGATTCATGCTGGTCAATATCCATTCACAACATGACACTATGTTCCATGGAATTAAATATTTATAAAGAGGTGGGGATCCTAATGTCCCAGATAATTAATATACATTTCACACTGTGAATAGTTATAGGAAAAAGAAAAAAGTTTTTTTATTTGGACTTTAAAATGGGGTTTTATAGTTGGCAATTCGGCTGAGCTACCACTTTTTCTCCATCATTTTGAGTCTTGAGTGAGGGATGTCATTCTTTTCCTTCTAGATCATGGAATAATTTAAATTAGGAATTATATTAGAGAAAGGCTAACATTATACATACAGTATTCTATTATTCATCTCACTTACCTGATGTGTTGAAGTATTTATGAATATTATGCCCTGTTTTTGTATTTTGATATGCCTTTGAAAATTTTCCTTTTTAAAATTGAATTAGAGTTGAGTCTTTTATGAGTATCCATATATGATTATAAGAAAGGTTATGCATAGATTTCTCTAAAATTTATATGTGTTTTATGTGAAGTGTGGTAAATAGGTGTGAGAGGGATGATCTAGGTGAGACCATTTTTTATCATTATAAGACTTTAATGGATATTAAGAAAACACTAAAATGTAGTCTCATGTGTGAAATGGTATGGTGGAGACAATTATGAAATTGTAGGTGCGTTTAATAACTTTACTGTTAGTTTTTCATGATGACGTTAGGTATGGAAATTGTTTCATGATGTGATCACTAGGATGGTTCTATGTGTATGTGTTGGAAAATTCCCATGTCACTATGGGTGATATTAATCACTAGAATTGAGGCGGCATGTTTTTTTAGATGAGGTAGATGGTTTTAACCATCTTTTTGTTGGAAAAAATGGGTCACAAGTGGTGAGAGAGGATTTACATAGGTGTAGCCTAGGATTTTTTTGATGCCTCTCACTATGGTTAGCCAATATAGTCATCCAGTTCATGTGCATATAGGATACCCCCATTCGTGGTGGTGGTGACCACTCATTGTGGGCGAAGACCTCTTTAGATTATACAACAGAGATATGGGGATGACCATGGGTATGGAGAATGTGTTTGGAATAAAAGCCCATGACTAGATGTGTGTGAGCCCCCATCCCACTACAAAAACCCCCCATATTGCCCCCTCCCCCATCCCCCCTGCAACCCCCACCCCCATACACACAACCCCCCTCACACCCTGCAGTCTCCACCCTACATAGCCACCCCATATATCCCCCCATTGCGAATCACCCCATACAGCCAAAACCCATCCCACTTTACATCCAACTCCACCCCACTCCAACTTCCCCCATCACTACGCACCCCCATAACCACCTTCCACTACACAACCCCCCGATAACCAATCCCTCCTACAACCCCTCCCCCACCTCCCCCCTACAGCCACCACCCCCCACATCCCACAACCCCCCTATCCCATTGCAACCACTACCCTACACATCCACCCCATACAACCCCCCCACAACATATCCCCCCCTAAAACCAACCCCCATTCCACTGCACACCCCCACCTCCCATTTCACCCCCACTCCCACTGCACAACCCCCCATAGCCAACCCCCTCCCACTACACAACCCTCACCCTTCCACTACACAACCCCCTCCCATTGCCTTAAAAAAATAAATTATGAAATGGAGATCCATAGTAGGTGTCCCTAACATTTAAGAACTCAATATCATGGTAGATCAATAAAATTGGACATCACTAAAATATCACAATAAGACTTGATCCATGCTTTTAATCAAAAGGGTATTAATTGAACAACTAAAAAACCCCATATATTAAATCCATAAAGAAACATATAGTTCTAAAAAGTCACAAAATCACAAATATTACCAAAGGAAAGCATTCCCTAATAAGTCTTATAGAAATCACAAAAATAAGGAGTGTTGAGTCAGCCATTGAAATTCTAATAACTAGGAACAAAATGGGGGGGAGGTGTAACCTAAAAGCATGCACCGTCAAAACAAATGAAAATATATCAGTAAAAAGAGTTTTGATTAAATCTATATAAAATTTAGGCTTCTCAAGTCAAGCATAAGGTGAAATACATGATAATACACATATTCAGTCACAAAAAATCAGAAAACCTAAAATCTAATTAATATCCTCTGAAAATGTAATGGATCAATTTGTACCTCATCACCATCACCGTCACTATCACTATTGTCATCATCAGCCCCACCCTCATCATAATACCTACCCAATCCTTATCGTCGACCTTATCCTCATCCTCATCCCAAGCCTCATATTTTGCCTCATCCTCTCCCTTGTCCTCCTCCTTGGCCTTTGCCTCTCCCTCAGACTCGACATCGGCCTCACCCTCAGCCTCGATCTCAACATCTTCCTCATCTTCGGCCTCTTCCTCAACATCATCACCCCTTGAATGATGTCATCTTGACCACCACTAAAAATTCTACATGGTTCACTATATCTTGAACTTATCAACGACATATATTCATCACAAGTTGTGCAGACCTCTGGTGGAAGTGATGGACATAAAACTTTCATCAGTTTCATAAATTCAGTGTTTTCCCTAGATGACCATTATTCCACCGATGTGGCCCTTTTTTAAGCCTATTATTACTATACATTAACTGGTTTGATCTTTATGGAACTACAAATGGTACCTGAAGAGGGCCAATACATCCTTGGGACTATACTCTTCCAAGGTTGGCAGTGTACTCTTCCAGGGTTCTCATCTGCCAAGACTTGATGTAAGTGATCATTTGGACCAAAATTGTCAGGTTCCTAGACATCAAGGGCCTATAAAGTAGCATGTTAAAAATATAAATATATTATTTTGTTGTAAAATAAATATTAAAATTTAAAATAAATAAATTAAAACTAACAATCAGCTGCTGTGTCAGTTCATTAACCACACATCCATATTTTTTCATTCTACTCGAGCATAATTGTTTTTCTTGAGGCACACGTCCTTAAATATTCAATTCATACCTCTACAATGACATTGAATTTAGGAAACCATAAATAAAAATATGTTACAAATAATTAATTTCATTACTAAAATTATATGAAAACTTTAGAAATCGAATAAATTATTGATGAAACAATATATAGTACTAGTCCTAAAGAAAAATTTAAAATAACTATCATACCTACTTCCTCTCATTATCTGACATCGCAGTACATCCCAATGTGTGGATGCATTTTTTAGAATCAATTTTTTTTAATTTTTTCGAGATGATTCCTAAATAAAAGTAAATAATAAAAAAATAGTATTAATGGAAAACATGAAAATTTAAATTTAAATACCTCAAATATGATTAATAGCTGAAAATTTATAGTTTTCCAATGAGTAATCATGATCTAATACTATTTTATTGGGTAATCATACATGAAAGGTACCGCCTCTAACTCCGTTCCAACTCCAGCACTCCATCCAATATACAACTCATGCTGATAGTATCTCCAATGCTCACCTAACTCCTTTAGGCGTGCTGGTCGTGCACCCTCACCATCAGGGAAATTAAACCGAAGCTCACCCCAATATATTAATTAATATAAATAAAAAAATAATATATTATATTAACCACAAATTATTTTTTTACCCATATCTGTGCCCAAGAATTATCATCATATTTGTTTGGAAACTGTCTCCAAGAGAGCAGGATGACGAGAATGATGTCAGAGTATTTGGAAAGCATCTTAAAAAAACTCTAACATTGCTGCCATATTTTATCCACCATTTGATTTCCTTCCTTATATTCCCCCATCCACTGCATGCAATGGTTCCACACTACACACATGCATGTACACCCCTGCCCCAACCTCCTATCAATAGATGTATCTTTTATGAAATAAAACCAAATATTATATTAATATATGTTATAATAAAAATAGATAATGGTATAAAAATTTGTTATGGTTCTATAAATATACCATCGGAAGTCTAATCAAAGGGAACCGCTAGATATGCATAAACTAAAAGAAAACCCTGTACAGGTAGAGTGAGTCCCAGTGTATTCTCTGTAGGGACAGATTATGCCAGTTCAGGAGTCGAAGAAGATGTAATATAATAGTTTGGAGAGAAGGAAATAGAAGTAAAAGATGATGTCTTGGATGGTTGGACAATTGCATGATATGGATGAGGAGTGTGATTCATTATCAGATATGGTATATAAGGGTGATGAGGCTCAGATGAAAAGGTTATTGAAAACATGGGAGGAATAAATATCTAGTGTGTCCCTAATTACACGCCGGGGGAGGATTTTAGGATTGATGGTACATTTGTGGGAGGGGATGGGTTTAATTGGGTGTGATTACTAGATCATCTATCAATCATACCACCCTCCCTCATACCATGAGCATGAGTACTGGGAATAATATTAAGCTTCTCATCAAATAAATGTTTCCATAATGGTTGATCATATAAAAATGTTTAAAACAAAATTTATTACATGACACTATATGTTATTGAAATATATATATATATATATTTGAAATAAAACACTCACAACAGGAACTAGTTGAGGAATTTCCATCTCATCCAATCGATGATTGTTGTCCGTCATCCTTTTTCATTGAATATCTTCAGTAGGTTTCATTTCATATATTTGAAAAGAAATGTGGAAGTAATTAGAAAAGGATAACTAAGAATCACTTGTATGGTGTGTGTATTAACCTAGTATGAAACCACAAATGCATCCATAAAACAAGTGAACAATTATATAGTAGGGTATTACAATATTGAAAGGTGAATTCATATAATTGAAAACAAAATTTTATATAAAAATCGACCGTTCACTAACTAGGTTGAAATAAGATTTGGTGGTTCCACTATTTTTTAGTAATCACCTGAGATAGATCATGATATGTGACACTATTTTCCTTTAAGAACAATATATGCTCCACCTTAAAGTAACATCACTATGCCTACCTTAAATGGAAATCCAAACCCATAACCAATGGATAATTTCTCTCATTTGGAGGAACATATGCTTAGAATATGTAAATAAATGGAACTCTACACATAAGTAAGGATGTTTCCCATTCGTATATCATTCTAGAATATACAACCTCTTTAATGGAATATGACATTCCTCACCCATGGGATAATCACATTACATGATCTAGAACTATCCTTCCTCTTTACAGAGACATTATTTTTGAGTCATGTCTAGAAAAGCCCACTTTTAAGGGGAATACTATGTCAGATAGGGTAACCGATCAATATGAACACTGAAAATATGATACCACTAACTATGAAAAATTATACATGTAAGGTATAATAAATAAATGATAAATATATCTTAATAAGTATAATGAAATTTTTGAAATAATACACATTTAAGGCAATGCATATTAATGAACAAAACTATTTATTGAATATTCCTCCATATATGAAATAGCCATATCTAACTATTGATATTGTAATGAACAAAAAATAAATATGAAGAAAATGTATCAAAGGATAACCATACATTCCAAACAAACTATATAATGTAAGGTTTTATATACTAGGCACATATACTCAAGACCACCATGTCAAGAAACATTATAAAAGGGCCTAATTTTATATGGAATTCACATATTCAACATGTTAGTTCATATTTACATGATCCATAAATTTTTCACACTCAGATCCTTCCCAAAATACAAGGATCACTAGAAAATGTCCTAATACATCATAATATAGTCTCTTGATTTGGGGTTCAAGGAGGATATCATTCCTATATATATAATACATACCAAATTACAAATATATATTAGTTTCCAACAAAAGGTCTTGGATATTTCTTGGAGATGTCACAAATTCTCATGATCCAACAATAATATATTAATCAATCATGAATCACTAATTATATATGGTTTATATTTCTAAAATTTTCCAACATGTCTTTATTCTATGACCATGTTCAGAGGAAGAATAATTATAATTATCATAAGAGATAGATCATACCTTGAAGGTTTCAAGAAATGAATATAGTCTTCAAAAACACAATATGACATGATGGGGAAGTCTAGATCCCCAAATGATATCTCTTTGGGGGGGGGGCTGTTGTAATGTGGTCAAATTACTATGATAGTTATTCAAATAATAAAATTAGATAAAAATGATGAAATAAATATTAATGAAAAAAATCATCTAGGAACCACTAGGAGGCCAGTGAGCCAATGAATAATGCTATCATTCTTATATGGAAACTAGATAATCCTTGAGATATGGAGAATTTCTAGTCCCACTGCTAGCACCATTATATTTTTAGTGCACCCCACAAGATATCCAGTGGCCTTGTTTCCTCATCCATGCACACCACTCAGCCACCATACTCCATGAATTAACTCAAAGACCCCCTTTATCTATCAGATCCACATCCAAGGGAGAATAAAAGAGCCGACACATAATACCCTAAAAAATACCTTTAATGTCAAGGATGTTAAAATTATACCTCTTTAGTGGCTTCTCATCCCCAACTAGTGTCATTAGTTATCCTTATTGAACATGTCAAGTCACAATTTCCATATATTTGAATCATTACCTAAGTACCCTATTCAACCAACCATTCTACCATAGGACTTTGACAAGTGGAATCATATTCCCTCACTACACTTTCTTGATGCGGTCTGATATATGTATCGGGACCTCCTTGAATGATGTGTTAGGTTCTAACTAAATTTTATCACAGTCATTCACATGTGAAATGTAAGGCATGTACCTCCCGAATAGAGACACAAGGAACTGATCCTGAATACCTCCATACCATGGAGGAATATTTAAAGGTAAATATCTTACACTATTATGGAATGATGCTCAACGGAACTCTTTGCAAGTGAAAAAAAATCTATAGACTCAAATTTATGAATATGAGGAATCATCAGTTGAATAGATATTCTACTAGAGGAATAATGTGTTATGTTAGGTGAATTATTCTAGACCATGTAATCATTAATTTTATGTGGTTGAAATAACACTAACTTGAATCAAGGAAGGATCCCAGGTTGGGAAGAAGGGTTCATAAAGAATATGAGAGTTATCGTTTAAGGATAATAAAAAAAATAAAAAACAACATTGTATTCAAAAAATACAAATTTAAAATGGAATAAATGAATCTAGAACATAAAACATATTTTAAATTACATATTTTATGTGGAATAACAAAAAATCGGTTGTTGGGAAGTTGGTTTGGCACACTGGAACAATGGGAGCTCTCGTTTTGGGAATAATGCGGGCGAATCAAGATCGAGATTTGGAGCTGCATTTGTGGTATTTTTTTCCAATGACTTTTAAAAATAATTTTTAAATTTATTAAAAAATATCCCAATAGATTCAATGAACCATTGACATAAGGGAAAAACTATCACTTATCCTAATGGTTTTCTATTACCTTTGGTAAAAGTGTGTCTACCCGATCCTATCCCAATAGTTTTGATAACCATTGGGAACCTAAAATTCCTATACAAATGGTTTTCAACAAAACAATGGTATATGTACCCTATCACAATGGTTTATCTAAACTATTGGGATAAAGGTGTTGGTTTAGGAGTGATTTCCAGTAGTGATTGGCTTCCAATTTGATGGGATAGAGTGTAGATATTTGTAATTAAATAATCATAATAATATTTCAGTGGATCTTGGATCTGTAAGTTATTATTTTATGGTGAACAACATATATTTATAAGATGTAGAATATGAAACAAATAGAAAGAGGTCAGGGAAGACGATTGCATCTTCTATATTAGGCCTCCATTATATTGTTTATTAGGGAGTCTTTGAATGAGATTTTAAAAATAGAAAAAAAAACTAATTTCAGTATAGGGATCCTTAGTAGGGAGTTTTGTAGTGTTTGGTTGATCTAAATGACTCAATGTGGTGTAAAGATGAGAAACAAGTGGTTCCCTTTTATAAGTGGGGGATATAACACATGTTGAATTTCAAAAGTGAATAAAATTTTATAAAGTTTTTCTTAATAAATATTCTTCCAATTGGCCATATGATCCATGATTTTATATGATAATATATAAATATATCTATAAAATTTTATTTAAAAAATCATAGCTATAAGATTAGCATAATATTTTTGTATTACCTACGATAAACCTACCATAACCTTATCTATATTAGCTTTTTGTAATGATTTCACTATTCATTATGTCCAAAAAATGAAAGGTAAATATTTAGAAAATATTATCCTTTCAAAAAAATGAGGAATATATTTTTATAATTCAATTCATAAAAATGTAAGAATTAAATTTCTCATAATCCCATAAAATTCCATGAAAATTATTATTAAAAAAATGTTTTGTAATGTAAAAATGTTTTTACACAAAAAAACATTATAAAATTATTTACAGTGGTCACTATTTTATTATTAATTATTTTACTAAACTATTTTTAATTTTATAAACAATTAAATGAGAAATAATATTTTTAAATTAATTTAACAAAAATTATAGTTTTCATTAAATATCAATATTTTTCACTATTAATCAAAAAACCAATAATTTCATAAAATTATTAAAAATATTCTCTATGATAATTTTGATAAGATTATATAAAAAATTATTTTTTTTCAATTACATTTTATAGAAGTGGTTGAATTTATTTATATTATTTTCTAAGAAAATTAATTAAAATCTATTTTTTAGGGAAAATATATTATTAAAGCATATAATTACTTTCCAAAAAATTGAGTTCATATTTATCCATATATATTATTTATATAAAACCATTATTAAATATTTAAAAAATATGGTTAATCTTACTAATTTTTATAATTTAATTACTATATTTTAATTGGATACTAAATTATAGTTCATTTAGACTTCAGATTACAAGTATAACATGAAATTGAAGGAATTAAATTTATTTGAAGGGAAATATATCATAAAATATCTATGTGATACACATTTCCTATTTTTCACCAACTTAATTCTATTCTCTAATAATTTCTTCAACATAAATATGTTTTCTCAATCTTTTATTTAGTTTTGTGGACTTCGGGTTCTCTACCTCGTCATTTTTTAAGAAGAGTCTAAATCTTCAATATAAAACTGTTTTTCTCTACATTTTATTGAACTTATATAAAACTATCAACATTATAATCATCATTAAAAAATATTATGGTTTTTTTTAATTTCATCAATGTAAATAATTATCACATTATCACTATCTATAATACTCAGAGGCATATTTTTGTAACATATATAAGATCTTTTATTTGATGTATGGCCAAGGAATATTTAATATTCTGTAATTTCATTAATCTTTCCACCCTTTAAATATTTTCTAATGATAAAATATAGTCTCAAAAAAACCATAAGGCTTTTTAAATCTGTATTCTTCTTGAACCACATTTCCCAATGAGTAATAATTGAATTTATCCAAAAATACATTTTTTCTAAATGATTATATATATATATTAAATTCATATTTCTAAAAAATATTGACGTATCTTGATCTGTAATAATTATTCAAGACATATCCATTATACATCTGTTCTTTATTTTAGATACCCTATTATTTTGAGGACTATATAGAGAACTAAAATCATTCCTAATTCCTTATTATTCAATATATCCAGAGAACGTTTTTTGGAATAATTTGTACAAATTTCAGAATTGAATATCTTTTAAAAATAAATATTTATGTTTCTTTTCATTCTAATATTCTTTAGAATTGTGATAGTGACTTATTTTAGAAATTGGATGTTTCATACATCCAATAATTTAATTAATCACTTAATATTCTTTCTTATAGGGGGTAGTTGTATCTTATTAAGAATATTATTTTAACATTTTAGAAATTATGAAACTGAAGATAACCATATATGTGTGAATTCATTTTAATAATTTATAATATCTAATAATGATCAAATAATCAATGATCCTATAGGTTTAGTGTCATTATAGATAGACGTCATAAAATTTATATTAAAAAATATTATTTTAGTATATCTCGTTTATATATCTATAAAAAACATCCTTATACCCATTATTTCACATATGATTCCCTCAGGAAAATGGGAATCAAAAGAATTATTTATCTTAAGAGCTCGGTAAGGGAAAATTTTTCCAACAAGTCAAAAAGGGGGAGATAATATGGATGGGAATGCATGACCATGAGGGAAATATCAGATTAAATATATCTTGGGAGAATAAGAGTTTTCCACGATGCATAAAAAATAGGCATACAATCTAAAATGATCTAGTATATATTGTTGTGTAAGGGGGAATATACATGAGATAATAAATACGTGTCTTGGTTAGTAATATAAGAATATAAAATATAAATGTGGCATTAAAATATTACTAGGAAATATTAACATAAGGACCATGAATCACTATTTTTACTCTAACATAGTGGAGGAAAAATCACTACATTATTCTCATAAAACCATGGGCCATTCATCACTACACAATTCCCATAGTGGAGCGACCATTAATACTCGAGTCCCAAAATTTTCTCATGATATATAGAACCATAAACAACAAATTAGAGGGATATATAGGACTATAAAATTCAATTAATATTTATCTATACATGTGTGTGTGCTTTAAACCAGTCATATATCATATATTGAAGATTCCATGGAAATTAAATGGATTTCATAGAATTTTAAATTGGCATCACATAAATGGAACCCAAATTTTGTTTAGTTGATACAAAAACATAGATCATCCAAACAGAGAAAATTATTAACAATTTATTGGTTGATTCTTGTAATGTATCAACATTTTAGATTGATCGTTTGGATATTTTAAATAATGTTGAAGAGAAATAAAATAACGAGTCTTCAGAAAAAATATTTTTTATCAGTGACAAAAATTAATGATATGCTTCTAATATAAATAAAAATTCGCAAGAAGGTTAAAGGAAAATTTTTCAGAAGAATAATTTAATTAATCCCTAATAATGGATATTTTAATATAATTATTTTGTAATTACATAAATGTGTAGTGTAATGAAAAATGTACGAGTATGAAAATATATTCTTTTTGTACATTTTAGCGATTTTAAATACAAATTATGCATCTTGGAAGGAGTTCAAAATTTACCTTTTAAAAAATGGTAAAGATAGATATATAAATTATATTAGATCATTTATACATATAATTTTTAATAAAAAATGTAATATTTATGGTCGTAGGAATATGGTCATGGTGGAAAATGAACCATTAGTATGGATGAGAGCTATCAATAATAATATCAGTTTTTTTAAGAAGAAAAAATTCAAAAAATGGGGATTTTAGTTTGAAAGATTAAATTTCCCATATATAAATAGATAAGTTTATGTATTATTGATAAATGATAAAATTAAGGAAAATTATAAAAGATTAGTTAAGGTTAATATTTATGAACCAATGAATATGAAATCGAGTTTATGAATCACTTACAAACATCATATATTTGATATAACAATCTTTTTCAATCGATTTTATAAAAAATAAATGTAAATCCACAAAAACATAAGTTACATTAAAATTTTGTGCAATCATGAGTTATAATTTATGTAACTTATAGAAATAAATTTAAATGAAAAATAACATAACTCAACAAATGAAATGTGAATTAAGAATACCCTTACCTTGGATCCTCTCATAGTTAAATGTATTATAACATATTATATAATAATAATACTATATTAATCACCTATTTCATTAAATTATAATAATCTATTACTTTTAATTTTAATTTATTAAATTATTTTATTACAATTTTAATACTTATTTCTAGGTAGCATTGATCCTAATTTTTAGTCATTTTATCCTTTTTGTGACAAATTCAGTATACTAATTTTGGTTATCCTTTTCGTGACAACCTTGTTTTAGTAATATTTGATGATAAAACATGTATTTTAATAATGAGTTAATTATTAATAATACCACTATAGAAACAAAAAAAATAATTTAAATATTAATAATATATTTTTCTATTAAATCCATTTTTAGAATGATCAATATTTGGTTTTGAGGAAAAATTAAACACTCATATACAACAGTTGTAGTCCACACATAAAAATTGTAATGTTTTAACATTATGACTGGTCTAAAGGAAATTAGGTAATGGATATTAAAATACAATAGTTACATTTCAGTATATTTATGATAGTTATGTCATTATTTCATGTTTTAGGAAATATTTTCCTTATTTATCTTTAAATCATGGAAAAAGATCCCTATTCAAATATCAAAGATTCTTGGGATTTAATATTCCTAATTTTTTTAAATAAGGAGTATTTATTTTTTCCTCATCAAATTCATGTATGTATGATTATTATATCTCAGTGAAACCTGTAAAAATATGTTTTGAGTGATGTAACACATCCATTCCTATAAAAACAGTCATTGTGTTGAATCTCAACTCTTAAAGAAACTAGCCCCCAAATTTATGAAGAATATTTTAATAATATTTCTACTCCATAGTAAAAAAACAAGTATTTCTTCAAAAATTATCCACATATTTCATTTTTAGTCATGGATTAAATGCAATACCATAATATTTGTAACTCTTCATAATAGCACAATACAATCCAACTAAACCACCCTTCAGAAGATCTTAATATGGAGTTAATTAACATTGTGTATAATTCAATGATTAAAAATACAACCCTTACATTTTGGAATTTCCCAAAAATTATAGAATGCAGCCTTTTAGTAATAATAAATGGCTTATACATTTCACTATAATACCATGTCGTTACCAATTTCCCTCATAAAATGATATTTAATAAGAGTATGTGACACTTAAAAACATTTTTGGAATAAATATTATGAACACTCAAGATGACTCTGACAAAATCTCAATGAAAATTGGGAGAATTCATTATAACTCTTAAAAATCCCTATAAATATTTTAGAATTTAAAATGACCCTTATTTAATTTCAAATAAATCATATGATTCTTAATGGGATTTCTACCTTTAAGAATTTTGAAACAAATTAATCGAAAATATATACTTTTGGAGTTGTAATAATGACTATTATTACTTTCATATGAATATTACAAATTATTATACAAAATTATAGATTATTTCTATTATAATTTCTTTTATAAACACTCCATGTAGGATCTAAATAATGATGTATATGCTCAATATACAAGAGGGGGGGGTGAATTGTACACTTTAAAAATTTCCTTAGACAAGGAAAAATCTAAGTACAATGTTAAACTAAGTAAATTCACAATACCTCTAATCACCAATTTGAGAATTGATACCAAAGTTTAATGTATAATATTCTACCTTAAAGAGTATAGAATCTAAACTAATCAGAGCACAAGTGTAAAGAAATATAATAAGGTTATACTTTCCTTACAATACAATATGCAGCGGAAAAAAAAGTAGTAAAACTACAAGTAACAAGATATAAATCTTTTAACCCAAAGAGAAGGGTATCCAAAAACCTTGGATAAAGGACCCTTGATTTATAATTTCAAGAAAGTCTGTCTTACCCACACCAGGGTAAGCCCTCGATACGAAGATCGGAATCTCTGTATTTCAATCCCCGCAAGCCCTCAACTTCAAGGTAGTCGGAACCTCTGTCTTCCTCAGCAAGGAAGCCCTCGAACATCAAGGTAGTTGGCACATCTATCTTCCTATCCTCGGAAGTCCTCGAATGTAATCACCAACATTCAGAGTTGCACAAAGCAATCTGAACTAGCAGTTCAGTACGCACAAGGCATGAAAAGCTTATCTCTCTAGAAATCACCTTAACAGCGTGTGGCATCTAGATTGATCAACTTGTTCTTTTTAAGCTCTTTCAAATGAGCTCCTATTTATAAGAACATTTCCAACAGTCGGCTCCCTCCTCCAACGGTCATATTTTCCATGAAATTTGGAGGGACCTGTACACGTGTAACTCAACCAATGGTTAATCAGAAACAGAATGAATGACATCGTTTAATAATAAATCATGTATAACTGAATGCACGACATCGTTTTGAAATAAAGAATATGTATGTAAAAGCTAGACAAGATTTCGAAGTGTAATAAAATCAAAAGTTCGGAGTCTAACAAAAATAAAATTTGGAGTCTAAGATGAGAAATGTTCGGATTCTGTTTTATAGGAATTCATAGTCTAGTTTCACCAAAGATCGGAATCTAAACTTGCAGTGTTCGAAGTCGAACTCGTAAAAGTTTGGAGTCAAACTACTTAAGAGTTCAGAGTCTAACTCATGAATGTTAGGAGTCGGACTACATAAGAGTTCAGAGTCCAACTACTTAAGAGTTCGGAGTTGAACTAATTAAGTGTTCGGAGTCGAACTACTTAAGAGTTCGGAGTCGAACTTCATAAGAGTTCGGAGTCGAGCTACTTAAGAGTTCGGAGTCAAACTTCATAAGAGTTCAGAGTCGAACAACTTAAGAGTTTTGGGTCGAACTACTTAAGAGTTCGGAGTCGAACTACTTAATAGTTTGGAGTCGAACTTCAAAAGAGTTTGGAGTCAAACTACTTAAGAGTTCGGAGTCGAACTTCATAAGAGTTCGGAGTCGAACTACTTAAGAGTTCGGAGTCGAACTACTTAAGAGTTCGGAGTCCAGAATTTGGTTTGGAACATCATTACAGTTCACATCCAGAATTTGGATCCTAAAAACAGAATGCTCCAAATATTTACATTATATGACTTTTGGGATTTTGGGTATTAATATGGTTTTTGTACTAAAGAAAAATATTACTATGTATAAGAAAAACTAGGTTTGGGTAACATCCCTTAAAGAAGAAAATTTTCCTTATGGAGGTAAAATTTATATTTTCTTAAGTATAAGGTGTTTGTGATTTTCAAAATAAGAAGGAATGGAAAAGTCATAAGGAAAACCTTATTGACTCAAAAATCTCCCCCTTTTTGGAAATCACAAACTTCCTTTCGAAAAATCATATAAGGATTTTGAAAAATTTCATTAGACTTTGAAATTAAAACTTATCTCCCTTTGTTCATGAATAAGAAGTGAATACAACTAACTCCCCATTAGGCATTGAAACTCTAGGGATTGTATTCTGAGTTTCCGAAGTGGAGTTTTCATTATTGTAAGAATGTAAAACTTTTTAGAGGGAAACTCCCCCTTTCATTAAGTATATTTCTCTTATAAATTCTTCCTTTCTCCTCCTTAGGAGTAGTTATTTTTCCTTCACCCACTTTGTGATTTTCAAAAATAATTGAAGGGAATGGAAGACAAAGTATGGTACCTGAAACATTAGTATATGACAGGATACATCCAACCAAATAATCATTTCATTAGAGTTGGTAAATTTTACAAAGAAAGACAATTACAATCAAAAGATCGGAGTCAGTTCATTTGTCTTCCTTCTCCTTTGGGATGAGCTTCTTTAACAAGGTTTTGAGTTTATTCAAGTCTCTTTGATCTTCCTCACCTTGCCTCTCCAAGGATTTTACCTTTTGTTCTTGAACTTTTAATGCTTCTGCCTGAGCCTCCAAGGCTATTTTCTGCAACTTTATTATCTCATCTTTCTTTTCCAACTTCTGCTGAAACTCAATCCGAAAATCTGTTTCACTTTTCTAATTCTGAGATACTGAGTTAAGCTTCCCATTCAGGTCCCTGACCTGTTGATTCTGAGAATTTTTCTCTTGGGTCATCTTTTTATAAATATCGTTAATCTTTTTATCCTCCATTTCAAAATCATTTTGAACTTCAGCCTGAAAAATATCAAACTGAACTAAATCTTCATCAAATCTCTTAGACCACTTGGTTACCTTACTACAAGACTTTCTATGCACATCATAATCGATAAGAAAAATTTTCTATTCAGCTTCCAACTTCACAAACTTATCCATGACCATGGATAAAGAATCTGATTTCTGATTCATACTTTGTTGCAGCATTTGGAATATGGAATATATTGTTGAAAAAATAGGAATTGTGTCCACCAACTACATCAGGTATTGAACCACAAAATCATGCCCATGAGATGATGATTCTGAACCAGAAACTTTTCTTGGAGACTGATCTTCTTCAGCTAGCACCAACTTTCTTCTAGAGGTGCCACCAACCTCTTTCTTCTTGATGAAATCTTTTATAGGTGTCTCCATGAGAGCTTGCTTCCCCTTATCAGCTCTCGGAACTGGTTCTTTATTAAGGGATACTTCCTCGGATTCAGACACTTGAATGATATGATCTTCATCTGGTTTTTTTCATGTCCTTCCTCAAGAAACTTCCTCTCATAAGATTCTTCCTCATCATACAAGAAATTTTCTTCTTCTTCTTCTTGATGTTTCTTATCATCATCCTTACTAGCTTCCTGATCTTCCTTTCCCGGAGTTACTAACTTTGCAGATTCAGCCTTATCTTTGTAGTCCTGTATTTTCTTGATCAGGGTATCCAAATCTTTACTTTCTTCTTCTTCTTATTCTTCTCCCTCAACTTCTTCCTCTACTTCTTCAGTAACTTCCTTATCAGATTCTTCAACTACTTCTTTACCCCTATATTTATCCGGAGTAACACAGTTCATGGCTGGAGTTTCTGGTAAAGAAGGTTCAGCACCGAAAGTTTTCGGAAATGGAAGCATTCTGGAGGCAAACTCTGTAGCTCTCAGCAAAGATTGCACCACTTCATCTTCAGACAACTTCTTTTTCATCTTGACCTCTTTTTCTTGTTTTTATAGCTCTTCCACAGCCTTATCTTTTAAGGCCTTAGCCTCTGCAGGGTCCAATCCGAATTGTGGATCCCCTTCCTTCCTATTCTCTTTGTCTTCCCTCCACATGGCTGCCACATCATCTGTATAAGTTTTATGCTTCTTCAGCTTGGGAGGAGCAGAATGAGTTTCCTTAGCTTGAGGATTATCTTCATCAGCAACCACTTCCTTAACCTTTCTCTTCCTCCTCTTCTTTTTGGATGGATCTAGATTATGTGTTTCTTTCTGAGCTGGCTCAACCTCTTCCACAGACAGGGGGTTAAAATCTTCGGATTCACTAGAAAAACCCATCTTCATCCTCTTCAGGGTATCATCACTAACTAGCATAAGCTTGCAATTCCCGATCATTGATTTGCATGAAACCTTGAAGTATTCTAAGCACCGAACTATCAGCCTCGATAGTAAAGCAGGGTACATAATTACTTGAGATCTTAAATTCCCTTCCTTGATATTCGTGATCGTAATCAAGACATGCCTCATCAAATTTATGTTTCTTAGATTCACCAGGAAATCTAAAACATAGATATCACTTTTCTTCAAATTATCTTTGTCTCCTCTTCTCGGAATGAGAAAACCTTGCAACCGAAGATGAAGAATATTGTTTTTCGGAGTGAGATGAGCAATCTTAGCGGTCATAGAATACTTAAGTCCAAGACATTTCAAGGCCTTCACCTTGTTGAAACTTCCTTGCTCATCTGGAAGCTTGTGTGAGAAAAACTCAGCTTCCCCCTCATAGGACAAACCAACCAAGCTCGCAGCCTTGGTGTAGGATAGCTTATAAGTCTTTCCATAAGACTTGAAGGAAAACCATTCTCTGCCATCTTCCATCTAGAAGGAAACAGACTCATAGAACTCTATTAACAAATTAGTATACAACGAATCCTGCTTTTCTGACTTGAACCAGCATATATCTTCCCAACCATTCAACTTAATATTCTTGGTAACAACAGAATCGAGCTTGTAGAAATCTGGATGGACTAACCTTTCCCTGAAGACTAACCACTTAGATATTGGTTTCGCAGTTGACATATCTTGAGATATTGCTTCAACAGACATTCGGAGTGAGGAAATCTGAAATATTCGGAACGGCTTTTGCAAAGTTCGGAACCGTTCATAAGAAGTGCAGCAGGGCTTCGAGACGCAAAAGCTTTCAAAACTGATGTGAGACAAGTCCTAGGGTCCCCTTTATATAGGTGATGGATGCGACCTTTGGTCTTCCAAAAGCCATCTAACGGTTGAAAAAGATTTGACCTGATCTGACGGTTGAAAACACTCCCGCAAGGAAAACTTCACTCCGATCTTTTGAGGTTTTAAGGAAAACATCCAGATTTTTGGAAAAACTAGAATCCAAACTTTTAAAAATAAGTAAAATACCAGCAAGAAAACACTGATTACGAAACCATATGTAAGGAAATCACATCTTATGGATTGGCTAGAAACATTGTTCATAATTGGTAATATTCTTCTTGAAGAAATAATTTTTTTAAAAAAACTCATTACGAAAGTTCCAGTACGATAATCTCACTACGAAAATGCCATTCCGGAAGTTTTCAGTATGAAGATTTCCATTCTGGAAGTACTCAGTATGAATATTTCCATTCCGGAAGTTGTCATTCCGAGAATTTAAAATTTGAAAATTTCAGTTCTGAAAATTCCCATTCCGGAAATTTTAGTTTCAGAAATTTCCATTCTAGAAACATCAGTTTCGAAAATTTTGAAAAACTAACTACGAAAATTTTAGTTACACTATGTTTAAAAAATGGATTACGAAAAAATATAGTTACACTAACATTGAAATGTACTCCCCCTATAAAAAGAAGTTTATTACTATTAGGATAATTGTTAAACAAGAAGTTAATGAAGATTGGTTACCTTACAGTTATCATTCCTAACTTTTGTTTAATGTATTCAAATTTATCGAAGGGTAATGATTTTGTGAAAATATCAGCAAGTTGATCTTGTGTTCTGATAAACTGAAGAATGATATCTTCTTTAGTTTTGATAATCTTGTCAAAATAGCTATTGTTACCAGTCATGTGCCGAGAACATCCACTATCCATGTACCAAGTATTGTTGTTGGTACTTCCTTTATCTTCATGAAGACAAGAAAATAATTTGACTTTCAGAATCCAAATATGCTTGGATCCAAGATTTCCAGACAACAAAATTTTAGGAACCCACACTTAGAAAAATAGGCTTTATTAAAACCTAGAGATTGTGTTTTATTTAAAAAATAATTCTTTGCCCAGTGACCACCACATTGACACTTGGTACAAAATGGGTCACTTTGTGGAAAAAGTAGTTGTTACTAAAAATTGGTTTTTCATGGGTATAATCAAATCCTGATTTGTTTCTTATATGTCGTATTTGAGAATACATTTTATCAAAATTTTCTTTACCATGGGTAATGTTTGATAAACACTTATTTAAGGAAAAAATTTCGGACTTGAGTTTAATAACCAAGTTTTTACCTCCAAAATCATTAGACTTAGAACTAGAGCTTGGCTCGAAAACACTTCACTTAGAATTTACATGTTATAGCTCTTTAGAAAGTTTGTTCTTCTCAGAACTTACTTCCTCAAGATTTTTTGAAATATTTATAAAATTAGAATTTTTCTTATCAAGATATTTAGAAAGATCTAATATTTCTTTTGTAAGAATAGAATTCCTAGAGTTTTCCTAATCAAGTTTTTTATTGAGTTTAGAATTCTTAATCTCTAGAAGTTCAGCAAACCTAGAAACTTCTTCATAGGTAGGTGAAGTATTTTCTTCATCAGAAGAGGATTATTCATCAGAAGAGTTATAATATTTACTAGCATTATAATTTAAAGATACATTGGTCATTGATTCAGATTTCTTACCTTCGCCATAAACCAATGATTGTTAATGGGTAATCTGGCTATAAGACCATGATTCTTCTGTCTTGAAGATTCATAATTAGAAGATTCATCTGAGGAATCACCACCAATGGCACTCCAGGTGTCATTTGCATTCAGAACTTTCTTAGATTTGGTTTTGTAATACTTCTTTCTGTTCCTCTCAGAATGCCTTTATTTCCTTTCTTTTTGAGAAAAGGGCAATCTAGTCTAATATGTCCATCTCTCTGGCATTCATAACAAGTAACTTCTCCATCTTTCCTATCTTTCCTTTCCTTTTTCGTATATTTGGATTGGAAATTTCTCTGGCCAACTATCTTGTTCATCCTTCAAGCAAGATTTGCTAACTCATTTTTTGAGATTTCACTTTCACTAGAATCTGATTGAATAACCACCTTCTTAGACTTGGATCTGGTTACTCTCTCAAGAGTCTTAGGTTTCATATGATTTAATGTTGTTGTAAAAGAAACAGTACCACTCCCATTCTTCTTTTTGATGTTGTCAGCATCTCTCTTCATTCTTGTTTCATGTTGGAGAAGAGTTCCAAATAGATCATCAAGAGAAATTTGAGTGACCTTCCTGTTCTCATCTATAGCTGTTCTCTTTGATTCCCACTCATTGGGTGTTATATCAATTATCTTATCCACAAGAGTTTCATAATCTAACCCTTTTTCTCCCATAAACTGCAAGCTGTTGACTATAGTCATAAATCTCTATTGAACATTACAGATTGGTTCTCCATACGGAAAATTGAATCCATGGTATTCAGCTCTATGTATTGCTCTCCTAGTTTCAATCACTTTAGAAGTGCCAAATTGTGTAACTTCTAACTTCTTCCAGATACAATTAGCTGCTTCACAAGAAGAAATTTGTCTATATATATATCTAGTCATTGAACATAGTAGAGTATTGCGTACCTTATAATTGAGTCGATACTCTTTCTTTTGCTGGTTAGTAAAAGTTCTAACTTCCTTATCGGGAATTTTATAATCACCAGTAAGGATAATGAAATTATCTACTCTAGTATTGATAACAAAAGTCTTCATTCAATCTCTCCAGTACTCATAGTCATTACCATCAATTATTGGTGGTCTTGTAGGGTTTAGAGTGTCAATAGAACCAACATTGACTCCTGCAATTCTTAAAACAAACTTTGGAAACCAAACTAGTTAGTAGAAAAAGTTCGTAACCACAACGTTTAGAATGAAAATTCGGAATGACAATTCGGAATGATAATTCGGAAGAACGAAGATAAATGAAAAAAGAGATAGAAAAACCTATAGGTGAGTATAATTATTTCAGAGACCTCCTCTGATACCAATTGTAGGATCGAAATAATGATGTAGATGCTCAATATACAAGAGGGGGGGTGAATTGTACACTTTAAAAATTTCCTTAGACAAGGGAAAATATAAGTTTTACAAAGTTTAACAAAGAAAATTCACAATACCTCTAGTCACCAATTTGAGAATTGAATCCAAAGTTTACAATATAAGATTATACCTTAAAGTGTATAGAATCTAAACTAATCAGAGTACAAGTGTAAGGAAATATAAGAAGGTTATACTTTCCTTAAAATACAATATGCAATAGAAAAACAAGTAGTAAAACTACAAGTAACAAGATATAAATCTTTTAACCAAAATAGAAGGGTATCCAACAACCTTGGAAAAAGTTCCCTTGATTTATACTTTCAAGCAAGTCTGTCTTACCCACACCAGGGTAAGCCCTCGATACGAAGATCGGAATCTCTGTCTTGCTATCCCCACAAGCCCTCAACTTCAAGGTAGTTAGAACATCTGTCTTCCTCATCAAGGAATCCCTCGAACTTCAAGGTAGTCGGAACCTCTGTCTTCCTATCCCCGGAAGTCCTCGAATATAATGACCAACATTTAGAGTCGCACAAAGCAATCTGAACGAGAAGTTTAGTACGCACATAGAATGACAAGATTCTCTCTCTAGAAATCACCTTAACAGTGTGTGGTCTCTAGATTGATCAACTTGTTCTTTTTAAGATCTTTTCAATTATCTCTTATTTATAGGTAAATTTCCAATGGTCGGCTCCCTCCTCCATGTTCATATATTCCATGAAATTCGGAGGGACCTGTACATGTGTAACTCAACCAACAGTTAATTATATTCAGAATGAACGACATCGTTTAATAATAAATCATGTATAACTGAATGCAGGACATCATTTTGAAATGAAGAATATGTATGTAAAAGCTATACAAGATTTCGGATTGTAAGAAAATTAAAAGTTAAGAGTCTAACCAAAATAAAATTCAGAGTCTAAGTTGAGAAATGTTTGGATTATGTTTTATAGTAATTCGGAGTCTGGTTTCACCAGAGATCAGAATCTGAACTTGTAGAGTTCGAAGTCGAATTAGTAAAAGTTCAGAGTCGAACTACTTATGAGTTCAGAGTCGAACTCATGAATGTTCGAAGTCAGACTACTTAAGAGTTCGGAGTCCAACTACTTAAGAGATCGGAGTGGAACTACTTAAGAGTTCGGAGTCGAACTTCTTAAGAGTTCGGAGTCGAACTTCATAAGAGTTCGGAGTTTAACTACTTAATAGTTTGGAGTCGAACTTCATAAGAGTTTGGAGTTGAACTACTTAAGAGTTCGGAGTCGAACTACTTAAGAGTTCTGAGTCGAACTACTTAAGAGTTCAGAGTCGAACTTCATAAGAGTTCGGAGTCTAACTACTTAAGAGTTCAGAGTTGAACTTCATAAGAGTTTAGAGTCGAACTACTTAAGAGTTCTGAGTCGAACTACTTAATATTTCGAAGTCCAGAATTCGGTTTGGAACTTCATTACAGTTCACATCCAAAATTCGGATCCTAAAAACCGAATGCTCCAAATTTTTACATTATATGACTTCTGGGATTTTTGGTATGAATCCGGTTTTTGTACTAACGAAAAATATTCTTATGTATAAGAAAAACTAGGTTAGGGTAACTTCCCTAAAAGAAGAAAGTTTTCCTTATGGCGGTAAAATTTATATTTTCTTAAGTATAAGGTGTTTGTGATTTTCAAAACAAGAAGGAATGGAAAAGTCAGAAGGAAAACCTTAATGACTCAGCACTCCATTCATTATATAGTAATCTTTGATGACTCTAAAACCCAAACAAACAAATTTAAACTCCATATTAAATTATTTTGACAAAAAAGTACAACTTCAGCATCATGTGGGTTCTTTAGTACCTTACTTGTATAATATAAAATATTTTATTACATACAATGTAAAAAGGATTAAATCATATGTCTTTCAAACTCCCTATTACACTAAATCCTAATGGAATTACATTCCATTACACTATATTTTATCATATACAATAAATGTTGAATCTGTATCCAAAACTCTTTTTGTATATATTCAAAAACACTTTTGGAAATATATCATCAACATTATCATGTATCACATAATATAAAATAGTTTGGGAAAGACTATCTAAAACACTTTTATATTAAATCTAAAACACATTAATAGAATATATCTTAGTCAAACCAAATCCTAAATTAATCAAACAAAATGTAATGAATCAGTACATAATGAAATGACATGTCATATGAACCATCTCATCAATGGGAATGAAATGAATTTTCAATACCCAGAAGTTGATAAATTGTGTCCAGGTAACAATGATTCACTTTTGCGAATGGATTCAGCCTCATAAAATCAAAAAACCAATAATATAAATATAAAAAATAATCAACCAACATGAAATCATGAATATAAATTCATCCAGAATAGACTAATTAAATTTACATATCCAACAGAAAAGATAAAAATATAATAGGGGAAATGGTTAACAAAACATGGCAAATAAAAAGGAATTATAATCAAAATGGCTCCAACATCACCACCAGAAACTTGTGGTCCCTCAATACATCACAAATTACTGTCCATGGGCTAACTAAAAACCAAATATAAGCACCTAAAATGGTCACCTGAAATAGAATTATAGGATCTGTATGTACACATAGGAACCAGTGAAGATATAGGGTGTGATATTGACATTACCAATAGGATATTTCTTAGGAGTATAAGAAATTCCCTTTATAAAATATTCTACAATGTAGTTGTTTCAATTAAATGTATGAAAGAGGGTTATACACTCATTGTAAAATAAATCAAAGAGCATGACACTCAAATTTCTAAAACCAAAAACAATTTTTACATAAAATAAGGATTGAAAAATATTTTAATTATCCAAATTTTAAAATATAGAATTGTAAATTTTACAAATATTGAAAAAAACTAAATTCAAATTTCATTCCTCCCTCCAAACATTGCCAAAAAAATAACATATTAAGAAACATTCTCATTTAAAAACTTTTCTTAAAATCCATTTAAGAAATAAAAAAACCTTTTTTTAAACAAACCATATAAACTATTTTAGACATCAATATTAATGAATTCAAAAAAATAACTAAAATGAATCAAAGCCACAAGATGGTACCAAGATGTCAGACAATCAATTGAATATTACAACCATGAAATAGTTCTATATGATAAAAGAAATCAAGGGGAATACCAATAATAAAAGAGTTTAAATCCCCTAATATATCTCGTGATGTAACAAAATAGTATATTAAACATTCTATGAATCAAATAAAATAGTAAAAACTAGATACATAATCCCTAGGATGACACTAAATAAACTTCTCACCTCAGTAGTTCCATCAAACTAGATGGTCCATTTTACCATACTGGGAGTGGTTACGCAACCATGGGCACAAAATATATATGGTGAGGGCTCAATTCCAAGTTAAAATTGAACCATAGTAATAGAAAAATCTATAATAGAGTTTTCACATATCTATATATATATATATATATTCAACTATATATCCCTTTACATATCAAATGGATGTGATAAAACAAACATTAAATCACATATAATGATAGATATTAACTTTAAATAGATCTTACCTCACATCAAACAACCTCAAAAGAAACATCCCGTTTAATTTCCATGAATAAGAATCATATAATTACATTAAAACATCAGATATTATTTAAGGTGTTCAAAAATAAAAACAATCACAAAAATTACATGGGGGCTAAAATGATGGTCTCACACACTTTAGAAATAAAATTATTTAAAAGTGAAAATTAGAATTAAAAAATAATCATGAAATTCTAATAAATATGAACCTATTTGAAATCCCATTTCAAAATATTCCTTGATTTTTTTTTAAAAATCATTAGAATTCATTTTAATAAATATAATTTACCATAATCTACTTTTTAATGTTTTTCAAACACCATTGAGACCTACCAATCTCAAAAGAATTTAATATATGGTCAAACCCTGTTATTATTTTAAAAACATCCCCTTTAAAAAGTCAAACAATTCATTTTTAATTTAAACAGATGTAAAACACCATTTCAAAACATTTAAATCCATTTCAAGGACCCACTTATTCATTTTGGTGAACACTTGACATGTAAAAAGTCCATGAAAAGTGTTTAAAATATTTTTAAACAAATTTTATGCCATATTCATTCCCACTATGGGTATATAATGTACATTTATATCATAAAGAAAAAATTAAAATAATCCATGAAATTTATAACATGCATTAAAATATAATTCTATATTAATAGTTACCATGTTCAAGTGGAAATGAAATTGATAGATGTCACCTTCAACTGTGAACACATAACTAGGTAACAAGAGGCCCTCCTGGGACCCTAAACATCCAAGTCACCTTCCTTAAAACTATCATAAACACTAATCCCAGAAAACCCTTTGGTGATGGTTCACTAAACTAAGAAATATTCATGGAAGAGGAGAATAGGAATAGAGGAGAAGATGAATGGAGAAGTTTACCTTATGAAAACATATTGAGAGTAAAAAAAAAGTACAAAATGTAAATGTATGAATGAATGGAGGGAAGTAGCCAATAATTTCCCATGGTCAACCAAGATTAGTGGGGATGGAGGTGTGCCCAAACCCTTATAATCAAAAAAATAAGAAAGGATAAAATCTCACATTAATGAAAATCAATAAAATTTTCTAGTTTTACAACATAAATTATCAAATTGTGTTTCAACCATGAAGATAAAATATAAATTGAAAAATTATTCAATCAGGAGTTGGAGGTACAATTTCAAAACTGTATTATAACCAAAAAAATACATAATTAAATATTAGTAAACCATCAAATGCTTGTCAGAAAGTTTCATAAAAACATATTAAAATCATAAAACTATATCGATATTCACAAAAGTCCACACTTGGATTCAAAAAGACATTCATGGATTGAGTTGAATGAGGAAAAATCCATACATGCCAACCATTCATAGAGCAAAATTAATTGAAAAAATCAGTATACAAGGGTAGTCAAACAATTTCCCATAACTCATGTATGAAAACAATACATTGAAGAGAAAAATATAGATATTTCATATTTCAAGAAGAAAAATATTAGAGGCATAAATTACCCATTGAAGAAATAAAATAAAATAATATAATAAAGAGATATTTTTGTAAGTTTCTGACTTTAATCATTACATATTGTAGAGTTTTGGAAATAAATTCAAAATCAACGTTTTTTCATTTTAGTGATCTAGGGAATGAGGACATACTCTTATAAAGTAAACCAATACATTATAAGTGGAAACTTTTAATTAGCATACATTTCACCAAAAAACAAAACACTATAAAATAAAACATATTTTCATTCCATGATATAAAATCAAAATTTCAATATTTCCCTTATCCTCTTTCATAATCATTCATTAACCCTGCAATATTTTTTAGAAATTTGGATGGGAACCGAAATGTTTAATAAGAGACATAAAATGAAAAAACCCATTAGTCTATATAAAAACATGAAAAAATATTTAATTTTATTTTAATGAATGGAAAAAAATCACATGAAAAACTCACATATTTTTTCTCAAAGAAAATCATTAAATCCAATAGAAGGTGATTATAACACTTCTAGGTAACATAGATAATCATATACATATTAATCATTCAAAATAATTTAATTTTGAATAACCATATGGATGAATTCCAAAATTATTAGTACATAATGCATTAGAGATCTATAATAGGGATCAACCTTCATATAATTTATATCGGGCTCACTTGTGAGCTATATAGGTGCTCAAACCTTCATATAATTTGTATCGAACTCAACCATAAGCTATACTGGGGATCAATACATTTGTATAAGCTATATTGGTCCCATATGGAAGCTATAATATGGACCAACCGTTTATATAATATATATCAAGATCAACTATTTCATATAATTCTCAAGTTAATTTTCATGAATATAATACTTTTGTTATAAAACCCTTTGAAAAACACTTTTAATACCATGTTAAAATAAATTTTGTATAAAAATAAACCTTTCATTTAAAAACCCATTTTAAATTCCAAAAAGACAAAAAAGTAAATGAATTATTTTCATTTATTATTTCATTTATGCTTTTAAAGGAAAATATTAATTAAATAATTGTAACATAGGTGGAAAATTTATCATCACGATGTCAGTAAAAAATAGAAATTTCCACTTTTTGTTTTTCTAATGGATTTATATAAAACACATAAAAAAGATTTATTTTCATAAATATTGAATGAAATCAAAAATAGGAAGAAAAAAAATTCACTTATCACCCTTTTATATTCACATAAATTAATGTATTATATATTATCAATAATATAGAGATAGAGGAAAGGATTTTGGAATTAAATATTTAATCATTTAAAAAGATATTTTTATATCAAAGTGTCCCACACCACCTTTAAAATATTTAAATTATATACCACATTAAGAAAAAAATAGTATCAAAACATTAAATATTAGGATAGTAAATAAATTAATGGAATGATATGTCATATGGGTTGTATAGACACCTCCAATAAGGAGGTGTGTGTATAACATCAAAATATGCCGATATGGAAGGATATTGAGATGAAGTCCCTTCCCTTGAGTCAAGTTCATGACATACAATATTTATATTAATGAATAATAGACACATGATAATTATTTAAATTATTAAGAGCCTTCGTAATGTTTATTATTCTTTTCTATCACTTATTATCATGTTATAAAAAGTAATTAAATTTTTATGTTTATATCATATGTTTTGATGATATTTGGTAATTGAGTACAAAAATGACTTTGGTATGACGTCAATTATCAAAGTAGTAATTATTAAATAATATCCAAAATAATATTCCTGATATAATAATAAATCTTATATATCAATTATACTTTTAAATCTATCTATTATATATTTAAGAAGATGAATTATGTTATGATCATTGAAACTGAAATCCATACACACGTATGAGTAATGCTTGAATTATTCAATGGTCATTATGGAAAGAAGTTAAGTATAATTTTATCTATTAAAAAAATAAAAATATAATTAATATAATATTTAACATTTAAAAATTATATATATATATATATCATCCATGTGATGTGCTGACAAAAAACGAATAACACCACTACATGTAAGTGATAGTTCTCACGTACACACGAATGACATTTTAATTTTTATGTCCAAGGAATGGTAATAAACTATATGATATATTATTCATTAATAATGATAAAAATTTCATTAATATAAAATAAAATAATCAATTCACTCATTATAACCAGTACTGATAGGCTGTGATAGAAAAGGAATTATATCGGTTCACGAGGTGGTAGTCTATCGTACACATGAAGGATTGATTATATTCCCTTTTCCTAAAACTGGAGAGGGATTTTGGAGATGATATTAACATAATTAAAAATAATTATATTTAGGATACTAGATTTATTATTCCCTCATGGTTTAAGAATATTTTATAGATTTCTAATAAGAAATAAAACATATATACATGATTAAAACTGACACCTCTTCCTCAGAACACCTCATTTCCATAACAGCATATGATAATAAAGGGTTGTGTTATGACTAATATAAGATTTATAGAATGTGTATAGGTATTATAGGAAATGATCTCAGAATTAAATTTCGTTAAAAATATGTTTTTTATGTTTTATGTGAAGATAATGAGAGGTTCCCTTTTATAAGAGAGGGGTGTGTGCTCTTGGAATTATTCAAAATATTAAATTAATATAAATTAATTTTCTAATAAAAATTTATTGAAAATGATTTATTTCAAATATAAAATTATTATGGGTTGAAATTAATTCATCCAATTATGGTTAGATAAGTTTTTAATATTTTTTAGTACATATATTTTTGTTCATCCCATTTTACCATGACCATTACAGCATGTGTTTTTACTCATTAAGGGTTAATATAGTTACTATAAAACTACAAAAGAATAAAAAATGGTTAGTTGATGAAATTTTAAACCATATCATAATCATGTTTTAATAATTTTATATTTTTATGAATTTTATTTTATTTAATAAAATAATTTTTATATTAAAATATCAGTAATGTCTTTTTTGACACTATTCATTACATGATTTATAAATAATATCAAAAGAAATGATATATTATAAAAAAAATTAAAACATCAAAATGATGTGTAATTAAACGATAAAATTACACAATGATATTAATTATATAAATTGAATTAATTTTAAAATTTTTTATCACAGTAATTTTATATTTCCATTTATTAAACAATGACAACATTACCATTACGAAAGAATTTAATATATTTATTTTTCCGTAATTTTTTTTTAAAAAATTACAATAATGATAAAAAATAAGTTATTTTTAAAATTAATATTTATATTCAATCATATCCCCAAGATAACCTCATATTAAAAATATTTCACGTTTTGAAAACAAGATTATGAAAAGTTTGACTTTTCTTAACTTAAAATATGATAATTGGATAAAAGTCATCCAAGTGGCTCAAATAGTTTATAAAAACAAACCAAATTTTATTTTTGTCTTAAATAAATCATCATCTTAAATTATGAAAATTAATAGGGTATATTTAAAATATTAATAAAATTATTTTTACCCATAATTACTTGATTTATTCTTAACCGTGCTAAAAAAATTACGAAATTTAATATTTATAATAAAAAAAGAATAATGGGGACCATTTCATAAATTTGGATACTATTATTCAAAAAATGGAATCATTTTTTACAAATTCAAATCACATAAGTGGCTAAAATTAATTTCTAATTAATCCCATTGATGGGGAAAACCAATACATTTTTTACGTGAAATAGTTCAAATGTTTCATATGTGGTTATATCCTAATTGAATATTAAATTGATTTCAGTGACATGAAATGGATTAAATTATATAAAATTTTGAAAATTATACTTTAAAACCATTGAAAAATATAATTTAACATAATAAATTATTTTGAAAACAAAGTTGCTTTCAATTAAAGTGTAGTATTTTTTCACCATTCTTGAAAAAATGAAACTTATTATTAAAATACCAAAAATTCAACCCATGAAAATATTGATATTATTATTTAAAATATGACTTTAATTAATTATAATATAATATATTAATTTTTCAAAAAATATATTTAAACCAACTGCACAATAAAAATTTTGTAAAAAATCTTTTTATAAAAATAAATTTGTTAAGTGTAAAAATGAATTAATTATTATATCATGTCTAGGATACACATAATATGAATTTTAAAAACTATATTTAATATATATATATATATATATATCAATAATATAGTACAAAATGTTTCTTTGTTTTATTTTATTTTTATAAAACACCATTGTACCAAATTAAATAGTTTTCAAGAACAAGATTTCATTTTTTATTGAAACGGGGTTTTATTATAATTTAAAATAAATTATTCAGAAATTAAACCATTATAAAAACATTTTTAAAGAATTTTTCTTAATTCAGTTAATCATGTTCATACCTTCAATTCTAATGGCTATGTTATAATAGTAACATTTAAATTTTTATATTTAGTTGTTCGTTTAAACTCAATGTGGTGAATCCTTATACTATTGAATTTAACTAAGATAACACATACTAGGGATCCATGTAAGAAAACGTGGATATGGAAGAGAAAACTATCTATCATGTTATGATGGAGAGTGATAGAGAACATCTTCGGGATAAATTTAACTATCACAAAACAATAAATCATTGATTGGTTCAAATTTCATTGATTTAAATGTAAAAAAATTAAACATATAATGATTTGGTTTAATGATACTTTTCATAGAGTAGAGTAATTATTTTACTACCTAGACTGATTTCCTATGAAAATATACTTACTTGAAAAGTATAGTTTCATCATTTAATCAATTTGTACAGAAATCTCATATTTTTCTCTAAATGATGAGTTTTTAAGATTAATTTTCATAGATGGAGAATTCAAATTGGTTTCTATAGATCACTAAATTAAGAATATAATTTAATTATATTCTTCATTTATTTATAGATTAACCAAAACCATAAAATTTATGTAATCAGAGACAATTATCCAAAAATAAAAAACCTTTATATGATGAAAAAATACTTCAATCTCTAAAATTTAATTATGACACCCAAAATTAAGCTTATATCATTCCACAAAATAACTATCCTTAAAATTCCTCAAAAATATTATGGAATAGCATTTTAACCAAAAAAATTTAATGGTTTAATCACATAGTTTTCCCAGGTAAATTTCAATATTTATCTCGAAATAACGTAAACTGCTCTTAAAGACTGATTCCAAAAATGTATATTCCTAAAACATATAATCTCAACAATATGAAAACAATTTACATAAATAACCTAAATTACGATAAAATCATATTTTCCTCTAAAAGTTAATTCAAAAATTATTTATATATTAAAATCCCACAATATTATACATAACTTAATCAGATAATGTTCCCAAAATAGAATACATCTTCTGAAATAACATTAATAAATTAGTCACCAAATTATTTTCCATTCCCAATGTCATATATTGGATAAACAATATGTTCTGAAGTTCAAATTATTATTATAAATAAAATAATTTTAATAAGAATTAAATGTCATAATAATAGGGGATTCATGTATTCTAGTGGTAGTTGATGCACCCTTGTCTCCCATCAGTTCTGGGATAGATTCCCATAGCCTTGCTAGACTAGATGGGTTGTCACATGGTCTATGAGTTATAAATTTTATTGAACTGTAAAATTATTTATAATATTTCAAAAATATTATAAATTCCTAAAAAATAACGATAAAATATATTACCCTCAATGGTTATATCATAAAATTAGTTTTACATCCCAAAAAGCAATAACCAATTATTACCTCAAAAACAATGCCTCACAAAATATCATTTAGTCATATTAAATTTTCATAACATAAATACTCAAAAGGTTTTCTAATACATTATACATTATCATCCTTAAAATTATAAACCCTTGATTATTTATACAACTCATAAGAAAACACCCTAATCTCCAATGTTTTCAAGCCCATCTATTGATACCAACTATATGTCCATGTCCTTAAACATTACCTATTTTAGTGTTTTCTAACTATATTTAACATTTGAAAATATTTTCAGTTTACTATTTTTGTGAATTAAGAAAAACTCTTACAAATTAACCCCAAACATTGTAAGTGGATACTTTTACTCAATATCCATTTTTTACATCAAACAAAACACTCTAAAATAAAAAATTGTTTATTTCCATGATATGACATCGCTATTTTCATCTTTTCCTCATCCTTGTCCCTACTCACCGATTATCCCTAGAAAAATAATTTTAACACTTGGGATGAGCACAAAATTATAAATATGGGACATAAAAAATAAATAAAACCATTGGTCTTGTGAAAAAAATGAAATATATTAATTTTCTTTCATAGAATGAAACAAAATATCTATTCATTAAAACTGACACACATTTTTATCGAGTAAAATATCTAAAACAAATAGAGTGAAATTTATTTTCTTTTAAGTGACATAGAGCATCATACACACAAAAATAATTAAATATCATTTCAATTAGAATAAATAAATTCATGACATAAAATATTATTGTTTCCAATGAATATTAGATCTATAATGTGTATCAACCTTCATATATGCTATATCGGGCTCATCTGTGATCTATAATGTTGCTCAACCCTTTATATAAGCTATATCATGCTCCCCTGTGAGCTATAATGGTGCTTGATCCATTAATATAAGCTATATCAAGATCACCGTTGAGATATAATAGGTATATAACCTTTTTAGAATCTTTATTACGAACACCAGTTTCATATATTTCTCATGTACCATTTAATGAATAAAATAATTTCTTCATAAACAACCTTGAAAAACATGTTCAGTCAAATATGAAAAACAATTTCGTATAAAAATACCCTTTTCATTTAAAATTCATTTTTCAATTAAAAAAATACCTAGAAATGAAATTAATTATTTTTATTTATGATTACATATATGCATTCAATGGAATATAGAAATCAATTAATAGTCATGGTTGGGGAGAAGTCATTATTACCGTGTGTGTTATAAATAGAATACTCATTTTTTCATTTGTCAAACTGTTCCATATAAAATATTTAAAAACATCAATTTAAAAAAACATTGTATGAAATTAAAAATATAAAAACATTCCATTATAATACATTTATATTTATATAAATAAAAATATAAAATAAAAGGATGTATTAATTGTTTAAACTCTTATATGTCATAAAAGGATGTTCTTTTCCATCAAAATCTAGACCATAACAGATTCTCATTTTTATAAAGGACTGCATATTTTTTAGTTACTATTTATAAATATAAAATGCAATATGTTTCACTAATGGATCCTAAAGCATGGGTTTCAGTCTATTCCAAAAATACACATAACATGAAAAATAAATATAAGTAAAAAAATAATAATATATTAATAAATAACCCTCTATTAAATTATTAAGTATTATTTTATCTTCTATAACTTGATTTTAAATGAAACTATAAATTATGTATTTGTCTGTACCCCCTTAGGATACTATAGTCTATTGGGGAGTTAATATTATTGATTTGGGTTTACATAACCATATTAGCATCAAGAATTGTTTCCCTCCCAAAATGCAGATTAAATTAGAGGAAACTATTTTAGAAATATGAGTCTAGGTTTTTAGGATTGGGGAGCCTACCCAATAGGTCAAGGAATTTTTATTTAATGTAAATTGATATCAAAAACTACCAAAATACAATTAATAAATTTACGATGCCTCATTTTGGGTTATTATTTGGGGAATATGTATCTTTTCTATAACAATGTCCATGAAAAAGTACATTATGAATATAATGGTTAGGGATGTAGTGATTTTATATTGTAATGGTAAACTAATAATATTAATTTGTTATGTGTCACTTGATAATATAGATAGTGTTCTATAATATGCATTCATTTTTTATAGAAAATTGTTATCAATTCAACCATGACAAGATCCCTATGACCCATCATTGATAAACACATTCTATTTCCTAATTCTAAATTACTAGAGTGGTATTGGACCTTTCACATCATACTATGATAGGAGAATAATTTTAATATATTGGGGTACATAGTTCATGTTGATACCTATATGGAAACATATGAGTACATACTCAGTATCTTCTGGAAGCAAGTGGATGATGGATCAGATGTCCAATGCATAATGCTATCATTTAGGATTATCTAGATCCATATTTTTTATGAATACATGTATTCATGAACATTATTATCTAATCTCCATGATCATTATTAGGATAAATAAAGACAATATAGTAATGAGATATCTAATACTATTTTTACATGAAATATTGGAAAAGGTGAACTGGCTGAACCTCAGGTAGTTAATATGATTGTTTATGTTGATAATTTCATTATACTGGGTTGAATTTTAATTAATGAATTATGCAGAGACCCCTTACATATGTCACATCCTTTGATCATATTGTGTTTTATTTTACATTTTAATATGAACAGTTTAGAGAAAACACATCCAGATATCCTTAATCTAACATGCAAAGAAGATAAAGACAAGAATCACAAAAACATAATATCCTTTGGTTGAATATAAGGAAAGGAAATGTTAAATAGTGTATGGTTAAATCCATGTCTATGTACCCTTCATGTAAACCTTTATAAGATATAATATTTCATAGAGAGTCAATGGAGTAAGAAGAAATATGTTTTTTGTGTGGAAATAAAGGACACTAGATGGAGAATTATATCTTAGTGAATAAGAATCAGTAACCTTTTGAAAAATTAAACATTTTAATACACTATAATTCAATGATTTTATTTTGAAAATTAAATGGGATTTTTTTGAGACCATACATTGAGACAGAGTGCGATTCCGAGAACTGGAGTTCCCATAATGAGAAGTTGAAAAATGTAACGTTTTAAATAGCACTCTGAGCGGTTTTCTTAGAAAAGTGGAATAACACTTAAATGGGTGCCCGAATCAGAAATTAGAGGGAACTGTTTTGTTCAGTATGGCAGATTCACTATAGTCGCGAATTAAGTTTAGTCGGTGCATTCCTCCAGTGAGAAAAACCAAAAATGAAATAACAGGATATAAAATAATTAAATAAAATAATTTTATTTTTTAAATACATATAACCCATGAACGGTGACTCATATTGAAAATCTGAGAGCACCATTGAGCTTGTGAGGGTATTCATTCCTTAAGAAGAGCCTAACAATGGCTAGCGTAGGTCAACAGTGGAAAGTATTTTTTGGCCGTAAATAAAATAAATGAATAACTTTATTTTATTTTCAAATCATTATAACTCGTAAATGGTAACTTGGATTGGAAATATGAGAGTATCATTGAGCTCGAGAGGATATTCCTTCCATAGGAAGAGCATATAATTGGCCGACATGGGTCAATATTGGAAAGTAGTTTTTAGCTGTAAATAAAATAATTGAATAAATTTATTTTATTTTCAAATCCTTATAACTCATAAAGGTATATCATATTGGAAATTCAAGAATACGGTTGATCTTTTGATTGGTATTCTTCCCTTATCCATAGCCTAACATTGGCTACCATGAGCCAGTTATGAATGTTGGATTTTGGGACATAAATATAAATAAAATAATATAAATAAAACTTATTTTATTTTTTAATCATCATAACTCACAGAAGGAAAGTTGGATTAAAAATTCAAGACCAACGTTGAGTTCGAAATGAGATTTTCTCCTTAAGCAGGCCTCAACCTTTCCTAACACGGGTCAAGGATGAAGGTCATTTTTTGGATATTTTGGAAGAAAAAAACATTAAATGTTATTTTATTTGTTTCATTCATCGTCAATAAGTGGCACGTCAGCATTGAAATGTAGCAAAGAAGAGACGTAGAATATCATTAATGAACTTTATTAATGAAGCAAGGCGGCTATGCTACAATGAGCACACATCTTCCTTATTTAGTTAAACTGGGATTTCAAGGTTGATAGACAACCATGGAATTACTCTTATGAAAAATAAGGGAACTTCTCCAACAATGAACACCAGCAAATTGGGAGAAAATAGTGACACCCTGGACAGAGGATTCAAGACTATATATAGAGAGATGAGGACAAACAATCATCCTCAAGCAATCTTCTTTCCCAAGTAGGGGTTTACTTTTTGATTTTATTTTCCCTATTATTGTTTCTAAAACAAAGAACATGGATCATCCCACAAATAGGTCGATCCACATGTCGCTTTTTCTTGTAGGGTGGTGTTTTATATCTGGTTTTTTGATTTGGGGATAAATTGTTGATTGATTGTTGATCCTCCCCTTCCCATGTTTTAAAAACACTAACATGGAAGAATAAGGCCGACACGAACAAGGCCATGATTCCTCCATCTTTGGGAGTTCATGGGTTCTTCGTGAATGCGCCTCCAAATTGAAGACAATGCAATATTGAGGTTGTAATAAGGAAGAAGACACCCAAAGGAGGCTCAAGGTGCAAACAATTTGTGGAAAATACCACTAGAGTGGACCTGGAGATCTGCGGGCAGCTCGAGCCACAGTAGTGCAGCAGAAACCACTTTCACCAAGGATGACAGCTCGAGGAAAAGGATGCGGCCCATCAGGGACCATGTGTTGGAAAAAGGGGCAGTCAGCTTTGGCTGGCCGCATTTCAGTTTAACTGGATGCCTAGTGGGCGTCTGGGATAGAGGGGACCAGGTCATCGTGTAGGCCAGGCCGGGGGCCCAAACCGTGACTAGGGAAGCCCAGGATGGAACACAAGTTGGGTAGAATTTCTCTACAGGTCCAGCAGGTTAAAACCATGCTACTGGGTGGCCGGAGTAGGGAATGAACTAAACCTCCTATTTTGGCCTTTTCCAGATGGAACTGGGTCGATGGGTAACCCAGCATGCTGGACCCACGGCCGAATCGGGTCAGGTCCAACAAGGCCCATTGGGCCTGGCCCGACCCATACCCAAACGAGGTCGGGTTAGATCATTTGAATCGGTTCCATTCATGCGGGCCCCCAGACCAGGTTGGTTGGGTCGGTCCGACCAAGTCGGACTAGGCTCGGATACAATGAACCCCAATTTACTAAAACACCAATATCTTTCTGACTCAGCATCACATTGGAAAGCTATTTTCTATATTTGAACCCTCAAAATGAGATAGTTTTTTTTTGGAATTATCTAATGAGACATTCATGGAAGTTTAAATAAGACTAATGGCTTGAGGAGTGTATTCTACGTGAATTAATCATAGTACGTGCAAGAATCTTGCAGCTGGATGAGACTTGAAGACTACTGAAGAGCTGTTCTAAATGACACTGCAAGACTAGACGATAAGATTCCATGTGTTGAATAGCTAAATTCAACTCTGTGTGGCCCGTCTATAAGCAAACCAGTGTGGATCATCTTGAAGCAGACTTGTATGAACCAACTATAAGTGCCCCTGTTTGGATCAGCAACGATCGACCCTTTGGGGATCAGCTAAAAGCAACCCTGTATGGATCAACTATAATTGACCCTGTGTGGATGAGCTACAAGTGTCCCATGTGTGGATCAATTACAAGACACCCTATGTGGATCAGCTACAAGTGACCCTGTGTGTTAAAATTATATGCGGCCATGTGTGGACCAGCTATGATGGCCTAAGTCAGAAGTGGCTCTGTGTGACCCGACATGCACACAGTGGGGAGTGGCTCTATTTTACCCATCAAACCCACAGTACCCGTAAGGGATGAGTACCTTAGTAGTTTAAGGTGATCAGTGTATGACTGACAGTTTTTTATTACATACTTTATATTATACCTTTGTGAGATTTCTTTGCATTATGGTCTTGATGTGTGGTCTTACGTTGTGGTCCTTCCATTATGGTTTGGGGTCCTTACTGAGCATTGTGTTACTCACCCCAACACAGGCTTTTACCGCTAACGTATAGTCTCATGAAGGTGTTCGATGCTTTGACCGATACATTGGTGGTCTGGGACTAGGTGGTGCTTGGTGATATGAGACAGATATACGCTTTCATTGAGACCTTGGTGGTCTGAGACTAGGTTCTTCTTAGTGAGACATGACGGTCGGGCGTACTTATATAGAAATAGGCAGTTACCCATCACCTACCCTTTAGGTGGAATCTTGAGCAGATGAACTGTGGATGTTTTACTTTCCATTGTTTTTTTGGTATTTTATTTTGGAACCTTTGTACTTTAATTTTATACGGTACTCTATGTTGTTGTCTCAGTGAAAGTTTTGTTTTACTTTGTGTTTTCTTTCCGCAGTTTGATCTTTGTTAATGATTTTATGAAAAATTCCTTCCCTTTTAGGATATGCCTAATCAGTGCTAGTCCCCAAGCCCCGGCCTATAGAAGTGGGACTTAGGGTAGTCACATCATAGGCCTTGAGGGATGGTCATGAAAATGTGGTGTCGGAGTAGGCCAGTTCTACAAGAACTAAGAGTCTGTAAAGTTTGATGGGGAAACAATGTTAAGTGCTTCAAGTTTAGATTTTAGGACAGGGAGTCCAGTGTTGGTATGGCGGACAACATATCTATACACAAAGACCCTAAATTCTATTTCTCGACTCAATACATGAAAATACTAGTTTCAAGATTCTTTGAGTGTTTTCACATGATCTTTTTGAGTCGTAGTAAGTTCACCAGGTATATTAAATTGACCGGGGTTCATCTTGATTTTCTTTCAAGATTCCTCAATGTAGTTATCTATCAAAGATTTCAGTGTGTGACCACGGGGATGGTCAACATAGTTATGATGCTTCAATGAAGGAATGTTTGCATGATATGGAACCTTCATGTTGTGTCCCAACGATACCACCGCCTGTTGGTTGGCAGTTACTACCAGCACTACCGGTAGAGGACGTACAAATGCTCAGTTCCTTACACAAGTTCCTAAAATAGGGAGCTCTGAGGTTTAGGGGAGAGACATATCCTCATGTTAGTAAGGATTGGCTAGAGGTGGTGACATGAGTATTTCACTTAGTGAGGACGACACTTGACCAGATGGTGGTAATAGTCACAAGCCTTCTGTAGGGCAGCAGGCATGGAAGAGGATCTGGGAGAGTAGAAGGAGGTGGTATACATTTTAACATGACTCAAACACCACCCCAATTTGTTCTATACCATAAATAGGGAGATGGAGGATAGGATAAGTGGGTAACAACACGTTTCTATCCTTACCCGCGTAGTAGTATATGTTTTGATTATTCAGAACCCTACAATGGTGGAAGATTATTAGGATGTCTTTTCGAAGAATGTTCCAGGGCTACCTCATCATAGAGGGGAAGACTTCTGAATTGATCTGTACCCCGGGACATCACTAATTTCTACACATGCATATTGAATGGCTCCCACAATGCTCTGGGAGTTGAGAGTACAGCTAGAGTACTTGCAGGAGAAGGGCTTCGGGAGACCCAGGATTTCACCATGGGCAGCACCAGTTTGATTTTCCAAGAAGGCAGATGGGAGGTTGAGGATGCGAATGGAACTCTGGAACCTAAACCAGGTGACCGTGAAGAACACATATACTCTATTAGGGATTGATGACCCGTTAAACAAGCTGAAGGGAGATATATGGTTCTCAGAGATAGACCTCAGATTAGGCTATCACCAGCTTCGAGTACAAGATGAAGAAATCTTGAAGACAACATTCATATGTCTCTACTGCCACATAGAGTACTTTTTGATGACTTTTGACATGCAAAATTCTCCAACAGTGTTCATAGAACTCATGAAAAGGATCTTCTAGCCATACTAGAGCGGTTTGTAGTGGTATTTATTGAATACATCTTAGTGTATTCAACGTCCGATGAGGAGAATGCGATACAATTGAGGACAGTTCTGGATACACTCTAAGAGAACCAAAATTACGAAAATATCTCTAAGAGTGAGTTCTGGATATGAAATGTCTATTTCCTAGGACATGTCATCTCAAAGGATGGATTTGCGGTGGATCTAGCGAAGATGGAGGTGATGCTTTTTTGGGAACCACTGAATAGCCATACTAAGGCGCGGAGTTTCCTTGTGTTAGCTGGGTACTATTGGAGGATTATACTCAACATATCCAGAATATAAGTACCCAGGATGACATTAACGAAGAAGGAAAAACCCTTCATGTGGACAAAAGGATTATATAAGAGCTTTCAATATCTAATGAAGAGCTTAACAAGTGCTCAAATCTTGGGGTTTCCATAGGAGGGTGATAAACACATGGTGTTATATGAGGCATTTGGAACCGGGATTGGTTGTGTCCTGATACAGTGGAAAGCAGTGATTTCTTATAGCTCATGATTGTTGAGACTGCATGAGTAGAACTATGTGGAAAATTACATTGAGTTAGAAGTGGTAGTCTTCGTACTGAAGATTTGGTGACACTGCCTTATGGGTGAATGATTCCCCATATAATTTGAAAATAAGAGTCTCAATTATATCATTCCTCTGAAGGATATGAATATGAGACAACGATGTTGGATAGATCTCATCTAGGACTACAACTTCGAGATAGTCTATACTCATCAGAATGGGAAAGTGGTGACAGATGCTCTCAACTGGTGATTGAGTTCACAAATACTGAACAAGTCCTCCTTGATGTAGGCCTCTCTCTAGATATAATTTGTGGATATATATGAGGAAGCTCATCATCAGTCGACTGTAGTTTCCCCTCCACTCTTATAATAATTCAGGGTGGTGAATCTAGGAGAGTCTGGCTGCATGTTTACACGTGCCTAGATGTCCACAGGGCATGCCCATATTGGAAATTAGTAAGGTGGGGATCACGTCATCCTTTTAAAAGGATGGAACACTGTACCGATGACATTGTGGGAGGTGTATTTGAGAGAGTTCCAAACATACCCTTTGCTGGGACATCCCGATGTGGAGATGTACCCGGATCTCCAACGTCATTACTGTTGGTCGAGGATGAAGAAGGTAGTATAAGAGTTTTCCTCGAGATGCCTCATTTGTTAGCATGTGAAGGATGAACAAGGGGTTCCAGTAGGTTTTACAAAACCCCTCGGGGTACTTGAGTGGAAGTGGGATAGAATATCGATGGACATCATAAAGGTTTTACCATGTACCTCCAAGGGGCATGATACAATTTGGTTGATCGTATACTATATCACCAAGTCGGACCACTTCCTACCCATTCAAAAGCACGGTTCATTAGAGAGCTTGGGGTGCCTCTTCATGGAGGATATAGTTCGACTCACTAAATTTCCATCTACGATAGTCTCAGATCATGACACACGCTTTAAATCCAGGATAAGGAAGGGATTGAAGGAAGATTTTGGGACTCAGTTGCACTTGAGAACAGTCTTTCACCCACAGAATAATGGTCAGTAAAAGCAGACCATAAAGACCATGGAGGACATGCTTCATTATTTCATTCATGATTTTTGGTCGAAGTTGGGAGGACCACCTACCACTGGTGGAGTTTGCATACAATAATAGCTACCACTCCACCATTGGTATGACACCATTCGAGGCACTGTATAGAAGACCATTCAGATCACCGATATACTGGACAAACCTAGGGGAGTCAGTACACAGGGGTCCAAAGATGGTTCATTATACAACTGAGATGGTTCAGATCATCCAAGAGAGGATGAAGAGTACAGAGAGTCGAAAAATTTCCTATGCTGATAAGCGACAGAAACCCTTGGAGTTTGAATAAGGGACCACTTATTTCAATGGGTCTCTCCTCGATAAGGGATACAGAGATTTGGCTGAGGAGGCAATTTATCTCTAAGGTTCATATGACCATTTGTAATGCTGTGTGGAGTGAGAGAGTTGGCATAGCTATTGGATCTACCACATTATATAGAGAGGGTGCATGGTGTATTCCACTTATCCCAACTGAGGAGACACATGAACAACCCTTCTCTTGTAATTGACCATGAAGAGATGGCGATTGATGATGGGGAGACATTTGAGGAGTAACCAATGGAGATAAAGGATCAAAAGGAGATGATCCTTCATGAATGGTTGATTCCTCTATTCTGTGTTCTTTGGTATCACATGAATCTCCAAGAGAGCACGTGGGAGAGGAGGCTCAGATCTGTTCTCAATACCACCTTTTGTGGATTATCCATTATTTTGGATTTTGAGGATGTAAGTCCCTAAATGGGAGAGTAATATAATACCCCATAATTCTATGAATTTTGTTTTGAAAATTAAAGGGTTTTATTTCAAGACCAAGCGTTAAGAAAATGTGAAATTTTGAGACCTAGATTGCCTGGAATGATCTGTTGAAAATTGTTACGTTTTTAATAGTGCGTGTGAGAGGGTTTCCTAAAAAAGTGGAATAAGACTTAAACATATGCCCATATCAAAAATATGTTGTCACCATCACATTCATGATGGAAGGTTTACAATCGGTGCAACTTAATTTTAGTCAGCACAGGAATCTAGTGAGAAAACCTGAAAATGGCATAACCATAAATAAAATAAAATAATAAAATTATTTTATTTTTAAAATCTATATAACTCCCAAATGGTGACTGAGATTGAAAATATGAGAGCACCGTTGAGCTCATGAGGATATTCTTTCTTTAGGTAAATCATAACATTGCCCGACACATGACAATATTGGAAATTAGTTTTTGGCCGTATATAAAATAATTGAATGAAGTTATTTTATTTTCAAAACCTTATAACTCATAAATGGTATCTCAGATTGGAAATCTCAGAGTACCGTTGAGATCGAGAGGATATTCTTTCCATAGGCAGAGGCTAACATTGGCTAGCACAAGTCAATAATGGAATGCATTTTTTGGTCATAGATAAAGTATTTTAATAAATCTATTTTATTTTAAAATCCATATAACTCATAAATGGTATCTCAGATTGAAAATCAGAGATTACTGTTGAAATTGTGAGGGTATGATTCCCTTATCTATATTCTAACATCAACCAACGTGAGCTAGTTGTGAATGTTGTATTTTGGTATGTAACCATAAATAAAATATTTGGAATAAATTTTATTTTATATTTGAATACTCATAACTCACAAACGGTAGCATAAATTAAAAATCTAATACCAACATTGTGTTCATAATGAGATATTAACCTTAAGTAGGATATAACATTGTCCGGTGTGGGTCGAGGGTGAATGTTAGTTTTCAGACTTTTTGGAAGAACAATAAAATAACTTAAAAAGTTATTTTATTTGTTTTTGTCGTCATTATGTTGCGACACGTCAGCACTGTGATGAATCAACAAGACGATATATAATCTCATTAGGAATGTAATTAATGAACCTTATTAATGTAGTATGGTGGAAACACTAGAACATGAAAGTGTCTTACTTATTTAATTAAACAGGGAATTCAGGGCTGACAGAAAACCCTGTAATTCATCTGATGAGCAGGAAGGTAACCTCTCCCAAGAAAAATCACTGTAGAATAGGATGAAGGAGGAGACACCCTTGGAGAGAGGATTTATGACCATATATAGATGGATGACGAAAAAAAATCATCCTCTAGAAATATTCTTTCAATGTTTGGGGTTTACTTTTTGATTTTTTTTTCGCTGTTCTTCTTCCTAAAACAACGAACGCAGATCAGCTTCAGAATATGTTGATCCTCATGACTCTTTTTTCTAGCAGGATGGTGTTTTATATTTGGGTAATCACTTTGGGGTTAGATTTTTGATCGAATCTTGATCATCCCATTCTCATGTTTTAAAAACTCTAATGTAGAGGAATCAGGCTTACACGAATAAGGCACCGATTGTTCTGTCTTTGGTAATTCTTGTGTTCTTTGTGGAAGTACCTCCGAAATGAAGAAAAAACATTCTCAAGGATGTATCAGGGAAGAAAGTACCCCAAGGAGGATGGAGGTGCAGACGATTCGTAGAACAGACCACCAGTGCAGACCCGTAGGTCTGCGGAAGGCACTAGTGGTGGCTCGCGGTGGTGGTCGTGGACATGTGGTGGTGTGCCACGATGTTGTGTCTAGGCGAAGGTTGCGATCATCTTGGGAAATAGTGGTTCTTAAAGAGGCCGTCAAAACCCAAGACAGTGGCTGGCGGGGACGGATGCGGCCACCCTACTGCACCTTAGGGGAAGCCCACACCGTGCGGGACGCGGCACACTGGAACACGGTCCAGTAGGATCTGTGTGTAGGACAAGGGGGGATGTCATCTTCAGACACTCAAATCGCAGTTGAACTAGATTCTCAATAGGCGTCCAGGATGTATGAGACCATCCCACCATGCGGGCCTGGCTAGGTGTGTGAACCGTGCCAAAGGGCTGCCCGTGCTAGAACACAAGATAGCCTATTTCGCGGGCCGGGCAAGTAGGATAAAACTGGGGCACCGGGAGGCCTGAGAAGGGAATGGAACGTCTCAACTATTGCGAGTCGAGCCCGATGGAACTGAGTAGCTGGTCGATCTGGCCGGCTAGACCCACGGCCGAATCGGGATTGGCCCAGCAAGGCCCAATGGGCCTGGCCGAGTGGCCAGGCCAGACCTGGCCGGCCCCGACCCGAACTGGGTCAGTTCTGGTTGGTCAAATCGGTTCTTGTCATGTCGGACCCGCATGCAGGGTCGGTCAAGTCAGTCTGACCAGGTTTGACCGAGCCTAGACACAACCGTACCCTTTTTACTAAAATTCCAATATCATTCAGAATGGACGTCCGATTGGCGAGACGTTTGCTGCGTTGGAACCCTTGCGAGGAGTAGGTTCTTTTGGAATGATCTAAGGAGACATTCATGGAAGTTAAAATATGAAGAATTGATTGAGGACTGGATTTTACCGGAATCGATTTCACTATGTGTGGGAATCCTGTGGCTGGCTGAGACCCGAATAATACTGACGAGCAGATCTAAATGACCCTCCAAGACTAGATGATAAGTGGACCTATGTGGACCAACCACTAGAGACCATGTGTGGATCATCTACCAGTGGACTATTGTGGATCCGATACAAGTTTTCTGATGTGGACTATCTACAAGAGTCCCTGTGTGGATCATCTACAAGCACCCCTATGTGGATCAACTACAAGAGACCCTTTGTGGATCACCAACAAGAAACCATGTGTGGATCTAATACAAGGGACCCTGTGTGGATCATCTTCAATCGACCCTGTATAGATGAGCTACAAGATTCCCTTTGTGGATCTGATATAAGAGACCCTATGTTGATCAGATACAAGAAACACTATGTAGATCAGCTATAAGTGGCCATGTGTGGACCAACAATGATGGCCTAAGTGGAAAGAGACTATATGTGACTCGACAGGCCCACAATGGGGAGAGGCTCTGTGGACCTATCTGTATTACCCCCAATTTCTGGTATGTAACCATTTCTCGATGCTTTTAATGGTTATAAAGTTAAGGATGAAGAATGGGAGAGTCGGGAGAACATTGAATGGAGTTTTGAGGAAAATGGGAAGTCGCATGGGTGGCACAAGGTTTGTCTAAACCGTGCGGCCAAACCGTGCGTAGTTGGTCTTGGAGGTATTAGCTTCCACATGGGCGGAACATGATTTGTATAACTGTGTGGCCAAACCATGCGAGAAGGATGTCCAAGGGAGTAGCTAATTCATGGTTAGCGCATGGTTTGTCAAACCGTTCGAACTAACCGTGCGGGAACATAAATGAGATTCTTAAATTGTGGATCTCACACGTTTTTGCATATAAATGGATTGTTTAATCTCCTAAGTAGCCCTAACTCGGGATTTTGGTTCTTCTAAGATCAAGGAGGGTTCTCCCATCATCCTGGAGGTGATCCGAAGGCTTCTCTTGATGAATCTTTGCCAGATTCTTGAGGTGTGTGATAGTTCTTGATCGGTTTCTTAGATCTACTTAGATCTACATCTCCCCTTCTCTCGGATTCATAGATCTACACCTGTTATGGGTAGATCTAAGTGTGTGGATGCCAAATATGATGAGATTTGTTTTTGATCTTTCTAGGAGAAGTGATCTATGGAGGGTTTTTAGAGAATCGACCCGGTTTTATTGAGCGTTCTTCGACCGTTTTGGTTTTCATCAAAACCATTGAGGTAGTAGGCTTCACTATATACTCCTCTTGATATAATTAATTTTATTAGTTTCAAATTGGTTTAATTTAATGTATTTGATTGTGAAAAGCATGGAATAAATCTTCATTAGTGACGATTTATGTTATTGATGAAATTGTGAAATCTTAGAGGATTGTTTTGCAAAGTGATTTGGCTTCATGAAGTTAAAATGTTGATTTTAAATTAGTGAATTTATGGAATTGTAAATGGTTTGATGAAATATGAGTTTTCGATAAAGGGGGTGTTTTATTGAAATGGTTTGGTATTGAAATAGATTTGGTGAAATTGTTTTGTTCTTTGGTTTTCAATAAAAGTAGAGTTTTATTGAAATGATTTAAAGTGTTTGAACACACTTGGTTTAATAGAAAAGGGTTTTTCAATAAAAAGGGTGTTTTATTGAAATGGTTTGGTATTAAAATTACTTTGATGGAAATGGTTTTCAATTAGAAGGTGTTTTTATTGAAAGTTTTATTTTGGCATGATGGTTGGGAATATGTAGTGTGTGTTCATAATGCATATACGAGGCTTGTTTGAAATATGAACTTGTGCTCAGTTCCAAAGGGTTAATCGCATAAGTGAAATACGAGGCATGGATGAAAGATGACCCTGTGCTCAGGCAAAATGGATAATGGAACATGGGAAACAATTACCTTGTGACAACATGTTAGATTGAAAAGAGACTTCTCATGAGTATGGAACTGTCATAACGTAACATGCATGGTTGATTTCATGGGTTTGTGAAATGGCTGGGTGTGCCAAAAAGGAACATTTGTGAAATGATTTTTACGATTATTTGGTTACTTTTCTATAAAGGTAACTTGTTTAAAAATTTGTTTCAATTTATCTTGAAATGACTTTGGTTATGAATGGTTTTGGAAACTTATTTATATTTAGTTATAAACCGATTTTTGGAAAATGTTTTATATAAACTATTTTTATATAAATGTTTCTAAATCTTCTATCCTAGCGGCGTGAGTAGGGAAGTCATTGGGGTAAATCCTACTGAGTTTTATACTCACCCCTACTTTGGAACTTTAGTGCTTTTGCAGATGTTGTATTCCGAGACACTTTTAAAGGTAAGGCATCTCATTACTAGTGGTTCATGGTGATTCTTGGGATATGCGATGGTTCTTGGAGCATAGAGCTCGGTGTGGAGCCGTGGAGTGTGTCTTGGTTTGTTTTGGGTCTTTTGTTAGTCTTCACCTTGGTAATCTGATTATGTGTTGGTTGTATTGGTTTTTGGAAAAGTGTAGTTCCCTTTTTGGTAATACATGAGTTGGTTGTTTTAATAACATGCATCATATAGTGGTTGTTAGTGGATGTTTTTGTTTATTTTCTTAAATGGTAAATCATACCCCAATTTTATTTGAAACCCTTTGGAATTTATTAACAGCCATTGGCATCTTAGAGATTTCTCTTAAGGCATAGTAATGACTCTTTGAGCTCTTAAGCCAATGAGAATTGGCGGGTCATTACAAATGGTATCAGATTGTTGGGTCCTTTCCTAATAAGTGGTCATCGATGTTCTTGATCTTGGAGTTGAAATTCATTATTTTCTATTCCTTGGGTCAAAATCTTAGACATGAGTAGGATTATCGAAACATGAAATGTATATCATAAAAGGACGTAGCTAACCCATTTATGCTGAACTTCAAGCTACCAGGGTGTTGGGTACATAAGTGTTTTGGATACAGATCTAGAATGTTGGAAATATCATTTTCATGGGTTCATCCAATGAGATGAGCTTGAAATTAATTGTAGAGGAATTAATTCCCACTTGGATTGCATATGTCATTCAGTGGAATGGGTAAGGATTTTGGGCAAGGTGAAAAGTTTTGAAAAATGCAGAAATTATTTTCAAATGAATGATTTTGAAAAGACAATATTTGGTGATTTTGAAAATGATTTGATTTTGAAGAAGCATGTTGAATGTTTTCAAAAAAGGTTGAAAATAGGAAAAGGATGTTTTTCAAAACAATGTTGTGATAGATGATGTGATAGAATTTGAAATTCTAAGACAATAGTTTCTAGAGAGTGAGATTGACGAAGTTTGTTGTTGGTTTAGGAAATGGCACTCGGTAGGCATCATAGAAACCAGTCGGAAGAGGCCAGTGAAAATGTGGTTGAACCTGAACCACCGGTGAACGAGTAGTTGGTCCAAAGCATCGCTCAGGCTTTTAAAACAGTGGAATTGATACTGTAACCAGATACTTTGTCTACGATATTCTTCACTGCTGAAAATCTAAGTGGAGAAAGTACGGTTATCTTTACTAGAAGAGATGAGAACTCTAACACTATGAGAAAGTGGTAATGAGACACCTTTTGTCAAGGAGTAATAACACGTCAGAATTATACCACAATATTGTTAAAACCTCTTCAGAGACCCAAGTGTATGTAGGGATGTTTCCAGTGTGGCTCTATGAGCCACATCAAGAGGGATTGTAAAGCACAACCTCGAAAATGTCATAATTGTAACAGGATGGGACATCTTCATTGCTTTTTCCATAATTCTCTGAATTTGGGTGTTCATGACACTCCTCAGAAAGGGAAGTGTCAGTATGAAAATAGAGAGGAGAGCAAAGAAAGCACGCATCTGCTTGGAGTTGAGCAAGTTGTACTGGACGATCAGTCGGGACCATCCAGAGAGCGAGGTATGGTTCTTTTAATTTCCACATTTATGCAAGCTTTTTTTGATACGGGTGCTCCCCATAACTTCATTTCTTCTCGTGTCGTTGATTTTCTATGTTTAAAACTGGAAATAATCCCTTCTGTTTTGAAAATGAAAACTCCTCTTGGTGAAAGAGAATGTCAAGATTTTGTGTGAAGAACATGTGTTATAACTGTTGATGGAGATGAGCTGAAATGGGACTTCTCCATGTTGGATATAGATGTCTATGTTGTAATCCTGGGTATTGATTGTTTGACAATGTTTATGGCCCACATCGACTTTTATGGGAGAAAAGTTAGTTTCACGACTAAGGATGGCATCAAGCACCTCTTTAGAGGAGAGAGGATGGTAAAGAAAGATTCAAAGAGTTTTTAGTCACCAATGGTGGGAACAATATCATACCAATTGGAAGCGTTGGCTTTAGAATCAATGGAATATATCGAGGAAAATATTTTTCTAGCTATTGTGGATCAATTTCCAGATGTCTTTCCCAAGAACTATTCAGGTTTACAACCTCTAAGGGAAGTGAAGTTTGTGATTTATTTCCTTCCGAGAACCAATCCTATTTCCCTTCCGTCTTATAGGATGGAACCAACATAGTTACATGAATTGATAGTGCAGTTAGAGGAGCAGGAATGAAAGGGTTTCATTCCGCCAAGTACATCTCAATGGGAAACACCAGTTTTGTTCATGAAAAAGGCAGATGGAACTCTTTGGCTGTGTGTTGATTATCATAGGCTTAACCGAGTTATGATAAAGAACAGATATCCACTTCCACGCATTGATGATGTGTTTGATCAATTAAGGGGAGCTCAGTGGTTCTCAAATATTTTCTTGCGATCATGATATCACCAATTGCGAGTTCTTAAGGTGGATATTCCAAAGAAAAATTTCATAAGTTTATATGGCCACTAAAAATATGTAGTCATGCCTTTCGGTCTAACAAATGAACCAGCAGTATTCGTGGCTTTAATGAATAAGATATTTCTGCGATATCTAGATTCTTTCAATGTGGTTTTTGTGGATAACATTTTGGTGTATTCAAAGACAAGGTCTGATCATGAGTTGCACTTGGAAATAGTTTTACAAATCTTGAGAGATCATATTTTGTATGCCAAAATATCAAAGTGTAATTTTGGATATAGGAAGTACGTTTCCTTGGAAATGTCATTTATGAGAAAAGAGTTTCTGTTGATCCTGAAAAGATAGAAGTCCTCATCTCTTGGCAACCACCGAATAATGTGTTTGAGATATCATGTTTTCTTGGTCTACCTTTTTACTATGGACGCTTTGTGCATGATTTCTCACTACTAGATTCACCAATGACAGCTCTGACTAAGAATAATTCTCTCTTCCAATGGACGGAAGAATGTCAAAAATCCTTTCAGGAACAGAAAGTTCGGCTTACTTAGGCACCTATCTTGATCTTTACAAAATTAGGACAGGGTTATGTGGTGTATTGTGATGCTTCAGGATCAGGTTTGGGTTGTGTTCTCATGAAAAGATATCATGTGGTTGCTTGTGCCACAACAAATTTGAGGGTGCATGAGAAAAATCATCCAACACATGATTTTTAGTTAGCTTCAGTCGTATATTCTTTGAAAACATGGAGACATTATGTCATATGTGAGAAATTTACTGTGTTTATGGATCACAAAAGCTTGAAACACATTTTCTCACAGTGAGATTTAATCCTAAGGAAAAGGAGGAGGATGGAGTATCTCCAAATGTTTGACTTTGACCTGATGTACACACCCAGGAAATGAAATTTAGTGGCAGATGCATTTAGTAGAAAGTCATATGCTCAGTTGGAAAAAGAAGCTTCATATGAATGGCAGTTGATGTCGGTCTTAGCCGACATGCATGTGGAATGTGAAGACCAAGGTGATTTTGCTATTTTCTTTTCATCAATGCTTGTTCCTGATTCAGTAAATATGATCAAAGAAGCATAAGCATATGATGCCAAATTTCTAGTTGTAAGTTCAAAACTCAATGTTGGGGAGGCCATTGATTGCTGGAAACTTGACGGGGGGTAGTTTTCTATTTTAGAGATCAGATGGTTGTACCTATGGTTTGTCAGGAACAAATCCTTCTTGCTTACCACCATTCATGATGGGATTTACATCCAGGTACACAGAAGATGTATAAGGCATTGAAGGCGCAGTTTTGGTGGAGCGGTATAAAAAGGAACGTGGACGAGTTCGTCTCATGGTGCTTAACATGTCAGAAGGTTAAAGTAGAGCATCAAAGACCAGCTTGTATTTTATTGTCTTTACCTATCCGTATGTGCAAATGGGATCATATAGAAATTTATTTTTTTATAGGTCTTCCAAGAACGGTTCGGAAACATGATTTCATTTGGGTGATAGTGGATTGTCTAACAAAGTCGGCCCATTTCATCCCAATTCGTGAAACTCATTCAGTGGAAGATCTTTCAAAAATCTATCTCCGAGAAGTGGTAAAGAGGTATGGTGTACCAATGTCTATAGTCTCAGATAGAGATCCATGGTTCACATCTCGTTTTTGGAAATCATTACAAAAATCCCTTGTAACTCAATTGATGATGAGCACAACGTATCATCCTCAGACAGATGGGCAATCCGAGCGGATGATAAAAATGTTGGAAGACATGTTGTGAGATTGTGTAATGGATTTTGGTGGCTCATGGGTGGAGAATATACCCTTAGTGGAGTTCTCATACAATAATTTCCATCAATCCTCTATACACATGGATCTGTTTGAAGCATTGTATGGGAGTCCTTGTCTTCCTCCACTATGCTGGGTGGAAACGGGTGAAACATAACTAGTTGGGCCGAGCCTTGTCCAAGAAACAACAGAGAAGATCCAGTTGATTAGAAAGAGGGTGGAGACATCTCATAGTCATTAGAAATCTTATGCAGATCACTGTCGAAGACCGTTGTCGTTCGTAGTGGGTGATCATGTCTTCTTGAGGATCTCTCCAAGGCTTGGACATCATTGTTTCAGGAAGCAGGGAAAGTTATCTCCTAGATACATTGTCCCTTTTTAGATATTGGAATAGGTTGGAGAGATGGAATATTGGTTGGAATTACCACTACAGTTCAGTTCGGTGCAGAATGTGTTCCATGTATCTCAGTTGAAAAAGTATCAACCTGATCCTGACCATGTGATCAGATGGGATCATGTCGACCTAGAGCTAGATGCTTTGTTGATACACATCCCGGTATAGATTGTGGATAGGCAAGAGAATGTATTTAATGGAAAAATCATCGGTCTACTGTGGGTTTTATGGCATCATGGTAAGATTCAGGAAGAGACTTGGGAACATGAAAAGGAAATGAAAGAGCAGTGGCCAGAACTCTTTCAGTTGGGTGAAGGTTTTCAACGTTCTGGGGACGGAACGACCAATGGTGGGGAGAATGTAGTACCCCTAGTTTCTGGTATGTAACCCTTTCTCGATGCTTTTTATGGTTATAAAGTTAAGGATGATGAATGGGAGAGTCAGTAGAACATTAAATGGAGTTTTGAGGGAAAGGGGAAGTTGCACGGGCGGCGTACGGTTTGTCTAAACCGTGCGGCCAAACCATGCGTAGTTGGTATTGGAGGTAGTAGGTTCCACATAGGCAGTGCACAAATTTTCTAAACATGTGTCCAAACTATGTGAGAAGGGTGGCCAAGGTAGTAGCTAACGCACGGTTAGCACCCGGTTTTTCAAACCGTGTGAACTAACCGTGTGGGCACTTAAATGAGATCCTTAAATTGTGGATATCACGGGTTTTTGCCTTTAAATGGATCTTTTAAGCTCCTAAGCGGCCCTAATGTGGGATTTTGGTTCTCCTAAGGTCAATGAGGGTTCTCCCATCATTTCGGAGGCGATCTAAAGGCTTCTCTTGATGAATCGAAGCCGGATTCTTGAGGTTTGTGATCATTCTTGATTGGTTTCTTAGATCTACTTAGATCTACTTCTCCTTGTCTATCGGTTTCTTAGATATATGCCCGTTACGGGATGATCTAAGTGTGTGGATGCCAAATATGATGATATTTGGTCTTGATCTTACTAGGATAAGTGATCTAAGGCGAGTTTTTAGAGAATCAACCCAGTTTTCTTGAGCATTCTTCGACCGTTGTGGTTTTCATCAAAACATTTGAGGTAGGAGGCTTCACTCTCGAATCCTCTTGCTATAATTGATTGGAATAGTTTCAAATTGGTTTATTTTAATGGATTTTATTGTTAAAATCATGGAATAAATATTCTTTAGTGATGATTTATGGTTTTGATGAAATTGTGAAATCTTGGTGGATTGTTGTGCAAAGTGATTTGGATTCTTTAATTTGAAATGTTGATTTTAAATTATTGAATTGATGGAATTGTAAATGGTTTTATGAAATATGAGTTTTCAATAAAAATGTGTTTTTTTGAAATGATTTGGTATTAAAATGGATTTGGTGAAATTGGTTTATTCATTGGTTTTCAATAAAAGTATAGTTTTATTGAAATGATTTCAAGTGGTTGAACACACTTGGTTTAATGGAAAATGAGTTTTCAACAAAAAAGGTGTTTTATTGAAATGGTTTGGTATTAAAATTTCTTTGACATAAATGGTTTTCAATAAAAAGGAGTTTTTATTGAAAGGGTTGTTTTGGCATGATGGTTGGGAATATGTGGTGTGTGTTCATAATGCATATACGGGGCTTGGTTGAAATATGAACTTGTGCTCGATTCCAAAGGGTTAATGGCATAGGGGGAATACAGGGCATGGTTGAAAGATGACCTTGTGCTAGGGCCAAAGGGAAAATGGAAGATGGGAAACAATTACCTTGTGGCAACTTGGTAGATCGACAAGAAACTGTTCATGAGTATGGAACTGTCCTAATGTAGCATGCATGGTTGATTTCATGGGATTGTGAAATGGTTGAGTATTCCAAAACGGAACGTTTGTGAAATGGTTTTTAAGCTTGTTTGGTTATTTTTCAGGAAAAATAACTTTCTAGAAAATTGGTTCCATTTGCTCTTGAAATTCCTTTGGTTATGAATTGTTTTGGAAACTTGTTTATATTTAATTATAAATTGCTTTTGGGAAAATGTTTTATATAAACTCTTTTTATACAAATATTTATAACTCTTCTATCCTAGGGGAATAAGTAGGGAAGTCATTGGGGGAAAACCTACATAGTTTTATACTCAACACTTATTTGGAACTATGGTACTTTTTCAGATGTTGTATTCCGAGACACATGCAAAGGTAAGGCATCTCATTACTAGTGGTTCGTGTTGATGCTTAGGAGATGTGGTGGTTCTTGGAGCATGGAGCTCAGTTTGGAGTTGTGGAGTGTTTCTTGGTTTGTTTTGGGTCTTTTGTTAGTCTTCTGCTTTGTACTATGATATTGTGTCGGTTGTATTGTCTTGTGGAAAAGTGTAGTTCCCTTTTTGGTAATACATGACTTGGTTGTTTTAATAACATGTGTCATATATTGGTTGTTAGTGGATGTTTTGGTTTATTTTCATAAAGGGTAAATCATCCCCCAATTTTATCTGAAACACTTCAGCATTTATTTTCATCCTTTTGCATCTTGGGGATGTCTCTTAAGGCCTAGTAATGACTCGTTGAGCTCTCAAGACAATGAAAATTGGTGGGTCATTACACCAGTAGTCCCACGGTAATCTTCAAGGATGTGTACCTCAGCAGTCCAAGGTGATCAGTGTATGACTGATAGTTTTGTTTTCCATACTTTAGATTATACATGTTTGAGATGTATTTTCTTTGTGCTCTTGCTATGTGTTCTTAAATTATGGTCCTTCTTTTGTGGTCTAGGGTCCTTACTGAGTGTTCTGTTACTCACCTCTGCACAGGCTTCGCCGTGATATGTCGTGTCCCATGAAGGTGAGTGATGCTTCAACGAAGACCTTTCCGGTCAGGGACCATGTGGTGCTCAGGGAGACAGGATAGAAATATGCTTCGACAGAGACCTTGGTGGTCTGAGACAAAGTGGTTATTAGTGAGACCGGATGGACATGCGTATTTATACGACTATATATAGCTACCCTTTCACCAACCCTTCAAGTGGGGTCTCTAGTTGATGGAATGTGGCAGTTGTACATTACTTTGGGGTTTTGGGCTTGTATTCTGGCCCCTTTGTCCTTTCAGTTTTTACACTAATCTCTGTAGTGGTCTCGGTGATATTTGTGGTTTAATTTGTGTTTACATTCACCAGTTTTAGCTTTGTTCCTGTGTATAGGTTTTAAGGAAAATTCCTTCCCTTTTTTGGGATATGCCTACTCAATGCTAGTCGTTGACCCCTAGCCAATATAATTCAGGCCTTGGGTAGTCATAACATGGGACCTAGGGGATGGGTCATGATAAGTATTGAGTATAATATCTTTATTTTTAATCATTATATAATATAATCAAATTTTATCTTTCAAATTTTTATCCAAATACAGGAAAAAACATTTATTCTAAAAGATAACATGAGGTGAGGTGTAATGACTCATATTTTTACTATTAAATTTTCAATGTAAGATATTCATATAAAGTGGGAAATATTCTCATATGTTAAATTATTAAATAATTTAGGATTAATTTAATTAATAATGATACTTTTTCATTGATAAATATTTTTTGTGGTTAAAAATAATAATTATTAAACTTTTATTTTGATTAAAAAAATGAAAATGTTAAACTAATAATTTTTTTATTATGTTTTTCTAATTTTATTAGAATGTATGTTTGAATATTTAATGGGGTTCTATTAATTTTTTTACTATTATCTTAAATTATTCTTTTAAATTACGTTATATATTTGATATTGGATCCTTTGTGAATAATATTTTTTATTTTGAAGAAATAAATAAATAAATAAATAATTTAAATGGGGGAGGGAACATTTTATATAGAACAAGGTAATTTATTGACACTAAAATGGTCGGGGATGTGTTGTAAATTTCAACAAATTGTATTAAAAATTAAAGTATAAAATAAAAAGATGGTTGCAAGTAGATCATGGTGGAGTAATGCAGGGTTTCACACAATATTGGGGTACAAATAGAAGACAAATAGTCCTCATTATGTAAAGGATCTAAAGAAAGGGTATCCCACCTATCTCTCAAATGTCTCCCCCCTATGTTCATTGTATACTCTTTTACCTAATTACTTGAACTTCTCTCATCTTCATCACCATTTATATTTCTCATAATGATGAATTATCAGTGATGTTTGATTCTTCTTGAGGAGATGATGCTAATTCCAATGTTTGTTTTCATGGGAGATTATTTATTTGTTCTTGTTTTAATTAATTCTAATTTTTTATGTTTTTTTCCATAGAAGATGATTATTAATCTTGAAATATTGATCGGAATCACCTATAACTGATAAAATAGCACATTTCATGCGTGTTTTCTCAATTTTTGGCGTATGTTTATGTATATAAAACATCATTCCATTGGAATACCTTGTTTTATTGAGGATTATTATTTTTAATAGATTAAATAATCACAGAATTATTTTTTGATGCATTATTTATAAGTATTAATTATTTTTGTTTATTGTATTGGATAAATTTTTGGATTCACAAGGATTGTAGTGTAATACCAGTATTATTCTAATGAGGTGTTTCTGCTTTTTTTAAAAGAAATTTTTTTGATAAAAATATTTGCAATAAATTTTAAATATGGATTTCATTTCATTTTGATATTACTTAGATGATATAAAAAGGGGTGTATTGATTATATTATTAAATGTTGGGTTTCTCATCATTGGTTTCTTATGTGTTATGCAATGTGGGAGACCATGGGATTTTTATAAATTAAATAGATGGTTTTTTCACTAGTTGAGATTGGGTTCTTGATAGGGAATTTGACTTTAGTATCTTGGGAGAGAAAGGGATACTTTCGATAGACCTAGTGAGACTATGGGAGCTCTAAGAATGATTTAGTTCATGTATTCCTGGCAGTGTTCCTTGAGAGAGTCTAGGTTACCTTAGGCCTCAATATAAAGCCCCTTTTTTTGATGTTGTTATTTATTAGTCATGTTATACATTCCCCATGTTTAATTATTTTGATTTTGTGATTCTTATTATTCTTCATGCCTTATCTTATATTATATTTTTATCCATGTTCATATGTTGTTGGATTTGGTTTGTTTTAAATTAAAAGGATTTATAGAATAACTTTTAAAAACATATTTTATTAAAAATATGTTGGTTTTCAAATAAATTTATTTAAAACTATAACGTAATGTTTTCAATGTGAAAGATGGTATATAAGACTATTTTAGTATCCATCTAGGCTTGTCTCATACCCTATATATGTTGTTATGTGTATTGTGATGTGATTGTAGATAATATAGGGAAAATTAATGGAGTTACATTATATGTCACTTCTTCTTGATTCCTTCATCATTATTCTTGTTTTTGATTTTTGGTGACCATGGGTCACTTGGAGATAGATAAATTAGATCTATTTAGGGATTCTCCATTGTAATTAATAGATTTTGGTTTTTTATTAGATACATGGATATTGGTTAAATTGTTTAGATTTATGCGATATTATGATATAATTTTATCAAGTTAATGATAGATATAATGTTATGTTGGATGTTTAGTTATTTTTTATGTTGTGTTTTACTATGTTTTTTTATTTTTATTATTTCTAAACTATTTATTTTTTATTCATGGTCATGAAATGTATTGGTAGGTGTTCTTGGATATCTTGGTGAAATATGAGTCCTGGTAATCTTATTTAGATTGGTGAAATAACTCTGAGTGATTGTATTTTTATACCCTAGTGCTTATCAACAACCGATGGTGATCAAGAATGAGCTTCATTCCTTCTAGAGAGCCAGTTCAAGTGATCTTCAAGGTTGTCCCAAATGGGTTCATTATGAAATGGAATTATATATACATCATATTATTTTATTATGTATGGTTGTATGGAGAAAGGACTATTGAGATATAATATATAGATATGAAGAAGTGCATGGAAAATAATTTTAGTATCAAAACATGAGTTATAATGGTATGTCAAGAATTTTTAATCTGAGTTATTAGTTTGATTTTTCCATCTTTAATAGTTACACTTCCATCATTAATGAAGTTTTATGGGTAAATAATGAGATATATGGAAAGGGTGTGTGGGCTATAAGATGTGAACACATGAAATTCATCTTAGAATAGGGACTTTTTATTGGGTTTTATTTTTCTCAATAATTATTAATAATTCATATTTCCCAAATGGATTCATGTGTATATTTTAATTCTTCATTGTATGTTTTGTGATAAAATTAGGATAAAAATAGTAACATGTTATTAAGTGACTTAAAGTATTAAATGACAACTAAATGTTTTAGGCATTCAATAATGACAATTTGAGTGAATTGAATATCATTTTGATTGTCTACAAAATTTTTATTAATGGTTTTTGATTTTAATAAATACATAAAATCATGATAGTTTTAATTTTTTAGATTAATTTCAGTATGTATTGAAATATTAATTATTATAAAATATTAATGTAATGATTAAGATGGGGATCAAAATGAGTTTAATTTATTAAACGATGTAATTGAGAAGTATGATTTATATCTAGAATAGAGTATATGTATAACGAGATATTTTTTCACGTGTGAATGGTTTGATTGTTTTTGATAAAATTATTAAATTTTTTAATCATGATGAAATAATAGTGTTGGTTATTTTCAAATTGTAAACTTGATGAAATTTATTCTTGACAGATTGAGCATATAAATGATTGTTTATCATAAAGACGTATTGTAATTTATTTTGAAACTATAGAATGTTTCCCGTATATTGTGTTTTAATTGTTGAGGTTATAATTAACATAATATAGTAGTCTTACTAAAAATCATGTTGAAATTATGTGATGAATTTAAATGTGGTAAATACCTTTGAATTTGAAAAATTCAGAAAAGGAGTATGATGAAATTAAATTAAAAAATAGGGTTTAACATATTTTTTAACACTTGATTATTATTATTATGAGAATTTTCATTTAATTTAAAGGTAATGTTGATGATACTTTTTATTATTATATATTATTTATATAATTTTGAGGGAATTCTTACAATGATATTATTATTGAATCATTATAAATAAAATAATTATATTGTAATATTTTTGTAGTATCCATGATGTTGAAACAAGCTTGATTAATTTAACATAAACATGGTGGAGGTTGTGTGAAAATATTTTATGAATAAATTTTTTAATGGATCATGTGCAGTGTATATTATAATTTCTGTGATTTTGAAAATAGGGAAATGTTTTTGGGGTAGTGGATTTATATATTATTATATTAATTTTTTGTTAAAATAATGGAATAATATTCATGATAATATTTTTCAATGATTTATACATTGAGTGTTGAGTGTTTAAATAATAAAAATGAAATAGTTATTTACGTTTTCATTAATTTTTGGGAATTTTTTGAAACGAGTTGTGGTTAATGGGATGAATCATATTCTGAAATGAAATGTTTTCAATAGATTACTACTTTTGTTATAATTTTTTTTCACTTTTATGACATGTATGTTTTATTACTATAATTATGTTCTATATTAGTAGTAAAAGTTATTGGATATAAATATTTAAAATTATACATTAATTAATAAATATAGTCAAAATAAAAAAGAATGTTTTGGAATTATTGAACTAATATTTGGGTAATTTTACTATGATAAAAGGCGACTTAGTTTTAAATGTAATATCGAAAATATATTTGTGTTTTTATTAAATTCAAAGGATTGTTATTTTTTGACACTTATTTGATAAAAAATGAAAAAATAAAATTGGTTTTTTGTTCACAATATTAGATTATGTGATTTTAAAGTTGTTCATTAAATACGGATTGATTGTAAATAAAGTGATTTGATTATACATTTGTTAAAAATTGTTTTTATTGTTATTGTTTCCATTACATTCATAGATTTTGGAATTATCCTAAAAGGAACAAAATATATTTGGATTAATTCTTATGTATAGACAAATTATTTTTGAATTATTTATTTGTTATCTTTTTGTTATGTGTTTTTTGAATAAGGCTTTTTCAATTTTTATATGTAGGATAAGGTCATTTTTATTATGTATAAAACAATTTAAAATATTACATGATATTTTTATAGTAAGGATATTAAAAAAAATTAATGTATTTTAAATATTTCATTTTTAATAAAGGATCTTCATAATCATGAATGAAACTAATCATGGTTACATTAATGTTTTGAGTATTTTTTATGAATGAGGGGAAATGATGTTTTGATGAGTTAATATTGACCTGTGTTCAAACTATTACTGACATGTTGACATGTTAGAGTATATAGAGTGTTTCTTGTTTGTAAAATACATTAATTTTCTATTTTCCTTGTTTGGTTGGAGGTGAAGGAGAAAATGATTCGATAAAAATTAGTTTTTTCCATTGGTTTGGTGTCATGTTTGTTTATTGTATATATTTTTTAAGATGGAAACTCCTAGGGAGGGGAGAACGATGGGTTGTGTTTGATATGTATTTTTTTGGGTCTGTATATTATTTTCATGAACAATGAAGTTTATCAGGTAAGAGAAGAATTATGTTAGAGATATTTTAATGACCCATGTCACTAATTTTTAAATTTCAGTTTAAGATTATGGGGAAAATTTTAAAATGAAGAAATTATTTTAATAATTTATCTTTTTTTAAATTGATAAAGAGATTTCAACAGGGATTAATATTATTTAAGTTGTCAAAAATAATAATGGTGGTATTTTTAATTATTTTAATTTATTTAAATTATTTAATAAATAATTTTTTATTATTATATTATGAATATAATGAAATTTTTTGTTTGAATATTTGTTTTGGTGACTACGATTTTTTTGTCCTTTTTATTCCTTTAAATTGATATTTATTGATATTTTTTCTTTTATTATTATTATTATTATTTTCTAATAAAAAAATAAATTACATAAATGGGGATGGTTTATTTGTATAGGACATAAGGGAGTTGATTGAAAAAAATGGTGTGGGAGACACCGCACATTTTAACCCATTATCTTAAAAAGCCTACTAAAAAAGAAAATATAAAATTAGTGGAATGATGAAAGTAGTTCATGGTGGATGATGTTCGGTGGAAGGGGTATGAACAAGGAATTGGGGGTATGACATGGATTAAAAAATTACAATTAATGGGAAAAAAAGAAAAACCATGAAAATTAAAGGCGGGGGAGGGTAGTCCTCATTGTGGAAAAGTAAATATGGCAAGGGGGATCCCTCCTCTCTATATATCACACACATTTTTTCCATTCCCTGTCTCATGTCTCTCTAAATCTCTCTTCACTCATCCATCATCTCTCATATGTATCCCCTATGATATTTATCTGATGGACACATAAACAATGACGTTGGATTCATTTGGATGAGAGGTAGGTGCGACCCCAAATTGATTTCATGGGTAATGAGGTATTTTTTCGAAAACTATTTAAATATGAATTATGTTTAAATTTTTGGATATGTTGATTATTATGGTTGAATCATTGATATACATTTACACTTGGTTCTAGAATAACACTAGCCCTATGATTTTCCTCCAAATTAGAGGTAGGTGTGTCTAGGTGACCCATATTTCAATTAGGATACATATATTTCTTGAGTTTTATTTTATTTAACTTGATTAAATATTGTTTTAGGGATTTATAAAGGGTGAATTTAATTTTTATTTTATTTTTTTATTAATTTTATTTGAAAAATTCATAGTTTCTCCTTGGTTTTTATAAAAAATATGATTTATTCCTATGAGGTGTATGATAAAATGTTTTAATTATTACAATAAATTGTAAAGTAATGTTTTAATATGTTTTAAAAAGGGAAGTGAATTGGTTTTGTTATTCATTTGAAGATATTTAAGGGTTCATCTTGATTATATGATTAAATGGATGTTTTAGTTTCAAAAGTTTCTTATGTGGTGTGGAACATGGGTGACCTTTGATATGTATAGGTGACATTGATAACTGCTTCCCTAACATATATTGTGATATATCTAGTGAATGTATCTTGTTTCGACTGAGATTTAAATCTACAGATACATTATAACCAATTAGACCTTGAGAGCTCCCACAATTGTTTAGTTCACATATACTAACAAGTGATCCTTGAAAAAGTTGTAGTAACAGATGGCATATAGTTAGAGCCCCATGTTCATAAGTCGTGAATTCATAGTAATGTTTCACTTTATTCCCTTATTTCATTAATTTGAATATTGTGATGATTATTACTTATTATTCCCTCTATAAAATTATATTTTTTTTCCATTTTCATGAGTTGTTGGAATTAGAATTTTTAAATAAAACTAATGGATTTCTATATTGTTTTATAAAAAATGATTTAATAAAATGATGCGAATTTTAAAAATAATTGGTTTATAAATAGAACTATTTATTTGAAAAGTAAAATACGTAGACAGATTCATGTTTGTTTCTTACATGTTCTTTCATCACACCTAGCATATTATATTGGGTGTCTTTAGATATGATTAATAATGATATACCTAATTTTAAGGTAGTCACAACATTCTGTGGTACTTCATGATTTGTTTATTATCCTTTTTTTAATGGTGGTGAATATAGGAAACATTGATATATAAATATATATATATATATATTGATCATAAAATTTTGTTATATTCTTCCTGTTTTCTATTATTTTTTGTTATGTCTCATCCACATCATCACAAGTTACATTTTAGGATTTATATTATATTAGACTATGGATTTATCATTTTATTTATAATTATAATTTTATTTTGGATGTTTTTTATTATTTATGTTGTGTTTTACTCATTCTGAATGTTCATATAATTTTGAAACATTTTATTTTTGTGTATGGTAATCCAATGTATAAAAATGTCTTTTTGTATTTCCTTGTGATGTTGGTGTAATTTTTATTTGTGTTTTGATGCATAAATATTTCCAAAATTTTTATTTTTATACCCAAATGCTTACCCCCAACCCATGGATATCAGGAATGTACTTAGGGACATGTGGAAAGCCAAGTGTTTTTTTGTGTCTAGTTCACATGATCCAATCAATTACATGATCTAGATATTTGATATAACTAAGGGTTTGTATTTGTGGTTATTTATATTAGATACTACCAACTAACATCATCGACTGGATTGATTCTAGTTTTAAATAATTGTTATTTTTTTCCAGTGTAACTGAGAACATAATATATGCATCAAATTTAGACAAGGTTTGAATTATGTTCAAGTGTGAATGTAAGAGTTTACAAATTTTTAAATATATCATATGTTATGGTATTACACATATGAATAACGATATTTATAAATATTAATAAAAAAATTCATTTAAAAAGGAAAAAAATTAGGTTAACATTAGTCATTTCAGATGTAGGTTTTCTATCATCAGCATGATCATATAAAAATTAATAATTTATGAAATTATATAAGTAAGTGTATTTATATTATTTTGTTTTAAAACCCATGTATAGGTTTCATTATTGGTTATATGGAAAAATTATTAAGGCTGCATTTTTTGGAAAAGGTGAAAGAGCTATAATGATTCTCCAAATAGTTCGTACAGATTTGTGTAGACCTTTTCTAATAGAATCTAATAGTGGATAGTATTACCTAATTAGTTTTACCAATTGTATTTGTAAACATGGATATATTTATATAATGAGGTAAAAGTCTGATTATTTTGATAAATTTATGGAATACAGGAATTATGTAAAAAATAAGATTGGTAAGAAGATAATGAACCTATACTCCGACCATGGTGGAATGTATATTTACTAAAATTTCATCAATTATCAAAATTTATTTATGATATTATCATAACTAACACCTCCTTATAAACCATAGTGGAATAGTTTCTATGAAAGGATGAAGCTTACCTTATTATGTATGGTGATATCGATGCGGAGTAATGTGAGTATTACACAAACCTGTTGGGGATACACATTATAAACTACCGAAAACGTAACAGAGTGATGACTAAAGACTAATATAGAATCCCATATTTGTTAATTTATAATAAGAAATATATTTCCTTACATTTACATGTGTGGGGTTGCAATGTATTTATTATGTATACTATTATAAAAACATTCATCTCATGGAACTAGGTGGATATGGACACATATTTTCATAGAACGATATTAAATAAAATTATATGAATATTAATTATATAAAATAAAAAACATTGGATATATAATAAAATAATTCATAATTGAAAAAAAATACCCATCAACTGTAATTTTCAAAACAATAACCCTACTTACTCATATCAAAAATAATACCTTTCTTCATAACTAGGGGAAATGATACATATGAAAGTGTGAGATTTCATACTCATTAAGGGTAAACAAGGGATATATCACTGTTCATATAAACATTACTTGATCCAAATTGTATGATAACATGAGAATAACATTTGAAAACAATATGTTCATAACAAAGATCATAATCTTGTGTCATGTAATATGGAATGTAATTTCAAAATACATGAATCATAAATGAATCAAAAAAAAATAATTCAAGTAAGTATAACATTGGACTAAGACATAAATTTATTTCTTACACATATTCATAGAAAATAATTTCATTGTTAGTCATGTCCCACTTCCCATACTATCATAATGGAATTGGATTACTCTCTAAATTATCATAGAAGTTAAGGTTCACTCCTAGGACTATCATAGAGGACAAAATGCCCTATGGAACTGGGATAATTCCCTATTCCATTCAGTTTTATTTCAATTGATATCCATTTTTACCCAATGCATTAGAGGGATATATATTTCATAGACCACCTTTCACATAATGAAAATCATACATATGCGGGGAATAAGATTATAAATAAGTCATCATTTCACAACCCATTAAAATAAATCCAATTTATAAATAATATCTCATTTCACTATAGCATAACCTATAGAACACACACGGATTTCATAATATAAATAATGCGCGTAAAAGTAATGAGTTTCATATAACTTCCATTAATTCATCATCATCATAAGAAATCCAAATAATGAATTTGGGGTATTTAATTTAATCATATCCTTGGTAAATTATATGTAACATCAAATATAATATATTAGATGAAAATAAATTCAATATATTAATGGAATATTTCTTAGGGAAAATGACCTTTTCTTTTTTAAATCATTTATTTAATATATAAAAATTACCAAAAATTTAATGAATTTTTCTTATCTAAAATAAAACATATAATAATATAGAAGAATCTAAAATAGATTGAATGTTTAGGATGGTGGGATATTTTTTTCTTGATGTTTTTGTTAAAATAAAGAGTTCCTTCACTTTTTTGGTAAAAAATCAAAAGTACCTCATTTGAGAAAATATGAGTATTCTTTCGAAACCATTTTTTAAAAAGTAATAAATTTGTAAAATTTAACATAAAAATAATAAAATAATATTGAAAATATTGTTGAAACCATTTTTATAAAACAAGGACATAAAAGAGAATGTATTGTCGACCCAAGAGAAAAATAATATTGATTTTACTTAAAAATATTATTTCACTTTCTTGAGCACTTATAGGGATACAAATGACCGAAAAAAATTTATTATCGATAAAAAAACCAAGGGATAGGAAATTTCATGATATTATTAAGATTTATATCATGAAATGTATTTATTTGGAATCATAATAATGAGTAATCTTAGGAAACAATGATATTATAACATAAAACCCTTAACACTTTTGTAACTTTTTTATTGAATTCCCCATGATGTAACAACATATAATGAAATATTAAAGGTCATTAAATGAAATATATTCATGATATAACTTGTAAAAAGGTTTGTATAAACCCTAAAAAAAGAAATGAGCTGTGAATTTGAAAAATGTCTCCCAGAAATAAAATAGACACTAGAAATCCATTAACTCGAGTTCCACGTTCTTTGAAAGTGTTATATAATTTTTTATAATAAATTAAAATATATTATAATTATTTATCATAGTAATTATAATACATATAACATCACCTATTAAGCCTTTATAACATTTTAACTGAAATTTATTAATTATCACTTACTAAAATCATCATTTCTAGGTGTAAAATATGTATATTGTTTCATAAGAATTTCAATTTGGTAGTTATAGTACTTGGACATTGATCATTGTTCCATAATCTCTAGAATTTTAATCATGATATAAATATCATAAAAATTAATTATATATATACTTAAATTCACCCATAAATGTTTGAGATAGAAAAATTAATTACACCACTCAAGGAGATGGTAGGCTATATGTATGCATGAATATCGGTTTTAGTTTTTGAAGGATAGAAAAAAAAATGATATATAAAATTTCAAAATTCAAAAGTATTTATTATATAATATAAATCATATAATATCAACAAATATATCCATATTTAAATCCATGTAGAGCATAAATTAAATATGAATCACATCGCTTTTTCAGAGGTGGGAATTAAAATGTACACCCAACAAAAATTATAATTTTCCTATGAAATATAAGGTAAGAAGATGGAATTGATATTAATATTATAGAAGAATAATTATGCCATAAATATGAAATATTAAAATTAAATGCATCATATTACCTATATTGACTCGTATTTTCATTGTATAATTCTTTGATATTATATGGATTATTTTTGAAACCAGGCGCTAAGACGACATGAGATTATGAGGCCCAGTGTTCCCTAAATAAATGTTTGAAATATATTAAATAGAAGTAATGGATAGTTTTCCTAAAAAAGTTTAACAATTTTTAAACTAATGTGGAAATATCTGAAATATTAGGGCATCATGGAGTTCATAATGTGGGATTTACCCTAGAAACAACAATACATTTGTCAGTGGGGGTCATTTGTGGGAATGTCATCAAATGTGTGTAAGTGAAGGAAATAATTAAATAAATTATTTTAGTTTTCATTAACTCATGACCACTGGGACTTCAATTTGAATTCGATGAAGAAATTATATGGTTTTTCATATAAACCTGGATCCATTGGAGAAATCCACATAGAATTTCATTCGAATGAACTTATCTGGGTTCCTAGATCAATGATCCAAGTGAAACATAATAAAATTATATATCCATTTTCTATGGTGATGAATCAATATTCATCAGTAGTTGATCATAATTAAGGTGGGATTTTTTAACATGGATTCCTTCCCCCATTCATAGATTCTATGATAAATGTTAATCAATCAACCAATGGATTGATTCAAGGATCGATAATATTATAGGATGGGTTTATTTGGGGGTTGTTTTGAGTAAATTTATTTGTGATTTAATTATTATCTGTTTGTTCATTGTTCTAATAGAAATGAACTAAGGTCAACACAAACATCTACTGAGGTCTATTCCTCTTGATTGTTCTTGTTCTTTTATCCCTTGATTCATTATTCATTATGCACATAAATCGTCTGGCCTATAGTTCGATATAACCCTATGACAAATCATTTCACATTTGTTTCACGGTAAAATTATTCAATATCATAGATCCGGGATCATAATGACATGTCAGTGGTAAGATGATAGAGCCGATAGAGGATTGGATATCATAGATACACAATTTTATTGTTTTTTGGAAAACAAAAAATAACACCATTCAAATCCATTTTGGGAATGAATTTGAGTGTTGAAACATTTTATTCATCTATGGAGGGATCACAAGTTGTTGTTCCATGATTTTCCCGATGAGACAGTCGCTGGACCGAAGGTCAACGACACAATAATGAATGCTGAAACCATAACAAGAAATATAAAAATTTCTACGCCACACAATGTGTAATTTATAGACACATATTTTTTGGGCCCCTCATAGCGATGGATAGGGTTATGGATGGTAGATAAGTATCACACAACATGTGAAGTTGTCACATGACATTTAGTCCCCTTTATGAATATATCATGTACCTTAGAGGTTCAACGGAAACAGGATGGAATAGATGTGAATGAGAATACTATATACTCTCATACATACATGTTCTACACAAGTAAATGGGATATTCCGTGTACTAGCTCACAGTCAGAGTGCAGGTGTAGCCAAAAAAACCATGTAATATTACACTAACATGGGAATGTGACACATACCGTTTACAAAGGCATGACCTGGGGTCAAGGTACATGACATGTAATCCATCTAAACACTATTTACTTTTACAATGATGGATGGAATCTCTTATCTTATGTTTCTTGGATAATTTTCTTTAGGATGTGTTCCCCATGTCCAACCCTAAAGGTTACCATGAAAATTCCACTTATACATAGAAATATTATCCCTTAAAAAGTAATTCATTGATTGAGTAGTTGCAATCTTTATGTGAGGCATGGAGTGAGATATTCCATTCACCTTCATGTCCTTGGTGGAGTTCTTTTCATCTTTATTACAAACAATTTTTTTGATTCTCTATATAGAGGTTTAATCCATATTGATTTGTTGGTATACCCCATGGTCTTGTGAGTGATCCTCATCTATGTATCTTATCTCATCCAATCATCATTTTGTACTCCTAATTGAGAAATTGGTTGAGCATTATATATTAGAATAATTTCATCAGCGCTTTGATAAACAGGATTGTGTTTTCCTGGATGAGTTCTATGCGGGATCTTCATTATAGAATCCATGTTTGGTATATTAATAGTGTGACATACACTTTAAACCATGTGTCTTTATTGAGTATTTCTATATCCTTTAATATATGTTTTGTAGATATATACTTGTGTAGAGATGACATTTTTTACTTTTTTATATGCATTGTGGTTTTTGGGTGTCCTTCTGGTTATTTTTATTCACACTGAAGTGTGGAATTTGTATATATGTGTCGTGTCATGTGTATAGGATAGACCAATTTAAAGAGACCTGAAATGAATAGGAAAAAATAGTGCTTAGTGAGACTAGACATACCCATGTGTGTTGATATGATATTTCAACACCATTACCTTTCTATATGTTCATATTCGACTTTTTTCACACCCATTTGTGGTGGGGTTTCATTTGTCTCTATATACAATTTTTCATGTCATACTCTGTTTGTCTGATATTAGATTATGCATTCATGATTGTTATTTTTTTTCATTGATGCGTTTTATGGGCTTAGAGATGGGTGCACATGTAAATTTACATAGGGTAATCTCTCCCATGTTAGTGATACAAAAACTCAAAGCTACTCACCAACACCTAGCATATTGAAGGTAGGCATGGAGAGTTGTGGAACACAACCCTTTGATATGGTTCATGACAAAGTGGTATCAATGGAAGTAGGTTATACCACAGAAACAGAGTCTATGAGGTTGGTTTTGGGAAATAGTGTTAATTATATTGAGTTTGGATTTTAGGCTAGGGTCTCAAGTGTTGGAGTGATAGCTAATGTATCCCAACACCATGACTCTGATCAACTATTATTAAACTCGGTACATGGGAACACTGGTTAGAGGATAAAATGTCATATTTATCATTTTGGAATAGGTTGGTCCTTATATTTCCTAATTTAGTCTGATCACCAGATATTCTCATTGACTATGGTACATCTAGTAAAATTTTAAAATGCCTTTGTGATGTATGAAAACGTGTATTCAGCATTAGGATAACAAGGATGATCCCTAAAGTGATGAGGCATCGATAAAAGGACCAGTTCAAGATATGTTACCTCCATGTGGTCACCAGCTATACTAACACCTATTGAGAAACTGAAGGTACCTACAATAATGGATACAACATGCATGTTGACCATACTTCACGAGTTTCAGTGAAAGAGACCCCTCATGTTTTGAGGTGAGTCTCAGCAATAGGTGGACAAGGACCGTATTGAGTTAATGACATGAATTTTCCATTATTTCACGAAACATTAAGATTATATGGTTATTCGTGTGAAAAATATTTCTCCATGTATTATCCTGAAGATCGTGGTGGTTAGTGACATGGTCTTTCTATGAGGAAAATATAGCATGGTTAGAGTTTGAATTCCTTTTCAGATATGATTTATCTCTATTTATCAAATTTTATTTTCATATCTAGGTGGTTCTTCAAATCCATTAGGGAATCATCAATTTAGATGAGTATTTATTGTGTTTTAATAATAATTTAGGGTACTCAATGGATATATTTCATGACCAGTTCTTCAAGGATCAGACCTTCATGCAAGGGAATCATAGATATGTACAAGCTAGTGTTACCCATCTACACATTTCTACCAATTTCATGGTGCTGAAGCTAGATTTTTGGTTGAGATTATATTGGATGATAAGATATAGTTATTGGTTGATGGATGTCGGCCCATGAGAGAAGAGACCTCGATAGTAGGAAGTAGACAGATGTCCTAATGTCATAGATGTACGAGATGTTTCAAGAGTATGTCCTAGGAGAGAGGGTCTATGGTTTAGGGCTCATAGGATTGGCCTAGTCAACATAGAGATTGGCGATGATAATCATTTGATGGCTAGGGACTTCTTGGTCTAGATTGTTTGACCCACCATACAACTGATTGGGATACCATGGATGGGCCACTGAGGTAGAGTAAGTGGAAGGAGTAGGAAATTCCACAAGGTAGAAGACATGGTAGAGGAAATAGGAGAGAATAATGATGTGGTATGTACTTTTAAATATTACTATAACTACCTGAAGGTGGTCTAAAAGAGGCATGGGGTGTCATAGGAAATGGGTTAGGATATATGTATGTGGTCAAGGATTATCTCCCATAGGATCAGGGAATGGTTTGAGGTACGATCTATATCATTCTTCCCTTATCTACATCACTGATAGACACAAGTTCTAGTAATTCCGATATTTATACCTATCATGTTCGATGTGTAGAGATTTTGGTTGGTTCCTTGTCTCAACCCTTGAAATTAGAGACTCTTATATAAATTGTTTAATGATCACACACTTGTGAGGATATTGTGAACTAACTGTTGGAGGATTGAGTTTCTATCAGGATCTATAAGTATTAGTGATGAGGCATTACGAATTTATCTTAGGTATGTAATTTTTATCTATAGTTCATACCTAGATTGATTATTTTAGGAATAGGGTGTAGTGTGACTATAGTAAGGGAACTAGGATCTCTTTTTTTTGGTGAATAGGTAACCCAGGAAGCATAGGATAGACTCAGAAATAGAATCCTGCAACATATTACTCATCACTTTTCTATCATGAACCTTGGTGTAGTGGATGTCAAGAGTGTTCATTTACCTATGGTGGTGGAAGAGTATGAGGGAGTCTTCCATGTGGATGTTTGAGGATTACCTACCCACTAAGTGGAAGAAATCTGCATTAATTTATACACCGGGGTGACACTGATATATATTCCAACATATCTGATGGATACCAAAGATCATCGAGATCTAAAGGTGTAGTGGGTGAATATATAGATAAATGGATTTATTAGATCAAGTGTTTCACCATAGGTAGTTGCAATTTTTTCTCTAAGAAGTTAGATGACAGGTTGAGGATATGTGTGGACTACCATTGGATAAGTCATGGGACCATGAACAACATGAATCCTCTACCAAGGATCAGAAATCTATTTGATCAGTTGATAAGGGATTAATAGTTCTCAATATTTTACCTTAGGTTTGGATAATAATTTTTTTTGGGTATTATGTGAAGAGATATTGAAGTGGAAATTCCAATTTCTCTACGATAATTATTATTACTTTATGATTCCGTTTCACATGAGAAATTCCCTACCTGTGCTCATTAGACACATGAAGGGGGTATTTCATCCATTCATAGACCATTAAATGGTAGTCATCATTAATGACATCATTTTTTAAATCATGCCCCAGGAGGATCACACTTGATATTTGAGGATGGATTGGTACATACTTCAATATAACAAGATTTATTGGAATCTCTCAGTGTTTATTTTTATATTATGGTATTCCACATTCTAGGGCATGCTATCTTACAAGATTGTGTGGATGTGGACCCAACCACGGATGAAAATGTGTTATCCTGGGAGACACCCATGAACATGATGGTGGTGCATATATTCTGTGGGTTAGAGGGATAGTATAAGTGATTCATACCTCATTTATTTTCAATATTATCACCCATGAAATCTTTTAAATGAATAGGGTATCTTTTTTGTGGACATAGTGGTGCCACCAGGATATTAAGTAGTTGAGACTGAGTTTGATAAGAACTTCATCCATGATATTTATAAAGGATTGTGTCGAGTATATAGTGTTCTATGATGCACTGGGAACTGATATTGGTTGTGTTCTGATTCATAGGACTGTAGGGATTTCATATGTTTCACATCAATTGAGACTACATCATCAGAACTACAAGACACATGATAATTAGTTAGAATAGACAGTCTTCAAAAAAAATTACGACACTACCATATGGGGGATAATTTTATTTTCTTCTCTAATCATAAGGTTCTCAAGTATATCTTCTCTCGAAAGTATATTATATTAATAAAGTGGTGGTGGATATAGTTACTCTATGATTCTAAATTCAAAATTGTCTATACTGCTATGAAGTGGAATGTGGTTTCACATTCTCTCATGAGTAGATCTTGTTAATAGTTTATGAATGTGGAATCAAGGTAGTTGGCCTCATTTTAGTAATCCTTTGTGGATAGATATGGAGTACCCTATCTCAAGTCTATGGTTATTACCCCACCTCACATGAAGCGAGTTAGGGAGGAACAACATTGGGATGTTGATAGTGAGACCCTACATACTCAGGTATCTACTGGACATGCTCCTAATATATTTTCCATATTTGGGGAGAATTTCATTCTTTTTAGAGGATGAACGATGGTACTAGTGATGTTGTGGGAGGATATTCTATGATAGTTTTCAAAATCTCATTTGGATGTAAATCCATGTGTTGAAAAGATGTACCAATACCTAAAATTCTCGTTTTGGTGGATAGGTATGAAGGAAGGAGTTACAGTGGTTGTATCTTGATACCTTACTTGTCAGTAAGTGAAGGATAAGAACCAAGTTACAACGGGTTCATGTCAACCCATTGAGGTTCCAAAGTGGATGTGGGATGGGATATCCAAGGACTTTGTGATGGTCTTTCCATGTATGTATAGGAAATGATATTCCCTCTGGGTGATCATAGATCAACCAACCATGTCAGATCACTTCTTACCTATTTGGGATTAGGGTTCAATAGAGATCATAGGATTCCTCTACATGTAGGAGATAGTCTGACTCCATGGAGTTCCCACGCTGATTGTTTCTAACCATTATAATGGATTCAAATCTCGATTACGGAAGTGATTATAGTTTTCGTTTGGGAAATAGTTATGGTTTATCATATCATTTCACCACCAAAATGATTTCCATACAAAGTGGACCATTCTTATTCTGAAGATATGATGTTAGGATTCATGTGGGACTTTGGTTATAGTCTGTACGATCACCAACCACTAGTGGATTTTTCATTCAACAAAAAAATATCATTCCACCCTCGGTATGACACTATTCGAGGAATTGTATTGGAAACCCTACAGGTCACCACTATTCCTGACTAAGCCAAGAGAGTCAAAACATAGATTCTCAGAGTTGGTGATAGAAACTACTTAGAATGTTAGGATAATCCAACAGTGTATGGGGACTGTACATAGCCATCATAAGTATTATGTTGAATATTGTGGAGGCTATTTGATTTCGAGGACAGAGACCATGTGTTCTTAATAGTTTCACCTCAATGTGGATTATGATGATTTGGTTGTGGAATAATCATATTTCTTAGATTCATTGAACCTTTCCCGATACTATATTGAGTTGTAACGTTGGTGTACCTTTTACTACTACCCCTACACTTAGACCGATTACATGAAATATCCCATGTGTTATAGATGAGGAGGTACATTCATGACCCATAAAACATTATCAACTAAGGTAAGGTTGATTTTGAGGATGGGGATACCTTTTTTTGTAACAGATATATATTGAGGATTAGTAGTAGAGGATCCTTCTTTTCTGATTGATTTCATTAGTGTGTTCTCAGTGGTAGCACTAGAATCTCCAAGATAGTACTTTGGAGTGGGAGGCTCAAATTCATGATCAATACCCACATCTATTTGTGTAGCCATTATTTAGGATTTTATAGATGTAAATCCCCATAGTGGGGAGAATTTAATTACTTGATTCATCCATTTATTATTTTTGGATACTTTATATATTATTTTAGAGACCAGGTGCTGAGATAAGGTGTCATTTCGAGTCTCGGTGTTCCAAGAATAAACATTTGAAATTTATGAAATATCTCAAATATCATGCATAGGTAGTTTTAATGAAATATTGGAATAAAATTTAAATAATATCCTATAATTTTTTTTCATCAATATTGAATTTAAAATATGTGTTTTACCTTAGGTAAGATATAAACTCTGTTGGGAGCAGGCATGGAAATGGATAAAATAATTTCATAAATTGTTTTATTTATTATTGATATAGTGATTGTAGAGTCCTTAAATATACTATTATGATGACATTAATGTTTTAGGAACAAAACCCTAGAGCCATTGGAGAGAGCTTTGGAGAACCTCTGTCAAATGAACTTCCACAAGATCTTGGATCAACGATCGACATGCAGCAGAATCAATAGATCTAACCAATGAATAGGAAACACCGCCATTAATTATAAGTTATACATCTGAATTGAGGTTTAGTGTTTATTAATTTGGAATCATTACCTATTATTAATTAATATGGAGAATTCTAATCAATGGAATATTGAATTGATTCACCAATGAGTTGTCTTACCGAATAGGTTTATTTACAGGGTTGTGTTGGGAGATTTTTTTTATTTAATTGTTATCTATATGTTCATCAACCTAAAGTAAAAAAAATTTAATATGAAATGAACACCAACTAAGGTCTATTCATCTTGGTTGTACTTGTTCTTTTCTCCCCTGAGTTTTCATTCATCATTGGAATTATTATTTTGGATATCATTCGACATATCCCTATGAATAGATGGTGAGCACATGTTTCATGATCAAAATGATCCTATATTATAAATACAATATCTGGAAAAAAAAAATGGTGGTGCAATGAAGGAGGCCACAAAATATCAGATGAAGTATACCCCAACTTTTTATGTTCTTCATTGTGCAACGATAAACACCATTCAAATTCCTTTCATGAATGAATCTGATCGCTGGACCTTTTTGTTCATAAATGGATAGTCTTAGATAAGGTTTTTCCATTATTATCTCAATGAGATGGTCTCCAAATCAATATCTTGTTTTATGAGATAATATGTGAAAATGTGATCTAGAAATCTAGAAAATTATTCACAACATGCCGTGTAATGAAAAGACACATGATGTGTGGGCCCCTCCTAGGAGAAGTTATGGTTACATGAGGGAATTTATTACCAAATGGCATGTGTTCCCAGTGATGGACAAGAAGTATACCTCATAGGGTACATAGAAACGATTTAGACTACATAGTAATGGGAAGATTTTTTACTCCATTATAGTCATGACCAACACAAGTACACTTGATAAGCCATGAAATGGCACATAGGATGTCTACACAGTCAGCCTACACAACATGCACTATTAAGTGAACTTTGAAAAAAATAGGGGATATTTACATGGGTAGGACCAAAGGTCAAATGACACATCATGTAAACTTTCTACATGTCGGGTACATTCTCAACAATGGGTTGAATCCCAATTCCTCTATATCATGGACAATTATCATTTGGACACATTCCCCATATCCATTCCCTAATGATTAGTATTGAATTTTCTCCTACACACATGACAATGATCCCTTTAGCATAAATTATTGGATTAATTTGTTGGAATCCTTCTGGAAGGATTAGAGTGAGATCTTATATTCTTCATTTTGACATAGGTGGAGTTCGGGGTATCATCGTGACCGATAATACATGGGAACAAATCCCATACATAGTGGGTTAATCCAGATTGAGATTATAGAATACCCCATTTCATTGGGATTGATACTCATCTATGTATCATATCCCTTAAATCCTTCATTATGTACTTCTAATGGAGATAACCAACAATATTTACCTCTCAGATTTTCATTGGCATTATTATCATACTCAGGAGTGTGTTCTTTGAGACGAGTGATATATGGGATCTTTGGGCTGAAATCCTATGATGGAATATTATTTTTGTGACATAAAATTGAGAATGTGTGTATTTTTTGTTATATTGGGATGTTCATATTATATGTGATGTAGAAATATAATTTTTTAGAGATTATTGTTTTTTCCTTTTTGATTTGGATCGTGGTTTCGAGGTTCCCTAATGGGGATTGACATACTCCCATATGAATAGGTATTTCTCGCACATGTTTGGTCTTTGGTAGATGATTAACCTTTTGAGAGAGTCCTAGATAGAGATGGACCAGATGGTTCTTAGTGAGACTGGATAGATCAAGGTCTATTTTGGTAGTATCGTGACAAAAGTCTCAATCCATACATTAAGCATGCACTTGTTTGCAGAAACTTTATGGTGGGCTTGTGTTTGGAAGATTTTACATTATTTTACATCCTTTTATACTATTTATATTATATATAATTGTATATATCATGGTTTTTCAGTTGTTTTTATATTTCATAGTTGTATGGGTTTGGGGATGTGTGTGTGTGTGCTGGTACATTAGATAAGGCATCCAATTTTAGTGATATTTTAACTCCTCTCTACTAGTTATCCCTTATTCTATTGGAGGATTAATTTTGGATTCATGACATCATCCCTTTTGTTATGGTTCATGAAACTACACATTCATAAAATATGGTAATGAAAAATTAATTATATCTCTATGTGGAGACAATATGATTTACATATTCCTGAGTGACACTTCCACTTCACATTTAATGGGAATGATGGTGGATAATAGTTTTTTAATAACGAAAATAACAATTTATTAAATTTAACATACTAGATTTATTATTTTATGATAAATATCATAGATTTATTGTTGTAAAAAGTAGAAGTAAAAAATAAATATATTAGTTAAGGTGATTACCTCTTCCTCGTAAGAAATCATTTAGATCGCCTTTTAAGGATCCCAGTTCTCGTCTTTCTCAAACACTACAACATATATAATGAATCTAAGGAAGTTTATAAGGGACTTTTATTGGTAGTGGTTGATCTAGAAGGTTCAAATAGGATTAATGAATTGAAGGGAGGGGTGTTTTTTATAATTCTTGGAGGGGACAAGATGGATTTTCATAAATGATTTAAATATAATAAATTTATTCTCAAGAAAATTTTTTCCAATTGTAAATTTGTTCATCATAAAAGGGGATAGTATCAAAATGGAATCATATAATTAAATTTAGACATAATTTGGTTCCATATTATACCTAATCTCTTTTATTTACCCCTTTGTGAATAATTTTTTACTGTTAGCACAATAACAACTATTTCAATCTTAAATGGATCAAAATTATAGAAAAAATGGAAAAATTTGTAATTAATGGTCCATGGATGATATTTTCAACTATATCCATTAATTAATCCAATGATATGATTTATTAATAATTTTTAATAATTTAATAAAATATTATTTATTATAAATTATCAATAATTTAAATTTCGAAACAATTCATTTAATTTGGAATTAAAGACTTGACTACCAAATTGGAATTACAAAATAGTCTTTAAAGAAATCTCTACTATATCATTTATATCTAAATTTTTTTTCCCACAACAATTAAATTAAATTTTCTTATTTTTAATATTTTTTGAATAAATTTATTATATTTTTCTATCAATTGGTAAAATATTTTGTCGACATTGTACTTTTGTTTATGATAATTATTCTGTCACTAAGAGTTATAAATAAATTTCAATGTTGAAAATAAAAATCTATATTTAAAATAAAAGTTTAAAATAAAACGTATCTTCATTTTATCATTATGTAATAATTTAATAGATATTAATGTTAAGACATTGCCATTTTGCCTTTATTTTTCTCATAAATTTTCATAAAGGTCATATTCAAGACAATATAGCAACAAGTGGCCATATATTTGAGAATTTTATTAAAATGGTCAAACTAAAGTCATAAAATAGGATAAAGGTAAATTTAAATGTTATTTTAAAGCCTTATTCCAAACTTTTGACATTATTTTAGCCCTTTTACCCTTATTGAGGTGGAAAAAATTTAATGTCGTAACTATTCATATTGACAAAAAATAAAAGGCGTATATTTATAAAATTTTATCATTATGGTTCAAAATATGATATATATTTTAAAAGATTAAATTTTGATAAGTGGGAGATAATAATTTAAGACATAAATATAAAACACTATGAATTTTTTTAAAAATTATTATTTTTAATTATAAAAACTATATTTATATCATATTAAATAATAGAATTGATTTTAATAAACATAACTGGTCTATTAATTATATAATATAACTGATGTTCTTTTTAAAACATTTTAAATATTAGTTATCTTTATTACATGATTGAATCAAAAAAAATTAAACAAAAAACATTATGTTTCATTATTCATTAAGAAATAAATTATTTATAATGATACTAATTACTCACCCTAAGATAATTGTTTTGTTATTATTTCATAATTGAGGTTAAATTTATCAAATTAATTTTCTAAAATTTTCAATGGTTAAAAAACTTTTTTATCAAAAAAATTTTTTTTTGATGGAATCGGTTTTCATAAAAAAATTGTTGATTTCATAAAGTTATAAAATATAAAAATAAATAAGTTTAATATAATAATCCTTAAATAATCATCATCATAATCTTTCCAATGTATTAAATTACATTGTATCATTGGATCACATCCCTAATAAATCATAAGTGATCTCAAAGGGAGTTATCATAGCAGAAAATACCTTTAAAATTTATTTTTAATATTCCTTTAGAAAAATAAAATTTTCATTTAAAATTACATCTCTAAAATAAAAAAATATATCTCAAAATATTAATGATTATTTTTAAATGAGCCATGGAAAAATATAATGTAATATACAATTTATTTAATGTTCATTATTGATGTAAACTCCATTCATATTGTTTATGTTAAAATAATGAATCCCACTACATTTTTGGTAAAAAAATTAATGTTTTTTGTTTAGAGAGAAATGATAAGATTTATTTTAAAACATTTCATAAAATATTTAAATTGGTAAAAATGAAATTAAACAGTCATTGAAGAATATTAAAAGGATTTTTGAAAACATTTTTATAAAACATTTACATTGGAGATAAAGTATTTCAACCAAAGAGTGAAATAATGATGTTTTTTGATAAAACATTTATTACATATATTGACTACATGAAGGGAGTAAAATGAAATAAAAACAATTATTACCAAAAAATAAAGGAAAAAAATAAAATTCATGATATTATTGAGGTATAGATATTTTTGTTTTATCATGGTAAACATAATAATAAATAATCCTATTAAAAAATTTGTAACGTAAAACTCTTACCACTTCGGTTTTTTTATCATAAGATCCATTAAATAATAACATAAAATAAAAAAATAAATGTCATTAAAATTATTATATTCATGATATTAAATTTCCAATGTTTATAATATACACCAAACATAATAAACAAGGGGGGAATACAACATATGTCATCTAGAAATAAAAGATAAACTATACATCCTGTAGACCGATTTCCACTTTCTTTGAAAGTGATTTATACAAATGTATATTATATTTAAATATTATATAAATCTATAAGATAATAATTTATATACTGATAATGAAATATATCACCTCTTTGTAATATTTTCAAACCCATTTTTTAATAATGCCTTATTCTTGTCTTTGATTCGAAGAGTTAACTAATTAATTTTTTCGTATGATTTTTTGTTCAATACTTTTTGTACTTGTACATTGAGTAGGGTTACATTGTCTCATGAATTTTAATCATGATATAAATGTAATATATACTCATCATATATATATATATATATATTTATTTATTTATCCATTAATTTTTTGATATGTAGAAATGAATTACATTGTTCATGGAGAATGTAGGTTGTATGTAAGCATGACAACTATTTTCATTTTTCAACGATTAGAATGAAATGAATTTAAATAATATTTCATCTATCTAGAATAAATACTATAAAATATAATTCATATTTTTTATCAAACAAAACCTTTTTCCCATCCATGTTATGTAGAAATTTAAAACGAATTTTACCACTTTGTTGAGGGAGGAGTCCACACGCACACACATACGACTTCATCATTTTCTAAGGGATCGGATGGTAGGAAGGTTTATATGGTATTATAATTACATAAGAATAATTATTTCATTAATTTAATATATAAATATTAATCCAATCATAATATCCATCTATAATGGATGGTGATAATAAATGTTTAATATCATTATGTAGAGATGATATATAGTACGTAGGCCCGAGTGATACTTTCACATATCATTTTATGGTATAGGGGGTGGATAATGATGGATTTAGAATCATATTAAAATTAAATTATATTTAGAATAATAATGATAATATTTTATGATATATGAATAAATATTTATAAAATTATAAATAATATGTAAAAAAACAATGTTATAAATATGAAAATTGTGTAATCTTTGGGAGAACTCATGTATATATCCTCTTATGGATCCTTGAGTAGGTAATTTATGAAAAATAGAACCTTAAGAATGTGTCTAATTATTTTTATAAGAAAATTTGTCATTGTATGGTTAATCTATAAAAATATGTGTGGTCTAATGAAAAAAAGGGAGGGGTGTATTTTTATAGGCCTGAGAGAGGCCATCGATGGAATTTCATAAAATATAGAACAAAATTCCAAATAATGTTTTTTCCAAAATTCCATGAATTAAAAAAAAATATTGTCAATATAAAATCAACTGATGATATATAATATTTCTTCTGTCATTTTAAACCTTATCATTCTGACAAACCCCTTCATTTATTATGTTTAGATATTAACTACAATAATAAAATTTTAAATCATAAGTGTCAATAATATTACCATAAATGGATTATTAACTCAAAAATCTACCATGATTGACATTTTCAACCATGTAACATCCAATGGGGAAAGGATAATATTTTAATGAATTATTAACCACTTAATGAAATACTATTTATTATAAAATATCAATAATGATTGTTATGAAACTACAAATTTAATTTGAATTTAAAGAATCCAATATAAATATTAATTTACTTTATATTTATTTAAACTATCTAAAGCATGTCAAATGTATCTAAAAATCATCGAATTAAATAAATAACATAAATTATATTTTTAATAATATTTTTAAAATATCTTATTAAATTTTTCTATTAACTGAATAACTATTTTATTGGATATGTATAAAACTTTAAGGTAATTATTTGATAATTATATTTTTTAAATAAATATAAATGATAAAAACTAATTTAATTTCAAATACATATTTATAACTTTTCATATCCCCTTTTTACTCTTTTGCTAATATTTTGAAGATATGAATGTAAAAAGAGTAGCATTTTGTATTTATTCTATTCATAAATTAACATATAAGGGATATCTCATGAAATATTCCATGATATTTCTATATATTTTTTATAGGGATTTAAATTTCTCAAATATAATCATCAAATAGGATAAATGTATGTGTTGTAGAAATCTTAATGTCTGATCACAAAGTTTTACCCTATTTTTTTCTTTTTTTCATTGCCTAGGTGAAAAAAATTTCATATGGTTACAATTCATATAGGAAGAAAATTGAATGAATATATATATATATTTTGATCCTCATGATTCTTAATATAGAATCTATATGTCATGACTAAAATTATACAAGTGATCACAATTAATCTAAGTTAAACATTCCAAGCACAATGAACAATTATTTTTCAGAAAAATGTCTTGTTATGTATAAAAAAGGGTTTTTACACCAAATTAAACCATAATATAAATTCCAATAAAAATTAATTAGATTATTAATAAGATAATGGAACTTATTTCTCTTTTTAAATATAAACCAAAAATAGGACTTTTCACATTCATGAAATAGAAATACAGTTAAAAATTCAATATTTTTCATTATTTAATGGAAAATAAGTCTTATTAGAAAAATCCATAAAATTGATCCTAATATTATTTCTTTATGGCGATTAAAAAAATTATGTTCATTTTATCAAATAGATTCTATACAATTAGAAACATTAATTTAATATTTAATCAAAAAATTTAATAAAATTTATTTTTGAAGGAAATGTTATTTTAAGATTAATAAAACCTTTATAAAAATGAAATTCTTATTTTATTAGAATTAATCAATACATTATTTTAGTATGAAATTATATATCTTTTTATAATGTGGGTTTTCTTATTCATTTTCTCTAATGAAATAGAATTTTTATCATGGTCATAATTAAAAACTAATATTTCATGGTTTCTGTAAGGTCAGTGTTTCATGTCGTTTATGCTATCAAATATAATGTTCTTATTTCAAAATATCAGGGTGTTTCAAAGTGTATCTTTATATGATTTTTCAAATATAAAAGGTTAAATTTTCTATACAACCCATAAGTAAACAATATTATAGTGTAAACACATACAATGTTCAATGAGAGGGACCATTTCAACAAAGGAGATGGTGGGTGCAATGTATATTTTAGTGATGTCAAGGATCAAGATACACAATAGTCAGAATGGGAAAAAATTCCCTAATACATAGTGTAATAATTTCTTCTTGGGACACAAGTACTAGGGTTTAAAACCATTAAGGTAAGATAATAATAGAGAAATGGTTTTATTGTCACTGAGGAAGGTGACACAATATATATTGAAAAAAACATTTATATTTTAAAAGGATGAATTAAATAACTCATAATTTTTAGAGTGTTATTAATAAATTAATTATGAATTAGATTCCATGTACCAAAACCAATTATATATTTTTAAGATCCTCCATTTCATGTATATCCTATTTTGGGAAAATAGATATTCAAGAAGAAATTGTACATGGTCAGTAATGCTAGTGTCTATAATTACAGGTTAATTTCTATAGGGACTATGATAGGTAATTGAAAGTACCATGAATAATTATTTCCACCAGTCACTATGTTGAGATATATTATAATTCTACACTCTATAGAAGCTTCCCATGATTATGAGATTCAGAAAATAGACAGAAAAATAGCTTTCCCTTAATTACACTATGGGAAATCTATTTATATGACATGAATAGAGGGTTTCATGACCCCAATATATGGAAATAGGATATTAATGTTATAGAAATCCATTTATGAGTTAACAAAATAATCACAATCAATGAACATTAAATTTTACAAATACATGAGATAGTTTTTTTATCTAATGAATTAGTATGATCCATTTTTTCTATTAGAGGTTTAGTGGGATTATAACTATTTTTATAGTAGTATGATTTGATGATATATTACTATTGGTATACTAGATACAAATATTACCTTTAATTCATACATTTTCAAAAAAAATTACTCAATGCAATACATAGGTGAAGCATCATACATTCTTGGGATAAAAATCCATCTTTGTAGTTATAAGAGTCTTCTTGATAATTTTCATGTTGATACATTGAAAATTTATTGAATATGTCAATTTTTGAATAATAGGATAGGGGATCAATCCCAAGGTCATACATTATACATATGTCTAATAAAATTTTTCCTTAAAACATGATAGGAGATAAAGGGAGTAAGAATAAGTAAAATTTCGTGTGAATCTATGATAGGATCTATCATGTATGTCATGATATATAACAAGATTAATGTTACCCATACATGATCATGGTAAGAAAAAAGGAAAGAAGAAATAGGAAGGAAAACATTGTCTTCTATAAACGATATCATGAACTATACGTGGGGTACAAAGGATATGTCTGCGGTTTATGAGGGAGATCATGAATTAGATATGAGGTATGATGTAGTAACATGCTTCCAAATAGAACAAAATAATATGAAATCTCAAAAAAATATATGCTTATCCTTAAAGGTTGATATGTGGGTTGTATGAGTATTAAAAAGAATGTAGTAACATATTCTATAATAGATACTATGTATATTCATATTTCTATATACCAAAGAATGTAGTGTATATACAATAAAGTTTTTAATAGGTTGATGTCATCTGTAGTAGTAAATATATTCCCACACTATATTCTGATAATAATTCCATAATGGTTCTAGCCTTGGATCTGTGGTTCATGTAAATGGATGAATAATATACAGAAGAAGTATCTCAATTTGAGGGATTTTATCCAAAGAGGCATGTTATTAGTAAGTAGTATAGCCATAGAAGAAAATGATGAAGACCCATTGACTGAAGCCTTATATCAGAAAGATATTGAATATCACGTTATAGTTAGCTTACTAAAAGTTTCTAGAAGATGGATCATGTGAAATTGGGACTCTATTATAGTTTATTCACTAGAACAATCTATCATTATAATTTTTATGAAAAAAATATTAATAAATATGATGAGGAGTTTTATTCTAGAAAACATTAAGGTGATGATATATATATATTTTATATGTCACGTATTAACCATATAAAATCTCCCTAATATAATGATAACCTACAGATTCTATGATAATATTTTTAATCAGATTTTTTATTGTCAAACTAACATATTCCTGATATGAAATAGATGATCCTTGACTATTAGGATATGGTGGATTAGAAGAAAATGAGACCTCTTATCATGAAGTTCACATATGGTAATCTCTAATATAGATAGGTTATGTGGATAAAATCACCAATAAAAATTGATCATGTTTTATGTGTCATTGGATATTACTATCTATGCATATGTGTATTGGTCGTTATACTTTAGATTATTATTAATGGGTATCACGAATCATGTACTTTGACATATGGATAAAAACCATTATCACATATTCTTATAGTGAGGTAGCATATGTTGTGTGCATCATAGGTGATATAAAATTAATAGAACATTTTTGGAAGGGTTTTATCCATTATATGTTAATAAAACAGTATATCTCAGTAAATTTTATTGAAATGGAGTGGTCTAATTAATTCCATTATCATTGAAGTTAAATGATGTTTTGGCTTCATAGTATCAATGAAAATAAATGAATAATATAGGATAATGACATATGTATGAAATATTATTGATGGTTTATCATGAAAATAGAATTATATTATACAACAGTTTTTATCGGAAGGTTATTTTCATTTTTGAATTACATCATTTCCATATGGTTTCCTTAACATATTACTTGATATTGATCATTGAATTCAAGTATGTTAACCTAACACTATTAGGAAAGATTCTTAGACGGTCATGAACAAAATATATCTAGTATCTCTATTAAATTATATTAAATTTATCATTAAGAATAAATATTATTCTCATATTGTGGAATAATAATTATCTAAGAATAATAGGAAAAAAATTTCTATCATTGGATATATTTTATATGTGATCATTTGGGATGAATATTACAATAAATATTTATTCAAATTTTTTTTGAATGTAATATTTTCTTATGTGTTATTTATTTTCAATAACACAATAGATAAATAATTATCCATTCACCATTTTTGTGAATTTATTAATATAAATTTTTATCTAAAAAATGATTATCTAAATAAATAAATATTCCAGAGTTCAGTAAATATCGTATTTAAAAATTTATGGGATAAATAATATTTATTTATTTAAATATTTATTATTGAATGTTCAATAATTTTAGAGGAGTGTTAAGATGATGAGTTAATGGATTTATGTAAATGATTTATTAATAAGTGAATTTAGTTTATAGGATGAGAATATATAATTGTTAATTAACATGGTATTTTTTGGAGTTGGTTAATTAGGAGAAACAACCTTTTTTACTTTAGATTTCAAGAATATTAATATAAATTAATATTTTGCCACATGTTGACTATTATAATTCTTAATATGAATGTGATAGTAATCCTATAGGCCTTTGAGCCATCGAAAGGTTATAGTAGTTACCCTATATAATGAGAACCTTTAGATTCTATGAAAGTATATTTAAACATATTTACTATAGTTCAGATTACATCAGTATGATAGGAAATTGATGAAATTTTCCTATTAGGTGATGGAAACATGTATAAAAATTAAACATATTCTTAATAGTTTCTTACTCGGTAATATTAAATAGAGGTTTTTATGAGGACCATACCACTAATATGATTTACACTTATTATATGTTTCAATGGTTATTTTAATATACTAACATGTTTTTTGTCCTCATACTAGAGATTATTATTAATTTATATCATGAGTTGTTTACATTGATGTATTTAAAAAATCATGGATTGCATATGTTTTCGGTAAGGTAGGATGTGTTGAGTGTGTCATAAGTGATATGAAATTAATTGAATTAATCAATAAATGATTTTTCCTTTTTGAGTTAATATAAGATGATATATTAGGCTCTTTAATTTCAATGGTATCATTTGAGTTAATCCCTTGGCATGGTTGTTTCTCGTAGAATTAATTTTAGTGATTCAATGAAAAAAATTCAATAATATAGGTTCATTATTGATATTTAAATACTTATTTATGTTATATTGGGAAAATTTAATTATATAATACAGTAGGTGTTATTATGAGATTTCATTCATTATAACATTTTCAGTTTTCTATATGGGTGCACTAATATATTGTTAGATACAAATCTTGGACTTTTGGAATGTTTATATAATTCCACTGAGAAAGAGACTTAGTGGGTCATATATTACAGGTGTCGAAAATGTTAGTTAAATTCTGTTTTGATTAAATATTATGACGACAGATCATTCTCTGTTTATAGAAAAATATTTATTTATATTAAGTAGACTTTATAAATTTAATTTTAAAGTATTCAAATTGATAATATATGGGAGTTGAATATTACATAATTATTTTTTCATTAGTCAATTAATATAATATTTAGTTATATCATTTTTGTTATTAACAAAGTAATAAATTAAATTTTAATATAAATATTTATTTTGTTACATTAATATTAAGATAAATATTTATTCATGAGTTTTGTGAATATAAAATTTATTTATATATTTATTGAAAAAAAATTGTTTAAATAAATAACTATTAGTTCCACATTGTTGGTAGTGGGGTGGTGAGGGTTTTTTGGGTGAGGGGTAGGAAACCGTATCAGGTACCCAAACCTATATATCTAATATGACTTCCTTCCTTTTTCTTTATTCTATGGTGGAGAACACAATCAATCTATTATAAATTTATATTTTCAATCAAGGTTTGATTAATTCCATTTAGGATTGATATGATGAGTTTTAATTGGCTAAAAATTATTGAACTATTAATTACTGAGTTTAGCACATTTCATGATAATATAAAATTATTATTATTATTTTGTATGAGGTTTATATAGAACACACATTTAATTTTAGGGTTTTTTCACAATTACTAAGTCGATTAATTCTATTTATATTAACTAATTCATATCATTTTTATAAGAAGGTGATATTTATGACCAATAGATACTCTCGAGATAATATTCTCAAAAGATCAGAGTGATCTACTCATGAAATCTCTCAAACATGAAGAATAATCCTCTTCCTCCCTCTCAAGAATAATAGTATGAGATATAATTCCTTCATGACTGAAATATAACTTGTTGAAATCAATAGGTAATGATGAAAGGTGTCTTCTTCCTCCAATAATAACCACCAGAATGACAATGGTGAGATTTTGTGATTCTTAGAGTACATGTGGTTTTATACCCTGATATTTTAGAAGATGAACATTATTTTTGAAAACAAATATATGACACAACAGTAAACATAAAAAACCATGAAATATATTATTTAAATATTAATGTTAATAATTTTTATTAAATTATGATCTATGAATAAGAATTAAAAAATTATGAAATTTATATAAAGGTCATAATCAATATATATATTTATAATAATCATTAAATTATTAGTAAAATCAATTGATGCTTCAAAAATATATTTTTCATAAAAAGTGAATTTAATTATTTTACTAATAAAATAATATAAATATAATTTTATACTTTTTTAAACATAATTGTAAAAATTTAACTTATTTTTTCAATAAAACAGGTCCAAATTAAATCTGAGTAATATCATAGGATTTTCTAAAATGATAAATTTTACATTGAATAGTCAAAACCCCATTTTTTGTAACATCCTTATTCATGTCAAAGAAAATAGGAACATTAAAATTACCATAATTCATTGAATTTTATTTGAAATTAGTAAATAAATTATTTTTTTATAATTAATATATCATTTTACATTTAAATCCTATTTATATTGGATTATTGAATTTTATTAATTTTTGTCTTCAAAACACATTTTCCCGCACTATGTTTTTAAGTGCATAACGTACCACCATTATAATTAATTAAAATGAACACTAATAAAGAATGATTAAAATAAAATTTGTAGATTGTTCATCTAAGTATATGAATTTAAATTTATATAATTATTATCACAAGTAAAATATTTAATTCAAGAACATCTTATTCATGAAAAAACCATTTCTTGAAAACCCATATTTCAACACGGTTTGTGGAGTTATTTATAAATTAAAATTCATCCAATTATATTTACTAAATTTAATAAAATTTATTACTTATTTTAAATAGTAATAAATAAAATTGTTTTGTAATTTAAACTTAATTTATGAACATAATTAATACAAATAATTTAAATATTAATTTTAATGATTATGGTTAAAATGGGTTTACTAGGGGATCAACCAAACGATAACAGTATGTACAAAAATTAAACATTTAATACTCCAATTTTATAGAATGGTTTGGAAAATAAACTATCCTAAATTATAGTTGATGTTTAACAGGAATAATTTTTCTTTAGAACGACTCCAACATTTTGTATTCTTTGGAAAAATTTCCAAGTGGTTTCGAAGAAGTACCCTTAACACACAAAACAAGGGACCATCCCCCCTTATTTATTCATGCTTGTAAATACATTTAGCTAAAAAACCGAATACAAATATTTCTTCAACGTCCATAGAATCATTATAATGGTTTTTGTCCTCCCAAAATACCACTCATAGGGTCCTTAATAAGTTATCCAGTACTGGTTTCTCTAGCTGAAGGTAATCATCTTCACCATTGTCAATATTGTTTAATTATTATTTTATATACCTAAATTATTTATATGGACTTATAATAAAATTAAAATACTATATAACATATGATAAGATTTTATTATTTTGATATTATAATATTTAACCATCTCCTTCTTCTTCAAATGAAAAACAATACCAATTCTCCTGGGTTTGGTAGACAACAACCTCACGAACCGATAAAATTTATTTTACATTTTTAACTGACATATATAGTCATAAAGATAAAAATAATGAAAATATATTATTAATATGACATGATATTAATTCTATAAAATTAATATACCACCCACTTCTTTACCCCATTCACTTATTACAAAAATGATATCATCGCTCATGTGTATGTATGACCTACCATCTCCAAGAAGTGATGTAATTTATTTTCAATTTACAAATATCAATAATGGTTATGAAATGGTATCCAAATAATAATTCTGATTTTTATAACATTAAATTTTTTAGGATTATGGATATATATCTTACTTAGAAGATCCATAACATCTGGACAAATCATGAATAAGAAAACAAATAAGGTAACACCCAAAATAATGGTAATATTAAATATTTGCAACAAAAAAGTGATAATATTTCATGTAAATATCATATATGACGTTATTAATATGAATATGTATCTTTATTTAATTAATAACATGGTTAAAACCATTATAACATAGTCTAAAGTATCATCAACTAAAATGAAACTATATGTTAGAGATTTTGTCTCGATTTCCTTTTAGTGGGGAAAATTTTAATTTTATGCACCAATTTTTTTATATGGTGTCTATGCATCCCTTATACAAGATATATCATTGTATATTAATAGTTAAAGTTTGTTTCAATTAAAATTATTTCAACCAATATAATTTTACTTAAATGTTACGATGTCGTAAAAAATTTCATAATGCAATTTATTTTTATTAGGTTATATTTTTTTCTTCATTATATTTTTTATTCTATGATTATGTTTAAAATGAATTTTTATTATTTTAATTTTTATTTAAACTTTTTTAATTATTATTTAAATTATATATATATAATAAATTCATTTATTAATCCGAAATTTAGTAGAATGATATTTGAAAGAGATTTCATCTCTATTTCGACTACATTGCGACATATATTATATTATGCACCTATATATTTTTATAATATTTATCAACCTCCAATTGATATGTTAAAACTCGAATATATTAATATTCATGGTATTTAATGTTTTATTTTCAATTATATATTCCATGGTGGTTATGAGTCCAACGTTACCAAATCAGTAATCCTTTATGCAAAACTTTCATTTTAACTGAGACTGTATATTCATAAATTTAAATTGATGAAAATTATTTGATCATGTTATAATAATAATATTTAATTTTTTTCCTTGGTATTTTCATGTTTTTCATGTAATTTCATCCATTTCACCTTTGTGGTACTTAAAATTATAGCGAATATTTTATGTAAAGCCGACTTCATTTCTTAATTCGGTCGAAATTTCTTTTTCCCATATACATATTTTCATCCAATTTTTTTAAAGTATAATTTTTAAATAATTAAATCATTTATTAACCACATTGTTACCCATTTTTACATTAAAATGATTTTAAGGTAATCTATATATGGTTTCCCCAAAAGGTAAATTTTTTACTTTTTATAGAAAATGTGAAAGAAATATTTGTTTTAATTCAGTCATCATGAAAAGAATTTCCTACCTTCATTATCATCTAGTTATTTGATGCATACATTTGAAATATTAAAAGTGTATTTCAAAAGAATTATTTTTCAAATATTTTAGAAATTTTTAGAATTTATAAGTGATTTTCAGAGGTGTGTATTTCCCTTAGTAATGGTTATAATGATATTTTCTGGTATTACTATTAATCATTGAGAAAAAACTTTTATATTACTAATACATGACTGTGGATATATTGATACCACTCTTATTATTTAGTTAGATATATTATGATATGTTTGACTAATGAATGTAATGATATACAAATTCTAGATTAATGTTTTTTCATTAAAATTCCCTTGAAAAAGTTACATTCTCTTTATAATTGAACATTACATTTCTCTTTAATATCTATACTCTTTGTGTCATGGTTAGAATTATTTCCTAAACCATATATCATATTTTTCATACCGAGTTATAATATTAATTTCATTGGTTTGACTTGGGAAATAATGATAATTTTTATTCTTTAATTAATTAAAATATTCATTGATAAGTCATATTGTTCTTGAATAAAATATATATCATTTGACAAATGAGGTATTCTTTGGACATGTAGTTTTGGGTGAGGAATCAAATTATATAAACCTTGATGCATCGACATGTATCATTGGACAAATATGTAAGATGGAATAAAATGGTTCTTTAACCATTATTTTCAACTATCATAGATAAAGGTCTTTACAGTATAGATATATTGATGTATGAAATCATGATGTCAAATATTAATAATTTCCTTCACTGAGAATTCAGATATTAATATCCATGAGATTACTACATCCACATTATCTATGTTTTATCTTTAAGATTATGTGATTATTTAAATGGGGTAATTTGACTATCATTTGTTCTTTCTATAATATTATTTGTTCCCAAGTTATATATTAAATAGATAGTGTTTTTAGTTATTTATATTTTCATATTTATTATTCCTTATTATTTCATGATGGATTCCACTATATGGTACCATTATTTAGAATTTTAGTTTATATTATTTTGTTATCTTTCCCCATGATATAATGAAGGTCTCATTAAATGAGTTCAACAATATGGAATATTTTCATTCACATTGTTTTATTTTTTGTTTTAAAATGTAATGTGTGACTTATGTATGTTTCTAGTTTATAATGACTATAACAACATTCATTATTTTAGGATATGATCACTTGTATCTTATACCACTATAATAATGTAACAACATGATATGTTTTAATGTGTTTGGGGTGATCATATCATGTATTAAAGCATGTTTAGTATACAATATGGGAACTCAATTTTGGAAAACATTTATTTGGGAATATATCAATTTGATTGAATTTTTGTATATGACTTATTATAGGATAACATCCTAATTTATTAGTAAGGTGGAGATCATATGGTTCCCCATGAAATACATCCCTTTCAATATACTAATAGTGTGTGTTTCTATACCATTTTTTACCTATGGATAATAACTCTTCAAATGGAGTATTGGGATTTCACTCAATCAACATCTGGTGCATGGCAACAAGCCATATCGAACACCTTTTTTGACTGTACAAGGGGTTATTCTTTGGATAAATCAAATTTTTATTACTAACTATTATGAGGGATTTTAAAATAATGTTATCCCCATAGAAACATTTTTTTAAGATTTAGATGGGTATATTTTACAATTTTTAGGCACCATCATGGTTTAATAAGTATATGGTTGCATATAATTTTAAATATTCATTTATCCTTTCTCAGTTTTTATATGGTTAAAATATATTTGATAAATTTTTTGACTTTTAATTGATCTTGTCACATATGTAACCATTATGTATAACTTGTGTTATAGTTAGAAGTTTATTTTAGGAACAATGCCTTAATATTTATTTGATACAAATTTAATGTTATTTTAAAATTTGATGTAATTTTATCATTGATGTAAGAAATAATTGTCAATAAATATTATTTTATATTTTAAAAATTATTTCATATTTAGAAACATATTGGGTAAAATTTTATTTGAGTATTTATTTTATTTTTGAGAACATTCATCATATTTTTTAGGAACATTATAAGAAATGTAAAAAAATGGAATTAGAAAAAGGACTATCAATAAGATGGTTGAGAACCAGAGGCATCCGAAATGGCCATGGGTTATGAACACAAAACTAATGGGATACAGGAATGTAGCACCCACCCCTGCACTACAAGATTTTCTGGTTAATATGTAATTGTATTTACCTAAAATATTTTGTGGATAAATATCATGTTCAACTTTCTTTGATTCTGTTTTAGTTTAGAGATTAATGTATAATATCGGATAACACATGACAAATTTCGAGGATGGTAAATATTAAGAGACATATGATAGGACTTTAAATTTCAATCTTATAATCATTTAAATGTTAATTTTAATGCTTCATATATAAAAAATCATATTATAAATTCATTCCTTATAATAAGAGGTTAAGTATAAATTGATCGACTCAAAACCAAAGGATGAAATTGTGATTTTGATATAGAAAGATATAAAGTATATATTTAGAGACATATGATTGGAAAATAAATTCTAGGATGGTAAATATTTATAGAAATATGATAGGACTTTCAATTTGGAACTTATAGTCAATAAAAAGTTATTTTTAATGCATTAGGAATAAAAAAGCATATTGTAAAATCATTCTTTATAGTAAGAGGATAAGGAGAAATTGATTGATTCAAAACCAAATGATTAAATTGTGATTTTGATATATAAATATATAAACTAATTATATTTCCATATGTTATTATTATATATGTTAAAGGAATTAATTAACTATTGTAAATTAAGATAGAAAAAAATGTTATCCCATTACCCATGTATATGATGAATCAAGAGTCTTTTAAGTCACTATATATTTTTTTGGACATTAGCATTCTATCGATCATTCAGTTTACATTAAATAATGATATATATCACAATCCATAATTATTTATTATTTTATTATATGTCCATATTTTCAGTTCCCTCTAATGGTTTCCTACATGGAAACATAGTTATGTTTTATTCTAACTAACCTTCATATTTTTATTTCCCATCATTTTGAGAGGAAGTTTTAGTAACCCTATTAAGGTATGGGTTTTATAAATATGAATTATTAAATATAAAAACCATGATTTATAACAAAATTTTCATATTTAGAGAATTTAATATATTAAAGGGTAATAGAATTTATCAGCCAGACATTTTAAATATGAACATTATGTTTGATAGAATAAATGACCATGAACGACGAGGTTAAATGAATCATGAAATATATTATTTAAACATGAATATTTTAACATATACATTGAACTGGATGGTATAAATAGGATTAACAAAATTATTACATATATATAATGGTTCTAATAAATAAAAACTTATTTATAATAATCACTTCCTTTTTATTAATGTCATTTTATATATAAGATATATTTTTCTCAACAAAACATACAGTAATTATTTTTTGGAAAAAATTATATAAATAATTTGTTGAAATATTTGATATTTTCTTTTAATATGTTAATTTAAAATCATAATTGAAAATTGAAAACTTTATTTATGTTGAAACGTTGGTATTTTTCTATAAAAGCATGGTTTTTCAGTGAATAGTGAAAATTACCTCTTTTTGTAAAACTATCATTTATTCTAAATAAATAAACTAATTTAAAAGTATAATTATTCTATGAATATAATATGAAAGTGAAATTTATTTATTTATTTATATTTAATCTAAATAATTACATTTGAATCAAGTTTATACCATATTTTTTTAAGTTTACTATTATGTGTAAAAATGAACTTTCCATGAAAATATTTTTAATTGTCTAATGTTCCTCCATTTTAATTATTTAAAATAACCAATAATAAGGAAATTTTAAAATTATATATATATATATTAAAATCCATATAATTATGATCACTATTCATATTGTAAATGTAGTATCACATTATGTAGGAAAAATTCATTTCTTGAAAACCCTTTATTTGACATTATTGGTATGTTTATTTTTAAACTTAATTATTATACATCTATGAATTTAATTTGGTAAAATTTATTCCATATTTAAAATATAAATAATTAATATTATGTAGTAAGGTAAATTTATTTTTTGGATGCAATGAGTAGAAAATATAGTTAAAAAATTACCATGTCTAATGATAAAATGGGTTTACCATGTTGTTTAAACCAAATGATAAGGGTTAGATTAATGAAATCTATAAAAATACTATTCAATTTAAATATTTAAAACGTATTCTATCCAATATTTTAATGTAAAATTATTTTTATTCATTTTTATTGTAAATGAATTTACCATTTTGTATATTTGGGAAATTTCTATGTTTTTTCCAAAAAAGTACCCCTTCCCCACTTATAAAAAGGAATCTCCCCCACCCACTTATTCACACCTATCATGAAATTTATATTAAAATACACTAAGAAAAATATATCTCCATCATCCTCATACACATTCTATTGGTTATAATATTCACAAAATCCTAATTCTATCTATCTTCATAAGGGATCCAAAGAGGTTTCCCTAAAAAATGTCAATCATTTTCGCATAGATATTTTTTTTATATCCTATTTTATCAAATTAAATTATTCATTATGAATTAAAATATAATAAAACCTATATCTAAAATATAATAAGGTGTTATTATATTTGTGTAATAATTTATTTTGATCCACTTATTCTTAAAATCCTGAACAAATCCATCGCTCGTATGCCCAGAGGACTACCACATCGCGAACCGATGTAATTTTTTTCCATTATAGAATCCCAAGGAAAGTAAAAATTATTAAAATAATTAGTATGTATGAAAAAACTGATATGATATTAATTCATTAAAATTAATATATTTTTCACTTCCTTACACTTTCACCAATTAAGAATGTTATATCGTCACACATGGTTACGTATGATCTACTATATCCACAAAGAGAAGAGATTTATTTTGCAATTAAAAATATCATTAATTGTTTTGAAAAGTTATATAATGAATAAATGTAATATTAATATGATTAATATAACTGTGGATATTTTGGATATGTATCTTATGCACAATAACTTGATCTTCCAGGACAAAATATGCTTGAGAAAATGAAAAAGTCAACACCTAAAATAATAAAAAATTAAATATTACTAACAAATGTGTGATATGATGTTTTAAGAAGATCATATAAGATATTATAAATATTAATATGGTTTGTGACGCCCTGAACCTAGTTACCTAGAGTCGGTGCATTATTATATAATATCGGCATGATCACAAGGGATCAAATCCCGAAAGACCGATCAGTTTAGTAGCCTTAGAAACACTAGATATATTCATAAGTCTTACATTACATCATAAATTTAAAAACTAAAAAAAATCTTTTCTTCATATCCCCTCATACTAACCCTGAATTTCATTCATAAAATACTTCTTTACATCCTGGGAAAAATAAAACATGGAAAGGGGTGAGCTCAGATACTCGGTAAGGATAACAATATAGCAGAAACTTTCACAAATAAACATAAACATTTAAAGAAATGTATAACTAAAACAAAAGACTTTTAAACTTGAACTACAACATAATATGGCAACGATAAAATGAAATAATTCCATTTACTTATTCACATGGATATTCAACTAATTGAATAATAACATGTAATAACAATAACCACTTTCATAATTACGGAATGCATAATTCCAGACTATCATAACCACATAGTCAAGGCCTTGTGCAAAGACTACAAATAAGATTTTTTCAATGCCTTGTTCCAAGACACTAGTTTCTCTCATGAGACCTACTGATGCATCGAGGAGCTATAGCGAGATCCACCCGTCACTTACTAAGTCCAATGCATTCCTCATATGAAAAGGTTTAAACATAACATAATCATTCATATTAAAACTAGCATACGAAATGTCAATACTTTATCCATAAACCATGAATGGTATAAAAATAACACATCCACAGTCAGACATATCACAAAATCTTCAATATAATATGGATGTTTTGTATCATAATAAATCAACTTCAAATCTTCTTAAAATCCATCAAATGATGTTGACATGGATGAAATGAAAACTATTTCAGAGAAATATCTCCTTTTTGAAATAATTTAAAAGTCACATAATTATTAAATAGAACCATTATTTTGATGATACTATTATAAGCTTGTAAGGGAAGCTTCGATGATTTTATAATGGCATAAAATAGCCGCACCCACCGTATAAGTTAAAAAAACATTCTTACCTTAATTTTGTCGAAAAGGTTACAAAGGACCTTGTTTGGAAAATGAAAGAAAGATTCCATTCAACAACATATAAGGTAAATTAAGGGTATAAATGACTTTAACCGATTATATATTAAATATAATTTTTTTTTGAAATACATATTTAAAAAACCTGAATGCGAATGATAAAGAGGTCCCAGTAGATATTTATGTAAAAACAACCTCGAATAATAAAGAGATTGTAAAATTAACCCTTACCTTGTACTTTACATTGGTTGAGGGTAGGTTAACCTCCTGTATAATGGTGAATTAATTGTTATTAAATTATACAAGAATCATATACATTAATATGATATCATATATGATCTTTTAACGTTTCTTTGTTAATAATATCTTAGTATTATCGTCGTTTTGGGTGTTAACTGATTCGTTTTCCTTTAAATGCTTTGTTATGTAAGCTGGGTTTGTTATGGATAGGTTGTTTATTATTCATATACAGAATGATATCAATTCCTTAAAAATTATTTTTAATCATCAAATGAAATTTATTCTGGAATGGATACGATGGGAATGATTCTCATCGCGTTCGTGGAGACGGTATTCCGTACGTACACACGAGCGACAATATCATTCTTTTGATATTTAAATCATATATAATTGGATGGTATATCATATATAAAGAATCAATATAATGTTATATTTATTATTTACTTCAATTACATATCATTATCATACCCATCCAAATAATAATGTTTTTAATAACAATTACACCATGACATGGTGACGGTAAGCCATACGTACGCACGTATGGTGACATGTCATTCAAAGGATGGATAGAATAGTGAATATGGTTGTACCATATTTATAATAACATTACAGTATATATAAGATAATATAGTTATTATTTTATAATGGAAATAACAAAGAAAGAAGAAGTGAAAGAATAAAGGAACTTGAATGAGGGTCATGAAATCATTACCTCTTCTTCAGGTTCTTCCTTTTGATTTGATCAAAAGGGATCCTTATGTTGGCTTTCTGATCAAACTAAGGCCTCAAAATTTAAGTGAGGGAAGTTGAGAGAGTATTTGTGCTGGGTTTGGCCAAGCCAAAAGTTTTGAAGATGTGAAATAAAGAGAAGGGGGAGTGCCCTTTTATAAGAGGCCCTTTCATATCCTTTAGTACAGGGGTAGATTTACTGAATCTCCTTAGGAAAAGGGCACCTTATTTAATGCATAAAAATTAGCTTCTTTCCGTGATTGATTGACTGGCCAGAAGCCCTTTCATATCCTTTAGTGCAGGGGTACCTCTTTCCAAGCGATATGAACTATGTGCATCAGCAGGAATACACATGGTTGAAAAACACCATAAGTATCTCGGGCTACCCACCGTGATTGGCCGGTACAAAAAAGAAATATCCGCACCTCTGGTGGATAATATTGAGAAAAAAATTCAAGGTTAGACCCCAAAAATAATTTCAAAAGCAGGAAAAGAGACCCTCATTAATGTTTTCATCCAGTCTATCCCCAGCTACTTTATGTCCCTGTTTATGCTCCCGACAACCATCATCAACCAGATCCATACACGTACTACCAACTTCTGGTGGGGGAAAATGATGGAAGGAATAGACCCCACTAGATGGCCTGGGAGAAACTATGAAATCCCAAATCAGAGTGTGGAATGGGATTCCAGAATCTTCGTCTCTTCAACGACGCACTGCTGGACAAGAAAGGATAATGCCTTATTAACCATCCATCATCCTTCTATGCGCGGGTACTACGAGCTAAGTACTTTCCCCACACGGATATTCATGCTTCCACTCTTGGCCCTCAGCCTGACATCCTATGGAGAAGAGTTTGGGGGGAATGTATGTTCCTGAAAAAGGGACTAGGATGGAGGATTGGTGATGGATCATCTTTCAACATCTAGACCGATCCTTGGATGATAGATTCAGAAGGTATGCGGGAAACATCCCACGTCCAAACAGGTCTCGAAGACGCCACGATCAGATGCCTCCTTTTTAGACCAAGGGATGGGGTGGTGTTTGGATAAGATCTATGAATGGTTTAACGAAAGAGACCAAAGAATTATCCTTAGCATCCCCTGGGTCCCAGACGTAGGCCCCGACGATCTCTTCTGAAGCAATGACAGGTCAGGCGAGTACATGATGAAATCTGGATACAGACATGCTCTTGGAAATAACCAAGTCGGCCAAAATGAGGGACCTTGGAAATTGGTTTGGAATCTCAATGTCCCCCCCAAAATATGCCACTTTTGGTGGTAGGTGTGCACAGGCACCCTCCCCTCCATTATCCTTCTCGTTTACCATCATATGTCCTGTTCCATTTGCTTCCCTTTCTGCCCGAATATCCCAGAAACCCCTATGCACGCTATCAATCACTGCCCAGGAGCTAAGGAAATTTGGAATAAATGGAGCTCAGCTCCAAATGCATCACTGGACATGGCCTCTGACCTCCCTGCTCTCCTGATGCGATGGTGCTCCTCTCTCTCATCAGTTAATGTAGGTTCACTTTGTACCATGGCCTAGATCATCTGGGTCCAGCGTAACGATGTTGTTTTCCATCATGTTCATAGACCTCTCGATTTCTGGATTGAACGGTCCACTTCATGGATTGAGGGCTGGAAGCACCACAATGGACATCATATGCCAGATGCTCCCCCCTTCTGTCCCTCCCATTGGAACCCCCCAATGGAATGGATTCTTAAAATCAATGTGGATACGTCTCTCCCTAAGGATGGTATTGTCTCCCTCGGTCTCCTGGCCCATAATTATATGGGGAAAATTATTTCTGCAAAATTTGAATCACATCATGTCTTTTGGGAACCTACAGTTGTTGAGGCTAAGGCCATCCTGACAGGTATGATGCTGGATTTGGAATGTGGATGGGTTGGTATCTGCATTGAGTTTGACTGTCTCACTGTAATCGATTCCATTAACCACAACGATGGCGGACTCCAATCATTTGGCCTCATCATCAGGAGAATTCTCTCGCTCCGCCAATGCTTTTCATTCTGCACCTTCTCCTTTTACAAAAGGGAAGGAAACAATGCGGCCCATCAGCTAGTGGATTCAGGCCCCTCTACTTCCAACCATCTTTATATGGACAATTTCTCTTCATGGATTTTCATATGTACGTCTGCTGACCTTCGTCATTAATGATATCATTATTTTCTCAATAATAATAATAATAATAATAATAAATGTCCTAATCTAATCAAAGTGGACCAAAGAGGTTCATATTTTATTCCTAAGGTTGTTTTTGGTCGAATTATACTTATCCAAAAGAGTTTGGACATGTGTTAGGGTAATAATAATGTCACTTTTCCCATTAATTACCCTATTTACTATCAACTGTGGTAAATAAAAGTAAAAAGTTACTATTCACAAAAATTATATACATCTCATTGAACCAAATATTACTTACTGATATCAACTGTGTCTCTTGGATTTTTGAAATTCCACTCACAAAAGTGGTAAAATTATGTTTTGTGAAAATTTGCAAAATCTTATAGGTGGTGGGTAAAAGGCGGTGAAAAGTTCAATAAAATTTTTATATATCTAAAATTAATATAAATGGACTCCAATGAATTACATCGAACTTATATAGGTATTATGTATCTATTTTTACCTAAAATAAATTTAAATAAAATAAATAATTTTTTAAACAAAAATTCGGTTTTAACTAATAACGCAATGTTTTCACTATTCCTAAAAAATTGAAAGTTTTCAGAAAAATGTCAAAAATTCACTCTAGGATAATTTTGATATTATGAATCCAAAAATTGAAGCCCATTTTAAAAAATAATATTTAGAAAATTTCAAAAAGTCATTATTACTATTCATAACTGCTAGTTTGATTGGTTTTGGTGTGTTATGACTCGATGTTGCGTACAACACATGCTATTGTATTATTCAAATAGAAGCGTACAATGGAAGCTTGGGTTGTTACATTCTCCCCTCTATAAAATAAGTGTGTACTCACAATTTATAAAATATTACTTCATAAAAAGACTCAGGTGGTTCTTCATCATAAGTTCCTCAGGTTCCCACATTGCCTCTTCCATCTTATGGATTCTCCATAGAACTTTTACCAAACGAGTCGTCCAATTTCTCAACACTTGTTCTCGGGTATCAAAAATCCTGACAGGATCTTGGGAATAAGACAGATCAGGTTCCAGTTATAATTCTTCATAGGTGAGTACGTGCATTGGGTCAGGCATGTATTTTCTCAACATTGATACATGGAACACATCGTGAACTTTGAATAGACTTGGCGGCATTGCCAAACGGTAAGGTACAACCCCAATTCGTTCTAGAATTTCGAATGGTCTGATGTATCTAGGGCTCAATTTACATTTCTTACCAAAACGTATTACTCCCTTCCATAGAGATACCTTCAGGAAAACCTGATCACTGACTTGAAATTACAAATCCTTTCTTCGATTATCGGCATAACTTATATGCCTACTTTGAGCTACTTTGATGTGGGTTTAGATTACCTTCCCCTTTTCCATCGTTTCCTCCACAAGTTCGAGGCCTATGAGTTTTCTTTCACCAACATCATCCCAACAGGTTGGTGTGCGACATCTCTTTCTGTATAACGCTTCATATGGTTCCATCTGAATACTTGAATGGTAGCTATTGTTATAGGAAAATTCTACAAGAGGTAAATATTGATCCCTCACACCCTTAAAGTCAAGTGATCAGGATCTCAACATGTCTTGTAAGGTTTGAATAGTTCATTTTGATTTTCCATCAGTTTGAGGGTGGTAGGTAGTGCTCAAATGAAGTTCAGTATCCAATGCCTTCTGATGACTTTTCCAGAATCTTGATGTAAAACATAGATCACGGTCAGAAAGAATCGATAGGGGTACTCCATGACGTCTCAAAACTTCATTAATATATAGTCTTGTTAGACGTTCAAGTGGTAGATCATTTCTAATAGCAAGAGAATGTGCTGACTTGGTAAGACGATCAACAATGACCCATATTGAATCATTCCTTCTAGGAGTCTTTGGTAGTCCCATGACAAAGTCCATCGTAATATTATCCCACTTCTACTCTAGTATGGGAAGAGGTTGCATTACTCCTCTAGGCTGTTTCCTTCTAGCTTTCAGTTGTTGGAAAACCATACATCTTGACACAAAATCAGCAATGTCCATCTTCTTGTTGTCCCACCAAAAATGTTCCTTCAGATCTCTATACATCTTGGTGCTACCATGGTTTATGGAGAAATTGGAGCTATGAGCATCACTAAAAACTATCTTTTTATATAAGGCATATCAGGAACACAAAGTCTCTTCCCAAATTTCAAAATTCCATCTTCATACTAAAAGTCACTCAATCTCCCATCATTCACAGCTTTAATCTTATTTTGAAACTCTTCATCATCGGTCTGAGAACTCTTTATCATTTATAGTTAAGATGGTTTGGAAACCATTTGAAAAAAGAATTGATGCTTCAACTTCCATGGTTATTCCCATATCCAACTTTAGTAGATCCTTGTATATAGGGTCCTTTTCAACTTTCTTCTTGTTCAAAACTACATGATCCTTTCTGCTCAAGGAATCTTCCACTTTATTTTCCTTCCCTGGGTGGTAGTGTATAGTGTAATCATAATCCATGAGTAATTCAATCCATCTTCTTTGCCTCAGGTTGAGTTCTTTCTGTGAGAAAATATATTTCAAACTCTTGTGATCGCTATATATCTCACATTTTTCACCATAGAGATAATGTCTCCATATATTTAGAGCAAATATTACAGCTTCTAACTCAAGATCATGAGTATGATAGTTTTTCTCATGAATTTTTTAGCTATCGTGATGCATAGGCAATAACCCTATCATTCTGCATAAGGACACAACCAAGTCCATTCTTTGAAGCATCGCTATAATTAACAATTCCATCAATACCTGATGGTAGAGTCAAGATAGAAGCATTGGCTAATATACTATTTAGTTCTTCAAAACATTCTTCACACTCTTTTATCCAAAAAAAATTATCCCCTTTATGTGTGAGATTCGTTAATGGGTTAGCCAATCGGGAAACATTCTGGAAGAAACGTCGATAATAACCTACTAAACAAATAAAAATGTGTACCACGGTTGTACTCGTTGGTGCTGGCCATTCTTGGATTTATCTTTTCATAGAAGTATCAACAGAGATTCCATCCTTAGAGACAATATGGACAAGAAAAGAAATCTCTTGAACCTCGAATTCACTATTTCTAAACTTCCCATACAATTCATTTCTTCTGAGTGTCTTCAAAATGGTGCGCAAGTGATTTTCATGATCTTTGTAGCTTTTGAAGTATACCTGGATATCATCAATAAATACCACTACAAAGTCATCAAGATATTCCTTGAAAACTCTGTTCATTAGATCTATAAAGAGAGAGGGCGCATTAGTCAATCCAAAAGGCATTACTGTAAACTCGTAATGCCTGTACCTGGTTTGAAATGTTGTTTTCGGAATGTCTTCCTTCTTCACACCCAATTGATGATATCCAGATCGAAGGAAAATCTTTGAAATGTGTTGAGGTCCATAAATTTGGTTGAATAAATCAACAATGCGAGGTAGGGGATACTTGTTCTTTATTGTTATAGCATTGATCTCCCTGTAGTCAATGCAGAACCTCCTAGATCAATATTTCTTCTTAGAAAAAAGAACAGGGGCTCCCCATGGAGAAACAATAGGGTGAATAAATCCCTTATTACTCATTTCCTATAGTTGTTTCTTTAGTTACAATAATTCCACAGTGTCCATTCAATAAGGGATCTTTGATATGGTCCTTGAACCAAGAATTAAGTCAATGGAAAACTCAATTTCTTGTTCTGGAGGATGTCCAGGTAAATAATCTGGAAAAATATCAACATATTCTCGCACAATAGGTACATCCCCTATTCGAACATTCATTTACTCATCCAAAGTAATTTCATTATCATCCTCCCCAATAATTGAATTTAGTTGACCTAATGGGGGTAGATCTAGATAAGAATTAGGTGGTGAAATTTCTGCTCTAAAGAAAAGGTACTCCTTATCATCATCAAAAATTGTTACCTCATTCTTCTTATAATAAATTTTCGCATCATGGTTTGAAAGCCAATCCATATCGAGGATTATATCAAATTCAATCATGGGTATAACGATGAGATATGCAGATAAAGAACATTTATATGCTCTAATGGGAACTGATTCACAAAACTTTGTTTCAACGATACTTCCCTTAAGAGCATTCACTGACAACTCCATTGTTAAATAAAATTGGAAATATCTAATTTTCTTAGAAAACTGGGATGATATGAAACAATGTGATGATCCTGAATCAAATAAAATATTGGCTAAACTTGAGGAAACCATTAAAATACCTGCCACTACGTCTTTAGGAGCTTCAACCTCATCAGGAGTGATAGCATAAGCTTGTCCTTGATCCCTTGGCCTATTCTGAGTTAAGTTTCCCTGACACTTAAGATATTCATTTTCATAATGTCCCATCTCCCTGCAATTGTAGCACTAAAAATCGGTAGCTTCTTTATTCCCCTTGAAATCATGAGCTTGGTGGCCTTTTTCACCACACTTGTAACAGACTCCCATTCCCTTCAAGCAAGTACCGAGATATTTATTCCCACATTTACTATAGGATGGATATTCAAATTTTCCCTTATTCCCTTTATTTCCATTTCTAGAGTAATCAACTGTTCTCTTCTTCTCTTGATATGCTTCAAATACAAAAGACTTAGAGAATTCTTTTTTCGTCTTGATAGCACTTGAGAGAATGTCTTCGTACGTTGAGAAATACTGTGATACTAATGCTCGATGAATAAATTGTTTTAACCCATCAATGAAACGATCAATATTACTCCTCGGGTTATGTATATAATCTGCTGCATGCCTCACTAACCTTGTAAAGGTAGCTTTATACTTTGCGACATTCTCATCTTCCTTTTACCTCAGACTGAGAATTTGCATTTCCATATCTTCTCGATGATCATAAGGAAAGTATTTTTCTAAGAAAATTTCTATAAATTTCCTCCATTACATACTTGATACTTCTTTATCGTCCTTTGTATTTTGAATCAAGGACCACTATTGATCAGCATCTCCAGTGAGGCAGAAAACTGCCATGACAACTTTTTCCCTTTCGCTACTCCCCAAGGCATGGAATATTTTCTCTAATGAATTGATCCATTTCTTAGCTACTAGTAGACTTTTACCCCATTAAACATTGGTGGCTTTTTCCTCATGAAGTGATCTAACATTGATCCTCCACACTGTTGATCAGGGAGCTCCATACGGTTATGGTTATTATTCATAACCTGAGTGAGTTGTCCCAGTATAGTGATAAGCTGATCAGCACCAGTTGTATCACCAGCTCCACTATAATTATCTTGAGTTGGAGGGCAATCCCTACATGGACTTTGTGCATTGATACAGTTTCCATTTTTCCACTAGGCACCATTTCTAAATAATGGCATAAACTATATTAGTTTATGAATCAAAATACATAATTCCATACTTGTAAAACACTTAACATAAATTGAACAGTTTATGGATATAATCCATAACCATAAAAATGTTTTCTTTGAGGAAGTACATACTCATAAAACCTTCATAATAGATTGTAAAGAAAATGAGAATTTTCCTAAGCATATCCCTTGGGAATGTCATAACAAAGAGTGCAGCATGGTCCATTGTTGTGGACCAGTTCCCGTTCGAGTCTAGCTCAAAGCGGTGTTTTTGGGTTTTACCCCTAGGCACATCTGTGCCAGATCTGCCTCTACCTGCTCGTATCCAAACAGGGATGTATTTCTTGGAAAACTCACAAAATCTCTATAATACCATAATTCTAGGAAGTTCTTCTATACTAATCCTCAAAGCTTATCTTAGGTCTATGTTCTCTAATCAGAGTTTATCTAAATCTAGCTTCCAAGGATTATTACTAAACTTCCTATGATACCAATTGTAATACCCCGACCCCAGTTACCCAGAGTCAGTGCATTATTACACAATATTTTCATGGTCACAAGGGATCAAATACCGAAAGACCGATCGGTTTAGTGGCCTTGGAAATAGTAGATATATTCATAAATCTTGCATTACATCATAAATTGAAAAACTACAACACATATTTTCTTCATATCCCCTCATACTATCCCTGCAGGTCATTTATAAAATACTTCTTCACATACTGGGAAAAATAAAACATTGATAGGGGTGAGCTCAGATGCTCAGTAAGGATAACATTCTAGTGGAATCTTTCGCAAATAAACATAAACATTTAAGGAAATGTATAACTAAAACAAAATCCTTTTAAACATGAACTTCAGCATAATATGGAAAAGATAAAATGAAATAATTCCATTTACTTATTCACAAGGATATTCTACTAATCCAATAATCACATGCATTAACAGTAACCACTTTCATAATTATAGAATGCATAATGCCAGACTATCATAACCAAATCGTCAAGGCCTTGTGCCAAGACTACAAATAAGATTTTTTCAAGGCCTTGTGCCAAGACATTAGTTTGTCTCATGAGACCTACCAATGCATCGAGGAGCTATAGCAGGCTCCACCTGTCATTTACTATGTCCAATGCATTCCTCATATGAAAAGGTTTAAACATAACATAAACATTCTTATTAAAAATAGAATATGAAATTTCAATACTTTATCCATAAACCATGAATGGTATAAAAATAACACATCCACAGTCAAACATATCACAAAACCTTCAATATAATATGGAAGTTTTGTATCATTATATATTAACTTCAAATATGCTTAAAATCCATCAAAGGATGTTGACATGGATGAAATCAAAACTATATCATAGAAATATCTCCTTTTTGAAATCATTTAAAAGTCACATAATTATTAAATAAAATCTTTATTTTCAAGATAATATTATAAGAATGTAAGGGAAGATTAGACGATTTTATAATGGCAGAAAATAGCCGCACCTGTTGTTTAAGTAAAAAACATTCTTACCTTAATTTTGTCGAAAAGGTTAAAAAGGACCTTTTTGGGAAAATGAGTAATGATTCCATTAAACAACATATAAGGTCAAATAAGGGTATAAATGAATTTAATCCATCGTATATTAAATAGTAATTTTTTTGAAAGACATGTTTAAGAAACATGAATGTGGATGATGAAGAGGTCCTAGTAGATACTTACGTAAAAACAACCTCGGATAATAAAGAGATCGTGAAATTAACCCTTACCTTGTACTTTTCCGTGGTTGATGGTAGGATAACCTCCTGTATAATGGTGAAATAATTGTTATTAAATTATACAAGAATCATATACATTAATATGATATCATATATGATCTTTTAACGTTGCTTTGTTAATAATATATTAGTATTATCTTCCTTTTTTGTGTTAACTTATTCGTTTTCCTTTATATGCTTTGTTATGTAAGCCATTTTTGTTATGGATAGATTTGATATTATTCATATATGTAATGATATCAAGTTCTTAAACATTGTTTTTAATCATCAAATAAAAATTATTCTTGAATGGATACGATGGGGAATGAATCTCATCGCGTTCTTGGAGACGGTATTCCGTACGTACGCATGAGAGACAATATCATTCTTTTGATATTAAAATCGTATATAATTGGATGGTATATCATATTTAAAGAATCATTATATTTTTATATTTATTATTTACTTAAATTAAACATCATTATCATACCCATCCTAATAATAATGTTTTAAATAACAATTACACCATGACGCGGAGACTGGAAGTCGTACGTACGCACGTATGGTGACCTGTCATTCAAAGGATGGATAGAATGGTGAATATGGTTGTACCATATTTATAATAACATCAATTTATATTTAATATACTGGAGTTATTATTTTATAATGTAAATAACAAAGAAAGAAGAAGTGGAAGAAGAAAGGAACTTGAAAGAGGGTGGTGAAATCATTACCTCTTCTTCGGGTTCTTCATTTTGATTTGATCTAAAGAGATCCTTAGGATGGCTTTCTGATCAAAAAAAAAGCCTAAAGGTTTAAGTCATTGAAGTTGATAGAGTATTGGGGTATGGGATGGCTGATCCAAAATGATTTGAAGGTGTTAAATAAACAGAATGGGGAGTGCCCTTTTATAAGAGGGGTGAGGGGCACCTTAGGAAAAGCTAGATATATTATTTTATAATAAATTCATATTCGGTTTATAATGGATCCCAAGTGGCTTATTTCTAAGAGAATGTGGGGATGGATCTAATACCACCCAAAAAATAGTTTTTTGACAGGTTTGGGTCACTATATTAAACTTATCTTTTAGTTTCAACTATTAGTTAATTAGTTTCACATTTACCATGTCTCTTTGTATTTTTATATTATATGGATATTAAACATTCTATAAACATCCAAGAGAAGTCCAAGTGGTTCATTAATGATACAAATATCATTATATAAGTCTCTTGGCCGAACCTTATATTTTTTGGAGTAGAATATCAATTAGTAATATAATATTTGTTTTAAAAACTCTTTTATGTCAATTTTGACACTATTTGGAAATTGATTTTTTTGAAGCACATAAAAGAATTATTACTTCAATAAAAGTTAATTAAATCAATCCTAACATGTCATATTAACCTATAAAATTAGTGTAATTCATTAAAAGTCTCAAATTATATTTATTTGGGTATTTATAATAACAATTATATTAATATTTCGATAAAAAGGTAATTACTGCATCACCATTGTGTCATAAATAAATTAAATTATTTAATGCCTAATATTTATAAATAAAATATCATTATGTAGGAAATCTTTTTATATTTATAATTAATATTTATAATCGAATTTATCTTATGTATAACCTTATATTAAAAGTGTTTTATTTATTAAACTTTGATTTTAACTCTTTTAACTGTTCTTTGAATTAAATAATAATAAATGTCCAAATCTAATCTAAGTGGACCAAAGAGGTTCATATTTAATTCCTAAGGTTTTTTTGGTCGAATTATATTTAGCCAATAGAATTAGGACATGTGTTAGGGTAAAACTTATGTCATTTTTACCAATAATTATCCTATTTACTTTTAACCGTGGTAAATAAAAGTAAAAAGGTACTATTAACCAAAAATTATTTTCATCTCATTGAACCACATTTTACTTATTGATATTAACCATGTCTCTCAGATTTTTAAAATTTCAATCACAGAAGTGGTAATGTTATGTTCTGTGAAAATTTGAAAAATCTCCTAGGTAAAAGACGGTGAAACGTTAAATAAAATTTTTATATATCTAAAATTAATATAAATGGACTCAAATGAATTACATTGAACTTATATAGATATTATGTAAATAAAAATAGTTTATAGTGATGTAAATAATAAGATATTATGATTTTATTACACACAGAATCAATAAATATTAATGACAATGAGGATGTAGTATAACTAAATGAAAGGAAATTGAGTAATGAAATTATTTTCCACTAGGGTAACATTATGTGTAAATCCACAGAGAGAAAATAATTAAAATTTAGATTCAAAATATCAGGAATATTTTATAAATTATGATAACACCTGTCAAATCAGAATTATTTACACCATGCATAAGAAATATGGGGAACAAAAATAAATTATTCCTGGAAAAAATTGAAATTGAGAAAAAGTCCCTTATTACTTAGTCAATTTTGAATCATAATCCCCATGAAAGTGATAATGTATACATAAACATTAAATATGATGAATTTAATATAATTAAATGCACAATATATCGAAATGGGTTCTAGTTACACAACACCAAGAAAGTATGTGGTGAAAATTTCATATGCCTCACAGAAAAAAAGGTGAGACTAGAATCCATTACCATGAATTTCCTTTCAGTTGAATATAAATTAAACTCTAGTATAATGGGTTATAACAAGTTAAAAACTAATAATATGACAATAATCATATTTATAATTTAATGTATGGACTTAAAATAATATCTTATTACACATTTTTCATGACCCGTCTCCCGAGGCCCGTGTTGTGACTTCCCCAAGATCACCTCCCAAAGGCCATGGGATGGAGATTACTGGCGAAGATTCACCCAGCTATTGGGAGGGATTTTACTGAGTAAACATATGCACACACATGCCAACCAAAGTCCCACACACTAAAAGGAAACAAGTATCACTAAAATAGATCTGATTACATGTACAACTAATACAAGTGGGAAAAATAAAAATCCCAACAAAAGAACTGAATGTAGAAAATTACAAAAAGGAATCTATGATGGAAATCCACGGACTACCCCACCTGATCATGAGAGTAGTTTATCTACTAGAAGACGATGTAGAACATCATGTACACCTGATCCTACTACGCCCTACTTGGTCCTATGACACCAAGTCCATCATTGTGGCATCTTTCAGTCTCATATCCCTGAGTACCTATGGTCCCAGTCAACCAAAGTCTTTACTGAAGCATTGATCATCTGTAATAGACACAACACAAGATGGTTCATCCCGTGTAGGGGTGAGTAAAAAAATAATCAGTAGGGGACCCAAAAACACAAATTAAATACCACAAATCAATACTCAAATCAAAGCATGAAGCATAAGCATGAAGCAAAATCATGAAGAACAAGGCAGCTCACACCAAGTATACATTTAGGGTAGTGATAGTAGAAACATTAATCGCATCATCAAACACCTCGGATGCTGGAGAACTACTCCACTGTAGAGAAAATTGGGCCTTCCAAGTCACACAAATGTTCTTCCCACTAACTTTAGACTACCTAGGTACACCTCCTCATCACGTACTGTGGGTTTAAAAAGTCCCGCATAAGTGCATCCCACTAATCATGGCCAACTGAGGTACTCCTCGTCAAGTTCTGTGGGACTATAAAGTCACATATAAGAGTTTCCCACAATGGTCCTACAAATTCACATAGAATTTCATTTCACTGGGCCACATTGGAGTCTCAGAGAGTCAAAAGTCAGTAGCCCTCATGTCTCAACCAACTGTAGGGTCCCATATGTAGTGTGGCTGGGAGAACTGATCCTCAAGACATTTATTGCATATCAACATCCACAAGAGTCTCCTCATAGAATTACAAAAGACCATTCTCATCGAGTGGGTCCCAAAACCATAAACGTCTAGATAATTGGATATGTGGTTTGCAAGATACAGGTGTTTTACTAAATAGGGTCCAGTTGCATATGGGCGTGATCCGACCCGGTTGGGCTGATATGACAAACCTGTCCCAAGGGTCCCACATACCTCAGTTTAAAAATTCCACTAACTTGACCTAACTCAGTTCGGGTCCTGGTGGGTCTGGTCCGGACTGGCTAGGGGGCCAAGCCCAATTGGCCTCGTTGAACCCATCCTGGTTTGGTCGAGGGTCCAGCCTACTGGGTCACCTGGTGACCCAGTCTAGTCCGGCTCGGGCTGAAGAGAGCAGGTCCATCCTTCCTATGTGGGTCTGACCTGCTGGACCATGAGACCAGCCCGTAGGGCCGCAGGTCCGGCCCACTGGCTAGGGTGCGGCCCACGAGCCCGAAGCTTGTCCCACACAGTGTGGGTCAGTAGTGCATCACTTTTTCAGGATGCGGCTGGCTGCCTTGTCCCCCACCTCCACTGGACCTACGGATGTGCGAGGACCCTCCTAAAGTGGTCGAGCAACCACAACTCTCCATACCAACCAAATGGCCCGAACTCGGGCCCTCCCTCAATGGGGCACCCTCCTGGCACTACATCACCCCACAACATCCTTTCATCGTGGCGCATTGGAGATTGTGTCTTTGGGCCACCAAAGTTTCTCTTGTGTTCTGTTGTCTGATTTTTAGGCACCTATGGGCTTCTCGGGTCTCCAACATCCCTTCCTTGGCCCTAGATTCATGTTTCCCCCACTTTGAGGATACATCCACAATGAACACACATGATAGAGGTGCTCGAGACATCTTCATGCCAGCTAGTGCCCTCCATGTTAGAAGATTAAAAAAAAGAGAGTTCTAGGGATTTTAGTTCAATAGAAAAATGATAATTTCAATCCCTATTAACGAAAATCCCATAAAATAACAAACTCTTGTATAAACACATGATTCTCGGATTAACCTGTTCTTGGGATAATCTTCCATCATCATTTAGAATATGAACGGGGAAGAACCTTAAATAAAATATCCCTTAACAAGATACACTAGATTCATTGAGGATGAAGGAATCGTTTTGCATCATCTTTGATCTGTGATCATTGGAATTTTCCACCGTTCGTCATCCTTTGGATCATCTCCTTCAACATTTGTCACTTAGTTCTTCGTTCTTCATTGAGAGGGATTCCCCTATCGGTTCATCAGAGATTCCCCACGTTTGTTAATACCCAAACTCAAACACATTTTATTAATAAAATAAAAATGTATTGTGATGTTTCTCTCATTAATTACGCTCATTAATGTCCCAAATATTAAGATCCATTAACAAACCATTAGTATAACTACATCATGGTTACAAAAAAGCCATCAATGACCCTCCATTAATGATCCTCTTCATTGCACTGCTGTGTCGCCGTCCGCCGATAAAAGGTGTGAAAAATAAAATAACTTTGGAAAAGTTATTTTATTATTTTATTTAAAAAGATAGAAAATTACTTTTCTATCTAACCTTTTCCTGCCTATCATAGGAATCACCGAAGGAAATCCCGACGTTTTGAGTTCAACGGTGCCTTTAGATTTTCAATCCGAGCACCAGTTCAATAGTTAGGAAAACCCACTCGCATGTTTTCTTGAGGGAACTTAAAATACTTCAAAATTATGTTCTGGGATCACCAAGCCTCAAAATAAAGTTCCTTTAATGTGCGTGGTCTCAGAATAATTTCAAATAAATTATAAAAAATTACACAGAATTTCTGAGACATTACATTTTCCCCAACTTAGGGATTTACGCCTCGAAATCCTATAAAAATTAAACAAAAATATGGGGGTAATGATCACAAATCTGAGCCTCTCACTCCAATGTTCTCTCCTGAAGATTTGGATGCTACCACCGAACTCGCACCAGAGAAATCGACCATCCACGTTGGACCCTCTTCTGTAGATCCTCTATCTCTATAGGGAACTCCACAAATTTTTCCCCGTCGTCAATTTCCATCTCACCCTAGTAGATGATGTTCCATGGATCATGGTCATACCTAGTCAACTTCAACACATAGAAGTCATCTTTAACCTGGTGCATCTGTAGAGGAAGATCAAGGTGGTACTCTAATTCGCAAACTTTTCTCAGGATATGAAAAGGTTTGATGAACCTTAGAGATAGCTTGCCGCCCCAGCCAAATCTCTGTAATCCTCATTGGGGTGATACTCAATGGAACTCATGATCTCCATCCTTAAACACCGAGGGACTCTGTCTCCTGTCGGCATAATAATTGTTCCTACTATGTGAAGTCTTAATTTTCTCCAGGATGATCTGCACCTTCTCGGTGGTAGCCCATACCAACTTTGGATCCATGAGTGGTGACACCCCTGGGTCTGTCCAGTATAGAGGTGATCATCAAGGATTCTCGTACAAAGCCTAGAATGGTGACATGAAAATGGTGTAGAGATATCTATTTTTGTATGAAAACACTACTAGGGGAAAGTGATCCTCCCAACTGTGACCAAAACCCATGACACAAGAACGTATCATGTCCTCTAAGGTTTTTATGGTCCGCTCCATCTGACCATCTGTGTAGGGATGAAAGGTTGTGCTCAAGAAGAGCTGTGTCCCGAATGCATCTTGTAATCCCCTACACAACTTGGATTTAAATCAGGAATCACGATCTGAGATGATCATCTAAGGTACCCTATGAGGCTGCACTATCTCCCGGACATAGAGGCAGCACAATACCTCCATCGTTCCCTGCTCCCGGATGGGAAGGATGTGAGTCGACTTGGTGAGTCACTCAACGATCACCTAGATAGAGTCATGGAACCTGTATGTATATGGTAACCCCTTCAAAAAATCTATCAAGATACCATCCCATTTCCACTATGGTACCTTGAGTGCCTGGGCCAAGACTACTAGAACCTGATACTCGACCATCACTTTTTGACAAGAGAGGCATCGTGAAATAAAATCAGCCACCTCTTTATTCATCCCTGGCCACCATTACTGATAGAAGAGGTCCTGATATATCTTCACAACTCTAGGGAGTACCGCCAAATGGGATGTAGGAAACTCACTCAAAATCTCCTCCTACAACATAACAGGTATTACAGTCCTCCCTCTAAAAAGGTTGATGCGCTCCCCACATAATGAAAATCAATAAGGATCCCATCCTGAGGATAACTAAGCACATCGGGCCTCTTAGTCATCATTGTAACACCACAAGATTCTACGGTACACTTCTCTTTGAATAATGTGATAGCGTGTGTTGTACGCAACACCGAGTTCTAACACACCATAACCAATCAAACTAGTAGTTTTGAATAGTAATACCTAATTTTTGAAATTATATATATTTTATTTTTTAAAATGGACTTCATTTTTTGGATTCGTAATATCGAATTTAGTCTAAGGTGAAATTTTGGTACTTTTTGGATAACTTTAATATTTTGATGAATACTGAAAATTACTAAATTTTAATTAAAAACAAGTTTTTTAATCAAAATAATTAATAGTGATAAATTATGAATTTGAGTGGTTTTAAAGTATACTTAGAATATATTTTTACCATTTAATATAATTTTGGTCATTGGACATACTTTTTCAATTAAACCGGACATAAACAAGTGTCAATCTTTTGATAGTTATTATCTCTTAAAAACACGCTTTTTGTTTTAACAACGGGAATTAATTTTAAATTAATTTTTTCCACTTCTGTGTTTTGAATTTGGAAAAATGGATTCCATATTTGGAATAATAATGTTCAAATTATGTAAATAGTTAACTTTTATTTTTAGACATTTTGAATAATTACTGCGGTAAATATTTTATTTACCATGGTTAAGGGTAAATCCGGTAAATAAGGGTTAAAACATAATAATATAATAATACTAAATTACTCTAAAACGTGTCCTAGCCTTATTTTCTGATACATGTTCGGCCATAGGCATCTTTTGGACGATTTTGGGACCCCATGGAGCCACTTGTAGGTGATAGGGACACTTTATTTTAATTAAGTTAAAATGAATACAAAAATGACACAAGCATATATCGTTTAGGAAATCAATTTTTACACAGGGTTATATATGTTGGATTTTCGACTATAAATATTCATTAGAAAGATACAAAGATTTCCTAAATAATGATATTTTATTTAGAATTTTTAGATATTACATAATTTAATTTCATTATGACACAATGATGATGCACTAATTACCGTAATAGTGAAAATTTATAATAATTTATATTTTAAATACCCAAATAAATATAATTTGAGACTTTTAATGAATTAAAATAATTTTCTAGGATAATATGACATATTAGGATTGATTTAATTATCTTTTTTAGAAGTAATAATCCTTTTATGAGTTTCATAAAAATCAACTATTGAATAGTGTCAAAATTGACAAAAAAGAGTTTTTAAAACAAATATTATATTATTAATTGATATTAAATTCCTAAAAATATAAGGATCGGCAAAGAGGCTTATATCAAGATAGGTGTATCATTAATGGACCACTTGGGGGTCTCTTGGATGTATATATTAAGTTTATTAACCATATAATATAAAAATACAAAGAGACATTGTAAAAGTGAAAATAATTAACTTAGAGTTAATACTTAAAGATAATGTTAATATAAGTACCCAAACCTGTCTAAATTCTATTGGTTGAGTGGTTTTCGACCTATCCCCACCTTAAAATTAAAAATAATCAACTTTTGAGCCATTATAAACAGAATATAAATTTATTATAAATTAATATTTCTAGCATTTCCAAAGGTGCCCCTCACCCCTCTTATAAAAGGGCACTACTCCTTCTCATTTCATCACACCTTCAAAGCCTTTTGGTTCGGCCAAAATCTTCCAACATTCTCTCCCAACTTCCCTCAATACAACCTAGAGGACTTAGTTTAATCATAAAGCCAACCTAAGGAGCCCTTTTGATCAAATCAAAAGGAAGAACCCGAAGAAGAGATAATGTTTTCACTACCCCTTTTCAAGTTCCTATCTTCTTCCACTTCTTCTTTCTTTGTTATTACCATTCTAAAATAATAACTCCAGTATCATATATATACTGTGATGTTATTATAAATATGGTACAACCATATTCAGTATTCTATCCACCCTTTTTAATAACATGTCACCATATGTGCGTACGTACGGCTTACCGTCTCCACGTCGTGGTGTAATTGTTATTTATTATATTATTATTTGGATGGGTATAATAATGATGTGTAACTCATGTAAATAATAAATATAACATGTTAATGATTCTTTATATATGATATACCTTCCATTTATATATTATTTTAAAATCAAAAGAATGATATTGTCGCTCGTGCGTATGTACGGACTACCGTCTCCACGAACGCGATGAGATTCATTCTCCATCGTATCCATTCAAGTATAATTATCATTTGATGATTTAAAAATGATGTTTAAGGACTTGATATCATTCTGGATATGAATAATATACAACCTATCCTTTACAAACATGGCTTATGTAACAAAACATATAAAAGAAAACGAGTAAGTTAACACCTGAAACAACGATAATACTAAGATATTATTAACAAATCAATGTTAAAAGATCATATATGATATAATATTAATGTATATGATTCTTGTATAATTTAATAAAAATTATTTCACCATTATACAGGAGGTTAACCTATCCCAACCAAGGAAATGTACAAGGTAAGGGTTATTTCACAATCTCTTCATTATCTGAAGTTGTTTATACGTAATAATCTACAGGGATCTCTTTATCATCCACATCCATGTTTCTTAAAAATGTATTTCAAAACATTTTTACTATTTACAAGAATATGGGTTAAAGTCATTTATAAACTTGTTTGACTTTTTATAAGAGGTTTATAAAGGAATATTTCCGTCGTTTTCTAAACAAGGTGCTTTTTAACCTTTTCGACAAAATTAAGGTAAGAATGTTTTTTTTAACTTATACGGTGGGTGCGGCTATTTTACGCCGTTATAAAATCATCGAAGCTTCCCTTAAAATCTTATAAGAATATTTTCAAAGAAAATGTTTTATTTTATAAATATATGACTCTTAAATGATTTCAAAATAGAAAGAGATATTTCTCTAAAAAGAGTTTTGATTTCATCTATGTCAACATCCTTTGATGGATTTTACACTTATTTGAAGTTGATTTATTATGATACAAAACTCCTATATTGTATTGAAGGTTTTGTGATATGTTTGAATGTGGATGTGCTATTTTTATACCATTCATGGTTTATGGTGAAAGTATTGACATTTCGTATGCTAGTTTTAATATGAATGTTTATGTTATGTTTAAACCTTTTTATATGGGAATGCATTGGACTTAATATGTGACGGGTGGAGCCCGTTATAGCTCCTCGATGCATCGGTAGGTCTCATGAGACAAACTAGTGTCTTGGCACAAGGCCTTGAAAAAATCTTATTTGTAGTCTTGGCACGAGGCCTTGGCTATGTGGTTATGATAGTCTGGAATTATGCATTCCATCATTATGAAAGTGGTTATTCATATTGCATGTGATTATTCGATTAGTAGAATATCCAGGTGAATAAGTAAATGGAATTATTTCATTTTACTTTTTCCATACTATGTTGAAGTTCAAGTTTAAAAGGATTTTGTTTTAGTTATATATTTCCTTAAATGTTTATGCTTATTTTTGAAAGTTTCCGCTATATTTCTATCCTTACTGGGCATTTGAGCTCACCCCTTTTCTATGTTTTATTTTTCCCAGGATGTGAAGAAGTAAGTTATGAATGACCTGCAGGGATTTTATGTGGGGATATGAGTGTGGAATACGGAGACTATGTTGTTGTAGTAGTTTTTCACTTTATGATGTAATGTAAAACTTTATGAATATATCTAGTGTTTCCAAGGCTACTAAACCAATCGGTCTTTCGAGATTTGATCTTTCTTTTGATCATGCCAATGTTATGTAATAATGCACAGACTCTGGGTAACTGGAGTCGGGGTGTTACATTTGGTATCAGAGGAAGTTTAGTACAAACCATGGAAGCTAGATTTAGATAAACTCTGATTAGAGCAGGTAGACCTAAGATGAACTTTGAGGATTAATATAGAAGAACTTCCTAGAATTTTGGTATTATAGTGATTTTGTGAGTTTTCCAAGCAATACATCCCTATCTGGATACGAGCAGGTAGAGGCAACTCTGGCACAGATGTTCCTAGGGGTAAAACCTGAAAACACCACTTTGAGCTAGACTCGAACGGGAACTGGTGCACGACAACGGGCCTTGCTGCACTCTTGGTTACGACACTCCCGAGGGATATGCTTAGGATAACTCTCGGTTTCTTTACAAATCATTATGAATGGTTTATGAGTATATACTTCCTCAAAGAAAACATTTTTATGATTATGGATTATATCCATAAATAGTTCAATTTATGTTAAGTGTTTTATAAGTATGGGATTATGTATTTTGATTCATAAACTGATCTAGTTTATTCCATTGTTTAGAAATGGTGCCTAGTGGAAGAAATGGAAACCGTATCAATGCATGCACTCCATGTAGGGATTTCCCTCCTGCTCAAGATAATTATAGTGGAGCTGTTTATGCAACTGGTGTCGATCAGCTAATCACCATACTGGGACAACTCACTCAGGTTATGAATAATAACCTTACCCGTATGGAGCACCCTGATCCGAAACGTGGAGGATCAATGTTAGATCGATTCATGAGTCAAAAATTACCAACGTTCAATGGGAGTACAAATCCCTTAGTAGCTGAGCAATGGATATTTTCCCTAGAGAAAATATTTCTGGCTTTGGGGAGTAATGAAAGGGAAAAAGTTATCATGGCAGTTTACCGCCTCACTGGAGATGCTGATCAATGGTGGTCATTGCTTCAAAATACGAAGGAAGATGATGAAGTATCAAATATGGAATGGAGGGAGTTCAAAGATCTGTTTTTAGAAAAATACTTTCCTCGTGACCATCGAGCAGATATGGAAAGGCAATTTCTAAGTCTGAGACAGAAGGAGGATGAGAATGTCACAATGTATGAGGCTAACTTTACAAGGTTTGCAAGGTATGCTGGTGATTATATATGTAACCCAAGAAGTAAGATTGATCGTTTCTTTGATGGGTAAAATCCATTTCTCCGTCGAGAATTAGTCTCACAATCCTTCTCGTCATACGAAGACATTGTCTCATGTGCTATCAAGACCGAAAAGAAATTCTCTAAGTCTTATGACTTTAAAAGAAAATCAAGAGAAGAAGAGGCCTGCTGATCAATATGGGAATGGAAATAAGGGGAAGAAGGGAAAGGTTGAATATCCATCTTGTGGTAAATGTGGGAAGAAACACCCTGGTACTTGTTTGAAGGGAATGGGAGTCTGTTACAAGTGTGGTGAAAAAGGCCACCAAGCTCGTGATTGCAAGGGGAAGAATGAAGCTACCAATGTTCAGTGCTACAATTGCAGGGAGATGAGACATTATGAAAATGAATGTCCTAAGCGTCAGGAGAACTTACCTCAGAAAAGGCCAAGGGATAAAGGCCAAGCTTATTCTATCACTACTGCTGAGGTAGAAGCTCCGAAAGATGTGGTGGCAGGTAATTTAATGGTTTCCTCAAGTTTAGAAAATGCATTATTTGATTCTGGATCATCGAATTGTTTCATATCTTCACAGTTTGCTAAGAAAATTAGATATTTCCAATTTGATTTAATAAGGGAGTTGTCAGTTAAAACTCCTAAGGGAAGTATCATTGCAACAAAGTTTTGTGAATCAGTCCCCACTAGAGCACATAAATGTTCTTTATCTAATGACCTCATCGTCATACTTATGATTGAGTTTGATATAATCCTCGGTATGAACTGGCTTTCGGACTATGATGCGAAGATTTATTGTAAGAAGAAAGAGGTTACGATTCTTGATGATAATGATAAGGAACACCTTATCTTTAGAGCAGAATCGTCACCAACTAATTATTTTTTAGATCCACAACAAGTAGGTCAAATAAATTCAATTATTGGGGAGGAAGAGAATGAAATAACTGTGGGTGAGGAAAGGAATGTTCAAATAGAGGATGTACCGGTTGTGAAAGAATTTGTAGATGTATTTCCGGAAGATTTACCTGGACATCCTCCAGAACGAGAAGTTGAGTTTTCCATTGATTTAATTCCTGGATCAAGGCCTATATCAAAGACCCCTTATAGAATGGCCACTGTAGAATTAGTTGAACTAAATAAACAACTAGAGGAATTGAGTAATAAGGGATTTATTCACCCTAGTGTTTCTCCATGGGGAGTCCCTGTTCTTTTTGTTAAAAGGAAAGACGGATCTATGAGGTTATGTATCGACTACAGGGAGATCAATGCTATAACAATAAAGAACAAGTATCCCCTACCTCACATTGATGATTTATTTGACCAACTGTATGGAGCTCAATACTATTAAAATATTGAACTTTGATCTGGATACCATCAGTTGTGTGTGAAGAAGGAAGACATTCCAAAGACAACATTTCGAACCAGGTACGGGCATTATGAGTTTACTGTAATGCCTTTTGGATTGACTAATACACCCTCTGTATTCATGGATCTGATGAATAGAGTTTTCAAGGAGTATCTTGATGAATTTGTGGTTGTATTTATTGATGATATCTTGGTATACTCCAAAATCTACGAAGATCATGAAAATCACTTGCGCATTATCCTGAAGACTCTGAGAAGACATGAATTATATGGAAAGTTTAGCAAGTGTGAATTCTGGCTTCCTGAGATTTCTTTTCTTGTCCATATTGTCTCTAAAGATGGAATCTCTGTTGATTCTTCTAAGACCACGGCAATCCAAGAATGGTCGGCACCTACGAGTATAACTGAGGCACTTTGTTTTATTGGTTTGGCAGGTTGTTATCCACGTTTCGTCCAAAATTTTTCCCGATTGGCTACCCGATTAACGAAGCTCACATGTAAAGGGGTTAAATTTGTTTGGACAAAAGAGTGTGAAGAATGTTTTGAAGAACTGAAGAGAAGATTAGTCAATGCTCCTATATTGAATCTACCATTGGGGAATGATGGGTTCGTTATTTATAGTGATGCATCGAAGAAAGGACATGGTTGTGTCCTTATGCAGAATGATAGAGTTATTGCATATGCATCACGACAGTTGAAAATTCATGAACAAAACTATCCTACTCATGATCTCGAGTTAGCAGCTGTGATCTTTGCTTTGAAGATATGGAGGCACTACCTCTATGGTGAAAAATGTGAGATTTATACTGATCACAAGAGTTTGAAGTATATTTTCTCACAAAAAGAACTCAACATGAGGCAAAGGAGATGGCTTGAATTACTCAAGGATTATGATTGTACGATACACTACCACCCAGGGAAGGAAAACAGGGTAGCAGATGCTTTGAGCAGAAACGACCATAGAGTTTTGAACAATATGAGAATGGAAAGGGATCCAATTTTCATGGATCTAGTGAAGATGGACATGGGAATAACTAGGGAAGGAAAAACATCAATTCTTTTTCAAATGGTTGCCAAACCATCTTTACTAGAAAGGATTAAGAGTTCTCAAACCGATGATGAAGAATTTAAAAAGAAGATTAAAGCTGTGAATGATGGGAGATTGAGAGACTTTGTATATGAAGATGGAATTTTGAAATTCGGGAAGAGACTTTGTGTTCCCGATTTACCTGATCTAAAAAGGGAATTGTTGGATAATGCTCATAGTTCCAATTTCTCTATACACCATGGGAGCACCAAAATGTATAGAGATTTGAAGGAACATTTTTGGTGGGACAATATGAAGAGGGAGATTGCTGATTTTGTGTCAAGATGTATGGTTTGTCAACAAGTGAAAGATGGAAGGCAACAGCCTGGAGGAGTCATGCAACCTCTTCCCATACCGGAGTGGAAATGGGACAATATTACGATGGACTTTGTCATGGGGCTTCCAAAGACTCCTAGAATGAATGATGCAATATGGGTTATTGTTGATCATCTTACCAATTAAGCACATTTTCTTGCTATAAGAGAAGATCTACCCCTAGAACGTCTAGCAAGACTATATATTAATGAAGTTTTGAGACTTCATGGAGTACCCCTATCGATTGTTTCTGATTGTGATCCCCTTTTTACTTCAATATTCTGGAAAAGTCTTCATAAATCCCTGGATACTGAACTTCATTTGAGCACTGCTTACCACCCTCAGACAGACGGACAATCAGAATGGACTATTCAAACCTTAGAATACATGTTGAGATCTTTCTCACATGACTTTCAGGGTATGTGGGATCAATATATACCTCTGGTAGAATTTTCCTATAACAATAGCTTCCATCCAAGTATTCAGATGGAACCATATGAAGCGTTATATGGAAAGAGATGTCGTACACCAACCTGTTGGGATGACGTTGGTTAAAGGAAACTTGTAGGCCCAGAACTGGTGGAGGAAACGGTGGAAAAGGTGAAGGTAATCCAAAATCACATCAAAACAGCTCAAAGTAGGCAGAAGAGCTATGCCGATAATCGAAGGAAGGATTTGGAATTTCAAGTTGGTGATCATGTTTTCCTGAAGGTATCTCCATGGAAGGGAGTCATACGTTTTGGTAAGAAAGGTAAATTGAGTCCCAGGTACATCAGACCCTTCGAAATTCTAGAACGAATTGGGGATGTAGCTTACCGATTGGTAATGCCGCCAAGTCTCTCCAATGTTCACGATGTGTTCCACGTATCTCTATTGAGGAAATACATGCCTGACCCAACGTATGTACTCACTTACGAGGAATTAGAACTGAAACTCGATCTGTCTTATTGCGAAGAGCCTGTCAGGATTCTTGATACAAGAGAACAAGTACTGAGAAACCGGACGACGCGTCTGGTAAAAGTTTTGTGGAGAAACTATAAAATGGAAGAGGCAACATGGGAACCCGAGGAACTTATGATGAAGAACCAGCCGAGTATTTTCATGTGATAATTATTCTAGAAACTTCGAGGATGAAATTATTTGATGGAGGGAAGAATGTAACACCCCAAGCTTCTACGATACGCTTCTCTTTGAATAATGTGATAGCATGTGTTGTACGCAACACCGAGTTCTAACACACCATAACCAATCAAACTATCCGTTTTGAATAGTAATACCTAATTTTTGAAATTATATATATTTTATTTTTTAAAATGGACTTCATTTTTGGATTCGTAATATCGAATTCATCCTAAGGTGAAATTTTGGTACTTTTCGGATAACTTTAATATTTTGATGAATAGTGAAAATTACTAAATTTTAATTAAAAACAAATTTTTTAATAAAAATAATTAATAGTGATAAATTATGAATTTGAGTGGTTTTAAAGTATAATTATAATATATTTTTACCATTTAATATAATGTTGGTCATTGGACATAATTTTACAATTAAATTGGACATAAACAAGTGTCAATCTTTTGATAGTTATTATCTCTTAAAAACACGCTTTTTGTTTTAACAACGGGAATTAATTTTAAATTAATTTCTTCCACTTCTGTGTTTTGAAATTGGAAAAATGGATTCCATATTTTGAATCAGGATGTTTAAATTGTGTAAATAGATAACTTTTATTTTTAGACATTTTGAATAATTACTGTGGTAAATATTTTATTTACAATGGTTAAGGGTAAATCCGGTAAATAAGGGTTAAAAATAATATTATAATAATAATAAATTACCCTAAAACGAGTCCTAGCCTTATTGGTTGATACATGTTCGACCATAGGCATCTTTGGGTCGATTTTGGGACCCCATGGAGCCACTTGTAGGTGATAGGGACACTTTATTTTAATTATGTTAGAATGAATACAAAAATGACACAAGCATATATCTTTTAGACAAACAATTTGTACATAGGGTTATCTTTGTTGGATTTTCGACTATAAATATTCATTAAAAATATAAAAAGATTTATTACATAATGATATTTTATTTATAATTTTTATATATTACATAATTTAATTTCTTTATGACATAATGATGATGCAATAATTACCATAATAGTGAAAATTTAAAATAATTGATATTATAAATACCCAAATAAATATAATTTGAGACTTTTAATGAATTACAGTAATTTTATAGGATAATATGACATATTAGGATTGATTTAATTAAATTTTTTCGAAGTAATCCTTCTGTTATGAGTTTCACAAAAATCAACTATTGAATAGTGTCAAAATTGACATAAAAGAGTTTTTAAAATAAATATTATATTATTAATCGATATTAAATTCCTAAAAATATAAGGTTCGTCCAAGAGATGTATATCATAATAGGTGTATCATTAATGGATCACTTGGGGGTTTCTTGGATGTATATAGTATGTTTATTAACAATATAATATAAAAATACAAAGATACATTGTAAAAGTGAAACTAATTAACTTAGAGTTAATACTTACAGATAAGGTTAATATAAGTACCCAAACCTGTCTAATGTCTATTGGTTGAGTGGTTTTCGACCTATCCCAACCTTAAAATTTAAAATAATCAACTTTGGAGCCATTATAAACCGAATATGAATTTATTATAAATTAATATTTCTAGCTTTTCCAAAGGTGCCCCTCACCCCTCTTATAAAAGGGCACTCCTCCTTCTCATTTCTTCACACCTTAAAAGCCTTTTCGTTCGGCCAAACTCTGCCCATATACTCTCCAAACTTCCCTCACTACAACCTATAGGCCTTAGTTTAAAAAGAAAGCCATCCTAAGGATCCCTTTTGATCAAATCAAAAGGAAGAACCCGAAGAAGAGGTAATGTTTTCACTACCCCTTTTCAAGTTCCTTTCTTCTTCCACTTCTTCTTTATTTATTATTACCATTCTAAAATAATAACTCCAGTATTATATATATACTGTGATGTTATTATTAATATGGTAAAACCATATTCAGTATTCTATTCACCCTTTTGAATAACATGTCACCATACGTGCGTGCGTACGGCTTACCGTCTCCACGCCGTGGTGTAATTGTTATTCAATATATTATTATTTGGATGGGTATAATAATGATATGTAACTCATGTAAATAATAAATATATCATGTTAATGATTCTGTATATATGATATACCATCCATTTATATATTATTTTAAAATCAAAAGAATGATATTGTCGCTCGTGCGTACGTACGGACTACCGTCTCCACAAACGCGATGAGATTCATTCTCCATCAGATCCATTCAAGTATAATTATCATTTGATGATTTAAAAATTATGTTTAAGGACTTGATATCATTCTAGATATGAATAATATACAACCTATCCATTACAAACATGGCTTATGTAACAAAACATATAAAAGAAAACGAGTAAGTTAACACCCGAAACAACGATAATACTAAGATATTGTTAACAAATCAAGGTTGAAAGATCATATATGATATCATATTAATGTATATGATTCTTGTATAATTTAATAACAATTATTTCACCATTATATAGGAGGTTAACCTACCCCAACCAAGGAAAAGTACAAGGTAAGGGTTATTTCACAATCTCTTCATTATCCGAGGTTGTTTATACGTAATAATCTACTGGGATCTCTTTATCATCCACATCCATGTTTCTTAAAAATGTATTTCAAATTTTTTATACTATTTACAAGAATATGGGTTAAAGTAATTTATACCCTTGTTTGACATTTTATAATAGGTTTATAAAGGAATCTTTCTGTCGTTTTCCAAACAAGGTGCTTTTTAACCTTTTCGACAAAATTAAGGTAAGAATGTTTTTTTTAACTTATATGGCAGGTGCGGATATTTTCCGCCGTTATAAAATCGACGAAGCTTCCCTTAAAAGCTTATAATAATATTTTCAAAGAAAATGTTTTATTTTATAAATATATGACTCTTAAATGATTTCAAAATAGAAAGAGATATTTCTCTAAAAAGAGTTTTGATTTCATCTATGTCAACATCCATTGATGGATTTTACGCTTATTTGAAGTTGATTTATTATGATACAAATCTCCTATATTGTATTGAAGGTTTTGTGATATGTTTGACTGTGGATGTGCTATTTTTATACCATTCATGGTTTATGGTGAAAGTACTAACATTTGGTATGCTAGTTTTAACACGAATGTTTATGTTATGTTTAAACCTTTTCATATGGGAATGCATTGGACTTAATATGTGATGGGTGGAGCCCGCTATAGTTCCTCGATGCATCAGTAGGTCTCATGAGACAAACTAGTGTCTTGGCACAAGGCCTTGACAAAATCTTATTTGTAGTCTTGGCACGAGGCCTTGGCTATGTGGTTATGATAGTCTGGCATTATGCATTCCATCATTATGAAAGTGGTTATTCATATTGCATGTGATTATTCGATTAGTAGAATATACATGTGAATAAGTAAGTGGCATTATTTCATTTTACTTTTTCCATACTATGTTGAAGTTCAAGTTTAAAAGGATTTTGTTTTAGTTATACATTGCCTTAAATGTTTAAGCTTATTTTTGAAAGTTTCCGCTATATTGCTATCCTTACTGGGCATTTGAGATCACCCGTTTTCTATGATTTCTTTTTCCCAGGATGTGAAGAAGTAAGTTATAAATGACCTGCAGGGATTTTATGTGGGGATATGAGTATGGAATATGGAGACTATGTTGTTGTAGTAGTTTTTCACTTTATGATGTAATGTAAAACTTTATGAATATATCTAGTGTTTCCAAGGCTACTAAACCAATCAGTCTTTTGAGATTTGATCTTTCTTGTGATCATGCCAATGTTATGTAATAATGCACCGACTCTGGGTAACTGGGGTCAAGGCGTTACAATCAATATCCAGTTGTGCCTCTGTGACTTGTTGTAAGAGTTGGAGAGTAACAGTAATGTACTAAAAGTAAGCAGATCCACCATCATCCATGAAGGATATCTGCATCGTGGAAAACTACTCTGTAGCCTCACTTAGCATCTAAATACATGTCCTCCTAATGAGTGTGGTGGCCCCCATATTCCCCTTACCTGGAGTATAGACTATATCAAATCATAGTCTTGGAGGAACTGTAGACATCACTATTGTCTCAGGTTCTGGTCCTTCTGGGAGAAGATATTTCTGATACTCTTATGGTCAGAGTAAACTATAAACCACTCACCTATCAAGTAGTGCCGCCACATATTCAAGGAAAAGACCACGACTCCTAACTCCAGGTCATGGGTTGTGTAGTTCTGCTCATGTTGTCTCAACTATTGTTAGCTATATGAAATCACTGCTCCCTCCTACATTAGGAAACAACCTATTTAATCCCCTAATTTGTCGCAGTAAACTTAATACCCAATTCCCTCCTCTGGCAGTCTCAAGATGTGGGAACTAGTTAGTCTATGACTCAGCTCCTGGAGACTCTGATTACATTTCTCCATCCACACTGTGGGTTCTCCCTTTCATGTCAAAGCTGATAAGAGCACTGCTACTCTAGAAAAGTCAGGAACAAATCTCTAATAATAAACATCCAACCCCAAGAATCTCTGCACTTGAATCATGCTCATGGGTCGATCCCAAGAAAGAAACACCTCTATTATTTCCAGATCCACTACAACTCCATCCTATCAGATAACGTGTCCCAAAAAGTGGACTTCCGGAATCCAAAACCAAAAGTTTGAGATCTTTTCTTAAAGATGGTTCTCTCAGTGTGTATCTAGGACTATTCGCAGTCATGTATTGTGATCCTCCTCTAACAACGAGTAAACCAAATTTTCATCAATGAATGCCACAACATACCGGTTAAGGTAAGGCTAGAATTTCTTGTTCATGAGTCCCATTAACACTGTTGGGGAATTGGACATGACGAAAGGCGTCACCAGGAACTCATATCAGCCATACTGGCACCTGAAGCTTGTCTATGGAACATACTCATCTTGTACCCAAATATGGTGATAGCCTGATCTGAGGTATATCTTGGACAAACACCTCGCTCCCTTCCATTTTTAGAAGAGTTCATCAATCCTCCGCAGTGGATACGTTTTCGTCACAGTCACCAAGTTCAGGTGCCAAAAGTCCACACACTACTAAAAACTCCCATATGACTTATTGGAAAAAAACCCTAGGGCTTCCCATGGTTAAACAATGGGACTTACGAACCCCTTCCTCTACATGTCCTCTAGCTGTACCCTCAGCTCTCAATTCCCTACAAGAGCCAACAAAAATACCGGTGAGGATATCGGTGATTTCCCGAGGTATAGGTCGATGAAAAATTCTACCTCCTTATGAGGAGGTAGTGCAGAGAATCCTCAAGAAAGAAAATCCTCGTATTTGTCTGTCACTAAAGGAAATATTGTACTCCTCTCATATAATGAACCTAGTATGTGTCTAGCCAACTATTGAGTGATCAGTTTCACCCTCATCATAGTAATTCTATCTTATGCTGCAAGAGTTCCTTCTCTTTGGTGAAGGAAAACCTGGTCTCACCCATAAGGACACACAACATTGTATGCCTAAAAAAGTTGATCTAAGCTTGGACTATGGATAACCAATCCATAACCAATATAACACCGTAAGTCCTCAACGCTGCTACTAGAAGATCCCAACAAAAGCTCTCATCTCCTAGAGTGATCGCACACTACCGACACTAGGGTTTAATCATCGAATCTCGTCCTGTAGAAGTCTCTAACCATAAGGATCGAGCCAAATGCTCCACCAAAATCTCTGAGTTCCGAACGAGAGATGTGGAAAGGATGTTGTCAGTAGAACCCATGTCTGTAAAAACTCAAGCTAGGGTGGATAATACACATACCATAACTTGGATAATATATAGAGGATTGTGGCCATAAGCCTATTTTACCTCGATCTGAGCTCACCCATGTCTGCCTTCTCCCTGAGGTCGGGGTGGACCTCCTGGGGGTGGTGGTGGTAGCACCTCAAATCGTCAATCACCACCTACCGCTTAGCCTGCTCCCCTACCACTACCACCACCCAACATACATCCTCCCTCGAATCACATCCTCTTCCCTAGTGGCCCTTAGACCCTCTGCTGGTCATTTTTATGGTGGGTCGGGAATTCACATGTCACGTGTCCCTGCCCTCCGCAAGAGATGAAAATCCTAGTTCTTGGCTAAATACCTCAAGTATGGGAGCCCCGCATAGCCAACCCTGAGTTTTGGGGTCATCCTCAGAAATACCAGTCAATATTGGGCCCTCACGTATGTTATCTTCTAATTTATGAAGACTCCACCACCTAGGGTATGTAGGTAGATCTAGCTATGAGTGCCTGCTCTACCAAGAATATCTCTAGCATACAGGATTCATCCAACACCCCAACCTGAGTAGGGATACAAAGAGACAATATTGAGACCATGATATCCCACTTGAGTCCTTTATCAAAGACAAAAGTTCTAAAGATAGGGTCTCACAACATATATATCGTGTAGCGAGATAGATCGGTTAACCTCGTTGAGTACTCGTCCACCATCTTGCTGCCCTACTGTGGGTGAAGAAGATCTTGAATGCACTCATAGCGCAAGGTCTCGGGGAAAAAATCCTCCTAGAAAATCAACTAAAAGTCTATCTAGGGTGAGGGTCGCATCATCATGTGTCTGGGTGGTCAAGATCTACCATCTCCCTGTCGAGCCCTACAGAAGGATCGCTGCCAGGATTTACATCTTGTTAGAAGGTTTCCTCACTATGAGGAACACCGACGTCACTGCCTGTAGTAAGTCCTCAGTGACCTGTGGATCTGTCTCTCCACTAAACCTGATATGTTTAAATCTCTTAAACTCTTGTAAAACACTGAACCTACGTACAACCTCTGCTGGAACCACTGGTCGTAGATATTGACCATCAGGTTGTGGTAGAAATGTTGCACCACCCGGTGGGGCCATCTATAGAATCGGTCCCTGAACGGACACCTTGTTGCTAGTCGATTTGTCCTCACGGACTCATATCGAGATCCTGTCTGGTAGTCCACACATAGTAATCATAAAATAGATCAATATGGACCACAATAAAAACATGATACATGTCGAATAGACTCTTATTCAAAATAACATAAGGAGACAGTTATGAAACCATTGTTTTAATGTGTTGATCTGAAAATCCGAATTCAATGTCCTAGTGTATGGATACACCATCCACTGCACCAACACTGAACTCCCCAAATTTATATGTCAGACTCGAAACACTTAACCTGCTTTCCCGAAAACCAAACACAGGCTTACAGCCTTTTTGGTAGGACTGACCTCCCAATGATACCACTTTTTCGTGACCTATGTCGGGGGCATGTTCCATGAGTACCACATGCCCGCCTCCTAATGTCTAGTGGCTGGCAACTAATGCCGAAGGCATCAACCTACAAGTGGGAGGAATTTGTTTGAGTACTTGTATCCACAAACATTCCCAACCAAGTCCCACACACTGAAATGGAAACAAGTATCACTAAAACAAATCATAGTACAAGTAAAACTAATACATGTTGTCCAGAATAGAAACCCAAAAAAAGAACTGAAAGCAGAAAAGTACAAAAAGGAAACTCAGATGGCTGTCCATGGAAAACCCCACTTGATCGTAAGAGTATTTTAGATAATAGAAGATGAAGTAAAACATCATGTCCACCCGATCCTACTAGACCTGTCTATTCCTAGGCTACCAAGTCCACCATTGTAGCGTTCATCATTCATGTCTCGCTGAGCACCTCTAGGTCCCCGTCCACCAAATTCTCTGTCAGAGCGTCGATCATCTCCACCAGAGACAACATGTGTGGGTGAATACCATGAAGGGGTGAGTATCAAAATACTCAGTAGGGGACCTCGAAACTCAATGGAAAGAACACAAAGTAATCCTAAAATCAAAGAGAAAAGCACAAAATGATGTACAATACAACTCAAAACAGGTATACATTTAGGGTAGTGATAATAGAAACACCAGTCACATCATCAAACACCTCGGCTGATGGAGAACCTATCCTCTATTGAGTACAATGGGACTACCATGTCACCCAGTACTACATTCTACTAATCTTGGACTGCTTAGCTACACATGCTCTTCGTGTACTCTGGTCTTGCAATTCCACACATAAGTGCATCTCACTAATCTTGGCCAACTGAGGTACTCTTCCTCGTCGCATACCGTGGGCCAACAATGTCATGGAGAATTATTTCCCACCATGGGTCTAAAAATTCACACATAAGTTATTCCCACTAGACCATTTTTGAATCTCACATAGTCTAATGTAAGTATTCCTCTGGTCTCAGACAACCATATGGTTCTGTATGTATCGTGCCAGGGAGAACAACACCTCAAGCCATTCGTCAAATCTCAACACCCACGAAATCATCCTATAGAACTGTGAAAAACATAGAATCATTGAGAGGGTCCAAACACTCCAAACATCTCATCAATCAGATGCATTGTTTGCAATATACATGCATTTTAGTAAACATGTGCCGATTACCTCTGGCCCAGTCTGACTTGACCTACTCGGCCTGGGGGACCCACATACCCCGGTTTAAAAATTAGATCAATTCGGACTGACCCTGTTCAGGTCTAGGTCGGTCAATTCTATCTTGGCTACTGGGCCAGGCCCAGTGGGCCTCACAGAACCCTTCTCGATTTGGACGAGTGTCCAGCCCGCCAGGTCGCTCGACGACCCGGTCTAGTCTGGCCTGTAGGCACAGGTTCGGCTCACTGGGTGAGGAGCGGCCCACCAACCAGAAGCCCAGCCCGCGAGGTGAAGGCTTGTGGTGTGGTGTCGGGATGGAATGTGACTGAACACCATTTACAGCCCCCTGTGGGCCCCAAGGATGTGTGGGGGCCCTCCATCTGGGGTTGAGCAACCGTGGCTCACCGAACCACCTGGACGGCCTAGAACCGGGTCGTCTTCCCACGTGGCACCTGCCTGGTGCCACATCACCCCGCGACACCAGCCTGGAACCCCATAACCCAATCGATTTCATGTCCTCCCGACACTGCAGCGTGTTGCCATCCTTTGCCTGCAGCCACCGTCGGTGTCGGCGCGTCAGCGGTTCCTTCTATGGGCTACCAGAATTGCTCTGGTGGTCCATTTTCCGATATGTCTATACCTATGGGATTCCTGGGTCGCCGCTATCCCATCCTTGGCCCCAGATTCATATTTCTACGTCTTTGAGGATACAACCACAATGAACTCACATGACATATGTGCTCGTGCCTTGTTTGTGTCGGATTGTGCCCTCTTTGTTAGTGTTTTAAAAACATGGGAGATCTAGGGATTTCAGTTCAATCAAAAAATGATAATTTCAACCCCAGATGACAGAAATCCCAAAAAAAGTTACCCTCCTGCATAAACAATTGATTCACGGATTAACCTATTCGTGGGATAATCCACATTTGTCATTTAGAATAATAACATGGAACAACCTTAAATAAAATATCCTCTACATGGATATGTTGGACCTTCTGAGGATGATGGAAGAGTTCTGTGTCATCGTCAATCCGTGATCATTGGAGTTCTCCACCGCTCGTCTTCCTACAGATCTGATCCTCTAACATTCATCACTTCGTTCATCGTTATTCATTGTAGAGGGATTCCACCTACATTTCATCAGAGATTCCACCTGTTTGTTAACCCCCAAACTCCAACACGTTTGATTTATAAAATAAACATGTGTAAAGAAGTTTCAATATTTAATGACATTCATTAATGACCCACAGTTAATGATCCATTAATAAACCTTTATGATAACAACTTCATGGTTACAAATGGGCCATTAATGACCCAATTTTAAGGATCCTCGTCGTTGCACCCCTACATTGTTGTCTGCCTCTCAATGGTGCGAAAAATAAATTAACTTTGCAAAAGTTATTTTATTATGTACTTTAAAAAGTTAGAAAATTACCTTTTCCATATAACCTTTTCCATCCAAACTTATGCTTTTCCTAAGAGAATCTTAGCACTCCATGTTCAACGATGCCCTCAAATTTCAGATCTGAGCACCGGTTCAAAAGTTAGTAGAACCTGCTCGCACGTTTCCTTATGTGAACTTATAAAAAAGTTCAAAATAGTTTTCTGGGATCACCGGGCCTCTAATTCACATGTATTTAAATCATGTGGTCTCAGAATAATTCCTTATAATTAAAGGAATTCATGTAATTTCTGAGACTTTTCAACATTTTTTAATAATCATTCATTAACTTTAGTATTTTCAGTTATAATTTCCTAGTTTTTCGGGTGCATTTTAAATTTTTATTTTTTTTCATATTACAGAGATCAGGATTTCATTGACTATATAATGTAAAAAAAATATTTAAATGTTATATATATTTATTATATATGTATTTATATTAATCAAAAATATTTGGGGATGGGAAATTAAATACATCATTCATGAAGAATGTAGGTCGTACATGCACATGAACACTACTTCCATTCCCCTATCATATTTAAACTAAATAAAATAAATTGATATATATATATATGTATATTATAATAAAATTATTTCATTTATGTCATATATGTCAAATACTTTAAACAAAACCATAATTTATACATTCCATATATACTGTGAACGTATCACATTACTTTAACGAGGTGGTAGTCCACCCGGTCACAAACGTTGTTATCGTAATTATAAAAAACAAAAAACAAGAAGTTATGAGTTATATAATAATTAAAAAAGATTAAATTCCTAATTAATATCATATTTAACATATATAATCAGAATTTACATCATTATTCCCAACAATGATATTTGGAGAAGTAAAAAATGAAGAACATTGTTTCGTGAGGTGGTAGTTTTCCGTACCCGAATGGTATGTTCGATACCCATATGATGGAAGTGAGTATAAATGGATTTAGAACCCATAAAATATAAAAATATATGTATATTTATTTAAAATGATTTATTATATAATCATGTAATAATAATAAATTAATGGGTCAAAAAAATTAAACAGTAAGGAAAAATGAAGAATGTTACCTTGTTTTCTGGTAAGTCCTTTTGGTTTTCAAAAAAGAGATTCCTTGAATGGATTTATGAAAATGTTAAGGATTATAAGATAATGATATGGAGGTAGGGATATTATTTTTTCTTATTTTATTCTATCCAATGTGGCTTCATATGTGTGAGTATGTGTCGGGGGTGAGTTTCTTTTTATAGTGGAAGAGGAGTTGTATTCTTGTAAATTTTTTAAAAGGGAACTCCACCCATATATTTTCCATGTCATGAGGCTCTAATAATATTACCGATTTAATGAAAGGGATTATAGTGTAAAATTATGTCCATAAAATTAGTATTGGACATGTTTTTAGTTCATTTGGGGCCTTATGATTATGCTTTAGTACATTTTTATACTATTTTTTCTCTTAATAGTTGTAATTAATTTTAATCACTTTCACTATTATTTTTGGTCAAAAATTAAGTTGTACATATTATTTATTATAAATTATTACTATTAAAATATTTTAATACATATTTTCAAATTCAAATAAAAACATGGCATAAATAAAATTGTAATTAACCCTGCATACGGGACGAAAATGTGAGTTTTTAATGTAAAAACATTCAAAACTTTAGAGTTTTTTTTATAATAAATTACAATGTGAATTTTATTCCAATTGCATGATTTAGAATATGTTATCTATAATTGATATAATTAATATTTAAAAACAATAATTTATATAATTTATCCTTATAAATAAATTATATGAAAAAGTTGTTTTGAATTAAAATTCAGCATTTTCACTATTCATTTAAAAATGAAACTTCACAGAAAAATACCAAAGATTCAGCATAACCTAATTTTTAATTTTCAAGTTCAAAAATGAAATTCATATTTTCATATAAAAATTTCAAAATTCTCAAAAATAATATTTAAAATAGGTGTGCCAATATCAAGTGGAAAATTTTTATTTTTAGAAATATACTATTTTCAAGCATAAAACCGTACTTATTCATATCTTCTGACTATAAAATATATTGGATGACTATAAAAAATATTTAATTGAATATGAAACATATAAATTTCATTATGATCATTCAATTTTATAAATTAATTTAATTTATTAAGACAAATAACCTTAGTGAACATAAATATAAAAATATTTCATTTATATTCAATTGTTTTATATATTCAATTATAATTTAGTTATATCCAATTAATTCAACTTATATTTTTTTAAAATCAAATTTTTTATATGTTATTTAGTCATATTAATAATATAAAATTTAATATCTTTAATATATATTATTTAATTAAATAATAATATTTTAATAATATATTATGGTTCAGTAATACTCAGTATTGCGTATAACGCAAGATCTCGAAGAAAGTCATTTTTTTGTGAGAAACATGCTAACTAATTATTTCATGCATTGAAATCCATATAATAGATTTAATTTATGTTAAATTTTAAATATATTTTAATGTTTTGGGATATTATAATCCAATGGGCAAATGGTGTTTTGTGTCATACACACTATCAAATACAATGTTCATACTTTAGAATCTCAGGGAGGTATATTCTCTTCACCTTAAATAAATTACATCCTCACAATTTAATCTCAAAATTGATAATAAATTTCATTATATTTCCTATGTTCAAATCCCACATCATGAGAAGGGTTCATAAAAATCCCCTAGATTATAGGTAATGGAAAGTACAAAGGTCAAATTGAATAAAATTTAACTAGGTCTCTTATTAAGATAACAATATTGGAATGTGCAGATACGTTCATGGAGGAAATGCATAAATATTTGGATGGGTGATTGAGGTCATTGATCATAAAAATTGAGTGGTTGATGTAAATTTAAGGGTCTCAAATTCATAAATATGTGATGATTTAAAATAAAATTGGTTCAAGAAAAAGTAAGGTGTTAAGACAACTTTTTTGTTTTAATATACTTTTCCAAATGTTAAGGAATTTATTTATTTCTGAGGAATATATGGAATCATACCTACATGATAAATTTATATTTAATAAGAAAAATTTCATTAATTTTTTTTCTCTAATCAATTTCATATTTATAGATTTACACTTTGAAGTTAATGTCCAAGAATGCTTTTTTTAATTCCTAAATCACAAAAATACATTTATAATGTATCTAAAGGTCCATAAAATATTGAAAAGTATTTAAATTTGACTCAACCTATTATAAAAATCCAATATGGGTAATAGAGTAATATATAAACCTTAAAATTCACTCTAATTGTTAATTATTACTATTTATTCATCAAATTGATTAACTAAAAATAATTACAAATTAACCAAGACAATTTGTAGGCTAGTGGTTAGCGTGAAACCCTTATTTTCATTAGGCCATTGGTTCAAGACCTATGGCATTGTTGACAATAGTGGGGTTTCACTCGACATAAATTTTATACTTTTTTTAAACTACCTTAATAAAATTCCAATAATTTGTTTAAGAAAATTGGATTTAAATCCTTAAAATAATATTAATTAATAAATATCCTTTTAAGTAAGAATTTCAATACAACTATTTTTTAAAAAAAATTATAATAATATTATTTGACTATTTTTATGATTTTATTACTGATTATATAACCCCTACTGGTAGTATATACATTGAAACGTATGTCTAAAAAATATAAAGTCATTATTACTCAATAAAACGTTTCCTAGTTAAACTTATACATTCAACAAGTTTCCCTAAAATGTCTTTAATCATTGTACACTCTTTACATAAATCCTAAAATATTTTTTTCACCATTGGTCTTATTTTAAATATAAATTTCCTTCTATTTAATAATGTTTATTCATGTTCATCATATATTAAACTTCTTCATAATGGTTTGTGAATAAAATATGAATTATCCTAAGAATATTCCTTAGAAGTGACAGACTAGGTTCACAATAAGAACACTTGTTGTGTACCATGTTATGTAGAGTTAGGCGTGACACACCTTTTTAGAGTTGTTAACACAAGCTACATCTATGAAACAATGAAACCCACCTATTGTATCTAGATATTGATGTATTTCTTGAAAGAACCACATAATCTCTAACATACAAAAATTCAAGTATGTTCTTCTATAAATTTCCTAAAATTCCACATTAGGGTTATGTTATCTAATTTATGTTATCCTAAATCTAGTTCACAAGGTTTATGACAATCTTCTTATGATACCAACTATAGCACCCTGACCACAGTAATCCCATGGCCATTTTTTCATACCATTACATTAGAATGAATACAAGGAATCAAATCCCAAAGAACCGAGTAGTTTCATAGTCTTGGCAAACCCTATACATACATGAGTTTTACATTACAACTGGATACACTATTTACAAAATAATTATTTTATTTTGATGATAAAATTATTCCCACTTACCATATCCTTGTATATCTTTCTCTGTATAATTCATCGATTCATAGTGAAAGGAAACAAAATAATGGTGATTTAAAATGCTCAGTAAGGGTAAAGTATAACAAAAGTAATAATGAATCTATGTGAATAGTCAATGTGGCTAGGTAGTAACTAACGACACATTTCATTTAATCAATAAAATGAGAAAAAAGTTTATAAATTATATGTCATGGTAAATAGATGAAGACATATTCCTTTTAAATAACATCATAAGGTATAATCAATATACTGAGGAAAATAAATGAATCCCAAGCCATTTAGTCAACTGATTGAGAATGAAATATATGCATAGATAATGATAATGAAGAAATATCATGGATAATAACAACCAAATATTGAATGAATTAAATTATCATTTATCAGATTTAATGTTACCAAGGCACGTGATACCATTACTAGAAATATATTTTATGTCATAATGCATAAAATCCCATTAACATAAGGTATCAAACTTATTTCATCCCATTATATTAAAAATGAGTTGAAGGGCTTGAATTAACTATTGTCAAACCCATAAGGCCATATTAAATGGTCTGCTACCCGTAGGTCATGTATGAAATAGTCCCAAACCCATATCATTAATATCCAAAACATTACTCATATATCAAAAAATCGATATAATTAGAAAAAAAATTCCTTTTAAAATATAAATATTGAATTTAACATACAAAGTTATAAAAATTTTCCTTTTAAATAAAATAATATTCAATTTTAATAATGTATTTAACAAATGGAATACAGTTCAGGGATTAATAATATCCAGGATGAAATATATGGACAATTAGGATAAATTAAATGTTAAACGATTATATGAAATTTAATATTTAAATGGGACTATAGAAAGGAATCAAGGATGGGAATTTAAATAATATCACATAAAAATAAATAAAAACCCATCTGAGGTAATAATATGGATGGAACCACAAAATCAAATCCTAGGAGGAGTAAAATAAAGGGTTGTTGTATTACATAAATGGAAGTACTATATAGAGATATTTTTTTAAAAATCATGAGGAAAATATCCGTCACATTTTTTAAATTTTATTAAAGATAATTTTGTTTGGAAATCAATAATAAAAGCATTTTCTATAAAAAAAATTTAAACCTACAATTTAATATTCAAATAAATGATGGTAGGTAAATCTATAAATGTTGTAAAATGTAAAAAATTATATCCTGTTTCCAAGGTAGAAAGGTTAGAAATGTCCCTTATACTGAAAGGTAAAATAATATTTCCTTGAAAACATTCATAAATAAAGGGTAAAAATGACTTTAATAAATAATTTTGAAAATGGTAAAATTTTTTGGAATACATTTTTAGAAAACGTGGTTTTTTATAAGAAAACATGTTCTCTGACCAAATGGACATATTAATTCATGTTTTCATAAAAACTTTTTCAAAAGAAATTAATTATCAAAGATTGGTAAAATTGTAATTTAACAGGAAGAGGGTCATTAATGACTTGAGTATAATAAAATAAAAGTGTTCATTTACCTACGATCATAAAATGTTCCCTAATGTAAATTCAAGTGAAAACAATCATCAATAAAATGACATTATGATGTAAACCCATGAAGATACCATAATGAAGAGGCAAGAATACATCAATGAATATATTATGAGTATTAAATAAAAATAAATTTAAGGTATTTGGAAATACATAAATATATAAAAATAAAATTTTACACACATAATCATAGAATATTAATGACAATGAGGACATAATATAATTAAATCAAATGAAAATGACTTGTGAAATACATTTCCAATTTGGTAACATTAAGTGTAAATCCCGTTAGATGAAATACATAAAATATATACTCAAAATACAACGATGAATTAATGAATAATGATATTATATGTCAATGTGGTATTATGTTCACCATTTATAATAAAATAGGCATAAAACGATAATTATGCCTTAATGAATGGAAATTGAGAAGAGGTACCTTGCTACATGGTAACTTTTCATTCATAATCCACATGAAAGAGATAAAAGTAAATGAAACATTATTTAAAATGAATATAATATAATTTGTAATATAATATATAAAAAGGGGTACTAGATACGCCACAAAAGGATGTAAGTTGTGAAAATGGTGTATGACTCAAAAAAAGAAATGTGAGAAAATAATCACATAACGTGCATTACATTTTTAGTAAAAGTCCATTAAAATCCTGTATAATGGTTTTAAATATGTTAATTAGTTTTAATTGTTCCATTAATATATTTATAATTTCATATATTAACTATTATTATAACACATTATTACCCATTTGGTAATAATCTTTCATTATTTTCAATATTTTGACTGTTAACTTCCATGTTTGTCGAGTGTGATTTAACATTTAATTTTTATTCCTATTAAATAATTTATTTTTTAACCATACAAATAATTTAAAACAAGATTTAAATTTTATATATTTTTTGTATATAATTATCCATAATATTTGGATATAGGAAATTAAATAAAACGTTCATAGAGGCGGTAGGCCTTATGTACGCATGAACGGTAATTCAATTTCCTTGTCGTAATTACAAGAATGAAAAGTAAATAAAACATATATATGTGTGTGTATTATAATTATATAATCATATTTCGGTAACGTATGTCATATATTTTTTTTAAAACCCTTATGTAAACATTTCATGTATTGGTTGAACATTTCACAATGCTTTGAGGAGGCGGTAGTCCACACATCCACAAACGATGTTATTGTATTTAAAAAAAATGGAAATAATTATAGTATGTATTATAAAATATTTAAATAATAATAAATATATAATAAATTTCATATATAAAAAATATAAATAACATTTCCATCCCAATATCAATCCATGAGAGATGGTAAAATAAAAACAAACAACTTTGTTTTCAAAGACGGTAGTTTACCGTAAATGAAGTGTATGTTCATTACACATTTTATCGATGTGTGTGTACATGTAGATATAATCCTTTACATAAAAACATGTTAGTATATATAGTAAACTTGTGTTCTTATTTAATCATGTAAATAAAATAAATGAAGTGTTGGAGAGGAAAATTAAATAGAAATGCAAATTTAAGATATTTTCCTCGTTTTCGGGTATCTACATAAGATTTTCAACAAATAGATTTCAAGGATAGATATAATACAAAGGTGAAGAATTTTGTATGAGACATGGGATGTCTGGATATTATTTGGGCAGAGTATGGTCAATCAAAAATATCTTATGAGATTTGAAAAAGTGGGAGGCGTGAGTGTCTTTTTAAAGTGGAGTAGGTGCATTCTTGTAAATTTATGAATAGGGAATTACACCAACATTTTCCCCTATAATTTGGTTCCTATTAATGTCCCAATATGATACAACAGAGTATAGGAACAATAAATGTCTAGATAATGGACTTTTAATATGATTCAAGGTAAATTAGGCCCTTGATTTTTAGATTTAGTAATTTGATAGTCCAATTTTTATCTTAATCATGGTAATTAATTTTAATCACATTCACTAATATTTTTTCTTTAAAAACTAGTTTTTAATTATTAAGAATCATAAATTATTTTTATTCCATATATGGATTAATTTTATCAAAATTGTAGTCAAATAAGTGGATGAAATTAAATTAATATTAACCAGGTATGTGGGGCGATAATACCGGGTTTTAATGTAAAAACGTTCAAATGTCTGAGATGTTTTTATATAATATTTCAATATTAAATTGATTCTAATGACATAAATTTTATTATGTTTTTTTATTTATCTTATGAAACTTTAAAAATATAAATAATATAAATTAACCTTATAAAAAAATTAGTTGAACACTCATTTTTGAATAAAAAGCCATTATTTTTCACTATTCATTAAAAAAATGAATCGTCACATAAAAATACCAAAGTCACCTTCATATAATTTTCTGATTTATATTTGAAAAATTATGTAAATTTTAATTTTAAAATTTATAAATCAAAATTCATATTTAATATATTTTTTCCATTAAAAAGCGTAAAATTTTACTTTTTAGAAAAATACTATTTTCAAGATAACATTGAATTTATTATTATCTTAGGCCAACAAAAACAATTTGATGAATATAAAAAAATTATTGAAATTTTAAAATATAAAATTTATTAATATCACTATTTTATAGTAATTAATTTAATTATTTATGGTAAAACATATTTTTGGGTATAAATATAAAATTATTTCATTTATATTCAATTGTTTTATATTTTTATTAATTTATATCTATTTAATTCATCTTGTATTTGTATAAACCATTTATTTTCATAATTTATTTAATATTATTTCATGAACAATAATATAATTTCTAGTTTATATCTTATCATATTACATAATTATATATTAATAATATATTTTTGTTCGGTAAACTCAGTATTGCGTGTAATACAAGATATCGATGAAAGTTATTGTTTTGTGCAACACATTCTAAATAATTATCTAATAAATTTAATTCTCTATCATAGATTTTTTATTTAATATTCAATATATATTTTAATGCCTCGGGATATTATATTCCCTCATGTGCTTGGTGTTGCGTGTCATACACACTATCAAATGAAATTTTCTTACTCTTGAATTTCAGGGAATTATAGTGGTCTTAGAAAATATAAACACTATTAATGGCTAGACTAGTTAATAATTAAATACATTATCATTTTCCTAGAATCATTAAAATATTTTCTCATTTTAATGTGGTGAAGAAGTTCTGGAAGATAGATCTTCTCTTTAGATATCATATTGTTTGTGGGATAACACAAGATATTCCTATATAGTATATTCAAATTCAATAAGGTTATTGAAAATATATTTTGATTCCCTTTGGAATGAAAAATACTATTATTGTGTTAAAAAATTTTATGAACAATATATTTCATTTATTCTTAGACTCAGTTTTAATATTCATTGTGTATGATATCCTTGTGTATTCAGTGTTTTCAGAAAAACATGGTTAATATCATTGGATTTTTTAAAAAATTTAAAACACTTTTTATATCCCAAAATTTTTAAATTCTCTTACTGATATGATTTGTAAGTCAATAAATCATAATAATAATGAAGCATTAATGTAATGTAATGCTCCATCAAATATTTTCTAATATATATATTTTCTTGATATTATAAGATATTATCATCATTTAAACCTACAATTTTCCCAAATTATAAATTTAATTAAATCTTTAATAGAGATTGGTTCCATATTTAAATTCTCCAGTAAATTTGATGTATCATTTCCAGAGTTGAATAAGAGTTTTAATATATCAAATATTTTCATATTACCTCGACAAGGTGAATGGTTTATGGTCAATTACAATTTTTCATTTTTTTGGTCAAGTTTATGTCCTTTAATTAAACCATTATGAAGTGGATTATATTTATATAAATCTCTAACATATGAAAAAAATTAAACTGTTAGTGATTTAATTTTTTTCATTTTTTCATACATTAATTTGATAGATGAAATATCAATTTAGTTGGTAGTCCATGGATTTCACTAACCAAACGAATAAATTATTTATTTTCTCATTGAAATTTAAATATAATGAAGTCCTCCTAGGTTAAAAATATGTTATCTTTTTATTTTGAAATTTTATATTTATATAGAAAAGGTAATGTGGATATCAATAATCTTAACTAGATGTTCAATCCTCAGAAGGTATAAGAATCTCAATAGGAATGGATTATAGATCCACTAACGGATGATATCTCCCAAGAATTTATCAAGGATCAGGAAGGGAAATTTATATCCCATAACAAAATGAAATCCAATATTGTAAAGAGAGTCATGGACTCCCAAATATCATTCTATAATTGTATCATCATTCGAGATAAACATAATGATGGGCAGATCCTAGATATTTTTTCAAAGAACTGCCTATCTTAATATATTTCCTTAAAAGCCTTGTAGTCCATAAATTTATGAGGGAAGAGGTGATAAAAATGATTCAAGAATATAGGTAATATAAACGTCCTAGATTTATAAAAAAGCGTCATGATATCTATCATAGATTTTGGTATCTTAATATGAACAAAAAATTGATATTTTTCTCTCCTGGTGTTTCATTTTTAGTGAGTGAAAGAAAAACCACAAAGAAATGGTAGTGATCATCATCCACTCCTACCTATACAAAAATAAAATGAGATAATTATGGAATTAGTTTGATACATTATCATGATCTCAAAAAGGTTGATAAATGGTGTTGGTTATTATTGGTATGTTAACCATTATGAATCATTTTAATGATATTTAGGTATATTATTCTATGGATAATCTTGGAATAATATATTTCTATGAATTTCAAATATTCATGGTTTATCGTAAAGTATATTTTTTATCATAATTCATGGTTTAAATCATTATTCATACAATGATTATAGAAGGATATAGGTTCCCAAATGAATTTTATTATAAAATATCAACCCATGTTCATGACTTGTCTTAAAAAACCACATGTATTCAGGAGAATATGTTACGGGACAAAATTTATGTTTTTTGTAGTTCATAGGAACATTATATCCCATTAATTGAAATAATGTAATATGTGAAATTGATTATAAAGGTACTGATCACAAGTCAAACCCACTAAAAGATATATTCTAATTAGAAAAGATTTTTTTTTAATTTACGATTAGTGATTATGTGTTTCATTGAGTTTTTTTATGGTTACGTTATCAAAATACTGGAAATAATTTCAAGTTACATAAATTTTATGTTTAAAATTTGTTGATTTTTGGAAAAATGGAAGAATATATTTATTATCATAAACTACTTCATTAAATTAGAATCATGTATTATATATTCCTTGTTTCAAAACAAAATAAATTTATACCTGATCCAGCTCATATTGTTATTTTTCATGATGAATAATTTTAATATGATTATTCATATATAGAATAACTAGTTTTCAATATCAACAAATATGATAATTTTGTAAGAGGTGAGGTTACACCTATAGTTTTTGTAGGAGAAAATCATTGTAGATTCCATGATGAATCCTTGGAACTGGAAATAGAAATTAAGGATCAATGGATTTAATTGTTTCATCAAGATAATAAATCAAGATTTACAATGATGAGAAACAAAATGGTGGTTTGTTTTTAATATTCATAATCTAATGTTTTAGTTAATTTCATTAATTTTTCTTATATTTCATAAATGATTTTATAAAATGTTTTTTTGGAGTTTATAATAGTGATTGGAATTATAATAGGAGGAATGTGGAAGATAGTAGTAGACCTAGGGTATTGAAATAATTAAAAATATGGTGATTATAAATTTGAGTCCAATGGAATTTTTGAATCCATGAGAAGACCTATGGTAAAAAACAATAATTATGATGGTGTACAATGGGACCTATGGTGGGTTTCTACATGTTTTTTAAGAGGGTGAAAAATCGTAATCTATTATTGAATCATAAATATCATAAAATTCAACCTCATGTTAATGATTTAATTTTGAATATTAGTTTTTATACTCCCTTGATAGAACAACACATTCTCATATATGCTATTTCTGATCCCAGGAATTGAACATCATAATGAGTTCAAGCCAGGTTGTTGTAAGAGACATCCTTTGTAGATATCTAGGTCAAGAGATAATCCAACCCAAGATTTCTATTATTTTAGCTATCAAATGAAATCCTTAAATTCCATCTAATAGTAGGTTTTAATATCAACCGAATGCTTTCAATTATCTTACTCTAATGGGTTTGAGGATATTTTTGTGATGATAATTCCAATGGATTATTTTATTACTCATTATGTTCTATTTTGAAATTCGGGATCTTGTATTAACCTTACTCTTTTACTAAATTTATTTAGTAATCCTTAATGTGGTATCATATCTCCTTTATATGGGAATAGTGATATAGTTCTGAATAATTTTTTTTTATTGAACCCAATTATGAATAATTTAGAAAATGAACTGGATAAAAATAGCATGGAACAACGTGAATTGACTAAAAATCTTGTGTTTTCTAAAATTAAAATTGGTTTTATGAGATTAAAAAGTCATATTGATTATGGATTAAAGAAATTTGTTACATTTATCTCGTTACTGTACATTAGTTATTTTCCATAACAAGAAGTATTCCCTATTTGGTTCCTTATCTTATATCATATATGAAATCATAGACTATGTTTTGTTGCATCAATATTAATTGATTACATAAGTGTATTATTTTTAGAATTACATTTGCAAGAAAGTGTAAAGGATTGAATATTTTATAACATGTTTGTTGGGTAATGGTGAAATATGAAAAGTATAAATTTCTGAGCCGACACATGTTATAAATACATATATATCCCATCACACTAATATTTTTACCTTCATAGTTTTTGACAAGGGGATGGAGTCCCCTTTCCCAAGCATTGTATCCCTCTTGTAAGAGGATCTATACCTATTCATTTTCCTATATGTTTGGAAAAAGTCGATATAGTATTGATTCTTATTTCAAGTGATAATTGAAGCCAATATTCTCATGTTTGAAATCTTAAGGTAAAATAACTTGTTTGGTATGTATATTATTTTGTTTAATGATTACAATAATGTGTGTGATGTTTATGTTTTGTTTTTCAGCTTAATTTCTCTGTTAATACATACACTCAGGTTTATAATAGGATGGTATGGTTTGGGTGATGAATACTTACTAGGTATAATATACTCACACACTATGAGTGTCTGTATGGGACACATTCATATAATTTTTTAAATAATTGTGATAAGGAAAGGAACATGAGAATAGATGTTCATAGATTATGGGGAATGGAGTTGGGATGGAAACCCTAGGTATTTTTTTGGAATTTATGGTCTAGGGAGAAAATTTATTTCCATGGGTATTACATAAGGTATATATCATAGACAATACACTTATTTACACACATTCATAATAATTTGGATTACATAGTTTTTTATATGTAATATATGGTTTGTGTATCTAGATATATGAAGTTAACGGGTGTTTGTAACATCCGTCGAATAAAAAATATCTCACGTGGCCAAATTATGTTTGTCATTATACCTCAATATCAACTCCTCATACTCTTGAGGTAGTTGAATAATAGAAATAATGTAATGATCATATTAAAGAGATTATACCCCATGGTACAACGTTGTTATACTATGGATATAAACAAATAATAGAGTAACAAAAATAATAGAAATAGTACAACTTACAACTGAAAAGTAAAGAATTAACCAAGTAAAACAAATAATAATTAACCATATAAATTTAGGCTAAAATACAACTAACTGAATGATGCAATTCATACAAATAAAATAATAAGATAACATAACTATACCCAAACGACCCCAAAACTGAATCCCTAGTCAATCCCATCTCTAATCTATAACACAACTATCAAGTAACAATTTACAACAACGTCCATTTCCTCTATCCAAAATACAATCCAATTAATTGGGATCAAGTGTCAAATTATTGCTTGAATCAGGTGTGACTAAATCCTTGAATGTCAACACCACCGAATCTAAAAAAAAGAGTATGATATAAGTAAATGAAATAAAGTGATAAAAAGGTGTATTATTTAATTAATTAATATGACACAATAATCAAATTTCTTCAACACCATAAAAAAATATCACAGTTCGCGTAGGAAAACCATGATAAAGGTAACCAAAAGTCCATGGAATAATCACATAACTGAGAAAATCCCTACCTATAAGCATTTCAGCATTACCGGACCAAGTCCTCTATATATGAATTCCAACATGAACAGTCCAAGACCTCTATATAATAATATTTTCATGAATGGTTCAAGACCATTAAATAATAATTTCTGTATGAATAAAAAATAAGTGATATCATCCAGTATAACAAAATAAAATACCATAATCCACAAAGGTCATTTTATCCAATTATAATTTGTCTTTCAATTAAACATTCATTAAATAAATTATATCTTAAGCAATATTCATGCTAATGTACACACCCATTATATTTAAATTATCGACAGTCGTTTCAACAGTAATGAAATCTATTTTACATGGTAATTCAATCACAAGAAATCACACAGGGTCTTGCGTCATGTTAAAACACAATTAAAATCATTATCCAATTACTTTTTTATGTGTAGGATCACCCTATAGGTATCCATAACTCTTTTCTCAACCCCATTTGTACCCAATGGGATCAAATGAGTAATATATCACATGATTTTCTTCACCCATTTTTTTACTAAGAAAAGTTCATTTCAAGTCAGTGCAATCCCAAATTATTTCACATACTAGGGAAATTTGAAAAAAACTATTTGATTATATTCTAGACCCCTATCTTTAAAAGGAGATTCAATAAAAAATCCAAAATAGGAATTACAAAAATGAACAATGGAAATAAAGAACACATGGTATAAATATTGATTAACAACTAAATGAATATTTTTGGATGGTATGGAATCGCTCCAAAATGTCATGGTGTCATATTCAAGTTTATGAGAGAGAGCTACATCATGAAGAAATAAAATCATTAAGAATTTGTGGTAGAAAATTTATGGTCATGAGAAATTCTTTGTGTGAGACCCTTTCAGATCGTGAAATTATCAACTAATGAGATGTGATTAAAAACTTCTCTCCTTCGGATAAAATAAACCTTATCAAGAATTATGAAATGTGAACCAGTTCGACAAGGTGTATTCATTTCACACCCAGAACTAATTCACAACATCTTCATGGAGACATGTTTGTGTCTTATAACAGGTTCAATTCATTTGAATTTCTAACAGGAAACTCTCTTCATATTTTCCTAGAAAATAACAAAACACTTCTTAATCATTACATCCCAATAAAGATCTCTCTTAAACCCTTGAAATAATTATACATGTACTCTATTACTTCCTTGACACTTCCTTGACACTATCATCATAACATGTACCTTTCCCTTGACTTGTGAAAAACATTTCAAAAAACTTGGGATGATCATAAAAAGCTCAGTAAGGGTTATAAAAATATGGAAAGGAAACATGTGTTCATATATACATAAGAATGAAATCATACTTTACCCGTAAAACATAGGCACTTTAGTATACCTCATCAAATCATGAATAAATCATAGAAATCATAAGACATATAAGGTAACTTGAGGCATTCATAACATTTCTACATAGGGAGTAAACCTCATGGTTACGTTTGGAATACCCATCACATTATATTCCCTAAATCTCTTCGGAGAAACCTTAACGTTTCACTCCTTAACGTTACCCAATGCATTGGAGAGCTATATCAGGCTCACCCGCCCTTAGTTTATCACGGAACCACCCGTCTTCATAACAATGCCCAAGAACCATATCATAATCATAGCACCTAACATAAGAACAAAGGAAAGATAACATTCCCACATTGCAATAACAATATAACATTTAAAGATAATGAATCCATTCTAAAATCCATTTTCAAAACCATTTAAAACATTTAATAAAGAGATTTTTGAATCAAAGTGTCCCATACCACTTTGATGTTTTTTAACATTTTAAACCATTAATATCCATATAATTAAATCATTAAAACCATTTTTAAAACATGGATATGAATGAGAAATGTTTATAAGAATAAATCATTAAAACATTTAAATCGATATTTTAGTTAAAGGGTTTTTAAAAAAATGAGAGACACTTGAATACCATAATTGAGGAATAAAATTTAATCAAAACTTTATAATATCATGAGAATAAATGGATTCATGATATAATATTCCAAGGGATATTATATACACCATATAAGAGTGAATTGGTTCATATCAACAATGAAGTCTCAATAGAAATGTAAAATGAGATGAAATCCCTTATAAAGAAGGTATCCTTAAAATAAGGATAAATAAATCCCATAATTATGTGTGACAAATATAAATACACAAAATATAAGTGGATATTAAGTGTAAAACAATTAAAGGTCATTCACACATATTCAAAGGATGAAATATTCCATAACTACATGTTGAACCCAAAGAAATCAAAATTGGGTTAAGAAGTTCCCTTGACAGCCTAACGACATCACATCAAATTTTAGAAAAAGAGTTGATGAGAGAGATAAAGGGTATCTAATAACTTGGACATAAAATTTACATCAATAAGGATATAGAAGAATATATCCCAACATAAAAATATATAAACTAAAAGACATAACAAAAGAAGTCTTTTAAAAAGAGGAGGGTGAAAGGTTCCCTTACCGACATGGGTATCTTTCAAAACACACACCCTGTGAAAGAAGGAAAATACAACATTGATTTAAATACTCATAAATGAAATTATATTACACAATGAGTAAAATAATTGGAGTACATACACCACTCAAAGGAAATTGTGGAAAATTTAGCATAAATATCACGGGAATAAAAGTGAGATGAAAAATCCCTTACGAAAACTCGGCAGCCTAACGGCGTAACTTAAAACATCCAAAAATTGATTGATGAGATAAAATGAGGTCTCTCATCATATAAAAATAAAATTTACAGCCAGATTAATATAAAATAACATACCCCATCATAACAAATAGGATCTTAAAAGAAGTTACATAAAGGAGAGTACTTAAAAAGAAAGAGAGAGGTTAGATCTCTTACGAAAATTCGGCAGCCTAACGGCGCCACTCAAAACTTCCAAAATGTATTGATGAGAGAGAATAGGGTATCTCATCATATGAACATAAAAAATTATATTAAGAGTAATATAAAATAATATCCCAATAACAATAAAGAAGAGCTTTAAAAGTAATGACATAAAAGAGTGTACTTTAAAAGAAAGAGAGGAGTCGGATCCCTTACCTCAAGTCCAACTTGTCTTGTTTGTTTCTTTATATTCCTGAATAATAAACTTTGGTCAATTTATAATTTCTTAATTAACTCCTATAAATATTATTATTCAGTTCATATCACATATTTTAATGTTATAATAATTGTTTAATAATGTTAGTTCATATCAGACGTTTTTGCCGATGATTGGTACATTAGTCAAAAATGAAATTGTTTGAAAAAAGATTGCCCATGTAGTTATAATTAAATAATTTCCTAAATAGTATTAATGATTATAATATCATATATATCCAGTAAATATTCATTTTATACTACTCCATATCATTTGGAGATAAAAAACGAAAAGCACCATTCATGGAGACGGTAGGCCGTACGTACGCATGAACGCTACTTTCAATTTTTTCTTTGTCATATTAATAGAATTAAAAATAAATGTTATATATATATATTATAATTCCAGTATAATATATATGTTATATAGGTCACATATGTTCATTAATTGCATACTTTATACGTTCCATGTATTGCATGTACGAGTCACATCACTTGAGGGGGCGGTAGTCCACACTTCCTCATATGAAATTATCGCATTTACACTACATGAAAAGAATAAATGTATGTTTTAAATATAAAATACAGAATCATATAGTAAACATAAATACCATATATATAATATATAAAATACAGTGACATCATAATGGCCACCTTTAAAGGTGTTAAAAGAATATTGAACAATCATCATTTCGTGAGGCAGAAAATCGCCAACCACAGAAATAGTATGTTCATTAACCATTAGACAAAGGTGTGTGTAAGTGTAGCTCGAATAATTCTTATAAAAACATCCTAGTATATTGAAGATACTATATTTGTTACAAAATAAATGAATAAAAAGATCTTAGGTGGTTGGAGAAGCAAAATTAAACAAAAGGACTCAAGTGAAGACATTACCTTAAAATCGGGTAACTCCCTTTGGTTTGAGCTCAAAGGCTTCCTTGGGAAGGCTTCTGCCCAAAGTGAGGCTTCAAGGAGTTATAGAGGGATGTGGAGAGACAAAATGGGCAGGGTTTTACCGAGCCAAAGGATTTGGAAGTGTGGGTAATGAGGTAGAGGTGGGGGCCTTTTATAAGAGGAGAGGAGGGGCACTCTTGGAAAGTAAGGAAATGTTACTTTATTTTAGAAAGAGTTTCGGATTTTAATGGTCCCACATTGATTTTTTTCGAGGATAAGGTGATAAGGGTTCGAAATACACTCATACAATAGGTTTTGGACATGTGTAGGTCTTATATTTTACATTATCTTTCCATTTTATTTAAATCCTCTATTAATGAGGTAATCACTGCATCATCATGATGTCATAAATAATTTAATAAATATAATGTCTAAAAATAATAATAAAAATATCATGATGTAGGAAATACTTTTAGATTTTTAATGAATATTTATAGTCCAAAAGATCATTTATGTAGACAAAATTAAAAATATTTTACTTAGGTGATACATTCTTTGTTACATTTAATATTCTTTAAAAATAAAAAGATAAAAAGTCACTTTCTCACAAAAGTGATTCCATGGGGCCCCCAAGTTTAGTACAAGGCATCCCATGGTCGGACATGATACAACCAGTAGCCTTAGGACACATTTTGTGGTCATTTTTTATTATTATGATATTATTTTATTATCTTTAACTACCTGATTACTCATTAATCAAGATAATTAAAGATAATTACCATTGTTACTATTCATAATGTCCAAAAAAAGAGAGTCTTAATTACATAATTTGGACCTTAAGATTAAAAATATGTAATCCATTTTACCAAATTACAAACACCTAAATTGCAATAATTAATTTTAAAAACTTTCCGTTGTCAAAACAAATAGCGGGTTTTTTTGAAACAATATTTATGAAAAGTTTGGCACTTGTTTATGCCTAATTCCAAAGTGAAATTAATCCCAATGACCATAATTGAATTACATGGTAAAAATATATTCTAATTAAACATTAAAACAAATTAAAAATATAATATAACCATATAATTAAATTATATGAAAAAGAAGTTTTGATGTAAAATGCAGTATTTTTCACTATTCATTGAAAAATGAACATTGTCAGAAAAATACCAAAAATCAACCCAAGGTAAATTTCAATGTCCCAATCATAAATAATATGTTTATTTTGAAAAATATAGCTTATAAAATTGTCAAAAGTTTGATTTAAAAATGGTTTTCCATCAAAATGTAGTAAAACAATCTTTTAATAATACTAGTGTATTCAATGCTTAAGATTGGATTCATTTGTATTTTATGCCTCTAAAATTTATTGGATAAAAGTAAAAACTTTTAACAAACATATATAATCATATTTTAGTTATTTCTATTCATTCCTGTCAATACAACGGCTAGGCGTTAACTACCATTTAAAATAATATTATTTTATTATTAGAGTGCAACGTAAGATTCCCAAGAAACTCGTTGTTGCGTGTTGGGTACGCCATCGAGCATAGAATCCTCTTTAAAGTAATATTAATATTTTATTCACAAAAGTGGATAAATATAAATATTTGATATTCTTTATTTACCTAGGGTGTTACATCCTTCCCCCGTTTTGAGAATTGCGTCCTCGCAATTTTAAAATTGAGCATGGAAACATCCTTGAAAGTCCCACATCGGAACAAGGGTCGGTAAAACAATCACTTTAAAATAAAGAAAGATAAGTACAAAGGTCACCCAAGTTAACCCATACTAGGATTCCAAGTATGAAAATATGGATATGGAGGAAAAAACAAAGGGTCATGTTCTGATGGAGAGTTATAGTAAACATGTCTAGGAGAAAGTTAACCACAAGAAAATCACAAACTTGTGACGGGTTAAACGGTATTCGATTCCCCCGTAGGAAAAGTTAATAGACAAAATTTTTGTTTTAAGTTACTTTTTATTGAGGAATTTATTCATAAGGGAACATAATCAGTTATCATGTTGATTTTCAACATTTATTAGATTCCTTACACAAACTCATATTTTTTCTAAAAGACGAGTATTTAGGAAGACTTGTTCACATTAAGAGTATTATAATCAACTTCTAGAGAATCACCTAATCCACAAAAGAGAACTATATAATTCCCATTTCTTTAGACTTTAACCAAAACCAAAACAAAAATTGATAGTACAAGATCAGATAATCCAGAAATGGATAACCCTTTATAAAAAGAAAATCCATTCTTAATCTCCAAAATTTGTCCAACAAAACCCAAAGTTCAATGAGGACCATTCAATAAACAATGTTTCCGTAAAATTCTTCAAAGTAAACCTAACTAAGAATGAAACCCAAATATTTTAAGGATTTAGTCACATAGTCTTCCAAGGTACAAATTAAATTTTATCTCCAAATAACATCAGTTGCTCTTAAATTCTCATATTGAAAAGTAATTAACCTAATCACATATCCTCGATGATAGGTTAATCATTTCCATAGATAACCCAAAATAAACTTACTCTTGACTCTTAAAATCATCTAACTAAAAAGAATTAGTCAAACTAACCAGTGACTTCACGTAGTCCAGTGTTAGGTGATAAATACCAGTCGCACTTTGGTTGTGGGTTCGATTCCCACAGCTTTGTCTGACGCGATGGGTTTTCACACGGTCTGCGTGTTGTCCTTTTTCCAAAACTACATAATTCTTAAAACATTACCCAAAACGAGATAAAATCTTAAAAAATGATCATAACATATTTTAACCTCAAGTTTATCTCATTCCTTTCATTTTCCATCATATCATAGAGTAACCCATAATTACCTAAAAAGTAAGGATCATATAGACCATAACGGTTACCTTAATAATTATTACCTGAACTTCCACATCGAGTTGGCCATCTCGTACATGATTCTTTAGAGAACTCACCAAGGTTTAAGTGGTTGATCATGACTCCTTGATAGTTGGTTTAGAACAACCATGAGATTCCTCATTGAATCCCCCATTTCATCCAGTCTCTTAATCAGAGAACCACCATAGTTTCCTTCAAACCCATTGTCACTTTGGTGCCTGCTAGATCTAGCCATTTACTAAAACCAAAAAGGTCAGTGTGAGTATATAAACATTACCATCATGTAATAATGAGGAAGATAACACTAAGATATACTTACTCATTCACTTTATCTAAAAACAATGACTCTTTCTATAATCCTAGCCAATATGGTAATATCCCTTATCCTTAAAGAATACCCTAACCTCTAAAGTTATCTAAACCGACATTTGATACCAACTATAAGGCCCCAGCCTTAAACCATACTTAATCTTGAGTTATTACAAGATTACACATTGAGGATCTTTTCAGGTTTAGAGTTTTAGAGAATTAGATCAAAAAACATTCATTACATTACACATTTAAACAAAGTGGTTACATAAAGATAGTATTCATGTATCCCATCAATGGAAACATATTTAAAAATAAAGCATGGAAACTTCCTTGACACTTCCTTGACACTATCATCATAACATGTACCTTTCCCTTGACCTGTGAAAGACATTTCAAAAAACATGGGATGAGCATAAAAAGCTCAGTAAGGGTTATAAAAATATGGAAAGGAAACATGAGTTCATATATACATAAGAATGAAATAATACTTTACCCATAAAACATAGGCACTTTAACATACCTCATCAAATCATGAATAAATCATAGAAATCATAAGACATAGAAGGTAACTTGAGGCATTCATAACATTTCTACATATGGATTAACCCTCTTGGTTACGTTTGGAATACCCATCATAGTATATTCCCTAAATATCTTCGGAGAAACCTTAACGTTTCACTCCTTCACATTACCCAATGCATTGGAGAGCTATATCGGGCTCACCCGCCCATAGTTTATCAAAGAACCACCTGTCTTAATAAAAATGCCCAAGAACCATAACATAATCATAGAACATAACATAAGCATAAAGGAAAGATAAAATTCCCACATTGCAATAACAATATAACATTTTATGATAATGAATCCATTCTAAAATCCATTTTCAAAACCATTTAAAACATTTAATAAAGAGATTTTTGAATCAAAGTGTCCCATACCACTTTGAATTTTTTTAACATTTTAAACCATTAATATCCATATAATTAAATCCTTAAAACCATTTTTAAAACATGGATATTAATGAGAAATATTTATAAGAATAAATCATTAAAACATTTAAATCTATATTTTAGTTAAAGGGTTTTTAACAAAATGAGAGACACTTGAATACAATAATTGAGGAATAAAATTTAATCAAAACATTATAATATCATGAGAATAAATGGATTCATGATATAATATTCCAAGTGACATTATATACACCATATAAGATTGAATTGGTGAATATCAACAATGAAGTCTCAATAGAAATGTAAAATGAGATGAAATCCATTATAAAGAAGGTATCATTAAATTAAGGATAAATAAATCTCATAATTATGTGTGACAAATATAAATACACCCAGTATAAGTGGATATAAAGTGTAAAACAATCAAAGGTCATTCACACATATTCAATGGAAGAAATATTCCATAACTACCTGTTGAACCCAAATAAATCAAAATTGGGTTAATAAGTTCCCTTGACAGCCTAACGACGTCACATCAAATTTTAAAAAAATAGTTGATGAGAGAGATAAAGGGTATCTAATCACATGGACATAAAATTTACATCAATAAGGATATATAAGAATATATCCCAACATAAAATGATGTAAATTAAAAGACATAACAAAAGAAGTCTTTTAAAAAGAGGAGGGTGAAAGGTTTCCTTACCGACATGGGTATCTTTCAAAACATACACCCTGTGAAAGAAGGACAATACAACATTGATTTAAATACTCATAAATGAAAGTATATTAAAAAATGAGTAAAATAATGGGCACTACATACACCACTCAAAGGAAATTGGGGAAAATGTAGCATAAATCTCACGGGAATAAATGTGAGATGAAAAATCCCTTACGAAAACTCGGCAGCCTAACGGCGCCACTTAAAACATCCAAAAATGGATTGATGAGATCAAATAAGGTCTCTCATCATATTAAAAAAAAATTTAAAGCCATACAAATATAAAAGAACATCCCCCATCATAACAAATAGGAGCTTAACAGAAGTTACATAAAGGAGAGTACTTAAAAAAAAGAGAGAGGTTAGATCTCTTACGAAAATTCGGCAGCCTAACGGCGCCACTCAAAACTTCCAAAATGGATTGATGAGAGAGAATAGGGTCTCTCATCATATGAAAATAAAAACTTACATTTAGAGTAATATATAATAATATCCCAATAACAAGAAAGATGAGCTTTAAAAGGAATGACATAAAAGAGTGTACTTTAAAAGAAAGAGAGGAGTCAGATCCCTTACCTCAATTCCAACTTGTCTTGTTCGTTTGTTTATATTCATGAATAATAAACTTTAGTCAATTTATAATTTATTAAGGACCTCCTATAAAGATTATTATTCAGTTCATATCATATATTTTAATGTTATAATAATTGTTTAATAATGTTATTTCATATCAGACGTTTTTGCCGATGATTGGTACATGAGTCAAAAATGAACTTGTTTGAAAAAAGATTGCCCATGTAGTTATAAGTAAATAATTTCCAGAATAGTTTTAATGATTAAAATATCATATATATCCAGTAAATATTCATTTTATACTATTCCATATCATTTGTAGATAAAAAATGAAAATCACCATTCATGGAGACGGTAGGCCGTACGTATGCATGAACGCTACTTTGATTTTTTTCATTGTCATATTAATGGAATTAAAAATAAATGTTATATATATATATATATTATAATTCCATTATAATATATATGTTATATAGGTCACATATGTTCATTAATTTCATACTTTATACGTTCCATGTATTGCATGTACGAGTCACATCACTTGAGGGGGCGGTAGTCCACACTTCCTCACATGAAATTATCGCATTTACACAATATGAAAAGAATAAAGGTATGTTTTAAATATAAAATACATAATCATATAGTAAAAATAAATACCATATATATCATATATAAAATACAGTGACATCATAATGGCCACCTTTAAAGGTTTTAAAAGAATATTGAACAATCATCGTTTCGTGAGGCAGAAAATCCCCAACCACAGAAACAGAATGTTCAGTAACCATTAGACGAAGGTGTGTGTAAGTGTAGCTAGAATAATTATTATAAAAACATCTTATTATATTGAAGATACTGGAGTTGTTACAAAATAAATGAATAAAAAGAGTTTAGGGGGTTGGAGAAGAAAAATAAAACAAAAGGACTCAAGTGAAGACATTACCTTAAAATCAGGTAACTCCCTTTGGTTTGAGCTCAAAGGATTCCTTAGGAAGGCTTCTGCCCAAAGTGAGGCTTCAAGGAGTTATAGAGGGATGTGTAGAGACAAAATGGGCAGGGGTTGGCCGAGCCAAAGGCTTTGGAAGTGTGGGTAAGGAGGTATAGGTGGGGGCCTTTTATAAGAGGAGAGGAGGGGCACTCTTGGAATGTAAGGAAATGTTACTTTATTTTAGAAAGTGTTTCGGATTTTAATGGTCCCACATTGATTTTTTTCGAGGATAAGGTGATAAGGGTTCTTAATCCACCCATCCAATAGGTTTTGGACATGTGTAGGTCTTATAGTTTACATTATCTTTCCATTTTATTTAAATCCTTTATTAATGAGGTAATTGCCGCATCATCATGATGTCATAAATAATTTAATAAATATAATGTCTAAAAATAATAAAAAAAATATCATGATGTAGGAAATACTTTTATCATTTTAATGAATATTTATAGTCCAAAATATCATTTATGTAGACAAAATTAAAAATATTTTACTTAGGTGATACATTCTTTGTTACATATAACATTATTTAAAAATAAAAAGATAAAAAGTCACTTTCTCACAAAAGTGATTCCATGGGGCCCCCAAGTTTGGCACAAGGCATCCCATGGTCGGAAATGATACAACCAGTAGCCTTAGGACACATTTTGTGGTCATTTTGTATTATTATGATTTTATTTTATTATCTTTAACTACCTGATTACTCATTAATCAAGATAATTAAAGATAATTACCATCGTTACTATTCATAATTTCCAAAAACAAAAGTGTCTTAATTACATAATTTGGACCTTATGATTCCAAATATGTAATCCATTTTACCAAATTCCAAACACATTAATTGAAATAATTAATTTAAAAAAACTTCCCGTTGTCAAAACAAAGAGCGGGTTTTTTAAAAACAATATTTATGAAAAGTTTCGCACTTGTTTATTCCTAATTCCAAAGTGAAATTAATCCCAATGACCATAATTGAATTACATGGTAAAAATATATTCTAATTACACTTTAAAACAAATTAAAAATATAATATAACCATATAATTAAATTATATGGAAAAACAGTTTTGATGTAAAATGCAGTATTTTTCACTATTCATTGAAAAATAAACATTGTCAGAAAAATACCAAAAATTAATCCAAGGTAAATTTCAATGTCCCAATCATAAATAATATGTTTATTTTGAAAAATAGAGATTATAAAATTGTCAAAAGTTTGATTTAAAAATGGTTTTCCATCAAAAGTTAGTAAAACAATCTTTTAATAATACTAGTGTATTCAATGCTTAAGATTGGATTCATTTGTATTTTAAGCCTCTAAAATTTATTTTATAAAAGTAAAAACATTTAAAAAACATATATAATCATATTTTAGTTATTTATATTCATTCCTGTCAATACAATGGCTAAGCGTTAACTACCATTTAAAATAATATTATTTTATTATTAGAGTGCAACGTAAGATTCCCAAGAAACTTGTTGTTGCGTGTTGGGTATGCCATCGAGCATAGAATCCACTTTAAAGTAATATTAATATTTTATTCACAAATACCGATAAATATAAAAAATTCATATTCTTTATTTACCTGGGGTGTTAAACAATTAGTAAACCATCAGATCGAAATATCACACTATCTTGAACTACCCAACAAACATGGGTGCCAAATTTCATTGTTTCCTAATACATAATTTCCCCAACCTAGTTGACCCCCAAAGGAAAAAAAAATGAACAACCTAAAACTCCAAAGTTTAAATTCAATGAACTAAATAATATTTCTTTCTTCTCTACACAGTAACTAATCGACTCCTAGTCACCTGAACCTACTCTGTCATCTCTTGCAAGAGACTCAGTCGAATAAGAACTTAATCACATACCTCTAACCAACATAAAGGAAAATAAAATTACTATTAATAAAAATACTCAAATGATTCAATCTGTATCAATTCATTGAATATATTATTAGAATATAAATCCCTGGGTTATAGAAGCCTCTCCTATGAAATGGTAAAATATAAAATACATGCTCATAACATATCCAACAGAATATGAATATTATGTTAACATTTATTGTCAGTCTATAGATGATAATATATAATAATAAGAATATGAGATACCAAGGCCATCTGAATAGCCTTCTATAACTAAGAAGTGGAAATATGATATATATCAAATACGATACTCCACAAAACACTATGAATCCAGACTACCTCATTCATGTAAAACTACCCAATTCATCAATAGTGATAGCCCCCATAATAAGAAAGACGTGGAAAACCATAGATAGTAGATCTAAAATCAACCATACTACGTCATTCTTATGATATTTCATGGGTAATATTATCACAAAATCTATATTAAAAACTTCACATTTCAACTCAAAAATGGGTAGATTCTATAATAGCATAGTAAGACTTTGATACTCATTTTCACAATCTAATATGTGAAACATATTTCAACCAATCACCCAATATCTATCTTTATTCCTAAAATTTGTGATATCTATATAGACCAGGATAGAAATTTTTCCACCCAGGATGTACTACCCATCAATAAAAATTGAACTCCCCCCTTCAGTTCCTCACGTGAGCCCATAGGAACTCATTCTTGACCATGGAAAATTACATAATTTTCACTACAAAGTCACCATCCTTATTGTGGATCACCACTATATAAGATATATGTTAAAACTAATCCCTCATTAATAGAAATGTAATTACTCTTAATCTATCCCGAGTGAATTGGTATAACTGGAATCGATGTCAGGTATACTAACCCTAGGTACTCGAAAACATCTTGATGCATGTTTTAAAAGAGTTCTATCATCCACCACTTTTTACAAGATTCCATCATTTCATTTTTTTACATATATTTTATCAATTAATTAAAAAAGGTGTTTCCCATAACTATTGTATAATAAAAATTTAATTTTTTAAACTGAGGATACGCAACCCACCTCCTCTACCAAAGGTTTATGTCCAATTATGAGATGTTTTACCTGAGGATCCTGTGGTCTTTGTACCCACAAAACACTCCCACAAAATATAGTGACTTACACATCATAGGGCATATAAAAAAACTTCCAACACCATATAATTAGTAGGATAATTAATCTTATATTGTATTAGATATCTTGATAGATAAGAACTCACTCCATCCTCCTGCATTAGAAATTTTCCATGTTACACTCCATATGTGACATAGTACACAATATATGACTTAAAATTCACATGTAAAGCGAGTATTAATGTTTTATCCAACCTTCTATTTTGATCATGAAAATATCTCCCATTATCATCTAAATGAACACAATTCACCCCTTTCTTTGTTAGTATAGATATTAGTTATGCTAGATAGGACTGGTCTTTGATGAAGCGCCACTAATAAGATTATAATCCCAAAAATCTCAGAATCTCAAAAATTCCTGGGATACTCCTAAGAGACCATGGACATAAAATTATTTGGGTCCACTAAAACACTATTTTTCTAATATGACATTAACAAATATGTGGATTTTATCAATACAAAAGCCATATTTGGTTTTTATTGAGTAAATATGATTCTCTCTCAACGTACATAAGATAATTCTATGATTATGGGAAAGATAGTTATCTTATATGGAGTAAACATTTATGTCATCACAAAAACCATCCATATATTAAACTAAAGTATGAACAAACTAATTAATCATGTCCATGAATACTGATGATGCATTCGTTATACTGAACATCAACATCATGAATTCATATAATCCATTACAACTTCGAAAATAATTTTAAGATATTTATGATTATGTCCATGACAATAGGTGGTATACAGATATCAATTTAACATGTGAGAATATATTATCACCTCTCTACTGATTGAAGAGATCATCAATTCAAAGAATGGAGTACCATTTCGTAACCATCATCCCGATCAATATCTGATAATCAACACATAAGCACAATGTCACATCATCAATCTTGATAAAATGAACTAGGGAACCAAAAGGTGACATACTAGGATTTACAAAGCCCATAGATTATATTAAAACTGTACCTTCAAATCAGGATTTTATCCCTGTGCCATCCAATATGGTGGGATATAAATTGGTTGTACTATCAGAACCAACTCTATTGTGAAATTGATCACCCTATCAAGTGGTATGTTATAAAATTAATAATGGAAGAAATCCTAAAATGGAATACCAATGGTGAAAAATAATCCTGCAATATTCCACCAACTACTAGAGAAAGACCTATTCTCTGAGCCATGAGAAAATCCACTAATCACAAATTTTTTCCTGGACAAAAAACCTGATGATCCCACTCACTATATTGAAAATATACTCCTCCATGTATAGATATAAATATAACTCTTTTATAGTAGTAGTTGGTATGATCCTAGTATAGAACATACCAATATATACCTAGAATCAAGTCAAAGCCTTTCATTTCTAGAACAATGAGTTCCCAAAAGAAATGGTAACCACAAATTTGTAGATAATACACTTTGGGAAATTTTATATTCTATGACCTTACTACAAATGGTGAGTCGATGGAAAAGACACCATCCAAACATTCCACAACCAAGATCAATCCATTTTAAAAAAGATATGATAAAAAAGGAATGGGATCCTCCTATATATTACAACATACAAGAAAGGGTGTATTATACAATAATCATACATCTGAAGATAGATGATCTTGTATCCAAGCTACTCAGTGTATATTGTATAGAGTGTAGCTAACTGGCCCCTATTTCATGGGCTCTGGTTTGATTTCCATGTACTATTCCCTCTTGATGGTATTGCAGCTCAAAAATTGTGTATCTATGCCCCATACCAGAATTGGACATCTAGATAAACTCTAGATACCAGTATTCTAAGAGGTAGTATCTCCTTTATAGACTATATTACCTATATTTAAAGCCTATAACAAATATTTGAATTCATTCCCTTAAAAACCACTATATGTGGCCCATCTGACCACAAGAACAACAGTCCAAAGTATTTTCTGGAAACTGAGGCCACTATTGGAGAAACATGACACAGATATAGCAATGCAACAACATATGGTCTTGATTTGGCTTCACACTTCCACAAATACACTAAACAATATATACATGCATCTAAATATGATAGGAACACATATATCCACCAGAAGAAGAGAACTTGGGTTTTCCTATAGAAACTATTTGTATGATTCCAAGGGTGTCACACTGATTTCTCTCAATGATGAGAGCCTAATTCTTCAAATCCAAAAATACACTCAAGTGAAATATGATCAATTATTATCTAATATGATAGTAATTTCCATACATAAAATGTCTCTTCCAAGAGATCTCATTAGTGTATAATGACGACATAATGTACTATAATTCATTGATATTTCCAGCATAGTCCATTATTAACATTCCACCCATTGTTAGATGCCTGAAATCATGAGCCTCCTTATCCATAAATTTATCTTAGATGAAATTTCTATAGAACATCCCCATTTATTTATTATAGGATAACTACTCTTTCTTTACAACTTGCTCTAAACTATCACACCACTGCTGGGTGGGCCGAAAAAGCATATACGAAGCATGATTTTCCCTTCAATCTATGTGTGTCTTGAGATTCATAATAATATCCTAGACTAAATCAATCCATAACTCCACTCCTTAGGGGAATCATTTCCCAATGATCATGGGTGTATTTTGTAGCTAAAAATATCCTTTCATCTCATACATCAAATTCATGGGGTAGACAATTTCCCCTTCCATGGATCACATGACCCATATGAAGTAGTCACAAAGCAGAAAATCTGTCTAATAATTATTAAAAACAATATTATTGAGTTTAGATATATTAGTAGGGTATTGATTATTTTTCCCATGTTTCTAAATTCAAATATGATGGTGAGGAATTTTATTTACAACACAAATGAACAACATAAAAAAACACGATGAACCTTGTAATGGCCCGGGTTTTGGGATCCATTACTTGGTGGAAATCTGATGTTGGGTGTTCCGGGTAGTCTAGGAAAGTTATCGAGGCTTGTCAGTGAATCATGAGCCCTAACAGTAGGCCAACCTGTAGCCTTAGCCTACCGGTAGCATGCCTACCTGTAGCATGCCTACCAGCAGCTCGACCTACCGGTAGCTGCAGCCTACCGGTAGCTCGGCATACCAGTAGCTCTGTCAACAGGTAGCCGCAGCCTACCGATAGCTCCTCCTACAGGTTGCCTCGGCTATCCGGTAGACCTAGCCTATTGGTAACCCCCACGTGTTTTCTAGTAGCGCCTCCTTTTTGTGCAAATTGGGTTTTAAACCCTGTTTTGGCCCATTTAAGCTTGTTTTAAATCCCATTAACGCCCATTAATGACGTTTAATTATGTGTTTGTACCCTCATGTGCATCGGTTTAAACTGTCCTCAAAGGCAAGGACCCTTTAATGACATGTGGGGCCGCATGGTTAACCCACGACCCCGCTCCTTAGGCGGTTTCACATTCTTATCTTAGTTTCTCAACCGTCCCCTCCCTTATAAACTAAAGGGTTCTCCCTGGGTTTCTTTTTCTCGATCATCCTACGATTGATTTGTCTAATCGTCCATGAGTTCTTGAGGTCATAGCCCTGCAATTTGTGCATCCGATATTCCTCGCTTGAAGAGATTCTTCGATCGTTGATCAATCAAGTAGGGTTTTACCTTTATCTCTCCTTTCTGTGTATCTTGCGGGGTGGGTACACTACTGCTTCTATAGAATTGGATGAACCAAACTTTAATGAAGATAATAAATGGATTCTAAAGAATGAAGGGGAGGGGTGTGACCGATGATGTTGCTCTATTTTCTCCTCTTTCATGATTAATGATTTCTGATTTGTATGGGCTTACGCCTAAAGAAAATCATGGCCTTTGGTGGTCTTTAACTGTGCACTAATAAACACTTATCTCTTGTGTTGTTCGTGTAAAGGAAATTGGTTAATTGGTTAAAGAAAATTGGTTAATTATGTATATTCAGCTAAATAAATGGAAAGCACCATGATCAATCCTTTTTGTGATAACCCCATTTAAAGTACAATAGAATTGGAATCATGGGTTGTGTTAAATCTTTTAAATCTAAAAATACCGGCATGAGGCTGCTTTGTGTTGGTGGTAGTGGTTTGGTTTTTTTTCATTCACGGGCTGATTGCTGGGTGATGTGGGTAGGGATGGGATCCCCTGTTGCTATGGTTTCGCTCGTTCTGAATTTGAGGCAGTGTGGTTACTTTGCCTATATCACGAATTGGAGTGGAATCCTCTATTGTTGAGGAACTGTTGGCTCCTGGGTTTTGGGAACATGGGGTAATATCATGGGGTTTTCCTTGGTTCTAGTACTTTTAGGGATCTCACTTATCCCTTTTTTTGGTTGTGACTTTACAAGAGAACATGGTGTGAACGTTCAAGTTGATGTTTGACTGTACTCTTTCCTTGGCTTGTGCTTATGCTTGATAGTTTCCCAAGTAGGTGCAGAAACTGATTTAAACATTATTACTGAACATGAAAACCTGGATGGGGCAAATGGGTTGTGGTTTGGTATGAGTTGTGACTTTGACATGGGTGCTGATCATGTCCTTTAGGCTGGCTGAAGAAAAACCTAGATTGGGTGAGTGCTTGTTACCTATACATATACCTGTAATTTTTGTGTTTCTTATTCATGCCCCACCCATGTTGAGCACTTATTACCGAACACCCCCATTTCATGGAGGAGGGTGTTTTTCCCAACACACCTATGAGTGGCTGGTTATTTTCTCCTTTTCTGCTCCCTTTCCCAAAATTCCCAAGACTCTACGGGTAGGCTGTGATGGCCTAAAGTCCATTATTTTCCCAAGAGTCTTCGGGGAAGGGTTGTGTGGTGGTTGGCCCAGGTGTTTGTGGGAAGGTGGTTTCCCAAGTGTCTTTGGGATAAGGCCTAGGTGTCTTCAGGCATGGCAGTAGATCTGCTAGCCCGGGTGTCTTCAGGCGTAGTGGTGGTTATTGGGGCCCAGGTGTTTGTGGGCGGGGTTTGGCAGTGGGACATCATGAGGATATGGCCCAGGTGTGTGTAGGAAGGATGTGGCAGTGGGACTGCGCTGGGAATGGTGGGATTGGATCGATGCGTAGGATGTCTTTAATAACCCGTGGGAAAGTGGCGCGGGGTACCCAAACATTGATGTTCTTTTATTATACATTACTTGACTTGCGTTATTTGGGGAGTGTTCCTTGGTGAGGTTTGGGTGGTTAGTTTCCTTGTTGGGTGTTTGGTTATCTCTTTTCTCATAGGGAATTAGCATGCCTCCCCACTTGTGCACGAGAGTCTTTGGTTTTTCCCTACTGAGTATACTTGTATGCTCACCCTACATATATAAAACTGCTTTCAGGTTTCCAGGAGGACTTCAGGGATCACACGGGACCATACTAGCTTAGACCATTGGGGCAGTTTCTGTTGTTGTTTTCTTTTTTCTTGGTATCTTTTTACCTTCGGAGTTTTGTGACTTGTATCTTTACCTTTGAACATGCATGTGGGAATGGTTTATTTACAGTCGTATTTTCACTTTTAGTTTTGGTGTTGTGGGATTTACTATCTTATCTCCTGATCCTATTAAAAGAAATAGGGTAATGCCTTCTATTTAGTGTGTGATTTTATACCCTCGGTGCTGGTCGCCACTCTGGGACCTATTGAAGGTGGGTCTTGGGGGTCATTATCTCTCCTTCAACATAAAGAAGGAAGGTCCTGGCAATTTTCTGACCTTTCCCTCCTATTGGTGAAGGCGGGTCGTGACAGAATGGTATCAGAAGCAGGTTTGAGAGATAGGATGGAGACTAGAGTTTCGAACCATAAGGATTGCATGGGATGGTAGGGAAGCAGTGTTGGGTGACCTTGGTGCGTGAATTAGTCCAGGGAAGACCGGCTGGGACATGGGATTTTAGGGGCCCCCGTGATCCGATGTAAGGACTCTAGACCTACCGAACGACCAAGTGAGGCCATGCTGATTGTAGGGTAGAGACCCTAGTAAAGGTACATGAAACATAATGACTTCTGTTCTCGTGTTTCATGGGTGTTTTGGGAATTTAAATCAATAAGAAGTTTATGAAATTTAAGAACAATATTCTATACTACATGGGCTTAGGCATTCCTTATTTACCTTGCAGCTATGACACCTGGGAGGAAACCACGGGTGGTACGGGCGATTGAGGCCCAGGAGGTTGACTAGGCCGATCGGCAGAGGTCTGATCAAGAGGAGGAGGATGACCAGTGGCATAAGATGCTTCGAGCCTTCTAGTTACATGACCTCGAGAAGTATGAGGGAAGCACCTCTGACATGAAGATGGAGAGCTGGCTAGAAGAGCTGGTGATAGATTTCGGCCTGATTCAGGCTCCGCCTGAGTACTGGGTTCCTCTGGCTGTCAGCCATATGCGGGGAACAACACGTCAGTGGTGGATTCTTTACCTTGGGGAGAGGAAAGAGGATGAGGTGCCATGGGATGATTTCGAGAAGGAGTTCCGGGTGGAATTCCTCTCTTCTATGATGAAGGCGGAGAAGAGGCAGGAGCTACTCTCCCTCCATCAGGGGAGTATGTCAGTAAGGTCGTTGGGAATCAAGTCCAAGGACCTCCTACGTTTTTCTCCAGACCTAATTCCAGATGAGAATTCTCAAGCAAGACTTTTAGAGGAGGCGCTCTGACCCTCCCTCCAGTACGTTGTTACCCCATTCACCTTGTCGACATACTTGGAGGTCCAGAAGAAGGCCGAAGTGGGGGAGAGGATGAACACTCTAGGAGGTGTGTCACGAGATGGGATCAAGCTGGGATCATCAAAGGGGAAGGATGTCAGCACCGGACCACCAGCATTAGGACCCTCTCGGTTCCGACCAGCAGGGAGAAGGCCATAGCACTTCCAGTTCCGGTCCCCCGGTCCGCGCCCTTTTCTTTCGGGCCCAGGACCGAGGTGCTTCATCTGTGGGAGCCATGGACATCTCCGGAATCAGTGCCCGGACCGAGTACAGTATGGCGGTGGGGGAAAGGCCCAGTACCCGCCCCTGCAGCAGCTTCCTGCTAGGCCCTTCCAGCAGTATTAGTAGGGGCAGCAAGCTCCCACTCCTCCAAGGGAAGACGTTGTAGGAGGAGGCCCACCTCAGGGCTCTCCTTAGGGACATCGACCAGGGTGTGGTCAGGGAGGTGGCCGATAGCCGATGGGCAGAGGAGCTAAGCGTGGGTAGTTGCACGCCACAGAGGCAGTAGTTTTAGCAGGACCAGAGGTCGTTCGAGGTACGATTAATTTGTTTAGTACCCTTGCTTACGCCTTGTTCGATACCGGGGCTTCGAAATCCTTCATTACACCCAGTCTAGCCCGGGCTCTATGACTAGACATCGAGAGACTCCCAGTGCCCCTGGTGATGAGCACACCAGTCGGAGGTCAGACTGACTTGTTATATGTTTTTCGAGGATGCAGACTGATGATAGGGCCACATCAGTCAGTCAGGGATCTACTAGTGCTACAGATACAGCCATACGATGTCATCCTAGGCATCGAATGGTTGTTCTCTATGTGTGTTGTCATTAACTGCTTCCAGGGAAGGGTTGTGTTCATAGACATGGGTGTCCAGCATGTTACATTCATCGGCGAGCGGAGCAGTCAGAAGGCTAGCAGGCGAGAGGAACCCCTCCTCTCATTATTAGCCGAGCTGTCAGTAGAGTCTGTAGATGCTGAGATGGTGGAGGTGACAGGGATTGTCAGTGAGTTTATGGACGTCTTTCCTGAGGAGTTAACAACTCTACCCCCTCAATGTGATGTCAAGTTTGGGATAGACTTGCAGCCTAGTGCTCGTCTGATTTTGATGGCTCCTTACCGGATGGCACCTTTAGAGCTGCGGGTGTTGCAGATTCAGATTGACGATCTCATGAATAAGGGTTATGTTCGACCAAGTGTGTCACCATGGGGTTCTCTAGTCTTGTTCGCAAAGAAGGCAGATGGTGGTGTCAGGTTGTTCATAGACTACAAGAGGCGGAATCAGGTGACAGTCCAGAATCGCTACCCTCTTCCAAGGATAGACGATCTTTTCGACCAGTTGAAAGGGGCAGGATGGTTATCGAAGATCGGCATGTGGTCTGGGTATCACCAGTTAAGGGTGAAAGAGGGCGACATCCCGAATATGGCCTTTAGGTGTAGATATGGACACTTTGAGTTTGTAGACATGCCTTTTGTTGTTACGAACGCCCAGGCTGTGTTCATGGGGCTTATTAACTCCATCTTCCATGAGTACCTAGATCGGTTCGTAGTCGTGTTCATCAACGACATCCTTATCATTCAAGATCAGAGGAGGACCATTCGGAGCACTTGAGTATGGTTTTGGAGGTCCTCCGACATCACCGGCTCTATGGGAAGTTGTCAAAATTGAAGTTCTGGATGTGAGAAGTGCACTTCCTTTGGAACGTATTGTCTGAGCAGGGGGTAGTGGTGGACCCATCAAAGGTTCATGTATTTTTTTCTTGTACAACACCCAAGAATGTGGCAGAGGTTCGCAGTTTCCTTGGACTGGCGGGTTACTCTCGGAGGTTCGTAGCCAAATTTTCCTGAGTTACAGCCCCTTTGATATCCTTGACCAAGAAGGACCGGGTTTTTGTGTGGAGTGAGTTGGGAAAGACACCCATCAGCTATCTGAAAGAGATGTTGGTTAGTGCCCTAGTGGTGAGACTACCAGAAGAAGGGGCGGCATATGAGGTGTTCTGTGATGCTTCAGGGAAAGGCCTTGTAAGTTTATTGATGCAGCGACAAGGGGTGATCTCTTATGGGTATAGGAAGCTACGCCCTCATGAGCGTAATTATGCCACCCACGACATGGAGCTTGTATCAGTTGTTTTTGCGCTAATTTTATGGCGGCATTACCTCATCAGGGAATGCTTTGTGGTCTTCAAGGATCACAAAAGTTTGATGTATATCTTCTCCCAGCAGGACCTAAACATGCGGCAGTGAAGGTGGATGGAGTTCCTCCAAGATTACGACTTTTATATTTCCTACACTTCAGGGAAAGGGAATATAGTGGTCGATGCCTTGAGTAGGAGGTCGCAATAGGATGCAGCCCAAGAGTCAGCAGATGCCTGGAAGGCAATGGAGGAGTTGGCTACCTTGCACCTGGATGTGAGGATGGATAGTGGTATAGGTTGCATGTATTAGATGACAGTGCAGTTTTACCTGTTTTAGCAAGTGGAGGAGTCTCAGTGGGGAGACCGAGAGTGCGAAGTGATGTGTGAACAAGTAGACCAGAGCAATGATCCGGATGGATGGTCAAAACCGGATGCTTTTCCAGGGAAAGATGTTTGTTCCAGAGGTGATGCACGACAAGGTACATAGTGAGTTCCACAACTCACCCCTAGAGGTACACCCAAGAGTTTCCAAGATGTACCAGGGTCTGAAGAGACAATTTTGGTGGCCCAGAATAAAGTAAGCAGTGGCAGAGTTTCTGGCCAAGTTCCTAGTGTGTCAGCAGGTGAAGGCAGAGCATCGAGTTCCAGGCGGGCTGCTGTAGTCTCTAGATGTCCCCGAGTGGAAGTGGGAGGAAATCTTGATGAATTTTGTCACGGGACTACCCAAGGATCAAGGGGGTATGATTCCATCTGGGTAGTAGTGGACCAGTTGATGAAATCGGCTCACTTTATGGTGATTAAGGAGTTGAGTGTAGTGGATGATTTGGCACGAAGGTACGTGGATGAGGTGGTGCGATTGCATGGAGTTATGAGGTCCATAGTCTCAGATAGGGATGCACGGTTTACCTCACGAGTCTGGAGAGGATTGCATCATGTTTTTGGCACCCAGCTTTGTCTTAGCACTACTTTCCATCCCCATATAGATGGAAAGACAGAGCGCACCATCCAGACATTGGAGGATATGCTACGGGCATGTGTTCTGGACTCAGGAGGATCATGGGTGCGACCCTTACCTTTGATAGAGTTCTCCTACAATAATATCTATCACTATACCATTGGTATGGCCTCGTTTGAAGCATTTTACGGGAGGCCATGCCGCTCACCTGTGTGTTGGACCGATGTCGGAGAGGTGGGAATCCTTTTCCCCAAGGTGGTTCAGAGAATGACGAAGAAGTTTCAGCTTATATGGGAAAGAATGAAGGTGGCTCAGGACTGAAAAAAGTCATATGCCAATCGCAGGAAAAGACCCTTGGAGTTTGAGGTAGGAGACCATGTGTTCTTGAAGGTCTCCCATCGGTGTGGATAGCGAAGGTTTGGGAAGGGGAGCAAGCTCTCCCCTAGGTTCATTGGACCTTTCGAGGTGTCGGGAAGAGTTGGTGAGGTCGCGTATCGGTTGGTGTTTCCACCTCAGTTGGAGAAAGTTCACAACGTCTTTCATGTCTCCTAGCTTCGTCGATACCTACACGACGACTCCCACGTCATCGATTGGGGAGAGTTGGATATCGATGACGATGCGACCTTCCTAGAGAGACCAGTCAGGATCGAGGATCGTATGGATGAAGTGCTTCGTGGATGAACCATCCCCTTGGTTCATGTGTTGTGGAGGCATGGTGGCTTGGAAGAGAGCACTTGGGAGCGGGAGGCCCGGTTCCGCGTCCAGTACCCAGAGCTGTTCTGAATTCCTTGTTATTTTTGTTCTGACCCTTGTTGAGATATTTTACCTTAGGCTTTAATATATGAAATGCATATTTTTCTTAGCTATTAGATGATCTGTTCCCTATCCTCTATGTGAATGTGTGATGATGAGAAAACTTGACTTCCAATCAAGATGCATTAATGTGGATGCGATTAAACCCGCGTGGGAGAGTCAGTGTCGCCCAAAGTAGATAATATCCTAACATGTAGGAGGGGATTCCCTAACTCATGTGTTGGAAAGTGTGATCCTTGTGCCTATTGTGAACGTTGTGGTTGATAACTCTTGGGTGAGTATTCATAGATGGAAGGGGGTTCTATTCCAGCATTCGAACAACTCAGGAGTTTTCCCCTGAGAAGTATCTTAAGAGGGTGGTTGTTCGAACCCCACTCTTCTCCTTTCTAGTTTGTTCTTACATTCTCAGGGATGAGAATAGTTTGAGAAGTATTTGATGTAATGGCCAGGGGTTTTGGGTTCCATTTCTTGGTGGAAATCTGATGTTGGGTGTCTCGGGTAGTCTGAGAAAGTTATCGAGGCTTCTCAATGAAGCTTAACCCCTAACGGTAGGCCTACCGGTAACCTTAGCCCACCAGTAGCAGGCCTACCAGTAGCAGGCCTACCCGTAGCTCGACCTACCGGTAGCCGCCGCCTGCCGGTAACTCGGACTACCGGTAGCTCGGTCTACTGGTAGCCGCAGCCTACCGTCAGCTCCGCCTACTGGTATACTCGTCTAACCGATAGACCTAGCCTACTGGTAACCCCCACGGGTTTTCCAGTAGCGCCTCCTTTTTTCGAAAATTGGGTTTTAAACCCTATTTTGACCCCTTTAATCTTGTTTTAATGCCCATTAACGCCCACTAATAGAGTTTAATTAAGTGTTTTGACCCTCGTGTGCGTCGGTTTAAACCACCCCTAAAGGCAGGGACACTTTAATGATGTGTGGGGCAGGGTGGTCAACCCACGACCCCGCTCCTTATGCGGTTTCACGTTCTTATCTTAGTATCTCAACCATCCCACGCCCTTATAAACTAAAGGGTTCTCCCTGGGTTTCTTTTTCTCGATCACCCTGCGATCGATTTGTCTGATCGTCTTTGAGTTCCCGAGGTCACAGCCCTGCAATTTGCACATCTGATGTTCCTCGCTTGAAGAGAAGCTTCGATAGTTGATCAATCAAGTAGAGTTTCACCTTCGTCTCTCATTGTTGTGTATCTTGCAGGGTGGGTACGCTACTAATTCTGTAGAATTGTATAATCCATACTTTAATAAAGATAATAAATAGTACCTAAAGAATTAAGGGGAGGGGTGTGACAGATGATGATGCTCTTCTTTTCTCCTCTTTCATGATTAATGATTTTTGATTTGTATGGGCTTACGCCTACTGAAAATCATGGTCGCTAGTGGTCTTTATTTGTTCACTAATAAACTCGTATCTATTGTGTTGGTCATGAAAAGGAAATTGGTTAATTGGTTAAAGGAAATTGGTTAATTATGTATATTTGGATAAAACAATTGAAATCACCAGGATCAATCCCTTTCCGTGATAACCCCGGTTAAAGTAAAGTGGAATTGGAATCATTGAGTTTGTTAAATATTTTAAATCTGAAAATACCGGCATCGGCCTGATTTGTGTTGGTGGTAGTGGTTTGGTTGTTTTCCATTCACGGGCCGATTGTTGGGTAATGTGGGTGGGGATGGGATCCCCTGTTGCTATGGTTTTGCTCATTTTGAATTTGAGGTCGTGTGGTCACATTACTTATATCAAGAATTGGGTTAGAATCCTCTGTTGCTGAGAAACCGCTGGCTCCTGGGTTTTGGGAACATGGGGTAGTATCTGGGCGTTTTCCTTGGATCTAGGACATTGAGGGATCTCACTTATCCCTTTTTGTGGTTGTGACTTTACAATAGAACCGGGTGTGAACGTTCAAGTTGATGTTTGACTGTACCCTTTCCTTGGATTGTGGTTATGCATGCCAGTTGCCCATGTAGATGTAGAAACTTATTTAAACATTATTACTGAACATGAAAACAAGGATGGGACAAATGGGTTTTGGTTTTGTATGAGTTGTGACTTAGACATGGGTGATGATCGTGTCCTTTAGGTTGGATGAAGAAAAACCTAGATTGGGTGAGTGCTTGTTACCTATACATATACTTATAGTTTTTGTGTTTCTTATTTGCACCCCACCCAAGTTGAGCACTTAGTGCTAAACACCCCCATTTCATGGGGGAGGGTGTTTTTTCCAACACTCCTATGAGTGGCTGGTTATTATCTCTTTTTCTGCTCCCTTTCCAGAATATCCCAAGACTCTACGGGCAGGCTGTGATGGCCTGAAGTCCATTATTAGCCCAAGAATCTTCGGGCAGGGTGGTGTGGTGGTTGGCCCAGGTGTGTGCGGGTAGGTGGTTTCCCATGTGTCTTCGGGATGAGGCCCAGGTGTCTTTGGGCATGGTAGTATATCTTCTAGCGTAGGAGTCTTCGAGCGTGGTGGTGGTTGTTGTGGCCCAGGTGTTTGCGGGCGGGGTTTGGCAGTGGGACTGCGTGAGGATATGGCCTAGGTGAGTACGGGTGGGATGTGGCAGTGGGACTGTGGTGGGAAATGGGGGGATTATTTCGATGCGTAGGATGTCTTCAGTAACCAGTTGGAAAGTGGCGTGGGGTACCCAAACATCAATGTGCTTTTATTATACATTTCTTGACTTGCATTATTTGGGGAGTGTGCCTTGATGAGGTTTCGGTGGTTAGTTTCGTTGTTGGGAGTTTGGTTATCTCTTTTCTCACAGGGAATTAGTATGCCTCCCCACTTGTGCACGAGAGTCTATGGTTTTTACCTACTGAGTATACATGTATGCTCACCCAACATATATAAAACTGCTTTCAGGTTTCCAGGAGGAATTCAGGGATCACGTGGGACCATACTAGCTTGGACCATTGGGGTAGTTGATGTTGTTGTTTTCCTTTTTCTTGGTATCTTTTTACCTTTGGCGTTTTGTGACTTGTATCTTTACCTTTGAACATGCATGTGGGAATGGTTTATTTTTAGTGGTATTTACACTTTTAATTTTGGTGTTTTGGGATTTACTATCTTATCTCCCGATCCTATTAAATGAAAAAGGGTAATGCCTTCCATTTATTGTGTAATTTTATACCCTTGGTGCTGGTAGCCACTCCGGGACCTATTGAAGGTGGGTCTCAGGGGTCATTATCTCTCCATCAACTTAAAGAAGGAAGGGCCTGGAAATTGGCTAACCTTTCCCTCCTTTTGGGGAAGGCGGGTCGTGACAATCTTAAACAGGTGAAAATTACGTAAAATCACTGTCTCATGATCTCCCTAGACATGATGTAACAAGTGAATTCTCATGAAATAATATTTAATCAATTTCACTTATAATATATACAATATTTCTCATTTCATAGATTATTCATGAAATTATATCACATGCAATAAATATTTCCCTATACAAAACAATGCATGTCAGGATATATCCTTTTGTTAATCATGATGCATGCATAATTATCTCACACAATACCAAGAAACAAGTATATATATATAAAACAATAAAATCAAACAACATGAGAATCACCCATTGTTAAGTAAGATGAATCCTGAAAATGAACAACATGAACAACATTCACATCCATGGGTACTTGGATTTCCTTCCATAAATGGGTTAGATACTTCAAAGAACAATATCATTACCATGACAAGATACATCCAAGTCTCCTTTTGAACTTTCGCAAATAGTAATGTAATAAAAAAACAAGTCCTCTAATTAGACATTTTAATTTTCCCTAATCTAACACTCTCTCACATAGACAAATAAGGTTAGTCACTAGACTTCAATAATAACTCCTTGTATTCCATAGTCTTCTAACTAGAAGTGTGTGTGTGAAGAGCATAGTGTGGAGACTATACACCCAATAATATTTTTGAAATACTATGGACATAAACAAAATATTAGAGTAATAATAATAGAAGGAAAATAATACATACCATTGGAATCTAATGGTTGAGACAAGTAAACGAAATAATAATGAACCATGTAATACGATGACGAAATATAACTAAATGAAATGTCATAAATCATACTATTAAAATAACATGAGGACAAAAATTATGTCAAAACACCACATTCCCATATCTTTGGTTGGTCCCATATCCTTACATATATCCCATCTAGATAAAAAAATAACTACAAGGTCCCTTTCCCTTATCCAAACCAACATCTAGGTAATCTACAGGGGAAAAATTGATATCCCAAATAGGGTGTTAGTATACCTCAATAGGTCAACACCAATACATATAAAAAATATAATTGGATAATTAGTGCATACAATAAATAGATATAAATGTTTACTAATTAAACAATTAATACAATATAACAACAAATATACTTTATCATCACATTGAAATATCTCGGATTGTGTAGTACAACCATTCCAAACGTAACCACAATTCCATGGTATGATAAAGTAGTCAAGAAAATACCTATATATAATCATTTTATCATTATTAATCCAATTCGAATAAGAATTAATGAATAAATGGGTGAAGCACTTTATATAACAATTTCAGTATAACCCGACCAATTCCATTACATGATAATTTTAGCATAGTTGGGTCAAGTCCTCAATATTTGATATTCAACATGAATGATCCAATCCATTTGTATAATTATTTTAGTATAAATCACAACACTAGTCATGGTGGCCAGAACAATGCAACATAATACCATAAGTTACAATGGTAAATTCAAAAAATTACCATTTATCTTTTAATAAACCATTCAATAATTAAATTATATCTTATTTCATTGTAAAATTAGTGCACACACCCTTTTCATAACAATTATCACTAGTCATTTCAATAATCAATTAATCCATTTTCCATGTTGAATCTATCAAAAGTAATCACCTGAGGTATCATGTCATGATAAATGTCATTTTAAACCATTATGGAATTCATTATTTTTGAACGATAGGCTCACCATAAATGTATACACAAGTTGGGTACCAACATCATTTATACCCAAATAGATACAATTTGTAATCCAAATCATGATTATCATAATCAATTATTGAATTAATTAACATGAAAATCATTCTGGTAAAATCACAATGTGTTTCGCATACTTATGAAATCATAAATACCCCATAGAATTTTTTTTACAACACCCACATTAAAAAGAGATCCAAGTAACACAATCTACCATAGTATAAGAAGATCACATGAAAAAAATGGAGATCAAATTCTAAATTGAGAAATATATAAGAGAATTAATATTTCCAAAATCACTTATATCCATCGTAGATTTTGAGAGAGATATATATAGAAATGCCACAAATGAAATAAAATCATTTGGTCTTTGTGGTTTAAAAAAACATTTCAAGATAAATTCATGTAATTAAACCCTTTAATGAAGTTAAATTATATATTTATGTGATATGTCCAAAAAATGCATCCTCTATGGTTAAAATAACCTTGATTTATCCTTATATTTTGTGAAGAAGTTTAATGTATTAAATTCATTTCACACCCAAAACGATTTCATGATATCTTCCTGATGACAATTTCACATCATTTAGTATATTCACAGAATGTAATTTTCTAGAAGATATCTCTCAGGTCAATTTCAACAAAATAATCATGAACCACTTTTGATGTCATCCAACCCAATGATGAACTTTTTCAATCCCTTAGGACATCTATAACCAGACTCCATTACATAAATCAAGAAAACAACACTGAACATTAGGCCATTTTCCCCAAGAATTTAACCTCATTCCCATGAAGGTACCTGACCACCATGTTTTAAAGAAGAAAGAAAACCCAACTAAGAGGGTATCAACCAAAAATAAAATAGTTATGTACCCAAAAAATGACATGATATTAAATTGATTGTGGACTATTTTTATTTGCAATTTCATTTCATATTATTTTTGAAATATAGCAGTATACTGGTATAATAGGTATATCATGAATACAGTTACCCTTATTGGCATAAGGGTGATAATTTTTCATTTTTATTATTTATTCTAATGTTATGTTAAATTTTTTGTATGAACCATTGATATGTTAATTTAGTTCGAAAGGGTTCAAATAATATTCCAAAATTGGTAAATTGTCCCTTGATGTTTACACTATCTTCTTGTGATTGGCAGGTGTTTCTATGGTTTTATTGTGAGGTGAACGTATACTGTTGGGGTATCTAGGTCATGAATAATATAACACACACACAAAATAAAAGAAAATATTAAATAAAAACATAGATATGTATATATAATCTATTATTAAAATATTTAAATACATTTATTTCTATATTTTCTATCTAATAAAAAAAATACGATACAAGTATAGACATTAACTCGATTCCAAATCCACACTCCAAAACATTTATTAATAACTAATAAGGATTTAGTGTATACAAGAGGTGTAAATAGATTACACAGTCTTATAATAAAACTAAAATAAAATTTCTATAAAAAATGTTCAAAAATGAAATAAATAAATCCAGCATCATTTTGATAACTATACTTCACTATAATCTTGATATAAATTTTATTAATACTGACCACCCCATCATCAAATAACTGTTCATTACTATAATAACATTATCCATAAACATCATATCTCTTCTTCATATATATGGATTCCAATTGTAGGAAACCAAATTAAATAGGGATAACCTTTACACCGCTCAGGCTACATTTGATCTAGAATATAATTTATAGAAACCACCTTAACAATCATTTCCAGCCTCAAAAAATATAATTCAAATTCACATCCTTGTGAACCAATTTTTCCCCAAGAAGTATTGAAAGATCATGATCAGGAGAAATAGGTCAATGTGTGTAGGTAAAATCCTCTGTTGTAAGTTATCGCTCATTTTATATCGAAGCACAGACTGAAATAATATCCTAATAAAAATATACTAAATTGAAACGAGAGGAAAATTGAGAAGAGAATGCCAAAAAATTTATTAAATTAGTGTAATTAATCTTAAGATGAATCTAATCACATGCACATCATAAATTCATCATATAATTTTCTACATACAAGATGCGCCTTTGAAAAAAGAAGTAGATAATGAGAAACTAATGATCTGGCCACAACATGAAGGTGATGAGGTACTAATCTTATTAGATTTAGAAAATAATTCATGATAAACAGACTACATAATGAAATTAATTTCACAGAATCATGATACTACCATAATCAGGTTCTCAGTTAAGAACCAAGCAACTCAATCCTCATAGGAAATCGTTGAAAAACATGTGATTCAATATCATAGTGCCACCAATATATCAAACCAAAGAATCCTAAATGATTTTTCCTACTTGGATTCAAACCACAGCTAGAATATCATTGTAATAAAATACAATAATATCCTCAAAAAAGATTACTTAATAACATAGAAATGAAAAATACCTTTTAGAATTTTAACCCAATCATTAAATCAGAAACAACATAAATTAGTGTGTTTCGAGAGATACATCCAAAAATTGAAGACTTGATTTTTATAAGTTTGAACCAATAATTATTCAAAAAAATTCTTCGAATGTCACATCAAAATATCATCAATTGATTTTGAATATTCCAATAAAAGATAACAAAAAATAATCATATATATCAAAAACTAGAAGGTTTTATATATTAGTACGTTACCTTACGGTGTAGAAAAAGTTCTCAAATAAGGATAATGAACAATAAGAAAAATTGAAAATTACATAAAAGATGAGTATCCCTAAAATAATAATCCATGATGCCAAACAGATAAAAAATATTATACAAATAGAGCATCAATCAGAATAAATAAGCAATGGATTATTGCTAAGGAGCATCCCTAAAATTATAACTATTATTTCATTTATATTATTATAACATCCTAATAATAATCCATTTTATGATTCGAGCATATGTATCCAAGCTTATTTTTTCATCTATGTATATCTGATATATACATTCATCTTTCTATTTTATCCAATAGTCCATCTCTTCCCCAAAATCCTCTATAATATGATACGCATCTCTATATATAGGTTTGTCCACTCCATTATGGTTTCACTCATTCATCTCATCAATTTTTGTTGATTCAGTAAGATGTTCAGTAACCATATTCTATGGAGAAAAATTATTTTTTTCATTTCTAGAAGATTTATGTGATCTAGTAACATTTATTCTCTTTAGATTACATCATTATCTAGGTTTTCTTGTTTTTCTAGGACTCAATGTAAATAATCCATCTGAATCAACCATTGGACTTTCCTCTTCATATAAAATTACCTTAATTATGATTCCTCAATATGACTAGATTATTTATAATATTCTTATGAGGATTAACTGGAATGAGAGTGGACATTTTGTTTCTCTTCTTATAAGGGTTAAAATATTCCATGGATAGGAGGATAATTCTCCTTAATTCTCTCCTTTATTTAAATTATAGCCTGATGATTATAGAAAAAACTCACAAAACTAGATAGGTCAACAAAATATGGGTGATAATTATAAGGTCCATATAGATTTTTATTCCCATTCTTATCTATAGGATTTCTAGAAGTGATTGGAAAAAATACCTTCTTCACTCATTTGTAAACTGAAATAGAATTATAACCTATTATGTTACATGTAACATAAAATATGTTTCCACAATCCTTTGTGTTGTTACCCATTTTAAACAATATACTTCAATAAGCTGGAAAACTATTCATATATAACCATCTTTAAAAAATCAGAGTCACCATTTTGAATACATGTGTGCGGTATTGGAGGTTGAGATATGCCTATTCCCACACAAATTTTAGTTACAGAATGAATAACTATATTTTTGTTACAAATTCACGTTTCAGGAGTTTACCAAAAAGGATAGAAATTGAGATGAGGGAATAATTCATAAATAGATGTGTTGGAAAACTAGGAAACCATATACAAATTGTTTTAATTGATGGCTTAATGTTAATGTTGAAATATGGAAACCACATATGGAATTCAATGTAACACCCACTGAATGACCACAAACCTCTCATCCAAAGAAGATAATAGTTTATTTTAGATGAGAAATGGAAAATCTCATGTGAATAATTCAACATGTTAACATGAAAAAAGACAAAACCATGCACTTAAAAAGACTTTCATAGGAATATAAGACATGCCATATGTTTTAAAAAATATCCATCAAGCACAAAATATAGATATGAGGTGGAGATATTTTCCTTTTCCATCAAAAAGGTGATCATCGATAGACCTTTGTGTAATAATACCTTATCTTTGATTCTCATTAGATATATTGGATCATCATTAACATGTGATATTTGATCATGACTATAAATGAAATCCACAAAGGATTGATGGGTAGAATTTGTGAATCATCATAGTTCACCCAGTGGCATATTCTCTAGGGGCTACATCATATGGTCAAAAGAGAATTTTTTTTAACATATTTAAATACATTTATATTTATTTAATGTATTTATTGTGAATATATTTATAGAAAGATATTATATATTGTATTTATTATAAATAAATATATAAGACATGTTTATATAATTAAGTTATATATATTATATATAACAATTTCAAATTTTTTTAACATAAATAATTATATAAATTTATATAACATATTAAATTTTATATATTTAATTTTTATCATATTTATGTAGAAAATTATAAAAAACCACACACATGCACCAAAATATTATGGCTATCATTATATAAAATGAATCTATAAATTCATTTACATAATGAATATATATATTTAAGTGAATATTTATATATATATATATATGTTTATTTATATAACATATATATATGTATTTATATAATTTATTATTGTAATTAAAAGTATAATTATTATTAATATCAATCATAGATCTATAATAAAAAATATATATTATATTTGGGGGTTTAAAACACATCTAAACAAAACAATCAATTATTGATTAATTAAATTTTATTAAAATTATAGATATGAATTAATATAAAATTAAAAAATCACATATAACAGTATTACTAGTACTTAAAAAATAATTAAAAACAGTATAAACAAAGCGAAAAAAAATCTGATTGCATATTTTTAAAATACAATAATTCATTATAATTTGGGATTATATGGTGGAAACAAGGTTGATTAAATAACCATGTGAAATAGAATCCACCATTAGTCAAAACAAAAAAATTAGATGTAGTCAGGAGACCCTGTGATTTATATGGGGCTTGATAAATTTTTCAAATGAATGGAAACATGACAAGAACAATCAAGAGACCCCTAACCAAACCCTGAAGCCTCTAGACACCGACCATTAATAGGTTCAGTCCACTCTTAAATATTGGAACCAACTCAAATCCCCAAGGGGACCATATATTTCATTACATGTCAATCAATGCATGTAGAAGTAACAAAAATTATCCATTAAATTATCATTTTTACCATGGGACTATTACCAATATTTTAATGGCCACCCTTGACATGAGGGTATCTACCACACCTCATTGTTTTTATTTTTTTCCATATATATTTCTGAAAATAGTAGATAAATCAATAGAGGTATTAGTAGATGACCTACATTTCCAAAGATCCTTCTACCTATACTCACTTTTAGTTTTATTAGAGGAACATACTTTATCAATAATATATAAATTTATACTTCTCATTTATCTTGTATGAGCACTATAATGGCCCGAAATATTGTAGTTCAATGTTCTTTTTAGAGTGGCATCCACCTGTTCATTCAGATAATTAAATGACTGTTCTTGATTCAATTCTATAACATTCATTAAGGAATCAATATAAAATTAAGCATCCATATATTTATTCATGCTAGTTATAGTTTCAATAGGTAAAAATAATACATACTAGGTTATTCATCATTAATCAAGGAATTTGGATCCACTTAAATCATTCTTATTAAATATCTAATAAACAACCCCTTAATTTTAAATATTACATCCCTTGATAGGAATAAAATCTATGGAATATTATATAGAATCATTCATCATTGACGTGACAGGTATATTTTCATTTTATGAATTATTGATCTTATTGAAATCATATAAAAAAATGTCAACTTCCTTAACAATAATAATATTATTTAAATTAAGATTAGTTTTATTGGGATATATATCCTTATCATGATAAATTTCATTTTACTAGGTTTCATCACCCACCCCATTCCATGTGTGTTGCAATGAATCAGTAATAAACTATTTGTCATGTGTGATTCCTTCCTTTATAATGACTAGTTCTTATCAGTTATCTACTAATTCTTCTTTATTTAGAAAAAATATTATGTTTAATAGAATATAATATGTTCTTCAAAAATATTGGATGAATTTTCTATTCCAATGATAGTGTCTGCACTTCTTCGATAATGGTAGGCATGCATGGATTGAATGTTTGGTGGTTGGGAAACCTGAAAACCTAATCAAATGGATACGAGAATTAATGGGGGGTGGGGAGGTATCCAATATTAGGAGATCTCCCCCAGTGGTTTTAATATTTACTCGATAAAAGATCAATTCATATGTAGTTTTTTGTGAGGTGGATTCGAAATATTTTCAAGATATCTAATCTTGAGGGTATCTTATCGTGTAATAAATGAGTGAGTACATACATTTACCAGTAGTGAAACTTCAATTTTCCCATTATTTTTACCACATTAATTTTATTGGGTTTTCAACATTAAATATGCTATAATTTTTTCCACATTCATCCCATATATTTTATCTCATTATTTTCACTACTCCAGTAGAAAAATATTTTTCCATCCCAATAATTGGTATCAGATAAATGTTATTTACTATTTCTGTTATCTTTTTTGGGTATTAATAATTCCCATAAATTTGATCATGCGCTATGATTATTACTATAGTTTATCTTTCAGATCATAAAAAATATATTTAGATTGTTAAATACATAATTTTTAAACATTAAAGGTTCTAAATTGATTATTTTTTCACAATGTTGTGAAATTTATGATTGATTAACTAAATGGGAGTAATTTTATAATGTTTAAAATTAAGATGCATGAATTTATAGAGAATGATAATTTCCTATAGGAAATTATGGAATGATTAGAGGGTTTGAAAATGGAGCATGGTTCAAGCGGGATATAGAGTCATGAAATTGTGGTAAATTTGGAAAATAATTCTAGGAATGTAGATATACTGGTATGAGAAGTGGAAACTACTTCTATTGGAATACAAAAAATCGAGGACACATTTATAATCTGCAACAGTATTATGTAACATGGACTCCCACCAAGACTAGTTTTATTAATATAAAGCTATCCTAGAAGGACTTGAGTACATCAGTAATAAACACACATCTTCAATAATTTTATATGGTGAATTGAAATAAAAGATTCATAATGGTATAGTTTCTTCCATATAATAAGTATTCCATATGAAGGGTCTGAAGATGAACGTATCGTGATTCGGTTAATTTGAAGACATCAGATGCATGAATAACATCGATAATAGATTATTGATAATTATGAAGGGAATTTTTTTTGTGATAAAGAAATAGATGGTATCAAATAGAATGTACATTATTATGGGTGAAATATACAAGGAGGTGGAGATAGTTGATGCATTAAATGACTTTATAGATGAGTTGATGACATCATGGAATCAGAATCTTTGTCATATATCTGAATGAGTATTGAAGAGTATTTCTAATCATAAGTTTCATATTGGTTTTACAATAATATCTATATAATTTTTTGAGTATTTATTTGAAATGAAACATGGGATAATGTTTGGGAATTAAAAAGTGAGAAAATGGATATCTTAGAGTTGGTCCATTCCAGTGTTTAGAAAGCACTGATTATATCCCAAGGAGGATCAATTCACATTGTGTCATTTATTTAAGATTATTTCATTAGATTTTGGGTGTATCTAATAAAGACAATATTAGATATTTTTTAATTCTTAGAAAAATTAAAACTGTAGAAGGAATTTATATATAGAAATATGATCATTTATTTCAGTACTAAGAATGGTGAATAATATACAAGAAAGGACATTGATAATTTTTTTCATTGGGAAGGCATGAAGAGATAGTTCATAGAGGAATAAACTTATCCGCATAATGGAGGGGCATTTCAGATGAAAATTACCATGATGGATAGAATAATGGTGATCTTAAAGAGCACAGGAATCGTAAAAATATTTATGGAAGAATTAGTGAATACCATATGTTATGTGACAATCGAATCCCATTGAATGGAAATTGATCTAAAGATAGAGATTGAGATTCAATCAATTAAGCCTGATTAATATGATCAGTAAAATACCTTTTAATGTTTTATATAATAATTTTTTAATGAATAAAAAAAATCAAAGTTTTATTTGAGATCCATGAAACCTATCTCTTTTGGATACGATGATGGGGTTAAGGGATATCGTTTATGGGAACCCACATATTATAATATTACCATCAGTAGATATGCAATTGTTTTAGAGGAAATTTTTTAAAAGATAATATATGTAGACATGGATAAATATAATATATAAAATATAACAATCAAGGTGGATGGAAAATCCATTGAAGAACCAATTTAAATTAAGTAATTACTAGATCATGACAATGAAATACCAGTTATTTCTAGACCAAGAAAGTCCACTCAGTAGAAACGAGATCCAATATGGAACTATTAATATTTCACTGGGGGAATATTTCATACTTGTTATTGATAAAGGATTTAGAACCATATTATTTTGTAGAGGTGACTCATAATCCTGATGTATCTTCATGAATGGAGTTGATGGAGGAGGAACATGGAGCTGTATATAAGAAAAAGTCACCACATCATGTTCTATATACTAATTTATGTTATGATATTAACAAAATATAGACTTTAATATCAAACGAGAATGAATGGACCTGGTTGAATGATATCACACTAGAATGGTGGTCAAAGGGTATGCATAGAAGGAATAAAATGATTTCAATGAAATATCTTATCTTATTGTTAGAATAATGACTGTTTGGACTATTCGGGTGATATACAATACTGTGAGTTTTCATCTTGTGAATCAATATGTGTATACTAGTTTTCTCTATGGGGATCATGATTAATAATTATATTTGTTACAACTCGAAGGATTTGAAAAATAGGGAAAAGAGATCGTGGTTTAGAGGTTGTCAAGTTATTTTTATGGCCTTAAGGAGGCATCATGGTGTAGGTATAAGATATTTATTTATTATATCATGATCCTTGGATATAAATTTCTTAATTTATATGATAGATAATATTTCATTAGTTATGATGGTAATGAAATCATCATTTTATTGGTTGTATGTAGATGGAATATTGAATGAAAACCATAAAAATGATCATATCTAAGTGATGAATGCATGATTGGATTGGGAGATTAATATGAATGATTTGGGAATAATAGAAAATATTCCTAGGATACAGATTTGTAGATTAATATATAATTAGAATATTTATTATCATAATATAATTACTTTCATAAAGTCAATAACTGTTTAAACATGTTAGAATTTATGCCAATATATATCCAAATTCATGTTATGTTAATTTTATACTATATGATGAGTACTAGTCATGAAGTAGAGAGGATCCAGATATCTTGACTACCATATGGATCAGTAGTGGGGATTTAGATGTTTGGAATGGTTTGTACTTTACTCGAAATTTCGCATGTAGTGGGAGTAGTTAGTAAATACATGTTGAATCTAGGACTAGAGTATTGTAGTAGAGTGAAGGGGATCGTGAGATACATATAGGAGACTTTAGATATTATATTTTGGTATGGAGGATAAGTGTTTACTATCATATGATATTTTGATTCATTTTTTTGTGGTGATTATAAATGAAGGGAATCCACTACTGGTTATTTATTTAAAATTCTAGAGGATAAGTGAGATAGATTACAAAGTTATACTCAGTTTCAGATTTATTCACAATAGTGGAAGATTACATGGTATCTATAGAGGATATAAATGAGGAAATTTGGATCAGAAGTTTGTTATAGGTTTTTTTACATAAATGGTATTATATTCTATTGTTTTTATGACATTCATAGGGAATTGAAAATTTTATGGAATAAAAACTTTCATTCTTTGAGGAAGCACATTGGGGTACAATATAACCTTTTTATGGTGTGGTGTAGGAATTAATTGAGGAAATATATAAAATTTATAAAAAAATAAAAAAATTCAGGTTTCTAATGATTTCAACTGAATCTAATATGTTTTGATGGTTGATATACTTGAGTGTTATTTCCATGACTTGAGAGACATGGATTGTTAGGTAGAAATTATGTGGGGAGATTTCATTGTTTTTTAATCAAATGTTTAAGTGGTAGATGTTGTAGAAATATTTTATATACAAAGGATGGTTCAAAACCACCCATTTATCAAGGGATGAAGGCATGGATGGAAGTTGTGGTGGGAATCTAACCCCACAAACCAATCTGTTGTACAAGTGAAGGAAATGAGAGGAGACAACAAATTAAATGCCATCTCCCCCACGTTTTTTTCTTATAAAATCATCACCAATATCTTTATTGTGTGTTATAATATGATGTGGATTATGAAAATATTTAAGGGACTTAATTATGAGGGATAATCTCCCATTATTTTTCCACTACTTCATCCATACATTTACCTATAATGATCCTGTTCTTTACCTTGTATTTTTACCCTACTAGTTTTGGTGGCTTCTTCCATGTTACATCAGGTAAATTTTTTATCATTTTTTAAAATTATTTCAATATATATAATATTAGGTTCATCCCCTTTTTGAAATTTGTATTGTGGTGATAAATCATCATTATCACTAATTTTAGCATTTTTTACCTCATTTATATTTTTAAACCTAGTGGAATAATAACCCAGATAATGATTCATTGAGGAATGTGTTTTTAGTTAGTGGAAGATATGGGGCCACCATACTAGGTAGAAGTGATGTTGTCAACACATGGGGGATATGGAAAATGCATGGGGGTTGGAATCTTTGATCGGTTCTAGATGGAGCTGCTACCTATTAGTGTAGCTGAATGTTATCAACATGTGGGAACCAATATAACATTTTAGGGATTTCAATTCAAGGAATACACATTTTATTTTTAAAAAACAATTCTAGGGGGTTAATCTCAAGAAAAAAATCAATGTCCCATTAGCCAATAAAATTATTGTAAGGGTTTTTATAAAATGTTTATATATCATTTTTGAAATTTATTTTTTGTTTACCCACATTGGTTTTTTGTGTGTTTTTTTGGATTTTATTTTTAACTAATTTATTATTATTATTTCTATTATTATTATTATTATTCCCCAAGGATGTACGTCAATGGTATAGGACTCATAGGGTGATGGTGAGGTTATGAGTTTGAGTGTCCTCATATTCATACATTTGTTTGTTAACGTTTTATTTTCCTATCTCCCTAAAACATTTTTTTTATTTTTAATATTATTCTTTTTTCACTGTTAATATTATTATTGTTACAGGGGAATGTGGGAGAAGGATCTATATATTTTTTAATTACGTTGGGATATCCATGTTTAGTTGGACTTCATCCACCAGTAATGATGTTACATTAGACTTTTAATGTCTAGGATTCTGATATTTATAGTTGATTTTTATTCCATGTTCCATATTCTTTATGGATTATCCTAAAAAATATATTCGACAAAAAAAATCATCTTTACAATGGATTCATAGAAAATAATTTGATCTTAACATCTAGTCTAATGTCTGGATGGATAGTCCATTGCATAACTAGTTCTAATTCCATGAAATCTCCACAGTCTAGATGTCAAGAATTTTCCTTGTAATTCTAATTATTTAAATTATTTTATCTCATCACATATATTTTTTGTATATTCAAATTTACAACTTAATTTATTGGGAGACCATAGTGTGGGGGTCGAGTACCATTTTTTTAATTAATAGAAAGGTTTTTTGAAGATATAAATTCGTGTCTAATTTATAGTTTTCAAGAAGGATCTTGATGTATGTGGATACCATCATTTTCATAAGATAATATTTCTTTTTTATGGAAGATATGGTTTTTTGTTTTTATTCATTGATGTTCAATTATAGAGATCCGATATTCATTTTGTTTCAATTTATTTCTTATGAAAATAGAATTATGAATATACTGATAAAATTTTTTCAAAATGATATGTTATTTCATTATTTTGGAGATATAGTGAAAAAACCATCCAGATTATTCTGTTAATGGGATTAGACTTGAATTATTTCATTGGATCAGTTATGGATGTCTATCTCATTGACCCAATGACAAACCAATTATTGGTTGTAGTTTCCTCAATCACAGAATCTTTTTGGTACATTAAATAATTTCATTTCTAAGTAGATCAAGATTTCCAATAAATCATCAATTTTACATATTCATTTGTAGATATAAAAAGATGTGATCAACCAAATAGGTTCCATGAATAATAAATCATTGAATTTAATATATTAAATATGAATACTGTTTATGGAATGAACAAGATTTCTAATGTTTATAAACATGTTAGGTGGATCCCATATAATCATGAATGGTTGATGGTCAATGATAATGGTTTGAAGGATGGGTCACCCAGTGTTGCAGGTTATGAATGGGTCCTTCTCATAGAATATGAAATTTTTAAAGGATGTTTTTTTAAATTAGAGGATCTTATACATTAATTTATATTATGTTACATTTTTCAATTATACAAATTTTCTAAGGAAATTTATTTTAATGAAAAAGGATTTGCATTGAATAGATTTGACAATAATGACGATCAGTTTAAAAGAAATATTAAGAATATTCCCAGGGATGATTCATTCATGGTGGATGCACTATATATAAATATTATCAGGAATGAACATAAAAATAAATCATGTTTACTATGTAGAGAATCATGATGATGATGATGAAAGGATTATATGAAGTCATCATTAGGTGGATAACTGATATCAACTAAAAAGAGTGGTTCAGAAATAACTTTTATACAAATAAACAAGAGGTAGTAAAAATACTTCAAATAGGATGATTTATTTGACCAGATTGAGTATTTGGGTTTGGGATTAGATGAATATTATTCTAATTGGTTTAATGTTGGTGTGAATGGTCTAGAGGGTTTTGTTGATTTTCAAAATGGTAAAGGTTGTCTAGAAGTATGAGAGTTTACTTAGATGTTGTTTTTTCACTGAGGATTACAATAAAAAACCTTAGGTTACACGGTGTAATAGATGGAAAACCATTTTTATTGGAGATTGATAAAATTACTAACTTGTTGTAATTTTTGATAAATTAGATGATGGGGACACCATTATTAAGTGTTCAATTGATTACTCGGTATAGGGGTCTATATGGATGTTAGTCATGGTTTGTAATCTTTTCATTATGATAAAATGAAATTTTGAAGTGTTTCTCTAATGGATATAAATATTTTAGTCCAAAACACATAATATCAATGTGTTCATTACAATATTCATTTAATTTCATATCATGATTATTTTTTATTGTAATTTAAACGGTTGAAGATATTTTTAGGACAGTGTGGTGATTACCGTTAAAATAAGTCTTCAATGTTTTGTAACACTAATATCTGATGGATTTCTCAAAAAATAAACTTCTACATGTGTGATTCTATGAATTTTATTTTGTTATTAGGCTATGGTGGAACCTTTCCATGAAGTGGTATTAGATGTTTGTTCTTATGAGGCTCATAAATATTCATATTAATTTATCTAACATTTACTTCAAGGGTTAGTTTTCAAATTTTAGTGGGAGTGAATGTGTGTAGAAGGATGGAATCAGAAGATAGTAATTCACTTATCAATATGTTCAATGGAATATATTTCACCTTAGATTGAATGTACATCGAATAAAATCTAACATATAAAGATTTGGGGCTTTCATTTATTTGATTGAAATGAGAAGGAATGGATAAAGGTGACTGGTAAAAACTAAAACAGATGGAACATTGTGTTATATGATTTTTATTACCCCTGATTGTGGATTTGAACATTCCAGAAAATAAGACCACTTCATATTTTAAGGATTCCCTTGTAAATATCTAAAATAACCATATATCAAAAAATAAAGTATTATTTATATGAATTCTATTCACAATGTAGTTATCAGAAGGGATGTCTACATCATAAAATTTGAATTATTTATATATAATCCAAATGAATGTGGGGTTTGTGTGGGTTATATTCATGGATGAATTTTGGGAGAAAAAAATTTATCATCCTTACTAGATTCATGGGTTTTCATGGTCACAATTGTGAAGAGATCCATTTAGAAAAATGAATTAGTTCTCAATGATGTTTTAATCATGATTATCAGTGAAGAGATTCAAAGGAGAGAGTGGTAATATTTTTATGGTGATGTTTTGAATGTTGATGGGAGGGGGTGAAAACAACATTTGAACAATCAATTCGATGTGTTCAACAAGAGTTTGGTTATGAAAAATATGATGAAAAATAAAATTTCAATCAATATTGGATGATTGGAAGAAGAAATAATTGATTAAGAATCATTTTCCAAAATGGTAGCATTTGGGTGTTTTCAATACTAATGGTGGTGTCATGGAAATAATTGAAGATGTATTAAACTATGTGATTTTTGGGATTCAATAAATTGTGATTCAAGAGAATATAATATGTTTATTGAATTTAGTGGTGCTAAATGGCCTTCCATTGGGATGAAGTAGTTGTTTTAATTGTTATTCATATAGTCTATTAGAGGTTTACTGAAAGGTGGTTTATTAATCAGTGATTAGAAAATATTATTTTAACTAGATCAGTACTAGTAGTCATATTCTAGAGGTGTTATTGATTTTATAAATGATGATATTTGTTCAGAGGTATGTCTATTTATAAGGTTGTGGTAGTTTCATAGAGGATTGGAATATAAAACCAAATGTTTAACTATGAAATTAATAGAGGACCATTTTTCTTGAAGGATAGTATAACTTTTTAACTGATTATAACTCAATAAATTAATTAATATAGGATCCTTGTTGAGATTTCTATTGATTACTTGTCATAGTGATAATTTTTTATTTATAGTGACATTTTATAATCATTTTTTAATGATGAAATTAAAATCATTCCATGGATGTAGGAATTTTAGTCCGAACTAAATAAAATCAATGCCTTAAATCATTCATTCAATTAATTTATTTTGATGGATGTTATTTTTTTTGTTTCACTGTATAGGGATGATGTTTTTTTATTGATGTTTGGAAATTTGGGTAAATATATTACATCCAATTTTTAGAACACTATGTTCAGATAGATTTCTTCTCAAACCCATTTCCACATCTGAGATTTTGATCAGATTCTTCTTCTATTATGATGAAGTGGGAGAATCTCTCTTAATAGTCGATGGAATATAAGTGAAATAAGTAGATAACAAAAAATTATTGTCATCCTTTTCCATTTATTATTTTTTTCCATTCCCTTATTTAATGTGAATAATATTTGTACATTATATACCATTGCATATAACACTTCATGATAACACTATCTTATTCTAATAAATTATCGAACAACTTTTTTATGGAATTTTCCCAATTTTTGGTAACTATTATTATAATTTACGATTATTTTTATAAATTCCTACCACATACATGGCTAAGGAGGTGGGGGTTAGGGGTGTGTTGCAAGGTCGTGGGGTTGAGTCCACATACTGGGATAGTATGATGCAACCCAAAAAAATACTATAATAATAATAATACATTATTATTATTATATATTTAAATAAATAGAATATTGAAATGTTCAATTATCATTATCGTTATCGTAATCATCATACAAGGTAATATATACCTATTAGTGTGATTTGTAAACATCCAATAAAATTGAAAATTAATTATAAATTAAATAATAATAATAATTATTATTATTATTTTAAATTAAAATAAATAGAAAATAAAAAAATCATTTTATTATCTTTGTTGTGCATTTTAAACTAGATAACTTTATTACTATTTTTTGTTTTGTTTTTACTATTATTTTTATTATCAATCCTGGTTTTTTTTTAAAATATCTTTCACAAAGGATTATAAATCCCTTCTAATACATTCCATTTTCGATGCTTATTTTAGTTACAGTTTAAAGACTCTTATGACTTTATTTTAAATTTATTTTAAATTTTATATTTAATATTTATATATGGGTTTTAATTACCCATTTCTAAAACACTGATAAAGAAATTAATGAGGCTCGTCTCTAACCCCCTCTAAAAACATTGGAATATTAGTTTTTTTAATGACAAGCATGTGATGAATTTTTCTATATGATTTGATTGTCGGGAAAAGGAACATTTTTTTATAATTCAATCATTAGCTATTGGGTTCCTTTATTAGTTATTATTATAATGAAAATCCTAATGTGATATTTATTTATACAATGTATTTTTTTTCTGACATGGTGGTTTTATTAATGATTTTGATATTAATCCTTAATGGGTTTTGATAATGATATTTTTAACAAATTTGTTGATTTAACCATATACAATTTTAAATAAAAACAAAAGATTTTATAAAAATAGATTTTCGATATCATATTTAGATAATGGGTTGTTTTAATTTTATTTTTAATGAACTACATCTTCATAAATATTTTTCATTGCATTGACTTTTCATGTTTTTATTATCCAACTCAGGGGTTCATATGAGTTTCATTGGGAAAATATTTTTTAATTTTTTATTCACCCCCCAAGTTGAACACGTTGTTGCCCACATAGTTGGTGTTGGTCATAATTCTGGTAAAAGGATGACTTCATTATTATTTAGTGGGGAACCATAGATCTGTAGATAGAGATGTTTTGATGGAGGTAGGAAATAGTTTTAGAAATGTTCTATTTAGTCTTCATTTTTTATAGTCCTTATCAACTAGTTTGATATTTGTCATACCTTTCTGTCTCATGAGAATATTTTTTATTTCAATTATTTTAATATATATATATATATATATTAAAGTTTAATTTTCATATTTTTGGTTATAATTTATCTTCTGCGTAAAAATATTCCAACAATTATTATTTTTATTACTTCATACTAGTTTTAGGATATCGTGATTAGGGGATATACTTGAGTACATGTTTTGATTTGGAATGGTTCACATTATCTATGTATTAAGGTATGGTTTTTATAAAATGTGTACAACCCTATGAAAGATTAACGACTTAGTGGGGGTAAATCAGTTGTCTACATTTATGAATTACCCTTTTATTTCAACTTCCCAAACATGTTATGGTTCTCATTCAACTCAATAATATATCTTAGCCTCATGACATGTATATAAGTAATGAAAGAGGGAGAAAAACATACTATTTAAATGTCTTACATAAAAACTTTCTCTTTACCTCATTTGGAGAAAACCCCAACCTGTAGCTTCTCAACTATAATCATTGTCCAAATTATAACAGTAACCTAATTCCAATTGTTGTGTTATTGGTTATACATTCCAATCACATGCCTATATATGTATATGGTTATACACTGCAATATTCGATCCTCCGATTGTGTCTAGTTCTACACCCAATCCACTCATACTTTTGATATTATTGGTTAAACACCAAATCCATCATTTCTTCTTATTTATGGGTTATACACCCCAATCAAGAATATATTATATTTATTGTAATGGTAGAAAGGTCTCCAGGTAATCATAATAGCTTCTAAAAAAATCCTGGAAAATCTACTTCCAAAATTGTACAGTATTTAGTGTTCTCATGTATTATAACTCAAAAATTAAAAAGAATCTTGTAGCATGTATGTTTGTTTAGAGACTATATTTCGGTCTTTAGTTATCTAGTTATTCTAAATAATATTAAATTCTCATGTATAGTAGGCATATTATTCCTCCCAAATTTATCTCATATTTGAGTCATATTCCATAAAAGTATGTACTATTGGGGTTATGAAAATTCGTATTAACAAAGTATTCTTCATGATTCCCCAGTGTCAAAGGTATCTCAAATATTCTATTGGATCGAACAATTTTTTCTTCACTAGAGGTATTATATTATATTCAAAATACTTATTTCTTGAGTATTTTTATTATAATATCATATTCATTATTATATAATTGTAATATGGAAATACCAAAATTTTTAGAAATATGTGTTCTATTCTTTTTAAATTTCTTTATTTTTATTTTTCCTCTAATGAAAACTCAATAAAACCTAGGTCAGTTCTTCTTATTTGATATCCAAAACACATAGGCTCCATTCATAAAAGGTAAATTCCATTATAAAAACTAATCAACCATAGAATCTACTAATTATCTCCTTTTAATGTTTCAGTCTTAGAATATTCACAAATATATCATCATTTTAATTCTTCAACATATGCATGAATTCATATAACATTAAGTCATAGACTGTGTTTTAGAACTCACTAGGATATGATATCAGTGATAAGGAAATATCAAAATGACCATTATAATTTATTTAGAGAGTGGTACATGTTGTTTGGATCATTAAAGTTTCTTTCATTTGATACACCATGGGCAATGAAACCCCCGCCGAACCTTTTCAATTCCCAGGATCATCTAAAACATGCCGACATAAATTTTGATAGGAACAAAATCAATGATAAAAAATCACAGATTTTTTTTATGATTTGATTCTCAGAACCTATGCCTTTTATATACATTGATTTATATAGAGATGATGATTATGTAGTTCCCTGATCAATTGGAAAAGCAAGTTGTTTACACATTAGCGGATTCATGTTTATGTTGGAGAGTAAGAAGCATTAAATTTATTCATTACCTTTTAATTTCACACTAGACTTACTTTACTTCTGTATTATAGAATCGAAATAAACATATTGCATCACTATATTACCTTGACACATCTATCATAGTATCTAAGCCACCCTTATGCATCTTGGAGGCTAGAAACCTTGTGAAGGTTCTTAATGTAGTGGAATCACCTTTTGAGAAGTGTCGAATGTGGATTTGTTCATAATTGGTGAATAATATGAGATATACACGATGAATGAAATCATGAACATAAGAATTGAATCCATGAATAATTTACTATTATTATATAATAGGGAAGGAATGATCATCACATGTAATTTTTAATTTATTTATTTATATAAATAATGACCTTTCATTTATTTTCTTTATATGTTGATAAATTGGTAGACCTTTTCATTTCATTTTATTATTATAGAAAGATGATAAAAGTACCTATAGTGGTGATTCATATACACACCAAAATCATAAAAACGTTAACATTGAAATCCCTAGGTTATAAAAAATATGATTCTGACACATGTTTCATTCATTGAAGATTGAAAAAAGATACTCTTCAGGTAGAAGTACGCATCTTGGTCTCTCTAGTCCCGAGTGGTCAGTGGAGGACGATCACACTCCATTCTAGAGAGCATTCTAAGAGAAAATTTATATAGTTAATTTGATAATTCTATGTATAATTTCATTGTGCACAGTTATGATTAGGTTTATAAATGACATAATCATGATAATATATAGTTTGGGTTAAACAATTAATAATTGAAAATTAACCCTTATTATTTTCTTATCTGTAGAAAACTCCATGCCTAAATAAATATGACTAGAAAAACTAAAATTCAATTAATAAATAAATATAACTACATTATTCATTAATAAATAAATATATATTATATTAATAAAAATTGAATTAATATTTATTAAATATATTAATAATCGAGTAAATTAATATTTGTCACATTGAAAAAGTTCAATATTTGAAAAATATTATATTTTCACAAAATTAATAAATTACATGTGAAATGGATATTTATTTAAAATTAATCTCATGTAATATTTTATATATGTACTATTGGATCAATATATGTGATCAAATGTTGGCAAAATATTCCTCAAGGTAACAATCTAGTGGTTTTGGGTTGATTATTTTTGTTGGAAAAGTAGGTTTGTAAGGTCATTTGTGGAGTTCTATTGGGATTATTGGCTAGGAATGTCGACATAGCTTCATGATAATAGTATGGACCCACTAGAAGTGGTATATTTCATGTAAATGGTTTCCTCATTTCCCATTGTTTTCCAAATTTTATGGGGTACAGATTTTAATGGAAGGAAAATGGTTTTTTTTGAGAAGGTCATATTTTCATGTAAATGATAAATTTTTGTGATATGATGAAGGTTTATTGAGATGTTGCACACAATTACTTATTTGGGGGTTGTAACGCCCCGACCCCAGTTACCTAGAGTCGGTGCATTATTACATAACATTGGAATGATCAGAAGAAAGAACAAATATCGAAATACCGATTAGTTTAGTAGCCTTGAAAACACTAGATATATTCATAAGTCTTACATTACATCATAAAAATGAAAACTACAACAACAAAGTCTCCATAGTCCACACTCATATCCCCACATACTATCGCTGCAGGTCATTCTAAATTACTTCTTCACATCCTGGGAAAAATAAAACATTGAAAGGGGTGAGCTCAGATGCCCAGTAAGGATAACAATATAGCAGAAACTTTCATAAATAAGCATAAACATTTAAGGCAATGTATAACTAAAGAAAAATCCTTTTAAACTTGAACTTCAGCATAATATGGAAATGATAAAATGAAATAATTTCATTTACTTATTCACACAGTTATTCCACTAATCGAATAATCACAAGAAATTTCAATAACCAATTTCATAATAATGGAATGCATAATGCCAGAATATCATAACCACATAGTCAAGGCCCCGTGCCAAGACTAAAAATAAGATTTTTTTCAAGGCCTCTTGCCAAGACACAAGTTTGTCTCATAAGACCTACCGATGCATCAACGATCTATAGCAGGCGCCACCCGTCACTTACTATGTCCAACACATTCTTCATATGAAAAGGTCTAAACATAACATAAACATTTATATTAAAACTAGCGTATGAAATGTCAATACATTACCCATAACCCATGGATGGTATAAAAATAACAAATCCAAAGTCAAACACATCACAAAACCTTCAACACAATATGGAATATTTTTATCATGATAAATCACCTTCAAAACAATTTTAAAATCCATTAAAGGATCTTGTCGTTGATGAAAATGATTTCTAAAACTCTTTGAGAGAAATACACAATTTGGAAATGAATTAATTTGAATACATTTTTTAATCAAAGTTTCCTATACCACTTTGACACTTTTGAATGGAATTAACATTTTAAAAACATTCATGTCCATATAAATAAATCCTTAAAAACCATTTTGAACACATGGACATAAATGAGGAAGATTTAGAAGAATAAATATTTAAAACATTTTAAATGATGTTTTAGTAAAAAGTCCCTTAAAATAATCCCTTTGAAAACACTTTCATAAAACATGGACATGGATAATAAATATGTCCCAGTAGATACTTACGTAAAAACAACCTCGGATAATAAAGAGATTGTGAAATTAACCCTTACCAAATTGGTAACTTATTAAACATACAACCCATGAAAGAGGTATCATACAATGAATATGTAAATAGACATAAATTAAAGTTTATTACACAAAAAATACAATTATGGTCAGTACATACACCACATAAAAGGTGATAGTGACAATATGGCATTAATCTCACGGGAATAAGGAGTGAGATGAAAACCCCTTACCTTGTACTTTTCCTTGGTTGAGGGTAGGTTAAACTCATGTATAATACTTAATTCATTGTTATTAAATTATACAAGAATCATATATATATATATATATGATATCATATATGATCTTTTAATATTTCTTTGTTAATAATATTTTAGTGTTATCGTCGTTTTGGGTGTTAACTGATTCGTTTTCCTTTATATGTATTGTTACGTAAGACGTGTTTGCTATGGATAGGTTGTATCTTATTCTTATCAAGAATGATATCAGGTTATTAAAAATTACTTTTAATCATCAAATGATAATTATTCTTGAATGGATACGATGGGGAATGAATCTCATCGCATTCGTGGAGACGGTAGTCCGTACATACGCACGAGAGACAATATCATTATTTTGGTATTAAAATAATATATAATTGGATGGTATATCATATATACAGAATAATTATCAGGTTATATTTATTATTTATAGGAATTACATATCATTATTATACCCAACAAAATAATAATATATTGAATAACAATTACACCACGACGTGGAGACGGTAAGTCGTACGTATGCACGTATGGTGACATGTCATTCAAAGGATTGATAGAATACTGAATATGGTTGTTCCATATTTATAATAATATCACAGTATATAAGAGATACTGGATTTATTATTTTATAATGGGAATAACAAAGAAAGAAGAAGTTGAAGAAGAAATGAACTTGAAAATGGGTGGTGAAAACGTTACCTCTTCTTTGGGTTCTTCCTTTTGATTTGATCCAAAGGGCTCCTTAGGTTGGATTTCTGATAAGAATAAGGCCTCTAGGTTGTAGTGATGGAATTTTAGAGTGTATTTGGTCAGGGTATGGCCGATCAAAGAGGATATGAATTTTTGAATTAGTGGGAAGGGTGAGTGCCCTTTTATAAGAGGGGTGAGGGGCACCTTTGGAAAAACTAGAAATATTATTTTATAATAAATTCATATTCAGTTTCTAATGGCTCCAAAGTGGATTATTTAGAGGTTAAGGTGAGTATGGGTCAAAAACCACTCATCCAATAAAATTTATATGGGTTTGGGTCATTATATTAACCTTATGTTTTAGATTTAACTCTTAGTTAATTAGTTTGACAATTACCATGTCACTTTGTATTTTTATATTATATAGTTAATAAAAATACTATATACCTCCAATAGACCCCCAATTGTCCCATTAATGATACACCTATCATTATATAAGTCTCTTGGCCGAACCATAGATTTTTAGGAATTTAATATAAATTAATAATATAATATTTGTTTTAAAAACTCTTTTATGTCAATTTTGACACTATTGGGTATTTTGTTTTTGATAATTTCATAACAGCATTATTACATTAAAAACATTTTATATAACCAATCCTAAAATGTAATATTAACCTAGAAAATTAGTGTAATTCATAAAAAGTCTCAAATTACATTTACTTTAATATTTATAATATCAATTATTTTAATATTTCATTAATTAGGTAATTACTGCATCATCATTGTGTCATAAATAAATTAAATTATTTAATGTCTAAATATTATAAATAAAATACCATTATGTAGGAAATATTTTTTATCTTTCTATTTAATATTTACAATAGAATTTATCTTATGTATAACCCTGTATTAAAAATGTTTTAGTAAATACAAATTGATTTTAACTCTTTTAACTCCTCTTTGAATTAAATAAAAATAAATGTCCTAATCTAATCCTAGTGGACCTAAATGATAATATTTTATTCCTAAGGTTGTTTTTGGTCGATATACACTTGTCCAATAGAATTAGGACATGTTTTAAGGTAATATTAATATCATTTTTACCCTTAATTACCCTATTTACTTTTAACCGTGGTAAATAAAAGTAAAAAGTTACTATTCACCAAAAATTATTTTCATCTCATTGAACCAAATTTTACTCCTTGATATTAACCGTGTCTCTCGGAGTTTCTAAATTCCACTCACAAAAGTGGTAAAATTATGTTTTATGTGAATTTCCAAATTCTCCTATGAGGTGGGTAAAAGACGGTGAAAAGTTCAATAAACTTTTTATATATCTAAGATTATTCTAAACTAACTCCAATGAATTAAATTTAACTTATATAGGTATTATGTATCTATTTTGACTGTAATTAAATTTAAATAAAATAAATAATTATTTAATTAAAAATTTGGTTTTAAACTATAACTCAGTGCTTTTTCACTATTCATCAAAAATTGAATGTTTTCAGAAAAATGCCACAATTTCACCCTAGTCTAATTTCGATATTCCAAATCCAAAAATGATGTCCATTTTGAAAGATAAAATTTATAAAATTTGAAAAAGCGGGTATTACTATTCATAACGGGTAGTTTGATTGGTTGTTGTGTGTGTGTTAGAGCTCGAATTTGCGTACAACACACGCTATTATATCATTGAAAGAGAAGCGTACTATGAAAGAATGGGGTGTAACGCCCCGACCCTAGTTACCCAGAGTCGGTGCATTATTACATAACATTGGCATGATCACAAGAAATATCAAATCTCTAAAGACCGATTGGTTTAGTAGCCTTGGAAACACTAGATATATTCATAAGTTTTACATTATATCATAAATTGAAAAACTACTACAACAACATAATGTCTCTACAGTCCACACTATTATCCCCTCATAATATCCCTGCAGGTCATTCATAACTTACTTCTTCACATCCTGGGAAAAATAAAACATAGAAAAGGGGTGAGCTCAAATGCCCAGTAATGATAACAATATAGCGGAACATTCAAAATAAGCATAAACATTTAAGGCAATGCATTACTAAAACAAAAGCCTTTTAAGCTTGAACTTCAACATAGTATGACAAAAGTAAAATGAAATAATGCCATTTACTTATTCACATGGATATTCTACTAATCGGATAATCTCATGCAAAAATCAATAACCACTTTCATAATGTTGGAATGCATAATGATGAACTTTAATTTCTTTGTCAAGGCCTCGTCCCAAGACCATGGGGATAACTGTAACCGGAACCCAACCCGGAGTGCCTCTAATAACCGGACACCAACCCGGAGTGCCTATAATAACCGGACACCAACCCGAAGTGCCTCTAATAACCGGACACCAACCCGGAGTGCCTCTAATAACCGGAAACCAACCCGGAGTTCCTCTAATAACCGGAGACCAAACCGGAGGGCTTACTTTTACCAGTCCCTAACCTGGAGGGCTTACTTTTACCAGTCCCCAACCTGGAACATACTTTTCCAAAACATTCTTATGAAGTAAAGGTTGAAATATAACATAAACATTCTTATTGGAACTAGCATACGAAATGTCAATACTTTACTCATAAACCATGAATGGTATATAAATAGCACATCCACAGTCAAAAATATCACAAAACCTTCAATAAAATAGGAATGTTTTGTATCATAATAAATCAACTTCAAATAAGCTTAAAAATCCATCAAAGGATGTTGACATAGATGAAATCAAAATTCTTTTTAAAGAAATATCTCCTTTTATTTTGAAATCATTTAAGATCCATATAAAATAAAAACTTTCTTTGAAAATATTCTTATAAGCTTGTAAGGGAAGCTTTGAAGATTTTATAAGCAGAAAATAGCCGCACCCGCCGTATAAGTTAAAAAAACATTCTTACCCTAATTCTGTCGAAAAGGTTAAAAATGACCTTGTTTTGAAAACGACGGATAGATTCCTTTATAAACCTCTTATAAAAAGTAAAACAAGGGTATAAATGACTTTAACTCATATTCTTGTAAATAATAAATATGTTTTGAAATACATTTTGAAGAAAACATGGATTTGGATGATAAAGGGATCCCAGTAGATTATTACGTATAAACAACCTCGGATAACGAAGAGATTGTGAAATAACCCTTACAAATTTGGTAACTTATGAAACATAAAACCCATGAAAGAGGTAACATACAATGAATATGTAAATACACATAAATTAGAGTGTATTACACAAAGAATATAATTATGGGCAGTACATACACCACACAAAAGGTAATGGTGGTAATATGGCATGAATCTCACGGGAATAAGGAGTGAGATGAAAACCCCTTACCACGTTAATCAACTGAGTCGTATGGCCAAAAGTTAATAACCACCAAATTATTTACAGAATAACATGAATATAAAGATAATCATGATAATATATATCAAATGCCAGTACACAATACACCACTTTCAATAATTTAGTGGCGAATAATGGAAATCTCACGGAATTGAATGTGAGATAAGAAAAACCCTTACCTTGTACTTTTCCTTTGTTGGGGTAGGTTAACCTCCTGTATAATGGTGAAATAATTGTTATTAAATTATACAAGAATCATATACATTAATATGATATCATATATGATCTTTTAACATTGCTTTATTAATAATATCTTAGTATTATCGTCGTTTCGGGTGATAATCAATTCGTTCTTCTTAAATGTTTGGTTACGTAAGACATGTTTGTAATGGATAGATTATATCTTATTCATAATCAGAATGATATTAACATTATTTTTAACCCTAAAATGATAATAAGACTTGAATGGATACGATGGAGAATGAATCTCATCGCGTTCGTGGAGACGGTAGTCCGTACGTACGCACGAACGCTACTTCCATTTAATTTTTATTTTAAAAGAATCGAATCAAAATGATACATAGGTATATTACTATACCAGTATAATATAAGTCATATCATTTTAAGGGGGCGGTAGTCCGCACTTCCTCAATGAAATTATCGTATGTATATACAACATGAAATGAATAATGGTATGAAATAAAATGGAATTACAGAATCTTATATATAAAATATATATCATTAATATCATATTTAATTACAGTGCCATCATAATGGCCTCCATGAGAGGTGGTAAGATGTATTTGAACAATCATCGTTTCGTGAGGCGTTAGTTTTCCATCCACAGAAACATTATGTTCATCATCCATTAGATGGAGTTGTGTGTATGTGTAGTTTTAATACTTCTTATAAAAACATCCTAGTATATTGTGGATACTGGTTTTGTTACAAAAGAAAGGAAATAAAAAGAGTTTGGGGGTGGGAGAAGCAAAATAAATGAAAATAATTTAAGAGAAATCGTTACCTTTAATTTAGGTAACTCACTTTGGTTGGAACCAAAGGACTTCTTGAAATGCTTTCTGCCTAAGGGGAAGCTTCAAGGAGGAGGAGAGGGATGTGGGGAGCTTATTTGGGCAGGGTTTGGACGAGCCAAGTGGCTTGAGAGGTGTGAGGAATGAGTAGAAGTGGTCTCCTTTTATAAGGGAGAGGAGGGGCTCTTTAGGAAAGAGTGAAAGTATTACTTTATAATATAATTATATTCGGTTTATAATGGTCCAAAAATAATTGAAGTCGAAGATAAGATGACTAATATTTTAAATAACATCAACCAATAATAATTGGACAGGTTTTAGATAATATTTTAATCATTATAATCTTATTTATTTAAATGATTTATTAATGAGGTAAACATTGCATCATTATTGTGTCATTAATAATTTAAATTATTTGATGTCTAAAAATTATAAATAAAATATCATTATGTAGTAAATCTTTTTAGCTTTCTAATGAATATTTATAATTGAAAATCCAACATGTATAACCCTATGTAAAAATTGTTCTTCTAAAAGATGTAAGCTTATGCCATTTTTATTTCTATTTTAACTTTATTAATATAATGTGTCCCTACCACATACAAGTGGCTCCAAGGAGTCCACAAATCGACCCAAGGATGCCCCTGGTCGGGTATGTGTCCACCAATAAGGTTAGGACACGTTTTAGGGTAATTTTGTATTATTATAATATTATTTTTTAACCCTTATTTACCAGATTTACCCTTTAACCATGGTAAATAAAATATTTACCGCAGTAATTATTCAAAATGTGTAAAAATAAAAGTTACCTATTTACATAATTTGGACATCCTGATTCCAAATATGTAATCCATTTTTCCAAATTCAAAACACAGAAGTGGCAGAAATTAATTTAAAATTAATTCCCGCTGTCAAAACAAAAAGCGTGTTTTTAAGAGATAATAACTATCAAAAGATTGACACTTGTTTATGTTCGGTTTAATTGTAAAATTATGTCCAATGACAAAGATTAAATTGAATGGTAAAAATATATTCTAAATATACTTTAAAACCACTCAAATTCATAATTTATCAATATTAATTATTTTGATTAAAAAAGTTGTTTTTAATTAAAATTTAGTAATTTTCACTATTCATCAAAATATAAAAGTTATCCGAAAAGTACCAAAATTTCACTCTAGGATAAATTTGATATTCCGAATCCAAAAATGAAGTCCATTTTGAAATATAAAATATATATAATTTCAAAAATTAGGTATTACTATTCATAACGGCTAGTTTGATCGGTTGTGGTGTGTGTTAAAACTCGAAGTTGCGTACAACACACGCTACTGTTTTATTCAAAGGAAAGCCTACCGTGGAAGCTTGGGATGTTTCATTTTAAATTTTTGATGTCCCCATTTAGTCAAAAAGTTTAAAATATAGTATCTAAAAAGGGTTCACTATTAAAATTTGGTAAAAGTGCAATACTGAAAATGAATTTGTTCTTACATTATGTCTAAGAAACTCATAATATGGATTCTAAAATTATAAGTATTATATAAAGTTTAAAATTTAGTTAACACTATTCATAACCTCTTCTAAACATCTTGTTTGGTAAGTCATGGTGCGATTGAACTTGGTGTTGCGTGTAGTGAAAGTTATTGAATTATTTTGAAGAAATAACACACTATAAAATCTTGGGGTGTTACATTCTCCCCTCCTTCAATAAATTGCGTCCTCGCAATTTGAAATTGTTCTTCGAAAATAAAAGGTTGAAAATAGAAAATATATTTGTGGGAAAACCCACATTGGAAATTGGGTTACTAAAATTTAGTCTTAATACGAGGAAAAGAGAAATGAAAGGGTCACCACCAAATTATGATCTCGATTAGGAGATCATTGTTGGCAATTAGAGACATTTAATTGGAGGAAAAACGTAAATATTTATAGGTAGTGATTGAGGTCATCAATCACAAACAAGTATAAAATTGAGGTCCTTAAACTCATCAATCTATGATGATTTGAAATACCATCGGTTCAACAACACATAGGGTATTGGGATAACACATTTTTGACGTTTCAAAATATCTTAGTTGAAATCCCACATCGAAAAATGAATTAATGAGGCATCTATTTAAAACAAAGAGAGGAAAGTATGATGATTACCGAAAATAACACATACTAGGGTTCCATGTAGGAAAATATGGATATGGAGGAGAAATCTAACCATCAATTATCTGATGGAGAGTGGTAGAGAACATGGCTAGGAAAAGGCCAAAAATCCCAAATCCATAAATTAGTGATGATTTAAGGTACCATCTAGGAAAACATTTTTGTTCTAAGATCCTTTTATTAATGTTGAGGAATTTATTTATGAGATTGGCTAAGATCATAAGGAGATATAATTACTTTATAATTAGAGTTTTATCCATTAATAAATTCCTACCACAAACTCATCTTTCACTCTAAAAGATAATAGAATGTAATTTTTTTTATTTATACTATTCGTACAGGGTTCCAAAATATATGAATTTATAATTCATCTACCAGATCTTAAAAAAACTACATTATTTAATCCAGGACATCTCGTGGGCCAGTGGTAGGTGATACACCCTTGTCGCCCTTCGGTTGCAGGTTCAAGTCTCGCAGCCTTGCCGGACGCGACGGGTTGCCGCCCGACCTCCGGGTTGTACTTTTATGGTAATCCAAAATAATCCAAACTAGAACTATCCAAAATACTTCTGTCCAAACTCACAGTCCAACATTTATAAGGAAGGTAAACATAATATAGATCCTTTTTACCCCGTAATAGCATATAAATACCTTCATCTTGTATTCTTTTAATACACTGAAACATCTTGAATTACCATATTCCTTATTGATTACATTCATGCCCCCCTATTCCATATAGAATGATGGATATACTTCATCAATCCAAAAATGTTTTAAACCCCAAAAAAATGATGGAATATACAAATCATTAATCAGTTTCAAGGTAGTCAAGAATATCCAATATAATTTATCCAAATCAATCATGTATTATTCTAAAATCACTAACTCGGTATCAGAACCCTATTATGGTTTATCTTTCTCTCAACCATATATTTTCCAAAAATTTATCCTGCTATTGAGTCACTTTTCTTTGTTCCACACAATCTCAAGTCCTTAATGAAATAGTACTGCAGTACAATCCTTATATACTCCATAATTATTATAACAAGTACATTGTTGATACAACACTCAATTGACATAATCAACATAAGAACTCTAATCATTCCTCTTTATCTGTGGTAGTATCATAACTTGATTATTATCCAATAGCATCATTTGCGGCATAGTCTGATGACTGGGACATAGGTTCGTGTAGTGTCCAAAATCCTTGCAAATGAAGCATTGTACATTTGAAACCATTTTCTTACCCTTGCAGTCACGTACTTTGTGCCCTTTTCCTCCACACTTATAACAAACTCCCATTCCTTTCAGGAAAGTTCCAGGGTGTTTCTTTCCACAGTTACCACATATGGGAAAATTCTTTTTTCCCTCTTCCCTTTATCCATCTTTCTCTCTTCTATCCTTTTCTTCTCTTGCTTCCCCTCAAAGCCATAAGACTCAGTAAACTCTTTACTTATCTTATCAACACATGATATTATTTCTTCATATGATGTTAATACATGGGAGACTATTTATCTTATAAATTCTAGCTTAAGACCATGAAAGATATGATCCTTCTTTCTCTTTGGATCATGTGCATTTCTGGAGTTCTCATTCCTTCTACTGGGCGCCATTTCTAAACAATGGAATACACTAGATCAGTTTATGAATCAAAATACATAATCCCATACTTATAAAACACTTAACATAAACTGAACTATTTATGGATATAATCCATAATCATAAAAATGTCTCATTTGAGGATGTATATACTCATAAACCCTTCATAATGGTTAGTAAAGAAAATGAGAATTATCCTAAGCATATCCCCCGGGAGTGTCGTAACCAAGAGTGCAGCAAGGCCCGTTGTCGTGCACCAGTTCCCGTTCGAGTCTAGCTCAAAGCGGTGTTTTCGGGTTTTACCCCTAGGTACATCTGTGCCAGAGCCGCCTCTACCTGCTCGTATCCAGACAAGGATGTATTGCTCAGAAAACTCACAAAATCTCTACAATACCAAAATTCTAGGAAGTTTTCTATACTAATCCTCAAAGTTCATCTTAGGTCTACGTGCTCTAATTAGAGTTTATCTAAATCTAGTTTCCAAGGTTTGTACTAAACTTCCTCTGATACCAACTGTAACGCCCCGACCCTAGTTACCCAGAGTCGGTGCATTATTACATAACATTGGCATGATCACAAGAAAGATAAAATCTCGAAAGACCGATTGGTTTAGTAGCCTTGGAAACACTAGATATATTCATAAGTTTTACATTACATCATAAATTGAAAAACTACTACAACAACATAATGTCTCTACAATCCACACTATTAACCCCTCATAATATCCCTACAGGTCATTCATAACTTACTTCTTCACATCCTGGGAAAAATAAAACATAGAAAAGGGGTGAGCTCAAATGCCCAGTAAGGATAACAATATAGCGAAACATTCAAAATAAGCATAAACATTTAAGGCAATGCATTACTAAAACAAAAGCCTTTTAAGCTTGAACTTCAACATAGTATGACAAAAGTAAAATGAAATAATGCCATTTACTTATTCACATGGATATTCTACTAATCGAATAATCCCATGCAAAAATCAATAACCACTTTCATAATGTTGGAATGCATAATGATGAACTTTAATTTCTTTGTCAAGGCCTCGTCCCAAAACCTTGGGGCTAACTGTAACCGGAACCCAACCCGGAGTGCCTCTAATAACCGGACACCAACCCGGAGTGCCTCTAATAACCGGACACCAACCCGGAGTGCCTCTAATAACCGGACACCAACCCGGAGTGCCTCTAATAACCGGACACCAACCCGGAGTTCCTCTAATAACCGGAGACCAAACCGGAGGGCTTACTTTTACCAGTCCCTAACCTGGAGGGCTTACTTTTACCAGTCCCCAACCTGGAACATACTTGTCCAACACATTCTTATGAAGTAAAGGTTGAAATATAACATAAACATTCTTATTGGAACTAGCATACGAAATGTCAATACTTTACTCATAAACCATGAATGCTATATAAATAGCACATCCACAGTCAAAAATATCACAAAACCTTCAATAAAATAGGGATGTTTTGTATCATAATAAATCAACTTCAAATAAGCTTAAAAATCCATCAAAGGATGTTGACATAGATGAAATCAAAATTCTTTTTAAAGAAATATCTCCTTTTATTTTGAAATCATTTAAGATCCATATAAAATAAAAAAATTTCTTTGAAAATATTCTTATAAGCTTGTAAGGGAAGCTTTGAAGATTTTATAAGCAGAAAATAGCCGCACCCGCCGTATAAGTTAAAAAAAACATTCTTACCCTAATTCTGTCGAAAAGGTTAAAAAGGACCTTGTTTTGAAAACGACGGAAAGATTCCTTTATAAACCTCTTATAAAAAGTCAAACAAGGGTATAAATGACTTTAACTCATATTCTTGTAAATAATAAATATGTTTTGAAATACATTTTGAAAAAAACATGGATGTGGATGATAAAGGGATCCCAGTAGATTATTACGTATAAACAACCTCGGATAACGAAGAGATTGTGAAATAACCCTTAACAATTTTGTAACTTATGAAACATAAAACCCATGAAAGAGGTAACATACAATGAATAAGTAAATACACATAAATTAGAGTGTATTACACAAAGAATATAATTATGGGCAGTACATACACCACACAAAAGGTAATGGTGGTAATATGGCATGAATCTCACGGGAATAAGGAGTGAGATGAAAACCCCTTACCACGTTAATCAACTGAGTCGTATGGCCAAAAGTTAATAACCATCAAATTATTTATATAATAACATGAATATAAATATAATCATGATAATATATATCAAATGCCAGTACACAATACACCACTTTCAATAATTTAGTGGCGAATAATGGAAATCTCACGGAATTGAATGTGAGATAAGAAAAACCCTTACCTTGTACTTTTCCTTTGTTGGGGTAGGTTAACCTCCTGTATAATGGTGAAATAATTGTTATTAAATTATACAAGAATCATATACATTAATATGATATCATATATGATCTTTTAACATTGCTTTATTAATAATATCTTAGTATTATCGTCGTTTCGGGTGATAATCGATTCGTTCTTCTTAAATGTTTGGTTACGTAAGACATGTTTGTAATGGATAGATTATATCTTATTCATAATCAGAATGATATTAACATTATTTTTAACCCTAAAATGATAATAAGACTTGAATGGATACGATGGAGAATGAATCTCATCGCGTTCGTGGAGACGGTAGTCCGTACGTACGCACGAACGCTACTTCCATTTAATTTTTATTTTAAAAGAATTGAATCCAAATGATACATAGGTATATTACTATTCCAGTATAATATAATATTTTATATATATTACTTAAGTTCATTAACACCATCCTTTATACGTTCCATGTGTGGTATGAACGAGTCATATCATTTTAAGTGGGCGGTAGTCCGCACTTCCTCAATGAAATTATCGTATGTATATACAACATGAAATGAATAATGGTATGAAATAAAATGGAATTACAGAATCTTATATATAAAATATATATCATTAATATCATATTTAATTACAGTGCCATCATAATGTCCACCATGAGAGGTGGTAATATGTATTTGAACAATCATCGTTTCGTGAGGCGTTAGTTTTCCATCCACAGAAACATTATGTTCATCATCCATTAGATGGAGTTGTGTGTATGTGTAGTTTGAATCCTTCTTATAACAACATCCTAGTATATTGTGGATACTGGTGTTGTTACAAAATAAAGGAAATAAAAAGATTTTGGGGGTGGGAGAAGCAAAATAAATGAAAATAATTTAAGAGAAATCGTTACCTTTAATTTAGGTAACTCACTTTGGTTGGAACCAAAGGACTTCTTGAAATGCTTTCTGCCTAAGGGGAAGCTTCAAGGAGGAGTATAGGGATGTGGGGAGCTTATTTGGGCAGGGTTTGGACGAGCCAAGTGGCTTGAGAGGTGTGAGGAATGAGTAGAAGTGGTCTCCTTTTATAAGGGAGAGGAGGGGCTCTTTAGGAAAGAGTGAAAGTATTAATTTATAATATAATTATATTCGGTTTATAATGGACCAAAAATAATTGAGGTAGAAGATAAGATGACTCATATTCTAAATAACATCAACCAATAAGAATTGGACAGGTTTTAGATAATATTTTAATCATTATAATCTTATTTATTTAAATGATTTATTAATGAGGTAAACATTGCATCATTATTGTGTCATTAATAATTTAAATTATTTGATGTCTAAAAACTATAAATAAAATATCATTATGTATGAAATCTTTTTAGCTTTCTAATGAATATTTATAATCGAAAATACAACATTAATAACCCTATGTAAAAATTGTTCTTCTAAAAGATGTAAGCTTATGCCATTTTTATTTTTATTTTAACTTTATTAATATAATGTGTCCCTACCACATACAAGTGGCTCCAAGGGGTCCACAAATCGACCCAAGGATGCCCATGGTCGGGTATGTGTCCACCAATAAGGTTAGGACACGTTTTAGGGTAATTTTGTATTATTATAATATTATTTTTTAACCCTTATTTACCAGATTTACCCTTTAACCATGGTAAATAAAATATTTACCGGAGTGATTATTCAAAATGTGTAAAAATAAAAGTTACCTATTTACATAATTTGTATATCCTGATTCCAAATATGTAATCCATTTTTCCAAATTCAAAACACAGAAGTGGCAGAAATTAATTTAAAATTAATTCCCGCTGTCAAAACAAAAAGCGTGTTTTTAAGAGATAATAACTATCAAAAGATTGACACTTGTTTATGTTCGGTTTAATTGTAAAATTATGTCCAATGACAAAGATTAAATTGAATGGTAAAAATATATTCTAAATATACTTTAAAACCACTCAAATTCATAATTTATCAATATTAATTATTTTGATTAAAAAAGTTGTTTTTAATTAAAATTTAGTAATTTTCACTATTCATCAAAATATAAAAGTTATCCGAAAAGTACCAAAATTTCACCCTAGGATAAATTTGATATTCCAAATACAAAAATGAAGTCCATTTTGAAATATAAAATATATATAATTTCAAAAACTAGGTATTACTATTCATAACGGCTAGTTTGATCGGTTGTGGTGTGTGTTAAAACTCGAAGTTGCGTACAACACACGCTACTGTTTTATTCAAAGGAAAGCCTACCGTGGAAGCTTGGGATGTTTCATTTTAAATTTTTGATGTCCCCATTTAGTCAAAAAGTTTAAAATATAGTATCTAAAAAGGGTTCACTATTAAAATTTGGTAAAAGTGCAATACTGAAAATGAATTTGTTCTTACATTATGTCTAAGAAACTCATAATATGGATTCTAAAATTATAAGGATTATATAAAGTTTAAAATTTAGTTAACACTATTCATAACCACTTCTGAACAGCTTGTTTGGTATGTCATGGTGCGATTGAACTTGGTGTTGCGTGTAGTGAAAGTTATTGAATTATTTTGAAGAAATAACACACTATAAAATCTTGGGGTGTTACATGGGGTGTTACAGGCGTCATCACATAAAGATTTGGGAAATGATATCTTTTTAGGAACATTTTGAAACACCTGGAAATTTGGAGTTGTGTGACATAGGGAGAGTTATGCAATCTCATGAAATATTGATAAAGCTTGATGAAAGTGGGGAGTTGTGTGCTAATGTATTTGAAAAATAATTGAAGGTAATAACATAAGGAAATATTCACAATTAATCAATTCCAATAAGGTAGTTTCTGAAATGGTTGTCTATATCTATAAATAATAGGATACCCCCCTCATTTGAATATCCAACCCTTAGGGAATTTATAGGATATGAATCATGGGGTATTTTTAAGAATCAATTTCTTATAATATGAAATGACTCAAAAATTAGTTTTTTTATGATAAGGGACTCATATAAATAAGAGAAACTATGTCTCATGACAATACAAAAGTTTCATGAATGTTGAGAGATTTGCGATGAAATTAATAGTTGTTTGACATTTAATATTTCCCGAAAAAACATAAAAGTTATATGAATATTTTTACAGTTTCACATAAGCCATGCAAATGCTACCAGAATGAAAAACATGTGTTAATATATAATAATTTTTCAATATTTTTGTTGTTGGGAAGAGGTGTTAATCAAGTTGATGAATGTAGGGCTTCATGTTAAAAAAATGTAATGTAAAAATGTAGATTCAAGTGATCAGGAAGAGGTTATTCTGATAGAGCAGTGAGCACTAAACTGTTGATAGAGTAGTGAAAAATCAAATTTTGATTGGAAATAAAGCATGAAAGATAGTTAGTCTTCTCCAAACATTGTAGCAGTAGTGAAATGTAGTGGATTTGGTGAATAGGCACATTGCCTGTGTATTCTCCTTGGATGTATCCTAGTGAAGGTGAATCATGTTAAAGTATTTTTCTCATGAATTATTTCATTTTTATTCATACATTAAAACTATAATTTTATGTAGAGGTGTTTTTAATGATGAAACAAGATCTTAATTGTTTGTTTTTTTAATATATCACACCCTAATTAACCCCACTATTGGTATTTAACCTAGTTTGTCTAACATCAATTAATAATTAATTTTTTTTAACCATGAGTGGGAATAAAATTTAATAAAATGTTAAATAATTATATAATTAAATTGTGTTCCTGAATACATATATGGTGTCACCTTCAAGGCTCATTTCTTATTAATATTATTTTGTTACACCTAATCTAAAAATATACCATACAGAAAAATTCCATGTAAACTATAGAGAATAATGTTACAATAATTAATGAACATAACTACATATAAATGTACAATGTGTAATACAATACTTTTAACATGATATATATAATTAACCAAGTTTAATGTTTCTATCATTAACCTATTTGCATGTGGTCTCTTTATTTGTCTTTATTGAAATTATGATGATGATAAATTGACATGGCCATGTAAATTTTGATAAATTTTCATTTCAATCAAAGGGATCAAGAAATAAGCTTCCATTAAATAATAGAATGAATAAATCAGCTCCCATAATATTCTTTAATATAACATCACTTAAGATGCACCAATCTGAAGTGCCCAGATCAGTGTGAATCACTGATAGGGGGAGGGGGTGAATCAGTGATCCTTTAAAACTTTTTACTAATTGATTCTTAATCAATTAAACCTCTATGGCTTGTTAAGGCCTCGATCCACTCTTCTTATGTCTCTTAACCTTTCCCGGATAATGCAGTAATGAAAAGGAACAGGACACAAGGATTTACAAGGTTCGGCACCAAAGGCCTACATCCTTGCCATGCTCTCCCAGCATGGATTCTCCCATTATAATCTGTTAGTATTACAATGGTCGATACAGCTTCCCACCGTATCTCTCCTGAGTCCCACAGGAGGGTCTTTATACTGCTTCACACAGTGTTACCAGAGTCCCACTGGCCTGCTCCAGAATCCCACTGAAGACTTCTTCTCCCTGAGTCCCACAGGGTCTTCTCTTGGCTGCTCGAGTCGCACGAGTAGCTCTTCTCCTCTTTAACTTCTTCAAGTAACTTCAGCAGCCTGGGATAATGGCTGCTGGCCTTGCTCTGTACCTCTGCTCACTTATGGTGAACAGGTCTTCTCGTCTTGTTCAGGATTTATCTCCTTCTTCTCAGGATGACCTGGCTTCTCTCCAACTACTGAATACTCAGACAACTGATATCTTTAACTTCAGTCTGGTCCAGTCTCACTTTAAAACAACTTCATGCACTGAGTGCATGGCATCTCTGCTTCCTCATGCACTGACTGCATGGCCTTCTCAAATTCTTCAATAACCTCTGGTCTTGGTCAACTCAAATGCACACAACCAGATTTGGCTTTGTTCACGTGTGCATGTGCATGCATTCAAGCATGCACTTCCCTTTCTTTTCTCTTGGTGCAATAGACCCACAAAGGGTGTAACTCTTCAAGCACGCACCTTCTTTGAACTTCACACAATTAATTCAATTTGCTTACACACATAAATGTGTGTTCTTCTTTGTGTGGATGTCTTCTTCTTCTTCTAAGTGTTTACACTTTTAGTGCACACACTAGGTTCAGCCTTCGTGTCTCTTTGTACACAAAACTTCTTCACTTTGGCACACACTTGAGCTTAGCCTTCACTTGTTTAGCACACTCACTTCCTTGTTCTTTTAATCTTCTTCAAAGTGTGCACTTCACTTATGCACACTCTTGGTTCTTCATTTTTCACACACAAGGGCTACGACCTTCTTCTTCAAATGCACACACAAAGTGTGTTATTCAATTTGGCACACACAAGGGCGTGGTCTCAGCCTTCTTTTTCTCACTGTCCAAGTGAGTTCTCAACTTGTTATTTCTTTTGTGCACACACACACACCAATGTGTGAACTCCACTGTTCTTCAAGAGCCGCGCAAGCATAATGGGTTTAAGGGCCATGCAAGGGTGCTGTCGCGCAAGATCCTCAAAGGTGCAAGGCACCTCGGCCGTGCAAGCCTCAACAAACCACGAGAGTGCGCAAGTGATGCGGCTGCCTCGGGTCTTCCTGCCGCGCATAGGGAAGGCGCGCAGGGGACTCTCCCTTTCTCTTCTTTCGCGCAAGAGGTGTGCAAAAAGGAACACACAGAGCCAAGGGATGGCTCCGGGCTTCACAGCCACGCAAGTGGTGCACGCAGGCTGTTCTTCGCTAAGCACCGAGGCTTCGCGGGACTTCAGATCTTCAACAAAGATTCAGCAAGCAACTCTGAGTGCTCGGGCTCTCTTTTTATAGGCGAGGAGAGCCTCGGTCCATCCGCGTGTGATATCTTTAAATTCCCGAAGTTTTCGGTTATTTCAAGATTCTGTGAAATCTTGTTTTTCTTTTTATTTCACGCGGGTTCCATTTTCTTCCTTTATTTTCCTCTACATGCATGCGACATAGAACGCATGAATGGCCTTTTTTTAAACCCAATCCATGAAAAGCATCAACACCGAATGGCCTCGCACCTTCGGTTGCTTTGGCCGAACTTAAAAACTCTCCAAACATTTCATGCAAGTGTATTTTTAAGCATGGATCGGTTCAGTGCGTCGGGACGATCCCAGTGGACTCTTTGGCTTGATCGGAGATGGCCGGGAACTCGAATTTTGTCGTCGGGGAGGCCTCTGGTTCGAACGGAGCTCGCGAGTGGTAGCGGTCGAGCTCGAGGTAGGAGACACACCGGGAGCCGTTGGATCGGGAGAATGAAAGACATCGGATGGCTGGATTAGATCGCGGTGCGCGGCAGATGAATCGTGCGGTGCAGATCAAGCGCGAGATCGCTCGGACGGCTGAGATTTGCTCCCGGGTGATTTTTCGCGTCCCACATCGAAACGGGGCGCGGTTTTGCCGTGGTTTATCACCCAGCCGCTGCCTCTCAACACTCAGTTGCACTTCCCCCTCCACGGTGCCGCCCCACACCGTGTTCTCCCTGCGGGCGCGCTCTGCGCCCACTCTGCTCCCTGCGGGCGTGCCCCTAGCGCCCACCATGCACTGCCTGACACCCGCGGGTGCGCTCATGCGCCCCTACCGCGCTCCTCCGGGCGTGCCCCAGACGCCCATGCGGTGTCTTGGGTGTGCGCCCTGCCGCCCTGGGCTCGCCCCACGGGTTCCCCCATGTGTGTGGGTGCCTAGCGCCCATGCCTTGGGGTTGAACCCTCAAGGTGCCCATGGCTGGCCATATTTTTTGGCAAAGGCATGAATAAGACTTTGTCAAATACAAAGTTCTCCTATAAGTATAAGCCAAATGCCAAGCCCTTCAAGCCATCTTCCTCTTCATTTACTCTTCTTTATTTCTTCTTCTTCATTAGAATTCCTCCAATTCTCTTCAACATTTATTCATCACTTAGGAATGTAATTCCAGAAGGGTCTTCATCTTCAACCGAACTTCTGAATCAACGATTTCTTCAATAATCTTCATTGATCTAATCAGAGATCAAGTTGGATCATCTTCATGTTCACATGCACTAAGTGATAGTGCATGGACTCTTCCATCCGCTCACTTCATCCACTTTGAACTTGTGGATGGATCACTTCATCTCCTCATGCATTGTGAAGACAATGCATGGTCTTCAAATATTGTTGTGACTTTGTATCATCAGGATACAAGTTCTATGAACTTAAGGATCAGCTCAACAATCGTCAGATATAACTAGATAATGTTTCAACCACATCTCCTATGCCACTTAGTGAATCTCCTAAGTGACATGCATCTTGGTACTATGGCCATTCTCTCTTCATCACCAACACCATCACAACCTTTGTCATTCACATCTTGACATTCCTTGACTTCCATTCATTCCAAGACAACCTCATGCCTCATTGACAACAAATGCAACATAGTGCACTTCAATCTCCCCCTTTGTATTTGTTGTCAATACACTTCTTCAGCACATATGAATGGGTCAATATGTGTGCCAATATTTTCTCCCCCTTATTGGCAATCAAATGCAAAGGTGTGGTGTGGTTCTCTTTCAAAAATCACTTCCTCCCTTTGAATAGTATTCTCTTGAAAAACACTGAGAGAGGGATGATGTCACATGTTCTCTTTAGCAAAGAACCTTTAGTAAATCAACTCTAAGTATACTTGGGCTAACCCGGTGTAGAAAACAAGAGTGATATGACCAAGGAATTCAAAGCTGTCCATAATTCTCTCCACATGTGAGATCATGCTTCAGGGGTTTGAAATTTTTCAGATATATCAATGAATTGCTAAATCCTGCACATACTTCACCAAACACATTAGAAAGTTCAAGTGCAAAGATAAATATCCCCCTTTCATACATTTGTCTTCAATCCATACTCCCCCTTAATTGACAAGATAAACTCAATTAAGAAACAAGGGATGAATGTATGATTGGAATACCTTCACTTTTCTCAAGATGGTATTAATCTAAGAATCCCATCTTCTTCAGATTGGCTCCCTCTCAAGGGGTGCACTCCATTCTGTCCAAACCACTCTCCAGATGAGAATGATCATCATATTCAATTACCTGCAATGTTAGCACATGTAAATACCATAAGTATGAGGGAATAAGATGGAACCTCCTTGGTTCATCAATGTGAACAACAAGGTTGAGAAGATTCTCTCAACCGAGATGTCCCATTTTCACCATTCTTCACACTTGCACATTTGATATTCAATGATGTTTGTGCTGGTGTGGATCTCAACAACTCTTTAACTTCTTTGTGTGTGACTCCTGTGTTTCTAGGTTCCTTCTAAGCACTAGAGTCTCCTGGTGCATTCTTCATTATTTTGAAGAATCCCTTCTGAGCTGGAATGAATATCATGCATTTATCATTAGTATGTCCAGCTTGATTGCACCTCACACACAGAACATGATCTTAATGTGAAATCTTTTTCTTTCCTTTTGCCTCAGCAATTGCCAGAACTTCATCTTCAGCTCTTTGTAGATCTTTGGCAAGTTGCAACTGATTTGGCCATTTGACTAGTAAGTCACTTGAAAGTGTGGCCTCAGTTCTGGATATTCCACATGGTTCTTTTGATGCTGTTAAGCTACCTTTCTTAGGAAACTTATTTTCAACCAATCCCTTCTGCTTCATCTGGATTGATTGTCTGTTTGAGTCCAGTTGGCTTCTATTGAATTTCATGGCTTCTTTACAAAGATCCATGGTATGACCATTCTTTCCACAGTAGAAGCACTTCTTCTTGGTGGTCCTTCTGGATGACTCACCCTTCTTGGATTTGAATTCCAAGGACTTCTCTTCATTCTTAAAACTCTTCTTGGGAGCATCTTCCACTTTCTTCTGCTTGCTTCCCAAGGAATCTCTCTTAGCCAGGTTCAATGATCTTCTCTTCATTATAGCTTTGGATACATTCGTAGATTGATATGTATCAACTTTTTGACCACTTTTGCAACCATCCCAGATGTTTTCAAGAAATCCAAATCTGTTAGCAGTAAATAGATGTCTTTGGACCAGTGGATGTTGCTTCTTTTCTTCTGGCTTGCTCCCCCTAGGCATGGGCTTCCTCTGTGCTTTGGCATTCATTGGATTGTACCAACAATCCTTTGCACAATGCCCATACTTGTTACAACACCAACACTGACCCACAAATCTTGACCTCTTCAGTCCCTCTGATTGTTGGGTACTTTTCTTGACTTGCTGTGTTGTTTCAGGAGAGCATTCTTTCTTCACTGTCTTCATCCATACTTGTTTGGAATTATTCTTCCATCCTGCACTTTTAGTAGAAACACTTTTAGAAGCATGAGTACAAGATGGTATGGATGGTACCTTCTTTTTAGAAGATGTTTCCCTTTCATTAGAGGATGTCTTTCTTTTAGAATCATCCTTCTCAAAGCATACTTGAGTAGCAACATTTCTACTTTCAGCTGACTGGGAGGATTCAGCTTTGGGTGATTGCAGATTTTTCAATATCACCTCTAGTTCGAAGCATTTCATATTGAGGGAGTTCTTCTCATCCTCAATAGTTCTTAGCCTTCCTTCCCAATTTTCTTTCAGCTGCTCTAACTGGTCTTCATGCACCTTCTTCAATTCTAGCAATGAATTGTCAAGCTCCTCCACCATTTTGACTTTGTCTTCGAGTTGAGCATCTCTGACATTCATTGACACTCAGTGCAATTTTTCCAGTGCATGGAAAACTTCTTTGACCATTATCATAAAGAATACTTTCTCAGAAAGGCTTCTTTTCAATTCTTCACAAGTATCTTCATATCTATCATTTCAAAGAGAAACTGTTTCATCCTTATCCTTCACCAGCTTTCTGAGAGTGTTGGTTATGCCAACCCTTTTAGCCAATTGGACTTCCAGAGAATTGGCTTCATCTTCTAGCTGTAATTTTTCTTCTTGAAGGTCAAGGAGGCCTGTAGCTATACACATTGCCACTTCCTTGGGGACTGTCTTCTGAAGATATTTGATTGCATTTAGAAGATCATTGTTCCTTCCATCTTCATCACAGCTAGAGCAGGCTTCATCAGAAGAATGATAAAAGGAATTGTCATCTGATGTGACTTTCACATTTCGTTCCATAGAAGGAGTTTCTCTGATTGCAACAACCTTCTTCTTCATCTTCTCTTCCTGTTTCTTCATTCTGTTTTTCAGAGTCTTGGCAGATATCTCCATTTGAGGCTGTTCTTTCATTTCCTCAAATCTGCACTCCATATAGACTCTCTTGGATCTTTTAGAGGTAACCTCCCTCTGATACCAATTGAAGTTCCCAGATCAGTGTGAATCACTGAGAGGGGGAGGGGGTGAATCAGTGATCCTTTAAAACTTTTTACTAATTGATTTTTAATCAATTAAACCTCTATGGCTTGTTAAGGCCTCGATCCACTCTTCTTATGTCTCTCAACCTTTCCCGGATAATGCAGTAATGAAAAGGCACAGGACACAAGGATTTACAAGGTTCGGCACCAAAGGCCTACATCCTTGCCATGCTCTCCCAGCATGGATTCTCCCATTATAATCTGTTAGTATTACAATGGTCGATACAGCTTCCCACCGTATCTCTCCTGAGTCCCACAGGAGGGTCTTTATACTGCTTCACACAGTGTTACCAGAGTCCCACTGGCCTGCTCCAGAATCCCACTAAAGACTTCTTCTCCCTGAGTCCCACATGGTCTTCTCTTGGTTGCTCGAGTCGCACGAGTAGCTCTTCTCCTCTTTAACTTCTTCAAGTAACTTCAGCAGCCTGGGATAAAGGCTGCTGGCCTTGCTCTGTACCTCTGCTCACTTGTGGTGAACAGGTCTTCTCGTCTTGCTCAGGATTTATCTCCTTCTTCTCAGGATGACCTGGCTTCTCTCCAACTACTGAATACTCAGACAACTGATATCTTTAACTTCAGTCTGGTCCAGTCTCACTTTAAAACAACTTCATGCACTGAGTGCATGGCATCTCTGCTTCCCCATGAACTGACTGCATGGCCTTCTCAAATTCTTCAAGAACCTCTGGTCTTTTTCAACTCAAATGCACACAACCAGATTTGGCTTTGTTCACGTGTGCATGTGCATGCATGCAAGCATGCACTTCCCTTTCTTTTCTCTTGGTTCAATAGACCCACAAAGGGTGTAACTCTTCAAGCACGCACCTTCTTTGAACTTCACACAATTAATTCAATTTGCTTACACACATAAATGTGTGTTCTTCTTTGTGTGGATGTCTTCTTCTTCTTCTAAGTGTTTACACTTTTAGTGCACACACTAGGTTCGGCCTTCGTGTCTCTTTGTACACAAAACTTATTCACTTTGGCACACACTTGAGCTTAGCCTTCACTTGTTTAGCACACTCACTTCCTTGTTCTTTTAATCTTCTTCAAAGTGTGCACTTCACTTATGCACACCCTTGGTTCTTCATTTTTCACACACAAGGGCTACGGCCTTCTTCTTCAAATGCACACACAAAGTGTGTTCTTCAATTTGGCACACACAAGGGAGTGGTCTCGGCCTTCTTTTGCTCACTGTCCAAGTGAGTTCTCAACTTGTTATTTCTTTTGTGCACACACACACACCAATGTTTGAACTCCACTGTTCTTCAAGAGCCGCGCAAGCACAATGGGTTTAAGGGCCGTGCAAGGGTGCTGTCGCGCAAGCTCCTCAAAGGTGCAAGGCACCTCGGCCGCGCAAGCCTCAACAAACCACGAGAGTGCGCAAGTGATGCGGCTGCCTCGGGTCTTCCTGCCGCGCAAAGGGATGGCGCGCAGGGGACTCTCCCTTTCTCTTCTTTCGCGCAAGAGGTGCGCAAAAAGGAACACACAGAGCCAAGGTATGGCTCCGGGCTTCACTTCCGCGCAAGTGGTGCGCGCAGGCTGTTCTTCGCTAAGCACCGAGGCTTCGCGGGACTTCAGATCTTCTACAAAGATTCAGCAATCAACTCTGAGTTCTCAGGCTCTCTTTTTATAGGCGAGGAGAGCCTCAGTCCATCCACGTGTGATATCTTTAAATTCCCGATGTTTTCGGTTATTTCAAGATTCTGTGAAATCTTGTTTTTCTTTTTATTTCACGTGGGTTCCATTTTCTTCCTTTATTTTCCTCTACATTCATGCGACATAGAACGCATGCATGGCCTTTCTTTAAACCCAATCCATGTAAAGAATCAACACCGAATGGCCTCGCACCTTCGGTTGCTTCGGCCGAACTTCAAAACTCTCCAAACATTGCATGCAAGTGTATTTTTAAGCATGGATCGGTTCAGTGCGTCGAGACGATCCCAATGGACTCTTCGGCTTGATCGGAGATGGCCGGGAACTCGAATTTTGTCGTCGGGGAGGCCTCTGGTTCGAACGGAGCTCGCGGGTGGCAGCGGTCGAGCTCGAGGTAGGAGACACACCGGGAGCCGTTGGATCGGGCGAATGAAAGACATCGGACGGCTGGATTAGATCGCGGCGCGCGGCAGATGAATCGTGCGGCGCAGATCAAGCGCGAGATCGCTCGGACGGCTGAGATTTGCTCCTGGGTGATTTTTCGCGTCCCACATCAAAACGGGGCGCGGTTTTGTCGTGGTTTATCACCCAGCTGCTGCCTCTCAACGCTCAGTTGCACTTCCCCCTCCACGGTGCCGCCCCGCACTGTGTTCTCCCTGCGGGCGCGCTCTGCGCCCACTCTGCTCCCTGTGGGTGCGCTCTGCGCCCACTCTGATCCCTGCGGGCGCGCCCCTAGCGCCCACCATGCACTGCCTGACACCCGCGGGTGCGCTCATGCGCCCCTACCGCGCTCCTCCGGGCGTGCCCCAGACGCCCATGCGGTGTCTTGGGTGTGCACCCTGCCACCCTGGGCTCGCCCCACGGGTTCCCCCATGTGTGTGGGTGCCTAGCGCCCATGCCTTGGGGTTGAACCCTCAAGGTGCCCATGGCTGGCAATATTTTTTGGCAAAGGCATGAATAAGAATTTGTCAAATACAAAGTTCTCCTATAAGTATAAGCCAAATGCCAAGCCCTTCAAGCCATCTTCCTCTTCATTTACTCTTCTTTATTTCTTCTTCTTCATTATAATTCCTCCAATTCTCTTCAACATTTATTAATCACTTAGGAATGGAATTCCAGAAGGGTCTTCATCTTCAACCAAACTCCTGAATCAGAGATTTCTTCAATAATCTTCATTGATCTAATCAGAGATCAAGTTGGATCATCTTCATGTTCACATGCACTAAGTGATAGTGCATGGACTCTTCCATCCGCTCACTTCATACACTTTGAACTTGTGGATGGATCACTTCATCTCCTCATGCATTGTGAAGACAATGCATGGTCTTCAAATATTGTTCTGACTTTGTATCATCAGGATACAAGTTCTATGAACTTAAAGATCAGCTCAACAATCGTCAGATATAACTAGAGAATGTTTCAACCACATCTCCTATGCCACTTAGTGAATCTCCTAAGTGACATGCATCTTGGTACTATGGCCATTCTCTCTTCATCACCAACACCATCACAACCTTTGTCATTCACATATTGACATTCCTTGACTTCCATTCATTCCAGGACAACCTCATGCCTCATTGACAACAAATGCAACACAGTGCACTTCACAATCATATCTATCCTTGTCCGGATCATATGGAATAATGATTTTAGTCAATACATAAAAGTACATGACTCATAATATTCAATGATAATAATTATAAAGTCTAATGATATTCACACATTCGCACAGATATTAAAATCCAATGACATATATATATTATGATTTCTTACTGGAGAGTCATGTTCACATAATCTTTAATATTGAATATTACCCGTGGCTTGCACCATGATAATGTATCTCAAATTATTATGAGTGTCCACTCCTAATTTCTTATATATTTTTTGTAACCTAAAATGGTATCATCCATATATAAAGCATATATTTAATAATAAAATCATGTAAATTCTTAGTTTTAATCATAGAAGAGAACTTCTAAGTCCTTTTAGTGGTAAACATAATCATAGAAAATTGTGAAATATATATCGCATGGAAGAAATATTATCATGTGATAATATATTAAATATATTCAACATCATGAATGATTTGATGATCTTGATATAAATGTAGATGGTTTTATGGGACCAACACCAAAAGACTCCCACATTCAAAGGAGCCAATGACTAAAACGCAACTATAGTCTCATGAGGTTGAAACAATTTTTCTGAGGTATGGCTATAACACCTAATAAAACCATGGTACTTATAGTTGGTATTCGTACTAAGACCTTATATCTCTAGGAGAATCCCGGATGATAATATAATATCATTTATATATCTACTTCCATCCCTAAAATCATGGATAATACCATAGTTAAATTTCATCAGGATATGATTGAATTTTAATTTCCTCTTACAACCCTAAAATCTAGATAAAATAAATTCTAATCTCATTCCATTAAGCTACGAAAAAATTAGAACATAATTAATCAAATATCGATTTGAGAACTACAAATTGTAACCATATTTTCCCACATATATGACTTATACTTAAAGCAATTTTAGACCAAATTGATCTATAGAAGGCCTGTTTTATATTACATAAAAACTACATTTCCCTTTTCTCAAATTTCTATAGACTCATCAATTTTTTCTTTCCAAAGAATAATCAAAATGTTTTGAATTATAGAATGAAATTTTCTCATAGTCTTTTTTTTTATATTTGAATTCTATGATTTATGGATATGGAACATCAATATTGTGTGTACTTCATTGTATGTGAGATATATAACCAAAGTACTCTCAGGTATATATAGTGTATACATCACAAAAATATAGTGTGGAACTAGAATAATTTAGTTGTATTATTCTATATTTTATTTTTCAATTCCATGTAAACAATTTATTATGTATTAGATTAAGAAACCACTTGATCAATTCTTCAATATATTGTTCCCCAGAAAAAGGGCTTCTTCTTAGGTCATATTTATAGAAATTCAATAGCCTTTTATGAACATAAGTATAATCTCTTGTTTTCAATATATCATAAAACATATATGTATTGGAAAATTTTACCTCTCCCACTAACCTCATATAGAAAACCCAAAAAAGTAATTTCAAATGAATACACTATGACCATTGTACTAGTTTTCCAATAAATGGATCCTTGAGACTTTCATTCAATAATAGCTTTCATTGATGTCAACAACCTTTAATGTCATATAATTTATACGTGTACTATAATATAACCTCCAAGGGATGTTTCATTGAAATATGATTCAGAATATAATAGACATAGTGGATATGATTAGTATAAATCAAAAGAATTTAAGCACGATGGCGTATAATGACCAGATATTCCTTATTAGTACCTCATTTTTACAATACATGTATTGTTTCTAATAAATATCAACCAATGAAATTTCATCATCCACTAAAATATGAAAAAAAAAATTAGATGGAAAAAAATTTGAACACATAAGTACTTGTAAATAAATGTTATAAAAAACTTACTACCCCATATGGGGTTTAATACCCTTTTCAAATAAAATATCGCCCACTACAGAGAATATAAAACACTTCAATGATTTTACATTTCCTATGATGTATATCTCTCTGGAACAATTCCTAAAACTAAAAATATATGATTTCTCTATTCATATACCTACACAGGCATACAGAGAAAAATTAAATTGAATACTTACATGACCCCACTATATTAATAGAGACTACATTCCCACATAGAATTTAGATAGTATAAATAATACATTTTCATTATAGAGATATACATTTCCTCAGTGGTTGAAGGAAATTATATTGATATGCACCCTTTGTTTCATTTGACACACATTTAGACCTAATTCTATCTTAACATGTGATGTAAATCATGAGACCATATCTAATGACATTAATTAACCGAAATGATACTATAACTTATATGATATCCATTTTTCGATGTAGTTTTAATATAGTTAGTAATTATGCTTGTATTTTAAGAAACGTATCTAGAATGATATCCTAAAAGACTTGTAATATTTATAAGACACCTGATTGATCTACCTTATTCTATCAACATCTATATTATGTTAATAAGGTCATTATAGTATAGAAAAACCTTTAATGTTCATTTAGGAATTGATGAATACATAGTTATTATATACTCCAATATACCAACCCAAATAATCCTATATCATTTACAAGTATAATTCATCACTTTTATCTATAATTCCTATAAATTCATAATGGAATTTAATGTAGTAAATGAATTTACCATTAATATTACCATGTAAATGTAAATACTATATAACTAAATATATTCTGAAATATTTTTGTAATTACTCTATTTCTAATGAATTCTTTTTCTAAAACTAAATATGTATATCGACAATACCTAGAGTGTTTTTTTCTACCTAAAGTCTAAATAACGTATTTTTGATATCAATTGAAAGATCCTTTTACTTTATTTAAAATGAATTATATATCCACAACTGGGTATTAATCTTATAAATTATATTCATTATATATTCCCATTATTTTCTTTCAATGATTCTAGAATTACTAATCTATTAATTATGTATAGTATATAATCAAAACATTAATTTCAACAGAAATAATGGCTCAATGTCTATAACTTAACATTGAGATAAATGTATTGGTATCTTTTAGTACAACCAACAGTTAAACAATAATCTACCAACTAGGAAATTATATGTTGTAAGGTTCTCACTACTGATATATGAATCACCATGTTCAACCCATGGGATGGTACAATGTTACTTCTTGAAGCCGTGTGCTTCTCACTGATGATATAGGAATCACCCGTCATTATATCATATGAGAATACACAATAATTATGTTAATGTATTATTCAGTGTTCCAGTATATAAATAAAATATGGTATTTAATACCCAAGTGGTTGAAAAATAGAATCATTAAAATATATGAATAATATATTTTTATTAGATGTATCTACTTACTTATTATTAAATTGATAGATATTATTTTGTAAATGAGCCTTTCTGTCCACATAAGCAGCTAATAACATCCCATTCAGCACAATATATCTTGAAACACCCCAAAAAATGTTTCCCATGTAATAGTAATATTGAGGTTTTATATTATTATCCGAACAAAGTACAAACATCAAAGTAAATGTTATCATAATTTGTTTAAAGGATAAAAATAACTATTATTGTCAAACATAATTGATTCTTATCGAATAATTACTTAATAGAATATTTTAAATAATAACTATAATTAAATAACTAATTTACTTGTTTTCCAAATATGATATATATATACACGCATATGTAAACAAGATTTGAATTATAATTATATAAAACTAATATAATAATTTTATATTTGACAATAAGAATTATTGCATTGAAATATTTTAACACCATTTCTTAGGTGAACTAATATTGAATATATTATATGAATAATTACATGAGTATTACATATTTTTGAAATATGATGTATACTTTTTATAAATTTTGTTTAGATCAAAGTTTATTAACATCATGGATTTTGTTTAATAAATAATATAACCATTTTTGTAATTATTAAAATTTGACATATATGAATTATCATTTACTTATTGTTACTTTAAATAATATATATGTGTGTAATATTAACTCTTTACAAATATTTTGTAACCAAATATAACAATTATTTTCAATTTAATACATTTTCAATCATTAATTTAATATATAACGTTATATGTATATAACATGAAATATATATGAGTTTAATAATAATAAAAGAATAATCATTACTTTTTTAAAATTAATGATAAAGTGATTTTAATGGAATATTAGTTTTATAACTTTTTGACTTTACAAATTATTGATAATATAATATATGATGGTAAGAATATAAAATATAATGAAATGGTAATAATAATATAAATATTATAATAATAATGAAGGGAATTAGATAAAAATAAGAGAGAAGGAAATCCCATAAAGGGATTTATGTATCCCGTGAGATCCGTAAAGACGAGATAGTCTTGATTTCTGGAAACCCAATATAGTGTTTCAGTCGGGTCCAATGACGGGAGGAAAAGGGTGACCGTGCCTCGAGTTTGGGTGCGTTGCACTTTGGGTGTTGCGTCGCCATGCCAAGGATCTGGAGCAGGCTGGGAGAGCGCAAGCCAAAGCCGAGGGAGACTAGGCTTGATCCCGAGAAGGCCCGACAAGGGTATCGAGCAGGGTCCAACGTCTGGGTTATTGGGTGTAGTCGAGGACGAGGCATGGTGTCGCTCGAGAATCGCATGTCATGACCGTCGAAGTCTAGATGTCTGGCAGTGTTTGTTTCCGAGGGGATGAGTTAGGTCGAAGTCCCCACATCGTGCGGACGAGGAGCATCGTTCCAGACCTAAAGAACCGGGGTTGAGGTTGCGCTTCATCATCGTCCAGTTAGGGTGTTTTTTTCAGACCCAGCAGGTACGTCTTCTCTCATAATCCATTTCAGATTTAATTTTTGTCTTCTTGCTCACAGTTTTATCGAACCATAGATAAGTATTCTTTTACTGATTTTGTTCAGTTGTCTTCTAGTATCCTAATTCATGAATGTTTTAATTTTAGACTATAAATAGTGGGAATATCATTTTAGTCTACTGTTTTGTTCTCCCGACCTTGCTTAATTCTATTTAATATTAGTTATGTCAATTTTGTTGCTTTACTTTTTCTAATTGATTGAATGTGAATTATGGTATCGGCATCTGTAATATGAGATCTGAACCTATCACTGTAACAAATTTATTAAAATCTCTTTACCGGTCCCACTTAAATAGTATAAGTATGGCTATAAATACCTTACTCCTTTCATAAATGAAATAGAGGGAGGTCTTGTTTGAAACTTCGGTGGGTGTGTTCAAAAAAACCTATCAACATTCCTAAAATCGGTAAGGGTTAAATACCTTCCTGGTGCATTTATTTATCTTATGTTATGTAAGGAAGATTTATTTATACCCTCAATTTTTTGGTTGTGTAATGAAAACATGTTTTAGTATTCATATTTTACGAAGTATTATTTTCAGATTTTAGTTTTTTTTGTAATGGGGTTAATATTTATTTTCATGGTCAAACTTATTTATTAAGAGAGAGATCATAATCCTTTACTTTTAACCATGCTTTTCTAATTCATTTACTTGTTAGTTTGAGTTTGATTTTTCGAACAGTATGCTTATTGATTTTCAAATCTACGGCAAGGAATTTTTTTTATGATGTATATTTTGTTTTGAAAATCTTCTACATGGGATTGTTTTCTGCTTATCAGTTTATGTTTATGATTATTTATTTTTAAGGGTGTTTTCTTTTTTTTACTTTTTACATCCAAACGGTTTTCAAATATATATATATATATATATATATATATATATATGTATGTATGTATGTATGTATATACACGGCCTATATGTATATGTCATGTATATGTGTAATAATTTTGTTTTAGAACTCCTATCCTCCCTAAAAGATTCATGTTTTATGTGTTTATGTGAAGGTATAAGGGTTTAGATTTGTCATTATTAGATATGTATATATATATATACCCACGAAGGAAAAACCTTATATCCAATCACTTATGTTTATATAAATATGGATATATATATATAGTATAAATAATGTTTGCAGGGGAGTATAATTTTTCTTTCATGCTCTGGTTTTAAGTTGTGCGTTTTTATATATATATAAACATGTAAGCAAATATACCTCACCTTATGGTTTGAGTTTGATTTCTTCTTTAAGAGTTTCAAGATCTTGCATTTATGGGGTATAAATGGACCCCATGTACGGACACCCCATGAAAATTTATTTATTCCTTAATGATATAATTGGTTGTATATATATATATATGTTTGTAAAAATATATAGGTATAATATACACAACCTACTGTTTTGCATAAACTTTATATACCCATGTTAAAGAATTCTAAGTTTGAGTTTTAAATTAATAAGGAACTAAAATGGTTGGATTCACCTTGTGCAGGAGGATCTTATATATAAAGATGTATGTTCTTATATTAAAATAACATAATATAAATGCGATTTTAAAAGAGAATTTAATAATTGAACCCTAATAAATTAATCGATGTTTTTAATAATTTGCAAGCATTAAAGTAACTTCGAATGAAAACCATGCATATACATGTGGAATGTAATTCTTTCATTTATGTGCATAGTTCAAGAATATATATTCTGGAAGCTTGTGGCTTTATGTTCATAAGAACTCATTACTCTATACTTTTATAAAAAGATGACAACGTTAAAAGGTTGAGTCATATACATTTGTGTTTTGACATTTAATGCAGTAAACAAGGGATTAATTAAAACAAATGATTGAAATAATGAAAGTTTAGTAAACTGCATGAAATGATTTTTTCCCTCTTTCTTTATTATGTTATGTTTATCTTTTTATTTAATCATTAATTCTCTTGATTAATATGGTTATGGACTTTGTTATTTTAAGCAATCAACATGGTATTTCATGAGTGTATGCACCTATAAGTTTTAATAATAATCTGAGTTAACTTGGCCTAAATAAATTTCGGTGGTTAGTGACTGATTTTGATATATTTAATTTCATATATTCATTACATAAAACAAAAGATGTGCTGCAAAACAATTGGCCTTATATGCAATGCAACATAAGTCATGACCATTTAATAACACATTACAATTTATCAGCGCATGCTTTGCGTACAAATGACATCTGTCTTATTTCAAAACTAGTCATTTAAAACAATAAATATCTATTTCCATAAATAATGGATTACGAAAATTAAGGAACTATTATTTTAAGTGGTAACACCACCCATTCATTACTTGGGTGTTTTAAATCAATATCACATGAGAAAATAACGTCTCCTATATTATGCATGTAACTGAGAAATTTATTACCTAAATGATAACTGACACAATATAATTTTAGTCCAACGTCAATTCCATTTATCAGCACATGAATTGAGCATGAATAATGAGCATTTATTTTAATGCATTAAAAGTTTATTACCATGGAAGAGTTGTAAAGTTATTGTTTTATGTGATAATCAAACAATTTATTATTAATAATTTATGAGATAAGGATTTAATTATTCAAGGTCGTATTGGAAACTTTGAATAATGTGAATTATGAAAACAAGTAATATGTGTACTGGTAATGATAATTAATGAAAAAATCAAAGTGTTATGTGCACTTTGATTTAGAGATATGAGGAATGCATTGGGACTAGTATGTTTCGGGGTGGGTACCAGTAAAAGTAAGCCCTCCGGGTTGGTGTCCAGTTATAGCAGACCCTCCGGTTTGGCGTCCGGTTACAGAGGAACTTTGGGTTGGTGTCCAGTTATTAGAGGCACTCCGGGTTGCAGTCTGGTTACAGAGGCTCTCCGGGTTGGGTTCCAGTTACAGTTAACCCCTAGGTCTTGGCACGAGGCCTTGACATGGTCCGGCATATGCACTTCCCTTATTATGATTATGTAATTTAATTAATTAGAAAAATATTTTCCTAGTAGAATATTTGGTTAAAGAGCTTCTGGATTTTTGACCAAGGCCTTACATCATTAGACTTCTTGGCTATGGACTTGACAATATGTTTCAGAATGTCTTGTATATTTATGGCATGACATACATTTAGCACTTAGTGATTTAGCAATTAGTGTATGAAACTGAAGTTATTATTTTATTCATAACCCTGATTATTCATTACCGTTAACTGTTTAATTTGTGGTTACATATTCTCATGTCACACATGTATAGAATTTCTTTTATTCACCATGCCTATATTCGAATCATGTATCCCTGTTTTCATGTTTTTAAATTGAACACTTTTATGATGTGTACTTGTGTTACAACTTTTATTTAAGAAGATTGTTTTTCTGAAATGGTTTAAAGAATGTTTTCAGAAGTTATATTGGTTTTTTTAAAACCCCTTACTTGGCATTCATGTTCTCACCCTACGTTTTTTGTTAAAAATTTTCAGGTATGAGACTTTAATAAAGAAGTTTTTCATAAGTAGCTGGTTTCTCAGAGCCCAAACCAAATTTGATCCTCTATAAGGCACTGACTTGGGGTACTCGGAGGCTGGGGCGTGACAGTTGGTATCAGAATATTCGGTTTAGATAACTCAGGAAAGCCATAACTGAACAAAGAAAAATTTATTTAAGCATTACTAAGTATGATGTTTCTTGGAAAAAAACCAGTCTTATTTCTCTTCAGAGTCATACGATAAAATTAGAACACATATGAAAACTTGGGTATGTTTTACTAAATGGTAGTTTCCTTAAATTTTCAGATGGTCGATGCATCACGCCTTCTGCCTCTCCCAACGGAGATAGTAGAAACTATAGTGTCATAGTCACGTTCCGGGGATTACAAGACTTTCGAAAAACATAGGTTGTCCTGTAAACAACTACATCAGGTGTGGAACCGGCCACACAACCTCCAACATTACCAGGGAAGCAATCTGGTTTATTACCATATCATATTTGAAAAAATTTCAGCATATAAGAAAATGTAAAAGTGTCATGAAGCCCCTTTTCTATGTTTTACTTTAGCTGATAACTATCGAGCTATAGGTAAATTTCTAGAAGCTACATTGGATGGTGACCAACGAGCGACCTACATATACCAGGTCCTGAGTGATTAGTCACTAAAAGTGGTTAATATTCATTATTAATAAGTTTATATTAATTGTCCCAAATTCCATAAACATTGTTTTTAGTGCAGTACATAAATAGAACTTCATTGCTCATCTTAAATGCAATTAATGTTTAGAATGAAAATTTTGGACCAATAATAAATCTGTTTGTGGACAGCATTATATCCATTTTCTGAATTTGATATTTTGGGATATGATTTATCACTTTGTTTGGAACATTTTTTCTTTTAGGATCGATAGATGAATCTCAATGGAAGATGGAGATTTTTGGGGATGAATGCAGAACTTTTCTGGAGAATGGATAATGGGCCTATGGCCCATCGAACAAATGTGGGGCCCACAAAACAATCCCAATGAAGCAAAAAAATTTACAGTATAAATATAAAAATATTAGGATCATTTTATTTAACTGTGGGAGGAACTAATTCAGAATTTTTAAGTATGATAAAGGGATATGAATTTAAGATTTAAATGGTGGGCCTGATATGAATGCACATAAATTCGTCCCACCATTTCGACCATAACATCCAAACGGTTGTGCAAAACTTCCTGAAATTTTTACAGATTATAGAAGACAGATTTAAGAGAATGGTTTGCTTCTAAGAACCCTCCGGATTCGGCCTTCGTCAATTACAAATTCACAGGTCAAAACGGTGGACGAATCTGGATGAATTTCCGGGTCAACTTCGAAACATCAAATTCCCTTGATTTTCTCACCCTCCATTTAACTCTCCCAATTAGTGGAGATGTAATTTATTTTCAGGGGGTGTATCTAAGTCTATAAATATTACTATATAAGGAGCTGATGGTGAAGGGAAAAATCATTGAATATTTTTTTTCGAATGGATGTTTTTATTTTCATTCAATTGTATTGGCATGCTTTCATTTTGTAATCGCATGTCAATTTCTCCCATGTAATTTTTTCATTCACCTTCATTTAATTAATAAAATTTCATCATCTCATTATTCTTTTTAATTTATTATTTCTTTTTACATATCATGTTGATATTGTTACCTTAGGGAGTGAGGTTATTCACATTATCTTTTGTGAAACTCTTCACACAACGGTGGAGGGATTGTTAATTTTTTTATTCTTCTCCAATTCTACCATCATAAGTCTACTACCTGCATTCATTGATTGAATAACATCAATGGAGGGATAATCCTATAATGGGTTGATCCAAGGGAGTAGAAATGGGTGAATTGGATGTTATTTCTTAATTTAATAATTCATAATCAATTCTATTTTTCAGATCTTAATTCAATGATTTACGTTATCCTTTAAACTGACCAATTTTAAGGATACACATCCCGAGTGCTAAAACGATACTCTATCTTGGTGTTCTGATCAATATGATCCTCATATTATATAGGTGATTATACTTAGGACAGTTAAAACTCAAAATTTGTGAGTTATTTGGGATGGTTGTATTACTTTAAAGGAAACACTTGAATTTAAGACATTGAAATAATTTAAAAATAAATTCCTCCAATACCCCCAATGAGATAACCAAGGATCAACTCATTATTTTAAATTGAATTCACATAAGTCTTTAAAATATCAAATAATCCAATCAATTCACACAAAATTTGGCCACTTCATAGACAAATCAACACCATCAAATTACCTTCTTAGAATGCATGTTTCTTAGGTTTCTTCTTAGGTCTCTAAGGATCAATATCCCAAGCCGTAATATAATGACCACTTACACCATACAACTTGGTTAAATTTGGGCGCAACCAAATTTTGGTGCTATTTTCAGTGACCAAGTAAGTCACCTTAGAAAATATTTCTATTCTCCCCCATTTCTCTTTTCTCATCCCATTTCTCTTATCTTTTCCCCTTTCTTTTTTTCTTCTCTTTTCTTAGTGCATGTCTGCCTACACCCATGACAATTCAAATCATCTAGTTAGGGTGGGTAGTCCTTGGGCTGTGGATTCAAGAAATCATAGAGGTCTCTTTCCATTAGATCGAAATATTCCCAATACTCTAGATTCAGAAGTTGAGTTCGATACAATGGAGAATCTCCCACAAAACCAAATAATAAACAAGGGAGGGAACTGAAATAATTAGCAAGACCCTAACATGAGAATTGTTGCAGACCTGACCATGAATGACTAACTTACACCAACCTGGACCAATGCACCCTCATGCATTAGGCATGATAACATAGGATATGCCTGATATGTTTTCAAACCCCATGTCCTTAACCACCTTCCAACCTTTCATGGGATGGAGTCTGATATTCCTTACCTTCATGTTCAAGAATTTAATGACATAGTTGAAACCATGTTCCCTGCAAATCAAATTGAATTTTCTGAAATGAGACTTTTTCCTTTTTCTCTGATGGATCGAGAAATGAATTGATTAAACAATTTGAGACCAGCATCCATTTTTTCTTGGGACAAACTTCAATGAGAATTGTATAGAAAATACTCCCCTATCACAAAACAATTGAACTTATAAAGATCATACAATACATTTTTGAAAGAGAGGGAGAAACATTCTATGAAACATGAGAAAGAATCAAGGACACATTAAACATGGTACCACACCATGGTTTCTTAATCCCAGAACAAGTGAGAAATTTCTATGAAGCATTATATCCCGGAAACAAACAATTCATTGATATGATGTGTAATGGAACCTTCAAAAACAAAGCCCCAAATGATGCTTACGAGTATCTGGAAAATCATTCTGAACAGAACCAAACATTGGTAACATCACCCAACTATGAGAAGCCACCCAAATATGGTGGTATGTACAATCTTGGAGAAGAAGAAAACCATAGAGAAAAACATGCTGCACTTATGAGGAAAGTTGAGGAGATTGATCTTCAGAAGGTCCACAAAACACAAACTATTGAGCTTCTTTGTACAATTTGTGACAAACATGACCACAAGACTGATAATTACCCAACCATTACTTCTATCAAGGATGTTTTCTATGAGGACCACCAGAAGAAGTTAATGTAATGAACTTTCAAAAGACACAATTCCAAAACACCTTCAATCCAAGGTATAATGACCACCCAGGCTTTCGTTGGAAGGACAATCAACAACAAACACAACAACAATGTATCCACCCATACCCTCAACAAAACATTCTACCTCATAATCATTTCCAACCACAAACGGTCCAATTCCAACATCCTCATGTACAATATGAACAACCTATCCAAAAACCCATTAAACACCCAATCCAACAACCAATGTATCCTCCCTAGATAATCCAACAAGCTCAAGCACCAGCCCAAATTGTTCCATAAAGCCATCTAGAACAACTGTGCAAATAAATGGAAAAAATGAACTCATAATTCTCATCCCATAAACAAGAACTTCAAACCATCAAAACTGGAAAGGAACCCATGCACACACAGGCCATTCCACAACAAACATCAAGGGGAGAGACAAGTTTCACTCTAACAACTCATGTACAACTAAAGGCTATGACCATTTTGAGAAGTGGGAAATCAATTCGAAAAACTAAACAAATAATTCGGAAACCTTCTGAATCTTAAAACTCTAATGAAAATTGAAATGAACCACATGATCAAACTGAGAAAATTGATAATAATGTGGAAGAAACAACTATTTAATAAACAATCCCACAACCTGCACCATTTCCTCAACGCATGAGGGGGAAAACCAAGCCTGAATTAAGTGAAACATTGAGGGAAATATTTTCACAGGTCAAGATGTACATTAGAATCTTCAATGCTATTCAAACCATTCATACATACTCAAAATACCTAAAGGGTCACTTCACATTTAAAAGGAAATTCTCACATAAGAACAAAGTCCTTCTGGCAGAAAATGTTTGCACAACAATCCAAGGAACCCTTCCACCAAAGACGAAAGACCTAGGATGACCTTACATAAACGTTGAACTAGGAGAGAACAATGTTTTCATAGCCTTGTGTGACCTAGGTGCTAATGACAATCTCATTCCCTATGCTGTGTACTACCAGTTAGGCCTTAAAGAGCTCAAACCCACATCTTTCACACTTCAACTTGAAGCTCGTAGCATTAGGGTTCCAAAGGTAATACTAAAAGATGTTCTTGTAAAAGTAGAAAACTTCATCTACCATGCTGACTTCATTTTCATTGACAGAAATTCAACCATATGCAATAATGAACAAACCCCAATCATCCATGGTCATCCATTCCTTACAACAATCGACTCTGCTATCCGAGTCTGAAATAGGAACATGACCATCACATTTGGAAACATGTGTCTAGACTTGAACATCTATAATGTAATCTCACAAATAGGGTATGATGAGGATATTCATGAAGTAAACATGATAGGAAGTGTTGATAAAGAATCCATAGAAAATCAAGGAATATCTGAGGAATTTTTAAGTGAGGAAGATATTAATTTACTTTATTCACATGAATGAAGTTGATCTCCATGGCTATAATCACTTTAATATTGCTCCAATAATGAAATATTAATTCCAAAAATCAGTGAAATATTTCAAGAAACCACATTCATGGAGTCCAATCCGACTCCATTCCATAACACTGATCAAACCAATATAGTAGAAGAAACTTCTACACATGGGGAATCAATATTATCTGAAAGTCTAAAAAAATTAATTTATCTTGATCCAGTGTCCCAATATTTTACTGAAATTTTGATCCAACCTGATCTTGAATTGAAAGAACTTCCTGCTGCGCTGATGTATTCCTTCCTAGGAAACAGTGGAACACAACCTATTTTCATTCCTTTTTCTCTTCAAGATGATCATGAGAGTATGCTTCTAGATGTCCTTAAGAGAAACAAGAAAGCCATTGGATGGACCCTATCTGATATTCCTGGGATTATTCCATTTATCGAGAGTCATAAGATTGTTCTAGAATCTGATTTAAAGCTATTTTGTCAACCTCAGTGGTGACTCAATACTAATCTCATGGAAGTAGTGAGAAAAGATATTCTGAAATTTTTAAAAGCTGGTATCATCTATCCCATAGCTGAGAGTGAGAGGGTAAGCCCAATCCACATGGTTCCAAAGAAGATTGGAATCATAGTGATAACCAATAAGGATGGAAAGATTATTCCAACTAGGATGAGTAGTGCCTAGAGAGTCTGCATCAACTATTGGAAGCTAACCTCATTTACCAGGAAGGACCATTTCCCCTTACCATTCATTGACCAAATCCTTGAGAGAATGGTAGGTCATGTATTCTACTGTTTCTTATATGGGTACTCGGGGTATAATCAGATTGAGTTCTCCCTAGAGGATCAATGGAAGACTATATTCACCTGTCCATTCGGAAAATTTTCCTTCAAACACATGGCCTTCAGGTTATGCAATGCCCCTGGAACCTTCCAGTAGTGCATGATGGGAATCTTCTCAGACATGGTAGGGGATTTTATAGAGGTCTTCATGGATGACTTCTCTATGTTTGGGGATACATTTGAGGGATGTTTGAATAATGTGGAGAGAGTTTTGTCATGATGGGAAGAAACGAATCTGGTCCTACACTGGAAAAATACCATTTCATGGTTAAAGAGGGACTGGCCCTTGGCCATCTAGTCTCAGGTAGGGGGATTGAAGTCGATAAATCCAAGGATGACATCATTCGTCACCTTCCATCACTAAAAAATTTCAAGGAAGTGTGGTCTTTCTTAGGGCATGCTGGTTTCTACAGAATATTCATTAGGAACTTTAGTTCAACCGCTCATCCACTTTGTGGTCTTCTAGTAAATGATGCTCCATTTTCTTGGACAGAAAGCTGCAAGGGTTCATTCTCAACCCTCAAATCATCTCTCACCTCTCCTCCCATCATGAAATCCGCAAATTGGAACCTTCCTTTCAAACTCATGTGTGATTCAAGTGACTTTTCATTAGGAGTTGTGTTAGGAAAACGTTTTGATAAACCTCCGTATTTAATTTCTTATGCAAGAAAATCCATAAATGATGCCCAAATAAACTACACCACCCCTGAGAAGAAGTTACTTGCTATTTTTTTCCTTAGAAAAGTTTAGGTCCTGCCTCTTAGGATCCCCCATCATTATGTACAATGACCATTCTACATTGAAATACCTCTTCCAGAAGCAAGATGTTAAGGCTAGACTGATTAGGTGGGTCCTTCTATTAAAATAATTTGACCTCAAAATCCAGGACAAAAAAAGTGTTGAAAATGTTGTAGCTGATCATCTCTCTAGGATATAATTTAATGACAAATCATCCCACCATTATGTTGCTGATTTATTCCCTGATGAACACCTATAATCTGTGAGTGACTACCCTTGGTATGCCGACATAGCCATCATATTAGTTACAAGAGTCATTCAAAAATTCTTAGGGACTCAAGCTAGAAGGAAATTTCTTTCTGATGTCAGGAACTATGTTTTTGATGATCCATACCTCTATAAGTTCTGCCCTGACCAAGTCATTAAGAGGTGTGTCCGAGAATCTGAACAAGAATCCATCCTTAAATTCTGTCATAGTGAGGTGTGTGGAGATCACATTTCCTCTAAGAAAACATCTGATAAGGTTCTTTAGAGTGGTCTCTTCTGGCCCACCCTCTCAAAGGATTCCTACACATTTTGTCAAAGCTACCCTATGTTTCAAAAATTATGGTCCATCAGAAAAAGGAATCAAATGACACTCACTCCCATCTTAGTGATTGAAATCAATGAGTGTTGGGGAATTGATTTCATGGGTCCTTTCCCAATCTCTAGGGGATATTTTTACATTCTCTTAGTTTTCGATTATGTCTCAAAATGGGTTGAGTAAATTCCTTAAAAAATCCAATGATCATCAAACAGTAATTATTTTTCTCATGGAAAAAATCCTCTCTGGATTGGGAATTCCTAGGGGTATTATTAGTGATCGTGGATCCCACATTTGCAATCGTCCATTCTCGACACTCATGGAAAAATATGGAATTTCTCACAAAGTGTCCATTGCTTACCACCCATAGAACAATGGTCATGTTGGGTTAGCCAATCCAGAAATCAAAAAAATTACTCAGAAAACAGTTAATCCATATAGTAAAGATTGGTCTTGAAAGCTCTTAGATGCTCTTTGGGCCTATCGAACTATATATAAACCCATTTTAAGAATGTCCCCATATAGGTTGGTTTATGGTAAAGAATGTCATTTTCTAGTGGAGCCTTCACATAAAGCCTTTTGGGAAATTAATAAAATGAGTTATGACCTCTCATTGGTCGAAACAAAAAGGAAACTAAATCTCAATGGACTTGAGGAAATTATGATGGAGGCTTATGAAAATTAAAGGATTAATAAAGCTAAAGTACAATCCTACCAATCTCAAAATCTTAAATCCAAACAAATTGTACTGGGTAAACCTATTATTTTGTATAGTTCTAAAATTATTTTACACCCAGGAAAGTTGAGATCCAGATGGTCAGGTCCATACATAATGCAAAAGGTATACCCCCATGGGCCTTTAGAAATTCAAGATCCCACCAATGGTCTAACATTTAATGTTAATGGTCATAGAGTCAAACCATTTATTGAACCATTCAAAAAACAAAAATTTGAGGAAATATTGTGCGAACCATCCTTTAATTATGAAAAAACATAAACAATGAAGTGTCCAAGTCAAGCTAATGACATTAAAGAAAAGCGTTGCATGGGAGGGAACCCATGGTTTTCATAGTTACAATCTTTGTGAATCATTTTTTTCATTTAAAAATTACCATAGGATGTTGACATGTTCTTATTTTATGAGTAAGGATATGTATGAAAGGGGACATCCAAATTCATTAGTGTCACGTGGTGTGATCCCTGAGTAATACCTTACCCAGAATTTTAAAAGGAAGACAATGTATCATCAGGGTATTTTTTTGTATGTTTAAAAAACTCTGAATATGGTAGTACCTTAGACTATTGACTTGTTCTTATATTATGAGTATGGATGGGTCTGAAAGGGGAGCTCCATATTCATCCATGTCACGTGGCATGAACTCTGAGTAATACCTTACCCATAAATTTAGAAAGAAGACAATGTATCATCAGTTTATTTTGATTTATTTTAAAGGTTAAAAAAAATAAAAGGACATGTCATAAGTCTTGGGGAAAAACCCATCAAATCCATACAAGTCGTTGAGACTCGAATCCAAGATTGAAGAGAGAATATGGAATAGACATTCATCATCAACCACCAGGTGAATTCATTCCATTATTATCATTTTAAATTTCCTCTTTGAACTACTCTCCCATAAGCCCTTCTATGTTTTCTTTACACACTGGGGACAATGTTATTCTATGTTGGGGGGAGATGAAATAAAAAATGGTTTTTTTAAACAAGAACATGAATGGAAAGAAAAATTCCACTAACCTTGAACATGATAACACACATTGAAAACTCTGAAATTGGATATCAAATAATTTTTCAATCCTTGATTCTGATTTTAGTGAATGTTTATGTTCCTGAGCATAGTTTCTGGAAATTGTGGTTGTCCGATGTGATTTTTCAAAGTTTACATTTTCATCCTCTTAATAAAAATGCCGCAATGCACGTCTACTGGATCTTTGGTGTAAATTTGAGTTCCTGGGTCCCTTTAATTATAGCATATGGTTCTGGGGTCACTATTAGTATAATGTGAGTATCAAAAAAAACTGAACAACAAAACAAAAAGAAAAAAACAAAAAAACAAAAAAATTGAAAAAATAATGACCACATTGATCAATGTTTTGTCCAAAATGTGTCGCACCTGACACTTGGGGATCGTGACTCTATAGTTTTCTTTCCCAGAGTTAGACTTTATATCTATATTGTAGAGCATGGAATTGACAATATGTGTGGTGTCCAGCACTTGGGGATCGTGACTCCATAGTTGTCTTGCCCAAAGTTAGTCTTTTCATATCTATTGAGGCTAAAAAAAATAAAACAAACAAACACAAAAATAAAAAAAAATTGGATACTCATCTTAAGGTTTAATGTGATTCCCACCCAACGCTTCCATTTTTTCCCCTTGAACAACAAAATGGGCCCCATATCTTTTGTGATGCACAACACTTTATCATACTTAATTGAAATTGGATGAAATGTGGCGTTGAATTTGAACAAAGGAATGAGCTTGGGAGTGTGATATGATTATGTACCTATATTGTTTTAAATTATTTTGAGGGGTTTAAAAAATTTTTTGTATGAGGTCTTTGGGAGATAAATTTGTATTAATTTTTTTTTGGAAAAGGGGATTCAAATTTCATATTTGTAATATATTTTGCGCAGGACTAGAAAAACCCAAGTTGGGGGGTATGATTAGTCACGGAAAGTGGCTAATATTCATTGTTAATATCTTTATATTCGTTGTTCCAAAGTCAATAAACATTTTTTTTAGTGCATTACATAAATAGAACTTCATTGCTCATCTTAAATGCAATTAATGTGTAAAATGAAAATCTGGGCTCAATCATTCATTTGTTAGTGGACGACATTATATTCATTTTCTAAATGTGATATTTTGGGATATTATTGACCAATTTGTTTGGAAAATTTTTTCTTTTAGGATCGATGGATGAATTCCAATGGATGATAGAGAGTTTGGGGATGAATGCCGAACTTTTCTAGAGAATCCATAATGGGCCTAAGGCGCATCAAACAAATGTGGGGCCCACAAACCAAGGCCAATGAAGCTGAAATGTTTACAGTAGAAAGATAAAAATATGAGGATCATTTTATTCAACTGTGGACAGATCTAGTTCTGAATTTTTTATGATGATAATGGGATATGAAGTTAAGATTTAAATGGGGTCCCAATATGAATGCTCATAAAGTCGTCCCACCATTTCGACCATAACATCCAAACGGCTTCGCAAAAGTTCCTGAAATTTTTACAGCTCCTAGAGGACAGATGGAAGAGAATAGTTTTCTTCTAAGACCTCTATGGATTCAACTTTATTGAATTAAATATTCACACGTCAAAATGGTGTACGAATCTGGATGAATTTCCGGGTGAACTTTGAAACATCAAATTCCCGTGATTTTCTCACCCTTCTTTTAACTATCTCAATTAACGGAGATGTAATTTATTGTAAGGGGTATATATAAGTCTCCAAATATTCCTATATATGGGGCTGATGGTGAAGGGAATAGTCATCAAATAGTTTTTTTTGGAATGGATGTTTTTATTTTCATTCAATTTTATTTTCATGCTTTCATTTTGTAATCGCTTTGTCAATTCTCCCATGTATGTTTTTCATTCACCTTCATTTAATTAATAAAATATCATCATCATCTTATTCTTCTTAATTTATTATTAATTTTTTCATATCATGTTGATATTGTTGCCTTAGGGAGTGAGGTTATTCACATTATCTTTTTTGAAACTCTTCACACAACGGTGGAGTGATTGTTATTTATTTATTTATTTTTTTATTCTTCTCCAATTCTACCATCATAAGTCTAATACCCATTTTCATTGATAGAATAGCATCAATGGAGGGATAATCCTATAATGGTCTGATCCAAGGAAGTATCAAGGGGAGAATTGGATTTTATTTTTTAATTTAATAATTCTTAATCAATTCTATTTTTGAGATTTTAGTTCAATGATTTATGTTATCCATTAAACTCACCAATTTTATGGATACACATACTAAGTGCTAAAACGATCCTCTAACTTGGATTTCTCATCAATATTATCCTCCAATTATATAGGTGATTAGTCTTAGGATAGTAAAAACTCAATGTTTGTGAGTGATTTGGGATGGTTGTATTTTGTTAAATGAAACACTCGAATTTAAGACATTGAAATAATTTAAAAAGAAATTCCTCCAATACAACCAATGAGATAACCAAGTATTAAATCATTATTTTAAATTGAATTAACTTAGGTCTTTAAAATATCAAATAATCCAATCAATTCAAACAAAATTTGGCCACTTCATAGCCAAATCAACACCATCAAATCACCTTCTTAGAATGCTTATTTTGTAGGTCTCTTCTTATGTCTCTAAGGATCGATAACCCAAGCCGTACTACAATGACTGCTTACACCATACAACTTGGGTAAATTTGGGTGCAACCACTGAGTTTTAGTATGTACGAGGAACTCTACGACATCAATATTTTCATGAACGACGTTGTGCGTGAGACTTATAGAGACTTAGTTCACTCTGAACATTCCATCCTCCACACTTCCCATGCCTCTTTATGAAAGGCTGAGTGCTTTAGGCACAGATTCGACCCTAAATGTCTATAGTGTGTTTGGGATAAGGAAATCGAGCAGCTGAATACTACCTTAGGGATCCACCAGAGGTCGACAGCACCTTATCATCGGTGGTGTTCCCAGTAAAGGGACTTCAGGAGTGACGTATGTCTGGTGTTTCTGTGGTTTGTGTACAAGCATTTTAGAATTGCGAGGACGCAATTCTCTGTAGGGGGAAATAATGTAAATACCCAAAAACTTATTTCTCATGTAATTGTAATATTGATGTTTTATTTTGTTATCCTAAAAAAGTAAAAACTTTAATGTAAATGTTATCGCACTTTGTTTAAAATATAAAAATCACTATTATAGTCAAACATAATTTATTCTTATCGAATAATTACTTAATAAAATATTTTAAATAATAACTATAATAATATAACTAATTTACATGTTTTCCAAATATGATATACATATACGCACATATGTAAACAAGATTTGAATTATAATTATATAAAACTAATACTATAATTTTATATATGACCATAAGAATTATTGCATTGAAATATTTTAATGACATTTCTTATTCGAACTAATATTGAATATATTATATTAATAATTACAGGAGTTTTATATATTTTTGAGATATGATGTATAATTATTATAAATTTTGATTAGATCAATGTTTAATAACATCTTGGATTTTGTTTAATAAAAAATATAACCATTTTTAGAATGATTAAAATTTCACATATAAGAATGATATTTTAATTATTGTTTATTTAAATAATATATATGTGTGTAATATTAACTTTTTACAATCATTTTGTAACCAAATATAACAATTATTTTCAATTTAATACATTTTCAATCATTAATATAATTTATAATGTTATATGTATATAACATGAAATATATATGAGTCTAATAATAATAAAAGAAAAATCATTACTTTTTTAAAATTAATGATAAAGTGATTTTAATGGAATATTAGTTTTATAACTTTTTGACATTGAAAATTAGTGATAATATAATATATGATAGTATGAATATAAAATATAATTAAATGGTAATAATAATATAAATATTATAATAATAATGAAGGGAATATGATAAAAAAAGATAAAGGGAAATACCATAAAGGGATTTGTGTATCCCGTGACATCCATAAAGTAGAGATAGTCCTGATTTCTATAGACCAAATATAGGGTTTCAGTAGGGTCCAATGACGGGAGGAAAAGGGGGACCGCGCCTCGAGTTGGGGTGCGTCACGCTTCAGGTGTTGCGTCATCACACCAAGGATCTAGAGCAGGCTGGGCGAGCGCGAGCCGAAGCTGAGGGAGACCAAGCTTGATCCTGAGCAGTGCCGACAAGGGCGTCGATAAGGGTCTAACAACATGGTTATCGGGTGTAATCTAGGTCGAGGCATGGTGTCGCTCGGGAATTTCATGTCACGACCGTCAAAGTTTAGATGTGTGGCGGTGTTTGTTTTCGAGGAGAGGATTTGGGTCGATGTCCCCACGTCGTGCGGCCATGCGGCTTCGTTCCAGACCTGATGAACTGGGGTTAAGGTTGTGCTTTTTCAACATCTGGTTAGGGTTTTTTTCAGGCCTAGCAGGTAGGTCTTCTCTCAGAATCCATTTCGGGTTTATGTTTTGTATTCCTGCTCACAATTTTATCAAACCATAGATAAGTATTCTTTTACTGGTTTTGTTCGGTTGTCATTTGGTATCCTAATCTGTGGATGTTTTACTTTTAGAATATAAATAGTGGGAATATCATTTTAGTCTACTGGTTAGTTCCCCCGACATTTCTTAATTCTATTTAATATTAGTTATGTCAATTTTGTTGCATTACTTTTTCTAATTGATTGAATGTGAATTATGGAATCCGCAGCTATAATCTGAGCTCTGAACCTATAACTGTAACAAATTTATTACAACTTCTTTACCAGTCTCACTTAAATAGTTTAAGTATGGCTATAAAGACCTTACTCCTTTCATAAATTAAATGGAGGGAGGTCTTGTTTGAAACATCAGTCGGTGTGTTCAAAACAACCTATCAACATTCCTGAAATCGGTATGGGTTAAATACTTGTCTCGTGATTTTTTTTATCTTATGTTATGTAAGGAAAATTTATTTATACCATATATTTTCTGGTTGTGTAAGGAAAACATGTTTTATTGTTCAAATTTTACAAAGTATTATTTTTCATATTTTTTTTGTAAGGGGATTAATATTTATTTTCATGGTTGAACCTATTTATTAAGAGAGAGATCATAATACTTTACTTTTAAACTTGCTTTTGGAATTCATTTACTTGTTAGTTTGATTTTGATTTTTCGAACAGTATTCTTATAGTTTTTCAAATCTACGACAAGGAATTTTTTATGATGTATATTGTGTTTTGAAAATATTCTATAAGGTATTGTTTTCTACTTATCAGTTTATGTTTATGATTATTTATTTGTAAGGGTGTTTTCTCTTTTCTCCTTTTTACATGCAAATGGTTTTCAAATATATATATTTATATATATTTATATATACACGTCATGAAAGTATATGTCATGTATATGCATAATAAATTGGTTTTAGAACTGCTATCCTCCCTAAATGATTTCTGTTTTATGTGTTTATGTGAAGGTGTAAGGGTTTAGATTTGTCTTGCTTAGATATGTATATACATATATACCCGCTAAGGAAAAACCTTATATCCAATCACTTATGTTTATATAAATATGGATATATATACATAGTATAAATAAGGTTTGCAGGGGAGTAAAATTTGTCTTGAATTCTCTGGTTTTAAGTGGTTCATTTATATATATATATATATATATAATCGTGTAAACAAATATACCTCACCTTATGGTTTGAGTTTAATTTATTCTTTATGAGTTGCAAGATCCTGAATTTATAGGGTATTAATGGACCCCATGTACGGACTCACCATGCAAATTTATTTATGCCTTAATGATATAATCGGTTGTATATATATATGTGTACATAAAAATATATAGGTCTAATATACACAACCTAGGGTTTTTCATAAACTTCTTATACCCAGGTTAAAGAATTCTAAGTTTGAGTTTTAAATTAATAAGGAACTAAAATGGTTGAATTCTAAGTTTGAGTTTTAAATTAATAAATAACTAAATTAGTTGGAGTCACCTTGTGCAAGAGGATCTTATATCTAATTATGTATGTTCACAAATGAAAATAACATAATATAAATGTGGTTTTAAAAGAGAATTTAATAAATTTACCCTAATAATTAAATCCATGTTTTTGATAATTTTCATGCATTGTAACTTCGAATGAGAACCTTGCGTATACATATAGAATTTAATTATTTCATATTATGTGATTAGTTCACAAATATAGATTTTAGAAGCTTTTGGATTTATGTTCATAAGAACTTAGTGCACTTCAATTTTATAAAAAATTTATAATGTTAAGAGGTTGAGTCATATACATTTGTGTTTTGACATTTAATGTAGTAAACAAGGTCTTAATTAAAACAAATGATTGAAATAATTTAAGTTTAGTAAACTGCATGAAATGATATGTTTTCCTCTTTATTTATTATGTTATGTTTATCTTTTTATATAATCATTAATGCACTTGATTAATATGGTTATGGACTTTGTTATTTTAAGAAATCAAAATGGTATTTCATGAGTGTATACACCTATAAGTTTTAATAATAATCTGAGTTAACTTGGCGTAAATAAATTTTGGTGGTTAATGTATGATTTTGATATATTTAATTTCATATATGCATTACAAAAAACAAATCCTGTGCCGCAAAACAATTGTCCTTATATTCTATACAACATAAGACATGACCATTTAATAAGACGTGAAAATTTATCAGCGCATGCTTTGCATACAAATGACATTTGTCTTATTTCAAAACTAGTCATTTACAAAAATAAATATATACTTCCTTAAATCATGGATTATGAAAATTAAGGAACTATCATTTTATGTGGTAACCCAATCCATTCATTACATGGGTGTTTTAAATCAATATCACATGTGCAAATAAGGTTTTCTATATTACGCATGTCGCTGAGAAATTTATTACCTAAATTATAACTGACACATTATAATTTTATTCCGTCGTCATTTCCATTAATCAACACATTAATTGAGCATGTATTTTAATGAATTAACAGTTTATTACCATGTAAGAGTTGTAGCGTTATTGTTTTATGTGATAATCAAACAATTTATTATTAATAATTTATGAGTTAAGCATTTAATTATTCAATGTGGTATGGAACACATTGAATAATGTGAATTATGAAACCATGTAATATGTGTACTGGGAATGATAATTAATTAATAAATCAAAGTGGTATGTGAACTTTGATTTAGAGATATGAGGAATGCATTGGAAGTAGTATGTTCCAGGGTGGGGACCGGTAAAAGTAAGCCCTCCAGGTTAGGGTCCGGTTATAGCAGACCCTTCAGGTTGGTGTCCGGTAACAAAGGCCCTCCAGGTTGGTGTCTGGTTATTAGAGGTACTCTGGGTTGGAGTCCGGTTACAGAGTCTATCTGGGTCGGGGTCCAGTTACAGTTAACCCCTAGGTCTTGGCACAAAGCCATGACATTGTCCGACATTTGTACTTCCCTCATTATGATTATGTAATTTAATTAACTAGAAAAATATTCACCTAGAAGAATATTTGGTTAAAGATCTTATGGATTTTTGGCCGAGGCCTTAAATCATTAGACTTATTGGCCAGGGCCTTGAAAATATGTTTCATAATGTCCTGTATATTTATGGCATGACATACATTTAGCACTCAGTGATTTAGTAATCAGTGTATGAAATTGATGTTATTATTTTATGCGCAACTCTAATTATTCATTACCCTTAACTGTTTAATTTGTGATTACATATTCTCATGTCACATTTGTATAGAATTTCTTTTATTGAGCATGCCTATATTTGAATATTGTATCCTTGTAATTCTTTTAGCATGTTTTCAAATTGATCACTTTTATGATGTCTACTTCTGTTACAGGTTTTATTTAAGAAGATTGTTTTTGTGAAATGGTTTATGAATGTTTTACAAAGTTATATTGTTTTTTTAAAACCCCCTTACTAGGCATTCGTGTGCTCACCCTACATTTTTTGTTAAAATTTTCTAGGTATGATATTTTACTAAAGAAGTTTTTCAGAAGTACCTAGTTTCTCAGAGCTTGAACCGAATTCAATCCTCTTTATGGCACCGACTCTAGGTACTCTGGGGCTGGGGCGTGACATATCTAAATCTATTATATCCTCAAAAATTGTTTCAATGGAACCATTTAATTTTTAAATATTCACATTATTTTCAACATCACCGTTCATGTTTTTCTCCATAAGGATCATGGAACCATGTTCCCTAAAATACATATTCACAAGGTGATGCTACATTAAAATATTCTTGATATGTTCATCCATTAATTCTATATGAGTAAGGAGAACCTATAATTAATGTTTTATAACATGAGATTAATAGAAAATTTCATATCCACATGGATGCTCAATTTTTTAATGTGATCAATCTACTTTATTATATTGAAGTCAAGATCAATAGTTTTATATATATTCTAGTTTACACTAGTATAATGTAGTGATAATATGAGTTATGTAAAGCCTATCTATATCCATCACAATAGATAGGACAAGAGATATCATAAAATAAGAATTTGTTATGTTATGTTCCGTTATCAATTCTCTATATATAAATGATATGTTAACAAAACAGAAAATAAAAACCTACCGATGAACCAAAAGTATACATAAAAATATCTTTTTCATTCTCTATAAGGGTTCTAAGAATGTGTAATGAATTTGAACACATAGTAGAAATTTTCCTGTTGTAGCTCAAAGTGTTAAAAAACTATACCACGTTATTAAATATATATTTGTGAGGACATTGACTATGAACTATTAGATCAAAGTTCAATAATGATTTATAATTATATACATTATATTAATTTAAAGATTATTGTTTTTATCTTGATTACCAAATATGTGAAATAATAAGTTATAATTTGTTAATATCCCACTATTTTGTCAATACCCATTATTTCTCAGCATTAGTATCTCAATATCCAATATTGTGGATATTCTAGTAGAAATGATATATATTTCACTTCTCATAACCCAGAATTTAACTCGACTATCGATTATAAGTTATATAGGTTGGTGTAACTTTCAAACTTCATTGACTCAAATCTTTGTGATGCAGTGGGAGGATTCCCCACTCCTCAAATCATGTAATTGTTTTCCCCCAATACAAGCCTCTCAGTTACATGTTGTCCAATGTTTTAAGGGAAACCATGATGTAAACTAAGTTAATTTGACCCACTAATAAGGATAAAATTACTAAATATTTGAAGGCACCCTGACATTGGGTATTCAATCACATTAAATATTGGTATTATTTTACATTTTTAGTGTAAGGATAATAAAAAATTAATATAATTATTTTAGAGGCTTAATCATTATGTGTAAAATTCCCATTTTATCATATCACATGAATGTTAATATTAAGTGGGCTATTATTAAGTGATTAAAAAAATTTGAATAAAATTACACAAAATCAAATTTATTGTAATTACATATTCTATTGTTGAAATTTAATTTAGTTATATGATTATGAAAAACAATCTATAAATATATTGACTATGAACAATGAAAAAGATAAAATAATAATTTTTTTGGATCATGAAATTGATCTAATGGTTTGTTTATCTAGAATATAATAACATGACTAATTACCCATGGGAAAAACACCTTGAAATAAAACAATATTCCTTTTATATCATTCTACATATCATTGTATGTATCTCCTAGATTCGGTTTTCCTCATCCAAAAACATGAACTTCCTCCACTTTCCATGGAGCTCCATCCATTACCAAAGCTTTACACATATCTAGGGGATGGGAACCAAATTATTGTTTAAAGAGTTTACATATATGAATCATTGGTCACAAAAAACCTTTCATAATGAGTGGGGATAATGTGAATACCATAAATTTAATTTAGTAATAATAATAAATTAAATAGAAACCCATCATATAAACAGATGTATTCTAAGATCATCATCATACACACACATGAAATGAATATATATTTGTAATATATCCATAAATGAAATTAATTCAACCTATAATTAAGATAAAATTACATGTATTAATACAACTAATTATCTAATTAATTAATTATTTCAATTTATCCTATTTCCATCCAAACCATCTTGGAAATTTTAATCATCCATAATTTAAAACAAAATAAAATAATAACTTTTTTAAAATTTATAATTTAGACATGTTTTCTTGTATTAAATATAATGCAATCATCCAAAATACATAGAATAACCCTTTTACTATGTATTTACATGGAATCCATTACACATGTCTTGACATATAATTATATTGAATGTGTGTTAAAAAATTAATTCAAAATCATTTGTAAATTATGTGGAAAGTGGTGTTATTAATCTCTGAGGATTATACTATATTTAAGGATTCTGGTCATATTTCAGTTCACTATTTAGCAGTGAAATCAATTTAATATTAAATTAATATTCCCCTCACAAGGTGTACATTTTTAATGAATGACACATATACACATGTTGATTATGTCTAATTATATCATAAACATTTATATCATTGTCAAATTGGTCACACAAGTAATAATAGGCTTCAAAGTACGTACTTGGTCTACATGATGTGTAATCTCTTCTATAAATGTTTTCAAAGAACACATTGTGATCTCATGTTTCTTTGAGTCACAGATGTGGATTTCGATCACTACTTTTATGATAGCTACACATCATGAGAGCATGATGTTACATGGTTTATTTTTCCTCATGTTATATAATAAATTCATGACATAGATTTGAATCTGTTTTTTCTATAGTTAATACATGGGGACTATAGTGAATGTACACATGTTACATGAAATATATTATAGAAAACTATGTACCAACCTGGATCAATCAACTCGTGGTGTGCATTAAATACATTGCAAGTTTTTTCAATGAATGATGCTCTATATTATTTCAGGATTCATCCTAGAGCAATGAATATGGATACGTGTTGTGTTCCATTTGGATACATGTTATGTAGTCTTATATTATCTTTCCATGACCCTTGGAACCATCTGATGAATTTTTCAAATAATATTTATGTAAATTTATCCTTTTTCATTATTAAAGTACCATGAATAACGAACTATATGATATTCCTTCAATTTTCATACGTAAATAATAAATAATCCAAAAATGAAAAATTAAAATAAATTTATATCTTCAAAAAATAAATATAAATTAATTGTGTGACCATTTTTTAAATATTTGATTGTTTCAAACATAGTAGAAGAACATATTTTATAGTTTCCAACATAAATTTTGTCATATTAAAAGAATAATCTGATATATACATGACACATAACATCTTGACCATAGAATTAAAATATATATTTATTGATTATTAAACCAAAAATAGGAATACAGGATCATCAAAATAAGTTTATTATTAATTAATGTTCATAAAAAATATCTTTCATTGTTTTTTTAATTGGAATACCAATTCATAACATTTTGTAGTCGTGGAATGTGGATTCAATGTTATAATCCCCCTAGATGTGATCCATATGTTAACTTCAACCATCTGATCATTATAATAGAAAAAACAATATGATATCATGGAAGATTCTAAAAACCACATGATTCGTTAAGGATTTCCACAACAAATTATTAGAGTGTAAAGTCTTTACATGGCCTATTTAGTAATTAGGTGTTTGTATAAGTGGATTGATCTCAATTATTGGGAGTGTTTTAGATGAACAAATATCTATTAATTAATATTATTATCTATAGACATTGATTGTAAGAATTTTCAATTAGGATTTGAAATGAAATATTCAAGCTTAGATACAACATTATTTTGAAATATAATAATTTCACATAGACCCTTATTATTTTATTCGTCACCGATGAACCCCAAGACTAAATAATAATAATAATATTTACTAAAATATACTAAAGTCATGGATAAATGTATATTATTTACTAGAATAAATATATTTTTATTTATTCAGATTATTTTAAAAATAAAATTTATTACTAGATCATTAATCTCAATATACCATCCTCTTTAGTGTTTATTCTTCCCTCTATAATGACTATTCATTTTGTATCAAGATATCTCAATGTTATTTTACAAAAAATAAATTAATATAAAATTAAAAAAAACCAAAAAATAAATATTTATTAAATATTCACATAATAAAATAATGAAATATTTTTTACCTTGGGGATAAACAAGAATAAAAAATATATCATATATTCTCATAAGTAAAAGCTACCTTAAACTTTTTTTATATTTATTAAAATTAGAGACAAATTATATTCTACAAAATAATTGGTGACTAGATATATGAGATTAAATAGTAATAAATAATTATAAATCCAAATATGTCAATAATATGTTTTCATAATGTTAAATTCAAACATAATATAAATAAGGTTCAAAATTCACAAATTTTTCAAAACTATTTTCTGCATTCACAGATTAATTTTGTTACCACACCGAAATTCCTTTGATATAATCATGCAACATGCAAAAGAACCCATTGATTAAAACGTTATATTCTATAATGACATAAATAACATAATATAATACACTATATAGTATAATATCATTACAAATATATCTCTAATAATGAATGTTTTGTGGTGGTTTCATTAACATATGTGTTTGTTGTCTATTTCTTTGAATTTTTCAAATTTAAAATTGAAATAGAATTACGTGGACATGAACTAATTTAGGAATTTATATTTCCATATAAGGTTATAAGATATCAACTTATAATATAGTATAAATGATAAAAATCATTCCCCTCAGTATTGATTAGTAATATATTATTCACAACACACACAATGTTTCCTACCTCACAATTAGAATATTTTATCAATGATTTATTTAAAGAATCAATGTACATCACTCATAATATGGAATATAATATTCATAAATTATAAGGATCATTACACCTATCTGCATATTAATACATCCAATGAAAAATATAAATTTGGATTTCCTACAATTAGGTTTTATTCTCATATTTTTCTTCTATGAGGATTACCAAGTAAAAAATATGAGAAATCATCTCAAAGTCTTATGTGTAAAGACTCGTGTTCTGAACCATGTTGTTATTCCATCAAAATTTAAATTATGTATATTAATTGGATAAACCCTTATTTTAAAATAGAATTAGAACATAATTTAAAGAGTTTAAAAATGTCAATGTGTTTTTTCGACATGTGTATAGGCCTGAGCGGTTTACTAGAAGTCTTGTTGCTTTTTTGGAGCACCAGACACCATAAATAAATGGTTTGGGATGTTGGTGTCAGTTGGATGGTTTTTTCAGAAGTCATGTATCCCCTAGTAGTAAAATGTTTTTCCTGGTCAGAGTAGTAGTTGTGTTGTGCATGGGATGCACATGGTTTACCAAAACCATGTTCCTAGCCTACATAGGTAGCACCACATAAGTACTATACTCGCACTGTCCATCTCACGGTAGGCACACTATTTGGGAAAATTCATGCTGAAAAACCTTGTGACCCATATATTTTGGATAAAATGATTGTTTTCCCATAATTAATTATATTTCTAAACCAAAACTCTAGTCTCCTACCACACAACATCCATGAGACATTTTTTAACTCTCTTGGTGGTATTTATAGTAATTTTCACCAATACACCATCAAAATTTTGATTCAAGAACCAATCATCTCATTGGATCTATATCAGTGAGTTCTAAACTCTTTTTTAGCTATTCCTTGTTATTATATTATTCTAATATTCTATTTAGGTGAAATTTAATATGCCATATTATTTGCTTCATGAACTATACTTTTATTTTTCTCCTCACCTAATCTAAAGAAAATATACTAGTCAATATATCAACTATATAACTATGTTAGGTGGTCTCATGTCTTTTGTTAAAATTTTAAGTGTTTATATATGTTGTTTTACAACATGAGAAATAATTGATCGTCACCATGTAATAAAACTAAATCCCTGATATATTTAGTATGGAATGTGTAATTAAAGGGAATTTCATTGAATGATTATTTTCTGAATACCATGAAAATGAAACCACTTATTGTGGAGCACTAATTAATTAGACCGGACCCCCTAGGTGGATCTAGGAAATGGATACATTAGGTGTGATGTTCTCCCCTTTACCAATGGATGTTTAAATTAAATAGATAATTTTTAATTGAATGGTGATATCAATTGTAAATGAAATTGACTATAGGAAATTAATGTGATGACATTGAAACTTGTCCCTTATTATGAAATTTATATATTAAATATGATTTATCATTATATTTTTGTGGTTTATCTATTGAAATAGTTTTTATGCGTTATAATAGTTTTTTATGCATGGGGTACCAGTTTATAAATATTTTATCATGCAAGTATTAAAGGGGAAGTACTTTTATTCTAATCCAATGCTTGAATCACCTCTTGAAGTCAATTTGAATTGAGATGTTCTGGTATTTCACTATGACATAATATGTGATGTTGATTAAATGTTATTAAATCGAATGAATTTATATATTACTTGGGTGAAACATGGATTCCATGATGAATTCCATAGATAGAATCAATTTTCCTTGAGCATGAAATGGATTAAATGAATTTTATTAAATGATTTTGAATGATATTAAATGGTTAAATTTTTTATATTCCATAGGTGACACATCAATTCATGTGAGAATGTCATGGACGGACTCAATTGTCTTGAACCTTTGTTATACTTGAGTAACACATAGATGCATAATATGAACTGCCCTGGATGGACTTCATGGAGCTGAATAATATTTTCTGAGTGATAAATTGATTCATATATGAATTCCATAGACAGACTCAAAGGGAATTTGATCATATTTCAATGGGTGATACATGGACTCCCATAGTGGACCACCAAGGATAGAATTATTTAAATGGATGTTACACCTCAACTAGAGTGATCACTGGGTTCTTGAGGATCACCATGGATGTGCTACATTCTTGGAAAACGTTGCTTCCCCACCCAGAAGGGTCGTAGGTGATGGTCGACCCCGCAATGGTCCAGCAGACTCGGGATGGTTTGGATGGGTTAGAGGAGGCGTGTGGGGTTGTCTCAGAGGAAGGGGCTCCAGACAGGTTTCAAAGTTGCACAGTCGAGGGCAGTTTGGCTTGACTTATGCAGTACCCTTCTTCGGTGCCAACAACTGCAGTGAAGGATGTTATGGAAACGGAACCCGAGCTGCGAGTCGTGGATGTCCTAAGCCGATCACAACACAATCTGGGGATCATCCCCATACAGGTGGGTATAGTGGAGGCATGGCCAGTGGATGGATTGGATATGGAGCTATCATTGAATGTGGATCTAGTGAAACACCCATCCTCAGTCATCATTATTGATGATGGAGTGGCGAATATGTCTATCAGTGATGTCCACATCCCCGGGGGCCCTCATGGTCGGGGCTGGGAGGACTACTACACGCAACTGCAATTCATGGGCCGAGGAAAAGAGCTGCCCACAGCTTCATACATGCCGTGTAGTGCTGTTTAGGTGAGTGGATATAGACAGGAGGCCGATCATTCTGTATTACCATTGCAGGGGAATTTTCTTACTGCTACAGGGTCTCATGGACAAGGAATACAGGATGGTGTTAGTGTCTTGGGTCCCTTGGACCCAAACATTCCCATTACCCAGTCCTCTTCTGTCCAGAAGTCTGGAAGTGAGGGAAAGAAGAATGGCAGGGAGGCTAAAACTGGAAAAGTGGATTTTCTGTGCAAGCCGAGACCTCTCAAAGAATCCATGGGGTTTGAGTTGAAAAATCATTTTGAAGGTCTGGCGGTCTAAGACCAAACATTAACGCATGAGGAATAGGATTATGTTGAAGAAAGTCATAGCCAACTCTCAGTGGACAGTTTGGACCATTTCCAAGGAAAAGGCCCCCATAGCCCAAGACGAAAGAAGGGGAAAAAAGGAAAGCGTAACTCAGGGAAATTCATTATTTCTTAGAGGAAAAACTCAAGGGATGCAAAGTCTATTCTTAATTTCCTAAACCGATGGAAACCAGGTCATCCATGAAAGGTGGGTCCAAGGTAAGAAAAGGCTCGCAAGTCAGAGAAAGGGGTGATCCAAGAAGAGAACCAAGAGTGATGGAAAAAGAGGAAGAGGAGTGTCTAAGGCTCTTATTCAACTCCAAGGAAGAAATGACAGAGTATGTTCATTGGCCCAACGCCTCAAATGAGGATATTTTAAGAATCTATGAAAGAAGGTTGCATGTTGAGGCCTCTGATGAGCAAGAATCTTGGATAGACAAGACAGACCATATCATCGCCTGAGGCTTTAATCAAGGGAAAATCACCTTAGGGAAATTCATTCAAACAATAGACAGAATGGTTACCACCTCGAAGAACATATTCGGGGGGATCCAGACATCCATTTTAGTACTCTAAAATGGGAATTATATAGAGTTTCTGACTCAAATAATCTTAGTATGGTGTTTAATAATTCTGTGAGCCCTTTTAGCATGTAGTGGTTCTTGTTTGGTGGACTATGGTTTCCCACATTCCTTTAAAGTGTATTTTTAATAAAAAAATTATACTTGGTGGTAATATAGGAATTCCATGGATTGGCTAAGGTTAACAAATTAATTATGAATGGAATGAATGTTATGATACTTATTCCATGGAAAAGAATAAGCATATATTCATTTTTTACTAGAAATTATGGATGTATTGTTTAAAAATCCATAGATACATGTGATTATGGGAACTTAGGGATTTATTCCATATTCCGATACATTTTTATATAATTAAATGGTTAGTTAAATCATCATGATTATAAATGGAATCAGTCTGATTGATAAATAAAATACTTTTTTTCTTCAATTAACTAGATTAATTGATTTGATTATAAATGTGAGTCTGGACATTATAGGATTCTCACTTTTAGTATTCCCATTACCTATTTCACACATCCTATTACATATATTCACATACTTATTTTCACTTGACCATGGGTGATTTCCTACTGGGATTATATCTCACACCATGTTTGGGCATCATTTTTTTGCCCAAAAATAATATATGATTGTAGTAATGTATATGGGAAAGAGTCCTTCTATAGTTTATTTATTCTTAGGGTAATGAGATCTTGGGAACATGCAGAGGCTCTTGATTATTGCTGGACAATTTTTTTTCTTTTTGTAATTTTTTTAAAAGTATTGTAAAACTACCTGTTATACATGTTTTGGTGGTTTTTGTGGACATATGAAATATGTAATCACTTATTATATGATACTTTATAATCAATTTTTTATATATTATTTTTCAACTATTTACTTTGTTCATCAGTAAGTTTTAATTAATTCTATATTTATATTTTATTGTATTTCCATAATACTAAACTCCATTGATGATGGAATAGTCTCCACACGAATATATATATTCCAACTCTTCTTGTAAAAAGCCTCTAGAATTTGGGGAGATGAGAATGAGTCCATGTGACCCACCGAGCTTGGGTCACCATTCAAAGCAATTAAGGTACGAGATGTTACAAATTTGTATTATAGATTTTTTTTCATTGCCTTTTAGTTTTGGGTTGGTAGATAGGAGACTAAGAAAGTAATGGTGCTTGGTAAATAGATGTGTCTGGGACTAATCACCCCACCCATGGGGAAAATTCCATGTATCCAGGGTTGGGAGTGTTGTTCATGATGTTTGATGTTATGGTATATAAATATTTCACCTTGAGTGATTAGAGTACTTTTTTCTCCTTGTTGATTTATGAAGTTTAGGATATTTTCCCTTGTCCTTGTATGGAATGTTTTTATCATTTCATGCATCAATATAGGCACATAGATATTCCCATTCCTCTCACATTCCATTCCATGTAATGTAATTTATTAGCTTCCTATAGCATTGGATTATGTTCCTTATGTGTTATGATATTATTAGTTCTTTAAATGTTTTTATAATTAATAATCATTTCTATTGTATTCCAGGATATCTAATTATATTCCATGTCACCTATTTATTTAACATGCATTGTCTGTTTATAATGTATTCATTTTTTATTATCCAGTCATTTCATATTATTGTTCATCTTTTGTTGTATCATGCTTTCATTGTTTACTGACTATGATTACATTATTTATTTGGTTTTATGGAATTTTATTCACGAGATATATTTATTTGTTCAAATTAATGGGTTCATATTGTCATATTTATGGTGTATTGGTTCCATTTAATTGGGAAAAGAAAACATGTATACTCATACCATTTTGAGAATTAAATATTTATCAAGATTTTGTTGTTTAAAAAGTAAAATGCTATTAGATAGAAAATAATAAATTGAATTGTGTGTGATTAATTGGGGCTGATTTTTAATTTATGATATGTATTATCAATTCTAGAATTGGGAAATTGAATCTGATATAATTGGAAATTTATAAAAGAGTATTATTTATCATGATATGGTTATAAATTTAAAAGTTATTTAATTTTAATATAAAACTAATTATTTTATATTCTAAAAGAACAACTCAACCCATGAATGTCATTTGGGGGATATTTCTTATGATATAACCATTTTTGGGTGTTTAAAACATTAATAATGAAAAAACTGCTATTGGGTTTCATTTTGATGAACCTATGTTTTCTAAATTTGAACCTTGTAGGTTTCCATACCTTATACAACATAAAGTTAATTTATCTATTGAATTTCTTAAAAAAATCAATGACAATAAACATTTAATGTTTAAAAAGGATGTTTGATAAGACTTTCCTTATTTTTGATATATTTTACCAAGTAATTATGTTTAAATTTGGCACTTGATGTTTGGATTGAATCTCTTTAAATGTTATATGATTAATGTGAATAAATGTAATGAAAAAAAAGTGGAACATCAGGTGAGATCCTATATTTAAACCCTTGTCTAAGGGTAGTTTTAGACTCTATTATGTATCCCTATAATGTAAGAATGATAATATTCTGTATGACATTTCTTTTTATCCATGGATTAAATTGTATGCTTAGGTCCTAGTTTAATTTTTTTGGAATAGAATAGTGATTGGTTCGATATTTATTATTTCATAAGAGGTTATCCCATGGTATGTATCATCTATAGAGACAAATGATTCGCTAACTCCTTTGAGATTTCATAAATTTGGTTCTATTCGGGTTCCATTTTCCCAGTAGGAATCTCAACTTTTAAAAGAAACTATTATTTAGATGGGTGGTCATGGTATCTTTGGACTTTGATATGGTGTGATAACTGTGAAATCCATGGTTCAGTAAGGTTAGATATTCCTAGAGCATGGTCATCTAATTAATATGTCTCATGACCCATTTTTTATTCCTTCGTCAGTTCTATATGGAATCGGTCTACTTTACAGTCATGAGATAGAATGACTTGGTCCATTTTTTTATTTAGGCCATCAGATACTGGAATTCATTAGGTGGATAGCCTATGGATATCATCCAATATGTTCTTTCTTCTCATGAGAACTCATGGTAGTATACATTGATATACATGGTACCCATAATGTTTTTAATGATTTAACAAATTTGTTCAGTTCACTAAAATTGCTAATCCCTGTGCATTGAGTATGTTCTCAGGTCATATCTTGAGTTGTGTGATCTTGGAATTAATGGAATCAATTCTTTACCAATGCTCAAGATGATATTAAATAGACTCAGGTGTTTTGGCACGCCTGTGATGTTTTCTATGGATTCTTGTCAAATTCTACGATGAATGTGAGAATTCCATGGAGGATTATCTCACGTGTATTTAAGGTGAATCTAATCTAGAATTATTATGAGATGATTTACTATCTATTGTTTCAAAGGACATGAAACTCTTATGGTTTGGAGAATCACATTGGTTCTGGTAAATAAATTCCCTTCCATGGAGATGTTCGCAACAAAAGGGGACCATTTGGTAATGGTTTACCATACATTAATTCCATTAGGGTTGGTGAGTTTTGTGAATGTCAGTGCTTCCATGGAGGAATGAAGTTAATTTTTTTCATTGTGTTTGAAAGATTACCATTAGTTTTGGTAGACATCAGTTGTTATGTGATAATGATCAAGTGATGGCTTGGGTGGTACATGCTTGTTGTCAGTTAATGTTGGCGTGTCAGTAGGTGAAGACTAACTTCATTCAATGGATTTTTTCCTATAATGGATCGAATAATCCTTAATGATATTTGGGACCCACTTGATTTATTTTTCATAGTGACGTGCATGTCCCCAATCTTGACATCATCCCTAATGTACTAAGAGAGTTTCAGTCTTACACCGTGCTAGTGATTAAAATCTTCTATTTTGTTAGGGTGGATTTCTTAGTATTACATGTTGATGCAAGTATCTTCTTTAGAATTTGTTAGTTTTGAGTGATACATGGGTTTCCATGTAGGGAATCATTGGACAAACACATGGATTTCAATCATCTTTCTTTGACTCGACCATGAGATGGATGTCACTATGGGATTAATCAATGTTCTGATGTAGACATTTTGTCCTGTAATAATGACCTTCTTGTAAACACAGATTATGGATTACCATGTGTTAGTTCATTATACCACAGTTTGATGAATATGAGGTTATCCTAGACTTGTTTTCATGCTTGGAGTTTACATTTATAGTGTACCTATTCCAATGGTATGGATTCGGGTTACACCCTTACTCGGGTTGAGGAATCAAAATTTAAATGTCTATGAGATGGTTTATTCTACAACGTCACTAGAAGATAGTTATGGACCTTGGTGGGAATATTTGTGGAAAATGAGAGGAGTCTTTGAATAAATAATCATCAGTTATTTTATAATGCATCATAAATCTATTATATGTGTCTTGAGAATGGTTATCTGGACATGGATTGACCTATTGTCCTTCTTTTTCATATATTTTGATCAAAAGGAATCAACTTAAATGTGTCACCATGATATAATGGATTGTTCTAAAGGTTCTCTATGTCATTCCTAGAAAGTGTGTTTGACCTATTTTTGTTAGAAATATCTACCCTCAACTTTATCTTTTAGTAAGGTAATAGTTATGACCTCAAATTTAATCAGGTTCTCACGATTAAAGGAATCCTTCCTATTAGCATCATTAAAATTCTTAGGGGTGTGTTGTGTAGGAAATTAGGATGGTGGAGGTTCCATGGATTAGAAATGTACCCTTTATATGTTGAATCATGTGGTTGTAATGACATGATCTTTTATGAAAAAAAAATCCCTTTCTTTTAATGACTTATAGATATTGTAAACACATGCACCCTTTTTTTATTTTGATTCATTTTTGTTCAAATGGACATTAAGTATCATTACCATTGATAATATAGTCATTGAAAAATGATCACATGAATGATATAAATATAAGTTAAAAAAACATTCGACAAAGAAAAAGGAGAGGATGACCTAATCTAGTAGACTTGGGCCATACGAAGCTCATTTGTTAGAGCTCGGAAAGTAGGTATCCTCATTGGTCTTTTCTCTTAACCAATCCCAAGCTGAGATTAAACATGTAAAGATCGAACAGAATTCCCAATGGGATAAGTTCATGGTAATAGAGATTACTGCCCGAGTCATGTTATCTGATCCGCCCCAAGAGTTTTTCACCATCACACAACTTACATTAGGTCTTGTGTGGGTGTTATAAGGGGTTATGTAATAATGTATTATTTACTTATTATGTAATCTCTTTTTATAAATTAATTTCTTATTCCCTCAATTCCTTTATAAGAATAGTCTTTCTTAAAAAAATGATAAATTTGATAACATGAATCTTTGGGTAAAAAATGTACTTTTGAGAAATATGTATATTATTATTAATATTTTATTACTAATATTATAAAAAAATTCTTATAAATTATTATTATATCAATTACTTATATGTAAATGATTATGTAATCAATTTGATATGAGTCATATTTATTATACGATAAAACAGAAAGTGTATATTTTAAGGAAATAATGAATTTTATAAAAATTTAATATTTTAATAAAATATTATTTTTAAATTTCATTTATGAATAATAAATGATTATATAATTTTTATGAATTCAAATGTAATTTTTATTATTGTTTGAAAACTGTATTTGTCAAAACCCAGGAATTTTTAATAAATGTCAGTTTTCATTTTAAAATTTAAAATTTACATATTTATAATATTATTTAGGTAAAATGAATATTATTTTTGGAATTAGGTTGTCAAAATTATCCAATAGTTAATTTTTCATAATTTTTTGAGATAGTCGAATTTTTGGGTAAAAATTAAATGCCGTATAAATAAAATATTTGTTTTATGACACCACAATGACCACAAAATGATGTATTAAATATATTAATGGGTATTATCAGCCCAATATATGTTTTCCCATTAAAATAATGTGATTTTTTATTTTTTTTACTTATTTTATGAATCCTTAGTAAATCCTCCAAAATGTATAATAAATTTTATGTTCTTAAATTCATTTCTTTGAGTGTGTGACTCACCTCCACATAAGCAGGGTAAATATTATAATATATTTGACCATTTTCCTTATAAAATAATCTTTTCCACTCATATTTTCAAAAAACTGTGGGCAAAAACCATTGGAAGGTTTGTGGTTTTGAATATTTAATTATATAGATTCCAAAACCAATGTTTGTGAAATATTAAAGAATTACCCTATCACATCTTATATAAACCCACCCAAGATCCCACTTCTCATCACTAAAAATCTTTGAAGAACGTCCCTAATATCCCCTCTCCTCTCTCTATCCCTCCCAATTGTCCCTAATCTCCCATGAATCCCCTCTTCTTGATTCTGAAGTCACACTCGCAAGGGATCCTTACATTCTTTCATTTCTCATTTTTATCTATGTTTCTTTATATTGTTATACCCTTTTATTTTCAATTAAAAATTCTGGGATATGGTCCCCCCCTTAAATACTTCCCTCATTATGTTTGAATTACTATAGACCCCTTTCTCTCTCATTAATGCCTTAAGTGTACACCTTTTACCATGCCAAAATTCTGTAAGGGATTTCTATCTTCTTATTTCCATTCAATAATTTATTCTATATTATATATCTAAATTCCATTTAATATTTTTGAATAATATGTTCCAGGATCCCCTTACTATCTATTTCATGTATAAATTATGAGATACCACTTTATATCTCATCAACCAAAATTATGAATTTTTATATGACACTCTTATGCTGCCAAAATTGCAACACAATTTTCCAAGCCAAAATCATCGTGTTTGAATAACATAACCATTTTTCTATCAAGGGAATTAATATTTATGCACATATACATGTTTAATGTTACTTACATGTCTTTATACCACATTATCGGATCGTGGAATAAATGAATATGTTGAATACATTAGTGTTATACGATCTATGTGGAACACTTAAGAATCATATTGAAATGATTATGAAGGGTGTTCCCTTATAGCGATCTAATGCATTTTCTATGTTCAATATCATGATACAACATGTGAAATGAGGGTTTACTCATGCTAATCCATGTGCAATTATGGTTTACTATTTCTAATCCATGTGTAATGAGCGATATCTCATGCCAATACCATATTGTGTGTTGTTTCCACATTTCTAGGTTATGATAATCCTGTTATAGTGTGCCTTTATGTTGATGTTTATCTTATGCTCCATTGATATTCCTATTGCCTAAAATTTATTTTATACTTCATGGAATTCATTTTTACTCCCTTAATGGGATTTATAGCACACCATTTTCTTATGTATGTTTTCAGGTTATCCCATACAGTGCTAAGTATGGAGGAATTTTGTTCTCATGTAAAATCATTTTTCAATAATGATGTTGTATTTTATGTCTTAAATTTTCATGTAATGTTCCTAATCCCCAAATATATAAGTCCTATCAATAATCTAGGTGTATTAAGTGCATTTTTATGTAATAAATCATGATTCATTGTGTAATAAATAGAAGGGTTGGTATAGTTGGTATCAAATAATATGATTAGTTATTTTTGGGATTGGGGTTATAAAATTATAGTGAAATCCTTAGGGATAAGACTATGTATAAGAAAATAATCCCTAAATATTTTTTAATATATTTTAAGTTGTTTTTCAATCAAATACATCCATGTTTGGATATGGACACATGGAGGTGGCTATATAATAGCTGTATCTAGGGGTAAAACCGAAAAACACCACTTTGAGCTAGACTCGAAATAGAAATGGTGCACGACAATAGGGATTGTTGCACTCTTGGTTAGAAACTCACAAGGGATATTCTTTAAAAAATTCATAATCATAGTATGAATCATTATTAAGGGACTAAAAAAATTCCCCTATTAATATAAGTTGTGAATTAGATCACAGATAGCATATATTTATGCATATAAATTAATAAGTTAAGGAAATGAAATTAATTTATAAGTAGTAAATTTTTGTCATTGGATCCCCCTTTATGTGTTTAATAGTTTAAAATATATACCCATAACTTTATCTTTTTTCTAGGCAATGGCCGGTAATAGGAGGACTTGGGCTAAAAACCAATTTGAAGATTAATGTGATGATTATTCGAATGAGATGCCTAATCCAATGCGAGTGGGAAACTAAAACTTTATCATGATACTCTATCAGTTAAATCATGTTTTAAATAGAAACATGGGTCAAGTGGAACTCCCCCCCCCCATTAAAGGAGAATTTATAATCGAGAGCTTCATTATACAAACACATCCTACTTTCACTGAATCATCTGATCCCTCAATCACTGAACAATGGATCAACTCCATTGAGAAGATTTTCTCTATCCTTCGACGTTATGAACAAGAGTAGGTTCTTCAGGGTCATTATAATATGGAAGGTGAAGCTAATCATTAGTGGAAATTGATCAATACTACGAAGCCTGAGGATTAGATTGAGGTGTTGGAATGGAAGGATTTCTGAAAAATGTTTTTCGATAAATATTTTCCCCACACCATCTAACATAAGATGGAATGGGACTTCCATTACCTCAAGAAAAAAATATGAAGAATCCATCAGATCATATCTGGAAAACTTCACAAGGATTTCATGATAAATCTATGACTTTTTATTTACCCCGGAATGTAAGCATGACTGCTTCTTTTTTGGGATAAAAATTAGCCTATGGAAATCCATAGAAATTCATGACTTTGATAACTGTGAGGAAATTGTCTAATGTTCCCTAAAAGTTGAAATAGAGATAACGATTCTCAAGGGTATCATGGGGATAAGAAGTAGAAAATGGAATTTAATTATGGAATTCTGATGGATAAATCCAATGCTTCTAATAAATTCCAGCACCCCACTTTCCAAAGGTGTAGAAAGAAGCACACCCGAAATTTCTTAAAGGGGATAGGGACATGATTTAGGTGTGGAATAGAAGGGAACATTTCCAATAATAGATGACAAGAAAAATTAATTGTTGAGAGAGAGGAGAGGAATACTCCATTCGACCCTCAACGCAATGTTCATTGCTACAACTACAAATAACCCGTCAATTTTCGAACAAGTTCCCTAATAAAAGGGTTTTTAGAAGTAACCAACAACCTCTAAGGTAGAAAGGGAATGATTTTCCATCACTATTAATGAATTGAATCTATAAAATGAAGTGGTGAAATGTATGCTATATATTTATTAAATAATAGAGAATGTAATTTTTTATTCTAGTTCTACAAATTCTTTTATATCCCAAAATGTTAGAAGAACTATCCAAAAACCACAACAATTTATGGAAGTTGATATGTTGGTGAGAATAAAAAATGGGTCAATTATTATATTCCATTAGTATAACTCCTCCGCTATCACAATTAGTGGATTGAACTTCCCAAAAAACCTCTTCATACTCCCTATGGTGGAATTTGGTGTAATTCTTGTCATGGATTGTCTTTTCCTATATAGAGCCAACATAAATTGTCGTGAGAGGTAAAGCGCTCTCCATATGGTGAATCGACCCCCGATTATGTATAAGTGCATGGAGGATAATGAATATTCTTTAGCACCATCATCTGAAGAGGGGATATTATTACCATACAATCCCATGTATCTCACTTATTTGATTGAGGCTATGGAAAGAACTATCCTCGACAACATGCCTAATATGAGAGAATTTTCTAAGGTGTATCCCGTTGATTTTCTTGGTCTTCCTCCTAAAAGAGATATTGAATTCTCGATTGATCATATACCTTGAGAATTTCCAATATCCAATACTGTAACACCCCGAGATTTTATGAAAAATATTCTTTTAATTTTATTAATGTCTTGTGCTACACCAAGATTACCTTGCGCTATACGCAACACCGTATTAGCTTGCAGTATACGCAACACTATTCTTGGATCGTGTTACACACAATTTTGATAATAGTTATTCTACGCAACATTGAGTATATATATATATATATATATATTCAATGTATAAATGAAATATGTTTGGATTCTGTTATATGAAACAACGAAGGATTCTTGCGCAACACGCAGCCCTGACTTGGCTTGCATTACACGCAATTGCGACCTTCCTCGATAGTGTGTGTTGTAAGCAATACTGGGTTTTACTAAACAACAATATATTATTATAATATTGTTATGAACTAGCCTTTATGAATAGTGTTAACTAAATTTTTAATTTTATAACATTATTATTCATCTTACACATTTCTAGAATATGGTATAAGAACAAAATAAATTTTTCGGGTAAAATAAGTATTTTCCAAAAATGCAGTTTTGCCGCCTTTTGATGGCGCACCCACTTTAAATCTAGTTTTTGACATGTTTATAAGTTCAATTTGACAAAATAAAATTCTTCTTTTGAATAAGGATATAAAAATTTACATTAGATAAAGTTTTGATATTTTTCCAATAACTTTCATATTTTAATGAATAGTAAAAACACGATATATTTTAATTAAAAACAACTTTTTTCATTGTAATATCTTATGTGGTTAAGTTATAATATTGAATGGTTTTAAAGTATAAATAGAGTATATTTTTACCATTTAATATAATGTATGTCATTAGCATTGATTTTACCTTGAATTCGTAGGTTAAATCAATTCAATCTTTTGCAATGTTTTAAAGAAAAACCCATTTTCTTTCGAGCACGAGATTAATTTTAATTTAATTTCTGCAACTTTTTTGTATTGAATTTGGAAAAATGGATTCCATATTTGGAATCAGTGGATCCAAATTATGTTAATAAGCTACTTTTTATTTTTGGGAATTATGAATATTAACTACGGTAAATTTTATTTACCATAGTTAAAGGTAAATCGGGTAATTAAGGGTAAATATAATATTTTAAAATTTCCCTAAAAAATTTCAAAATCCTATTGGATGACTAAAAGTCGACCCATATCACCTAAGGGTCGGATTAGATTCATTTAATTAAATTTGTTCAATGAAAATAATTTAATTATAATTAAAACCAAAGAATGTGGCAACATGTCACTTTCTTAAATCTTATTAGTATAATAATTTTAATCTAGTGATAAACTTCAGGAAACTTCGAACATGAATAGTCTCCAAAAATATATTACAATTATCTATATCATAGGAATTTATTTAGAATTTTTAGGGATTAAATAATTATCATTTATTATGACACAAAGATGATGTAGTAATTGTCTTATTAATAAAATATTGACATAATTGATGTTATAAATGCCCAAATAAATGTAATTTGAGACTTTTTATGACTTAAACTACTTTTCTAGGTTAATATGACATATTATTGTTTATTTAAGTAACTTGTTTCTAACTTATCATTCTGTTATGAATTTCATAAAAATCATGTACAAAATAGTGTCAAAATTGACATAAATTAGTTTTTAAAACAAATATTATATTATTAATTGTTATCTTATTCCTAAAAATCTATGGTTCGGCAAAATGACTTAGATAAGATTATATATGTTAATATTAAACAACTTGGGGTTATTTTGTCTTGATATAGTATGTTTATTAACCATATAGTGTAAGAAAAGAAAAAGACACGGTAAAAGTTAAATTATTTATCTTAGAGTTAAATCTAATTGATAAGGTTAAAATAATAACCTAAAATTATATAAATCCTATTGGATGAGATTATTTCGACCCATAACCACTTTATCTTCGAAATAAGACCCTTTTTAACCATTATAAACCTAATTTGACCTTAATATAAAATAATATTTTGATATTTTCCTAAGGTGGCCCTCTCCTCCCTTATAAAAGGGCACCTCCTCCCTCTCCTCCTCACACCAATTTTAGCATTCAAGCTCGGACAAACCCTGCCAAAATCTCTTCTCCACTTCCCTAGTATCATCCTAGAGGCCCTGGTATTCTTCAAGGACCATCCTTAGTTCTTTAAGTGGAGGTTAAGAAAAGGCGCGTCAAAAAGAGGTAATATCCATTACCGATCTTTTTCAATTTCTTTCTTCTTCAACTTCTTCTTCTTTAGTTGTTTCATGATAAAGTAATAACATAAGTATTTCTTATATACTAACATGTTATTATAAATATGAAACAACTCTAATTAACCTTATATCCATCCTACGGAAAAAGGAAATGACCGCGCGTGCGTACGTACGGAATACCGTCTCCACGTCGTGGTGTAATCTATTTTCCGCCACCACCTTAATTGGTTGGGTATAATGGTTTAATGAGTAACTATATATTATTATTATAAAGTGATATTGATACTGAAATAGTATACATACACTTCAACACAAGTTCACGATCATGAGAACGATGTTATCGCTCGTGCGTACGTACGGACTACCGTCTCCACGACGCGATGAGATTCATTATCCACATTAACCATTCATGAATGATTATAAAGTATATATAATGAAATATATGACATGTTAAATCTATAGGATTTATGTATATATATATATATGTATGTCATCTACTTACTTCCATTCAAGACAATAAGGAACGGAAAACAGCGTTCATGCGTACGTACGGACTACCGTCTCCATGAACGGTGTGTTTCATTTCATTTATCTATCTATTATATATATATATACTGAATATATATGATATATGAATCATGTTTTATATTATGGAATTAAGTAAATCATTATATAAGTAATAATAATTTCAAAAACAACAAGTCCAAACACCTACGATAAATGAAACGATTTTACCCAAAACGCTTCTTTAACATGGAATTTACAAAAGAACGGGTAACATAAAGTCATAAGTGAACCATATATGATATCATAACAATGAATATGATTCTATAATAAGTTAATGACATTATTTAAATCATTATACAGGAGGTTCGGATACGTACAAAGCATATCAGACATAAGGTAAGGGAAATATCACAATCTCATTTTTATCCGAGATTGTTTATACTTTAGTATTTACTGGGGTGTATTTTATCATCCACATCCATGTTTCCTCAATATGTAATATTATTTCAATTCACCTACAATTTTTTAAATCCTATTTTACCCTTCGGTGAGTATTAGTAAAAGATATGAAAGGAATCTTTTGTCGTTTTTCGTATGAGGTACTTTTTTGACTTTTCCGACAAAAGTACGAGAAGAATGTTTTCTTTTAACTTATACGGCATGAATGGATTTTTAAAAAATTATTTCCAAGAATCTCCCCTTACATTTTTTCAAGTTTATTTTTTAATCAACTTCTCTTAGTTATAATTTTATGACATGTTAAGAAAGGAAAAGTTTTTTTGAAGTTGAAAGGATATTTTCCTCAAGAATGGAGTTCAAGTGTTTTATCAAAATTATTTTCTATATAAGATAAAATAGGGTTTTGTTTCTATCCCTATTATTACATTGATTTGATTATGTTGTGATGGAATTATATTTATGAATTCTTTTGTCTTATATGAATTTTTTTATGATGTCATGTTGTTTAAGAATCCCATTTTTATTACATGGGTTATGCAATGCTGTATGATTTATGATTTTGTGGCACACATAAGAATGGTATCATTAAGAGATGGGTGGGACCTATATCTCTCTCCAATGAATTGGGTAAAGATTTTATATCTCATGAGATTGACATGGCTGGAATGGTAGGTTATACCGGTTTAGTGAAATAGGACTGAAACGAGGGTGACTCGGTTCAGAAATGGACTTTGTCCACTAAGATAGTCTTCGCAATGAGTCTTGACTAATAAGATATGATTCTCTATGATTATGTGTGTATCCCACAAAGTTAAATGTTTTATGTTATGATTATTGGGATTTCATTTCACTACTATGATTTATCCCATGTTATGGAATTATGCTCTCTTTTGTAGGTTAGGATTTCCAAAATGTTATGTTATTATGAATATGATGTGATTGATATTTATTTTGTTTACCCTTAAAGAGAATTTGAGCTCAACCTTTTATGTTTTATTTTCCCCAGGATATAAAGAAAGGTTTTAGGTAAGAAGAAAAGGGAAGATCTTTATGGGAGATGTTGAAGATCTTTCACCATGATTAGAAGATTATGTTCCAAGTTTCCAAAGACACTAAACTATTACGGTCCTTGTGTGTGTGTTTTTGTTATGTAATAAGTATTCCGCAAAATTAATGTAATGTACTTTTATGTTAAGATTCGGGTCTCTACAGTTGGTATCAGAGGGAGGTTTAGTCAACCTTTGGAAACTAGGATGTGAGAACGTTAGTGAGATCCCAAGAGACATTTCTAAGGTATGTCTATGGATGTCCCTAAGGATAAGTATACGTATAGGATATAGTCCTAGAACTATGGTAATGATCTTAGAATTTAACCTAAGATTCTAGATATTGAAGTTACTCCCCCTTTATTATGATTTTTGCCTCTAACACTATTCTTTTTGGGTTTTAGAAAATGGCTGGAAACAAGATGATTCACGATAATGGAGGATATTATGGACAATGGAATGATATTCTTCATGAGAAACCAAATGAAATGGGACTTGGAAATCCAACCATCATTATTATGCCGAATCAGCAATCTCATAATATGATCAATAAACTCAAATTTGGTAAGTTTCCTAACTCGGCTAATAAGAGAAAGATGGAGTTTCATGATGATCATAGAGGAAAGAAAGTTCAATTTCCCTTATGTAAATCATGTGGGAAGAGGCATCAAGGAGAATGTTTCAAAGGAACTGGAAGAAGCTTTGGGTGTGAAAAAGAAGGACACAAAGCCAGTAAGTGCAAAGGAAAAGGATCAGTTTACACCAGGGATGAGGATAATGGTATTTCTACGATATCAACAATGGTTAAATGTTTTAAATGTGGAATGTACGGGCATTATGCAAACCAATTCCCTAAGGTAAAGTCTCATGAAGAGAATCAGTATGGTCGTATGGGTAGTATTTATGTTGATAATGATGAAGAGACTACAAATGATATGTGAGATGAAATAATTGTTGAAGCTCGGTCAATGGTTTAAGAATGTAGTGGAATGATTACATGTTTATCATATGTAATGTTGTATAAGTAATCTCATGGTACTATGGAATAAAGAGACATCTAAGGATTGTTACACTGTTGTCTTTCCTTGAGTTTTGAAAGTGTATGATTAATGGTACCAGTATCCATGAAAGATTATTCAGATATTTTTTGAATGTAGATGATATGCGCATAATGAAGGGATAAGGAGAAAATTAAATGTTTGATAGTATTCATGAGCTCATGACTGATATAAGGAAATAGTTATATCATGGTTTGAGTATATAGAATTTTGGTTTCTTGGTATGTGGAATGCATTAACTTTTGACAGCACTCATGTTTTTACTAAGATTCAATGGGTATTCATTTTTCAAGAGATTACATGATTATGGTATTCACATGACTGGAATGTAACGAACAAGATATATGAGGGATAAATGATGGCATTCACGTGATCATTTTCTCTATACTATGAGCTTGGACCGAAGTATTTTGGATAAGCCTAAAGATTGGAATGGATTATGTTGGACATAAGTTAGTATTGTTTAAGGATAGAACCTTTTTTCGATATTATTGATGGGATGATATAGTAATGTAGTTTTAGAAAAAGGACAACCTACATGACGGGCAACAGCCCATCGCGTCGGACAAGGCTGTGGGAATCGAACCCACAACCGAAGTGCGACTGGCCTTTATCGCCTACCACTGGCCTATAGGAAGTCCCCGGTTAGTATAAACTAGTTTTATTTTATTAAGCGGTATGATATATGAAGTATAAGTAAATTTTTGGAACCATATATGATTAATATAACCATAAGATGGACTTATAACTTTTGCTAACCTTTTGTTTGAAAGAGATGGAATGACCCATCATTCTATCACATGATCTGCTAACACATCACGAATAACAAATTCAACTTTATTTCTTTAAGGGATGAAGTGGAAATTGTTGAATTCATGAACAACAGCGAGATTGTACCAAAATCATGCAAGTATTTCTTTTAATTCATCAACTTTTGGGAAATGATCTTGAAAACCAAAAATGTTGTCCTAGTTCCCTTATATCCGATTAATCAGATGGTACCTTAGATCATCACAAATCAATAGCTTTGTGATTGTTGGCTTTTTCATAGACATGTTCTCTACCACTCTCCATTTGAACTTGATGGTTAGATTTTTCTTCCATATCCATATTTTCACCTATGTTCTCCTACCCCGTGATGCGTTAATTTGGGTAACCGTTACATTTCATACTTTAGTTTTTAAAATCCATGTTTTGGTATTCCTTTTTACGTTGTGGGTTTCTATTAAACAAACTTTCGAGTAGTAAACCATTTATAACCCCAACGAATTTCGAGGGAGAAATTCATTTTAAGGGGGGTAGAATGTAACACCCCGAGATTTTATGAAAAATATTCTTTTAATTTTATTAATGTCTTGTGCTACACCAAGATTACCTTGCGCTATACGCAACACCATATTAGCTTGCAGTATACGCAACACTATTCTTGGATCGTGTTACACACAATTTTGATAATAGTTATTCTACGCAACATTGAGTATATATATATATATATATATATTCAATGTATAAATAAAATATGGTTGGATTCTATTATACGAAACAACGAAGGATTCTTGCGCAACACGCAACCCTGACTTGGCTTGCATTACACGCAATCACGACCTTCCTCGATAGTGTGTGTTGTACGCAATACTGGGTTTTACTAAACAATGATATATTATTATAATATTTTTATGAACTAGCCGTTATGAATAGTGTTAACTAAATTTCGAATTTTATAACATTATTATTCATCTTACACATTTCTAGAACATGGTATAAGAACAAAATATATTTTTCGGGTAAAATATGTATTTTTCAAAAAATGCAGTTTTGCCGCCTTTTGATGGCGCACCCACTTTAAATATAGTTTTTGACATTTTTATAAGTTCAATTTGACAAAATAAAATTCTTATTTTGAATAAGGATATAAAAATTTACATTAGATAATGTTTTGATATTTTTCCGATAACTTTCATATTTTAATGAATAGTAAAAACACGATATATTTTAATTAAAAACATCTTTTTTCATCCTTATATCTTATGTGGTTAAGTTATAATATTGAATGGTTTTAAAGTATAAATAGAATATATTTTTATCATTTAATATAATTTATATCATTAGCATTGATTTTACCTTGAATTCGTAGGTTAAATCAATTCAATCTTTTGCAATGTTTAAAAAAAACCGGTTTTCTTTCGACAACGGGATTAATTATAATTTAATTTCTGCAACTTTTCTGTATTGAATTTGGAAAAATAGATTCCATATTTTGAATCAGTGGATCCAAATTATGTTAATAAGCTACTTTTTATTTTTGGGAATTATGAATAGTAACTACGGTAAATTTTATTTACCATAGTTAAAGGTAAATCGGGTAATTAAGGGTAAATATAATATTTTAAAATTACCCTAACAAATGTCAAAATCCTATTGTATGACTAAAAGTCGACCCATATCACATAAGGGTCAGATTAGATTCATTTAATTAAATTTTTTCAATGAAAATAATTTAATTATTATTAAAACCAAAGAATGTGACAACATGTCACTTTCTTAAATATTATAAGTATAATAATTTTAATCCAGTGATAAACTTAATGAAACTTCAAACATGAATAGTCTCCAGAACGCTAATACAATTATCTACATCATAGAAATTTATTTATAATTTTTAGGGATTAAATAATTATCATTTATTATGACACAATGATGATGTAGTAATAGTCTTATTAATAAAATATTTACATAATTGATGTTATAAATGCCCAAATAAATGTAATTTGAGACTTTTTATGACTTAAACTAATTTTATAGATTAATATGACATGTTATAGTTGATTTAAGTAACTTGGTTCGAACTTATCATTCTGTTATGAATTTCATAAAAATCATGTACAAAATAGTGTCAAAATTGACATAAATTAGTTTTAAAACAAATATTATATTATTAATTGTTATTTTATTCCTAAAAATCTAAGGGTCGGAAAATGACTTAGATAAGATTATATATATTAATAATAAACAACTTGGGGTTCGTTTGGCTTGATATAGTAAGTTTATTAACCATATAGTGTAAGAAAACAAAAAGACACGGTAAAAGTTAAATTATGTAACTTAGAGTTAAATCTAATTGATATGGTTAAAATAATAACCGAAACTTGTCTAAATCCTATTTTATGGGAGGATTTCGACCCATCCACACTTTAGCTTCTAAATAAGACCCTTTGGAACCATTATAAACCGAATTTTACCTTAATATAAAATAATATTTTGAGATTTTCCTAAGGTGCCCCTCTCCTCCCTTATAAAAGGGCACCTCCTCCCTCTCCTACTCACACCAATTTGAGCATTCAAGCTCGACCAACCCCTGACAAAATCTCTTCTCCACTTACCTAGTATCATACTAGAGGTCCTGGTCTTCTTCAAAGACCACCCTTAGTTCTTTAAGTGGAGGTTAAGAAAAGGCGCGTCAAAAAGAGGTAATATCCATTACCGATATTTTTCTATTTCTTTCTTCTTCAACTTCTTATTCTTTAGTTGTTTCATGATAAAGTAATAACATCAGAATTTTTTATATAATGATATATTATTATAAATATTAAACAAATCTAATTAACCTTCTATCCATCCTACGGAAAAAGGAAATCACTGCGCGTGCGTACGTACGGAATATCGTCTCCACGCCGTGGTGTAATCTATTTTCCACCACCACCTTAATTGGAAGGTTATAATGGTGTAATGAGTAACTATATATGATTATTATAAAGTGATATTGATACTGAAATAGTATACATACACTTCAACACAAGTTCATGATCATGAGAACTATGTCATCGCTCGTGCGTACGTACGGACTACCGTCTCCACGACGCGATGAGATTCATTCTCCACATTAACCATTCATGAATGATTATAAAGTATATATAATGAAATATATGACATGTAAAATCTACCTGATTTATGTATATATATATTTATTTCATCTACTTACTTCCATTCAAGATAATAAGGAAAGGAAAACAACATTCATGCGTACGTACGGACTACCGTCTCCATGAACGGTGTGTTTCATTTCATTTATCTATCTATTATATATATATATATATATAATGAATATATATGATATATAAATCATGTTTTATATTCTGGAAGTAAGTAAATCATGATATAATTAATAATAATGTCAAGAACAACAAGTCCAAACACCTACGATAAATGAAACGATTTTACCCAAAACGCTTCTTTAACATGGAATTTACAAAAGAACGGGTAATATAAAGTCATAAGTGAACCATATATGATATCATAACAATGAATATGATTCTGTAATAAGTTAATGACATTATTTAAATCATTATACCGGACTTTCGGATACGTACAAAGCATATCAGGCATAAGGTAATGGAAATACCACAATCTCATTTTTATCTGAGATTGTTTATACGTTAGTATTTACTGGGGTGTATTTTATCATCCACATCCATGTTTCCTCAATATGTAATAATATTTCCATTCACCTAAAATTGTTTAAATCCTATTTTACCCTTCGGTGAGTTTTAGTAAAAGATATGAAAGGATTCTTTTTTCATTTTTTGTACGAGGTACTTTTTTGACTTTTCTGACAAAAGTACGAGAAGAATGTTTTCTTTTAACTTATACGGCATGAATGGATTTTTAAAACATTATTTCCAAGAATATTCCCTTAAATGTTTTCAAGTTTATTTTTAATCAACTTCTTTTATTTAGAATTTTATGAAATGTTAAGAAATGAAAAGTTTTTTTGAAGTTGAAAGGATATTTTCCTCAAGAATGGAGTTCGAGTGTTTTATCAAAATTATTTTCCATATAAGATATAATAGGGTTTTGTTTCTATCCCTATTATTAAATTGATTTGATTATGTTGTGATGGAATTATTTTTATGAATTATTTTGTCTTATATGAATTGTTTTATGATGTCATGTTGTTTAAGAATCCCATTTTTATTACATGGGTTATGCAATGATGTATGATTTCTGATTTTGTGGCACACATAAGAATGGTATCATTTAGAGATGGGTGGGACCTATATCTCCATCCAATGAATTGGGTAAAGATTTTATATCTCATGAGATAGACATGGCTGGAATGGTAGGTTATACCGGTACAGTTAAACAGGACTGAAACGAGGGTGACTCGGTTCAGAAATGGACTTTGTCCACTAAGATAGTCTTGGCATTGAGTCTTGAATAATAAGATATGATTATCTATGATTATGTGTGTATGCCACAAAGTTTCATGTTTTAAGTTATGATTATTGGGATTTCATTTCACTACTATGATTTATCCCACGTTATGAAATTATGCTCTCTTTTGCAGGTTAAGATTTCCAAAATGTTATGTTCTTATGAATATGATGTGATTGATATTTCTTTTGTTTACCCTTACTGAGCATTTGTGCTCACCCTTTTATGTTTTCTTTTCCCCAGGATATAAAGGAAGGTTTTAGGTAAGAAAAAAAAGGGAAGATCTTTATGGGAGATGTTGAATATCTTTCACCCTGATTAGAAGATTACGTTCCGAGTTTCCAAAGACACTAAACTATTACGGTCCTTGTGTGTGTTTTTTTGTTATGTAATAAGTATTCCGCAAAAGTAATGTAATGTCCTTGAACGTTTTTCTTCGGGTATCTACAAATACTCTATATAGAATGGCAGTTTTGGAGCTTGAGGAGATAAAAAAACAACTACAAGAGAATCTGGAAAAAAGCTTTATATGCCCAAGTGCTTCACCATTGGGGGAACTAGTCATCTTCCTCATGAATAATTATGGGTAAATAGACCTTTTCAATTATTAGTGTGATCTCAAAAAATCAAGGTAAAGAAACTATATCATCTTCCATGTATTGATGAATTATTCGAGAGGCTATGTGAAGTATAATGCATCTCCATGGTGGATATGTGGTCAAGATGTTACCATGTTTGGGCGAAGAAGGAGGATATCCCCATGGTTGCTTTTCATACAAGGTAAAGGAACTATGAATTCATAATAATGCCTTTTATTCTCACTAATGCTCCACAAATAATCATGTACTTTATGAATAGATTATTTAGAGATTACCTCGAATATTTTTTGGTAACCTTTATAGATGATATTATAATATTCTTCAAATACAATGAGGAGCATGAGGAGAATCTATGAACTATACTAGAGACCTTGAGAAAGGAGATTCTCTATGAAAAGTATATCAAGTGTGATTACTGGTTGAAGGATATCTCATTCATGGATCATATAATCACTATAAATGGGATATCTATGGATCCCTCCAAGAAAAATGCAATTGAGGGATGGTTGAGGCCAACATATGTGATATATATTCATAGATTCCATGGGTTAGCTGGATATTATCACTGATTTGTGAGAAATTTATCACAACTGTCAAACCCTTTTACCAAGATAAATCGAAAGGGAGTCATGTTTGTTTGGAATTATGAATGTTAAGAGAGCTTCAAGGAGTTAAGAGGATCCCTATCCCTATGCCCATACTCACACTACTCACAAGTGGAGAACATTTTTTGGTATTCAGTGATGCTTTGAGGAAAGGCATGGGATGTGTATTGAAGAAAAATGAAAAAGTCGCCGCCTATGCTTCAAGGAAATTGAATGTTCATGAGTAGAACTATCCAACTATCCAACATATGATCTGGAGATGGTTGCGGTGATCTTCACTTTCAAATTTTGGCAACATTACCTCTTTGGGGAGAAGTGTGAAATATATACAGATCAAAAAATCCTCAAGTATATATTCACACAAAAGGAGTTGAATATACTCCATCATAGGTGGTTAGAGCTCATCAAAGACAATGACTGATCAATGCATTACCACCATGGGAATGCATACAAGGCGGTGGATGTTCTAAGTATAAAGGACCCAACAATTCTATCATTTAATATAATTTTAAAGGATCCAATATTATTAGATTTGATGAAGATTGATATGGGAATCATTACAAATGGAACATCATCAATCCATTCACAAATAATTGCTCAATCGTCTATTTTGGAAACGATAATGGATTCTCAATTGGATGATGTAGGAATTCATAAGAAAGTGGAAACTATCAGAAAAGGTAAATCTTTAGATTTCAATGTTAATGAAGAAGAAATTGTGAGATTTTGGTCAAGACTATGTGTTCCATAAAATCTAGAGTTAAAGAAATAACTTTTGGATGATACACATATATTGAATTTCTACATTCACCCACAAAACAAAAAGATGTATCGAGATCTCTGAGAGAATTATTAGTGGGATAACATAAAGGAGGAGATCATTGTGTATACATAAAAGTGCTTGATAAGTCATAAAGTGAAGCCGGAGAGGCAGATGTCTAAGGGGATGATATAACCTTTACCTATATCAACATGCAAATGGGAGAACATCACAATGGGTTATATCACTGAACTTCTGAAGACATACAAAGGAAAAAATTCTATGTGGGTTGTTGTGGATCGTCTTACTAATACATCACATTTAAATTAGAGAGTATTTCTCATTGGATCAACTGTAATATATATAAATTAGAGAAGTTGTGAGGCTACATGATGTACCACTATTGATTATATCTGATTGAGATCTAAGATTCACCTTTATGTTCTGGAATAGTCTCTAACATGCTCTGAATACTGTGTTGAACTTCATTATGACTTTTGATCCTCAAACTGATGGCCAATTTGAGAGGAATATCCAAACACATGAGTACATTTTGAGATCTTTTTCAATTGTCTTCAAACGTGGATGGGATCAACATCTTCCTCTGGTTTATTTATCTTATAACAAAAGATTACACTATAGCATATTAATGGCTCCTTATAAATACATTTATGGGAAGTGGTACAAAACACTGATATGTTGGGATTTAATTGACGAGTGAAAACATCTAGGCCAAGAAATTGATGAAGAAATGGTGGAGAAAGTTAAGAAAATTCAGTAGCACATTAAAGCTACTCAGAGTCGAAAAAAGAGTTATGATGACAATCATCAATGAGACTTATAGCTTGATGTTGGAGACATGATATCCCTCCACATATCACCGTGGAAGAGAGTTGTGATATTTGGGTATAAGGTATAGCATAGTCCAAGGTACACCAGCCCTTTTAAGATCCTTGATCGTAATAGAGCAGTGGCCAATCGATTAGTACTCCCACCAAATCTGTCTCAAATACATGATGTATTCCATATATCACTCTTAAGGACATACATACCTAACACATCACATGTACCCAATCAATAGGTGGTAACAACGTTGAATGACCTATCTTATGAAGAGATTCTGGTGAAGTTCATAGATCATAGAGAAACTATTCTATAAAACTAGACGATGCCCTCATCAAGGTATTTTGGCGAAACCACAAGTTTAAAGATGCAATGTGGGAACCTGAGGAAGTGATGAGACAGATCTACCATCATTTTTTTGGTGTGGGAAAAGGAAATTTCGAGCAAAAAATTTATTAAGGGGGGATTTTGTAATGACCCTATATTTTATGAATAAAATTCCCTTTCATTTAATGACTTATAGATATTGAAAACAAATACACTCTTTTTTATTTTTATTTTTATGTTTAAATGACCATTAAGTATCATTACCATTGATAATACATCTGTCGAACAATGATCACATGACTGGAATAAATATAAGGTTGTTAAAAAAATCCATTAGATGCAAAAAAAGGAGAGGAAGTCCTCATCAAGTTGACTCAGGCCATACGACGATCATTTATCTAAGCTCGGAAAGGAGGTTGTATCAATGGTATTCTCTCTTGACTAATCCCATGTAAAGATTCAACACGTTAATCATGAACATAATCATATATAGGAGAAGTTCAAGTTAATATAGATTACCAAAAGAGCTATATTATCTGAGCCACCCAAAGAGTCTGTCACCATTTCACACCTAACACATAGGTCTTATACATGTGTTATTAGGGGTTATGTGATAAGTTATTAGTTAATTATTGTGTAATAGATTTTTATAAATAAAACTCTTATTCCATAAATTCTTTTATGAGATTAGTCATTCTTAAAAAATTGATGAATTTGAAAAATTGACTCTTCGGGTATGAGACACATATATATTATTATAAACTCTTTATTAATAATATTATAAAAACAATTTTTATAAATGATGATTATGTTAGTTATTTATATGTAAATGATTAGGAAATCAGTTTGATAAGAGTTATATTTTTTAGGCACTAAAATAGGAAGTGTATATTTTAAGAAATTAATGAATTTTAGAAATAATTAATATTTTAATAAAAATATTTTTATTAAATTAGTTTTATTAATAATAAATGAGTATATAATTTTTATCAAGGTAAATTTAATTTTTATTATAGTTTGAAAATTGTTTTTGTCAAAATCTGTGAATTTTTAATAAATATCAGTTTTCATTTTAAAAGTGAAAATTCACATATTTAGAAAAATATTTAGATAAAATGAATATTATTTTTGGAATGAGGATTTCAAAATTATCCAATAGTTAATTTTTCATAATTTTATGAGACAGTTGAATTTTTTGGGTAAAAACTAAATATCGTATAAATAAAAAACGTGTTTTATGACGTCATCATGACCCAAAAATTATATAAGAAATAATATAATATATATTCATGGTAAAATATATGTTTTCCATTATAATAATGTGAATTTAAATTTGATTTACTTATTTTATAAATCCTTAGTGAGTCCTCCAAAATGTTTAATATATTTTAGGATTTTAAATTCATTTCCTTGATAGTGTGACTCACCTCCACATTACCAAGGGAAAAAATTTAAATTGTTCATCCATTTTCCTTATAAAATAATTTCTTCTAATCCACTTTGTAAAAAATATTGGTATGGTTTGTGGTTTTGATTATTTAATTATATAGATTTCAAAACCTATGTTTGGGAAATATTAAACAATTTCCCTCGCATTTCCTATATAAAACCTCACAATCTCCCACTACACTTCACTAAAAAACCATGGGGCATGTACCTAATCTGACCGCCCCTCTGTATAATTACTTAAAAGAACCCCAAGCTCTCAATAAGCACATCTTCAAGATTTTTTAGTCACACATTCTATTAAGCGATCCTTACATTCCTTTCTCATTTTTATCCAAGTTTCATTATGTTGATATACCCATTTATTTTCGATTAAAAATTTTGGGGTATGATTTAGAAACTCCCTTATTTTTCACTCATTTTGTTTTGAAAATAAGAGATCCCTTTATCTCTTATTAATTCTTTCTATGTACACCAGTTACCATTCCGAAATTCTGTAAGGGATTTCTATCTTATTTATTCCATTCATGAATTTCTTCTATAATAAGTATCTAAATTACATTTCATATGTTGGGATATTATGTTACATGATCCACGTACTGTATATTTCATGTATAAATTATTATAAAAAACTTTCTCTATCATTAAAAATATTTATGAATTTCAATATGATGTCGTTATGCTGCGAAAATTGAACCGCAATTTTCTAAGATAAAATTATTGTGCAGTGAATACCATAACCATTTGTCTATAAAGGGTATTCAGCTTTATGAAAATATACATTTTGAATGGTACTTACATGTATGTATTCCACATTATTTGATCATGTAATAAATTATTACGTTGATATAATCCATGTTATATGATCTATGTAGCACACTTCTGCATGAGATTGAAATGATTATGAAGGGCGCACTTTGATAGCGCTCCAATGCATTGGGTATTGTTTAGTATCATGATAATCCATATGAAATGAGGGTTTACTCATTCTAATTAATTTGAAATAAGGATTTACTAATGATAATTCATGTTCTCTAATCCTTGGCTCATGCTAATACCATATTATATATTGTTTCCACATTTCCATGTTATGATAATCATGCTATATTGTGACTTTATGTTCATGTTTATCTTATACTCCATTTATATTCATGCTACCAAACATGTATTGTATTCATCATGTTATGAATTTTTTACTCCCTTAAAAGGATTTATAGATCACCCTTTTCTTATGTATTTCCCCAGGTTATCCCACTCAATGCTAATTAAAAAGGAATGTTGTGGTAATGTAAAAGAAGCTTCCAATAAAGATGTTTCATTCTCTGTCTTCAGTTGTCATGTAATGTTCCTAAGCCCCAAATACACTAGAATTATTTATCTTATGTGTTGTATTAAGTAAATTATTATATAAAAATAATGTTTAAGTGTGTAATAAAGAGTAGTGTTGTTATAATTATGGGGACCACCATAGGCATGATGCCTAAAGATACAATGGCATGATCATGTATATATAAAAATAGTTCAAGTAAGCACATAATCGGTGTTTCTTTTGGAAAATGACAGTCATCTCTGGTTTGGACGACTTATGTTTCATCTTATTATGATGTTATTGGAGGTGAGATAGGTTATTGGAAAGGAAACAAAACCATTTGAATGAGGCTTGACTACCCTTTTAGGTTGGTTGATGTTTTTGTTTTTCCCTATGGGGGATGGAAAGTTCTTAGGTGGGGAGATTATAATTACCCATTTTTTCCATGGTGATATTCCATTGGCATTTGAATTTTTTAGATTTATTGGATGGACTATTGTATGAATTGAGCTTCATATCTTATATTAGAGAGTTAAAACACATAAATGTTTTTTTGGACATGGGAAAAGGATTGTTGGGTTTCCAGGAAGATATGGTAAGTTTTAGGAGTTTCTGACCTCATAAATCAGTGGTTTGGGTGGTCTATGTAGGGAAAATTGATTTTTTGAAACCGTCTGTCCCCTAGTAGAAAAACATGTGGCCTTGTCAGGGGAGAAGTTGTGAAGCAGATATAATATTCATGTATTACCAAAACCATGAACCTATACCACATAGTTAGTTCTCTTTTACAGTATGCTCCCACTATTGATCACACTGTTCATGTATGGTTTGACCAAATCATTAGACCAAAATATGAAACTAGGAATTTTTTTGTAAAATTACTATTTTTTCCAAAATTAAATATATTTAGAAATATAAATTCTATTCTTCGCCCGTATATCATCCATGAACCATTTTTAATCTCTCTTGGTTTCTATTCTAGGAATTTCCACCCAATCAACTTCTGATCTTCAATTCAAGTGTTTCTCAACTCTTTGGAACTACATTAGTGAGTTATCGGTTCCCCTTTAATTTTTCATCAATCTTTTGGATATTGGTTGCGCTATTCAGGTGCATTTTAATTTTCCTTATTATTAAGTTAACCATCCATTCTATTATTTTTTTCCTTGATTTGAGCTGAATCTGGTGCTGATACTAGTGAGTCTATCAATTAAATACAAAAGGTGGGTGGTATCAAGCCTTATGTTAAAATTAAATGTGTTTATATATGTTGTTATGCCACAGAACAAATTTTTGAGAATCTCTTTGAAATGAAATTATATCCCTATGTTGTTTATTATGGAATTTTTCAATAAATACGCCATTATGGAATGATTATCGGTCGTACACATTGAAAATTGAACCAAAACGTGGGGGTTATTATTAATTGAACTATACCACCGTGGGTGGATCTTGGAAATGGATGACATAGGTTTTCCTTTTTTACCCTTTATCAAGAGATTTTTAAATTAAATTGATAATTTTAATTTGAATGGTGATGTGATTTTTAACTGAAATAGGTTATAGGTATGGTATGGGATGACCTCAAACCATGGCCCTCGTTATGTAATTTCATTATTAAGCATCATTTACACTTATATTGTTATGACCCTATGAGTTAAATGGAGTATATGACTTAAAATATTTTTGTGTGTGCTAGTTTCAGAAGACTTTACCATTTGAGTATTTGAGAGGAAAGCCTTATATTCTAGTCCAATGAATTAAATCACCTCATGGGGTAAGTTTGATTTGATATGTTCATGGTTTTTACAAAGAAATTATTAAGTGAAAATTATTAAGTGTTATTGAAGAGAATAAATACTTATATGCATTGGATCAATCATAGATTCACTGATGAATTCCACTAACAAACTCAGTTAGCCTTGACCATGACATGATTAATTGAAATGGAATAAATGAATTTGATTAAATTGTATTGAATGATATTGAATGGGTATAATGATTATATTCTATGGTTTACACATGGATTCATATGAGAATACCATGGATATACTAAATTGTCTTGACTGTTTCTTATGCACGAGTGACACTTGGAATCTTGAGATGTACTTCCAAATACATACTCAATTCAGATGAATATTATATGTTGAGTGATATATGGATTCCAATGAGAATTCCATGGGTGGACTGCAAGAAAATTTGTTCATATTTCCATTGGTGATACTTGGACTCCCATAGTGGACCTCCAAAGACAGACTCGAGTGGTAGCGATGTTATACCACACCTAGAGTGATACCTAAGTTCACGAGTATCAGCATTTTTTTCTTGTAGGGTGTTAGTTTATTTTATACCTAGAGTGATCCCTGGATAGAAACATAACAATTCCATCGATTAGCTCATGTTCATTAATGAATATAGAATTAAAAGTCTTTTATTAAAAGTCTTATATTAAAAAGAACAAGTTTGTATTTACTATTGACATACACTATATGGATGTACTATTTAGGAATTCTAGGATACATGTTCTTAAGGGGAACATGAGGAATTATGCTAGATTCCATGATTTTTTAATTAAATGAATTAGTTAGAAAAATGAGTATAATTATAAATGGAATGTGATGGAATATTAAATCACAAACTAATGATTAATTGAATTAGATTAATTGAATTGATTATAAATTAGATCTTAAAATTTATAGGATATTTAATTTTAATTATTCCATTTCATATTGAACACTACCTATTATATATATTCAGTGAATGATTAGTACCATACCATCAGTGGTTTCTTATTGGGATTATATATCACACCCTCTCAGGTCTATCATTGTGTACCCAAACCGACTATATTATTAAAGTTATGGAAATGGTAAATGGATTATCTATAGGTTTTTTATTGCTAATTAGGAGGAGGGAATGGGAATAATCTAAGGATTGCAATGCTATATCTATAGTTTGTGGTCTTTTTATAATTTTTTTACATGTAATGTACACAAGACATATGTACCTGTTATAGATATTTTGTAGAGAAATATGACATGGATCATCATTTTGTATATTATATGCCCTCTGTCATTGTATATATACTACTATCCCACTATTTACTTTTGTCATATGAATATTTAATAGATTTCAAAATCTATCTATTATTGTACTTCACCCATTCTAAACTAATGTGCAGAGGGTATAGTCTCCCTATAGACACATCTTCTGTATTACTGCAATTTGGTATCCTCTAGCATTTGGAGAGATGTGCTTGAGGCCAAGTGACTCAGTGGGCTCAGGGCACCATTCAGTGGAATCAGGGTCTGAGAGGTTCCATTATGAATATCCACAACAAATATACACTATTAGTTGTGTTTGAAGAAATTATACCATTAGGCTAACAGAAACGTATTTAAAAATACATTCTGGGACCATATAGGTTTACATCATATTGGGGAACTACTAATTCATTTTAGTGTGGCATGAATCCATAGGTTGTTATTGCATAGATGTCAGAAAATATAATTCTTATTATATGATAATATATAATAAAAATCAATTCTATTAATACTTCATTAATAAGGTTATAAAATTATCTGGTTCTAGGGCACCAAATTCAACACTGTGAATCTCAATTGTGAGCCATATTGACACGTGAGGAAAAAAAATGAAATGGATAAACTTCAAAGACCAACCATGTGGTATTCAAGTGACCATATGGAATTTGTTAATCCCCTTTACACACTACTGACTATGTAGGATGACTTTGTGATGAGACTGTCTGGTTGCGGTCTAGAAATTCAAGATTTTTTTCACATTGAATCAGGTCATCAAAAAAAATTCACATTCTCTTATCAAGTAACTATAAAATCACATCCAAAATGTTATACAAAAAATCTATTCATAAACCTATATATTCCCTATATTTCCTTGAATATTATCACATAATTCATGACATTTAATATTCCAATTTATATTGAACCACTCAACTAGTTTTCGTTATGTTTTAGCCTCTAACCATAATTCCAATTACATTACCATGTGAAATTAATGAAACTCACAAATCCATAAAAATAATACAAGAATAAATATTACAATTATTTACTTAATATATATTTATATTTACTCACTAACAAGAAATTAAACTCTCACTCAAACACTTCAATCTCCCCTTTTAAATTTTTATCAATACTAATACACACACAAGTAAATTTTATATATATATATATATATATTCTTTCTTATCCCCTTATTGAAAATAAATTTTAAGGTCACTGAATTCTATCTTTCCATAACATATTTTTTATTTCTAGGATATTATAAAATACAATATCTTCCAAGTTTTCATATCTAACAAATAACCGCTATGTACTTGAGAGAAGTATAATAAAACATGGTCCCCTTAGGAAAGTGTATTTGGAAAATCAACACTAAAACTTCATGGTAAAACCCAATGTATAAAATATGAAATATAAGATCATGGGGGTCAATGATATCTATAAAAATACCATTCAGGTAAAATTATTCCAAACATCTCATTCTAGTGGATAGTTATATATTCCTTAAGAAATTTATTTTAGCATACAAACATCTCAATAAACCCATCAAAAAGTTCAAGTGAAAATAATAAAACTCCACTATTTTATCATATTTTCTATAAGGCCCCAGCCTTATACATTACTTATTCTTGAGTTATTTCAAGAATACACGTTGAGGATCTTTTCAGGTTTAGAGTTTTAGATAATTAGATCATAAAACATGCATTACATTCCACATTTAAACAAAGTGGTTACATAAAAGATAGTATTCATTTTCCCCATCAATGGAAACATATTTAAAATAAAACATGGATTCTATCTTGAAACTTCCTTGACACTATCATCATATCATGTACCTTTCCCTTGATCTGTGAAAAACATTTCAAAAAAACTTGGCATGAGCATAAAAAGCTCAGTAAGGGATGTAAAAAATATGGAAATGAAAAATGAGTACATATATAAATAAGAATGAAATCATACTTTAACCATAAAACATAAGCACATTAACATACCTCATCAAATCATGAATAAATCATAGAAATCATAAGACATAAAGGTAACTTGGGGAATTCATAACATTCTTACGTAGGGAGTAACCCTCTTGGATACGTTTGGAATACCCATCACAGTATATTCCCTAAATCACTTTGGAGAAACCTTAATGTTTAACCCCTTCGCGTTACCAAATGCATTAAAGAGCTATATCTGGCTCACCTGCCCTTAGTTTATCACGGAACCACCCGTCTTCATAAACAATGCCCAAGAACCATAACATAATCGTATCACATAAAACTAGAATAAAGGAAACATAAAATTTCCACATTTCAATCACAAGATATCAATACAACACATTGATATAATAAAAACATTATGAAAACCATTTTCAATACCAAAATAAAAGAAAAGTAAAATATGGTATTTATTTTTCATTTAAAAAAATGTGTCTTGTAGAGGAAGATGAAACTCAAATAATGGTCACGGCGGCGGAGAATTTGTTGTCACCGCATACGTACGACAAAAACAAAACATTCCCTTTTTTTATTTAGTAAACACTTCGTATAAAAATATTCCTTTTGAGTAAATGTAAAAGTCAAAGTGGTTTATACACCGTATAAAATAAAGTTGTGTATAAAATATAATATGCCTCAATGAAAGGATATTGAGACGAAGTCTCATACAAAGATCATTTTTTTAAAATAAAATAAATCTATTATTTGTATTCACTATAAGTACACATAAATAAAGTACAAATACATTATAGGACATAATAATATCATTACATAATTTGAAAGTAGGAGATTAACCCAAAGAATAGAAATTGGGTTAAGAAGTTCCCTTACCTCAGGTCCGACTTGACTCGATCGTTCTTTAACCTCCTGAATAATAAACTTGAGATAATTTATACTTGCTTAAGAACCTTTTTAAAGTTAATTATTCCTTTTATATCACTTATTACCATGTTATTAACACTATATAATTATTTAAGTTAATAATGGATGTTTTGTCGATCATTGGTACTTGAGTCAAAAATAAACTCTTTATAATTACAAGTTGTTCATGTGGTAAAATATCCATTATATCAAGAATTATATTCATGATTTATATATCATATATATCATATATATCCAGTATATACATGCATTTATAATATTACATAATCATTTAGAGGTAAGAAATGAAATGCACCGTTCATGGAGATGGTAAGCCGTACGTACGCATGAACGCTACTTCCATTTCTATTTCATATTAATGGAATTAAAACTAAATGCGAGACATGTATATTTTAATTACAGAATTATATTCATCATTTATATGTAACATACATAATATATATCCATTATATATATGTACTTATAATAGTACATTACATTTGGGGATAAGAAATGAAATGCACCGTTCATGGACACGGTAAGCCGTACGTACGCATGAACGCTACTTTCATTTCTACCTCATACATTAATGGAATTAAAACATAATGATACATAATAGTATTATAATTACAGTATGGTATCATATATAATATCATTAAATATGTCCTTTATACATACCACATATGGTATTAACGAAGAAAATCACTTTGAGGGGGCGGTAGTCCGCACTTCCTAAAATGAAGATATCGTGTTTACCCATAATGGAAACCATAAAAATACGCCATAAATGAAAAATAAAGAAGCTTAAGTAAAACATAGACATGTTATATATCATATATAAATATAGTGACTTCTTAATGGCCACCTTTGAAGGTGTTATATGAGTGTTGAACAATCATCGTTTCGTGAGGCAGAAATTCGCCATCCACAGAAACAGTATGTTTTTTAACCATTAGATGTAGGTGTGTGTATGTGTAGCTAGAATTATTATTATAAAAACATCCTATTATATTGAATATACTGGATTTGTTACAAAATAAATGAATAAAAAGAGTTTAGGGGGTTGGAGAAGCAAAATAAAAAATAAGAACACAAGAGAAGACACTACCTTTAAAACAGGTAACTCTCTTTGATTTGAGCTCAAAGGAATCCTTGGGAAGACTTCTGCCCAAAGTGAGGCTTCAAGGAGTAATAGAGGTATTTGGAGAGACAAAATGGATAGGTTTTTTCCAAGACAAAGGATTGAGAGGTGTGGGTAAGGAGGTAGAGGTGTGGGCCTTTTATAAGAGGAGAGGAGGGGCACTCTTGGAAAGGTCTAAAAGGTTACTTCATTTTAAAATGATTTTCGGATTTTAAAGGTCCCACATTGATATATTTCTAGGATAAGGTGATAAGGGTTAGAAATATAATCATCCAATAGGTCTTTGAAAAGTGTATGTTATAGTTTTAACATTATCTTTTCATTTTATTTAAATCCTTTATTAATGAGGTAATCGCTGGATCATCATGATGTCATAAATAATTTAATTTATTTAATGTCTAAAAATTATAAAAAAAATATCATGATGTAGGAAATAGTTTTATATTTCCAATGAATATTTATTTCCCAAAATATCATTTATGTAGACAAAATAAAAAATGTTTTACTCGGGTGATACAAACTTTGTTATATTTAACTTTCTTTAAAAATAAAAAGATAAAAAGTCACTTTCACACAAACGTGATTCAATGGGGTCCCCAAGTGTGGCACAAGCCATCCCATGGTCGGCCACGAAACAACCAGTAGAATTAGGACACATGTTGGTGTCATTTTTTATTATTATGATATTATTTTGTTTTCCTTAACTACCCGATTGCTCATTAATCAAGATAATTAAAGATAATTACTGTTGTTACTATTCATAATGTCCAAAAACAAAAGAGTATTAATTAGATAATTTGGACCTTCTGATTAAAAATATGGAATCCATTTTACCAAATTCTAAAGATATAAATTGAAATAATTATTTTAAAAATAATTCCCGTTATCAAAACAAATAGCGGGTTTTTTTGAAATAATATCTATGAAAAGTTTGGCACTTGTTTATGCCCAATTCCAACGTGAAATTAATCCCAATGAGAACCATTGTATTACATGGTAAAAATATATTATATTTACACTTTGAAACCAATTAAAAAGATAATCTAACAATATAATTAAATTAGATGAAAAAGAAGTTTTGATGTAAAATGCAGTACTTTTCACTATTCATAAAAAAATGAACATTGTTGGAAAAATACCAAAAATTTACCCAAAGTAAATTTCAATGTCCCAATAATAAAGAATATGTTTATTTTGACAAATAGATCTTATAAAATTGTCAAAAGTTTGATTTAAAAATGGTTTTCCATCAAAAGGCAGTAAAACAATCTTTTAAAAATATTAGTGTATTCCATGCTTAAGATTGGATTTATTCTCATTTTAAGCCTCTAAAACACTATCTAATTCATTAATAGACATATATAAAAATATCTATTATTAATTACTTACTAGGGATGTTACATCCTTCCCCCCTTTTGAAAATTGCATCCCTGTAATTTATTTACTTATCGAATAAGTGGGGGTATTTATCTCTCATTGCATTTTCAGATTCCCATGTTGCCTCTTGAACCATGTGGTTTTTCCACAAAACCTTTACCTGATGAATCACCTTAATCTGTAACACTTGCTCTCTGTGGTCATGAATCTGGACCGATTGTTCCTCATAAGATAGGTTCTCTTCCAGCTGAACTACCTTTGGACTCAAAACATGATATGGATCTGGCATATACTTTCTTAACATTGAATCATGAAAAACATCGTGTACCTGAGATAAACTCGGAGGCAAAGCCACTCGATAAGCAACTGATCCAACTCTCTCCTGAATTTCATATGGTCCAATGAACCTTGTACTCAGCATTCCTTTCTTACCAAATTGCATCACACTTCTCCATGGTGAAACTTTGAGAAAAACATGATCACCTACCTCAAAAGATATATATTTCCTCCGGTTATCCACATAACTTTTCTGCCTGCTCTGAGCTATTCTCATGTGTCTCTGTATCAGCTGAACTTTTTCTATCAACTCTTCTACCAATTTCGGTCCCATCAACTTCCTTTCACCCACTTCATCCTAGAAAGTTGGAGTTCGACACCGTTTACCATATAATGCCTCAAATGGTGCCATCTGTATACTGGAATGAAAACTGTTATTATAAGAAAACTCAACCAAATAAATATGTTGGTCCCAACTTCACAGATAATCCATTGAACAAGCACGTGCCATATCCTCCAAAGTCTGAATTGTTCGTTCTGACTGCCCATCTGATTGAGGATGAAAAGCTGTACTAAAATTTATTTCAGTACCCAACGACTTCTGAAGTCCTTTCCAAAAGTTAGAAGTGAACCTAGGATCACGGTCAGATACAATGGAGAGAGGAACTCCATGTATCCTGAATATCTCTTTAAGATACAAACGGGAAAGTTGATCTAGGGAAAAAGTATCTCGTATGGAAAGGAAATGATCAGATTTAGTCAAGCAATCAACAATAACCCAGATTGCATTATTACCTTGTGATGTCTTCGGTAATCCCACAACAAAGTCCATGGATATATTCTCCCATTTCCACTCTGGCACTGGTAAAGGCTGAAGCATCCCTTTCGGTAACTGCCGCTCTGATTTAACCTATTGACATGTCAAACACTTCATAGTAAAATCAGCAATATCCCTTTTCATTATGTCCCACAGTAATACTCCCGAAGATCTCTATACATCTTAGTACTGCCTGGATGAACTGAAAATGGAGAACTATGAGCTTCCCATAACAACTCTCTCTTCAACTGTGAATCACAAGGCACACACAATCTCTTCCCAAATCTCAAAACAAAATCATTATCAATGTTTAATTCAGGCAACTTACCCTTCTGAACTAGCTCTACCATTTTCTGCAACTCACTGTCTTGCTTCTGTGCTTGCTTGATTCTGTCTGATAAAGAAGATTTCATTGATACCTGAAACAAAACAGAAGGACATCCGGCACCAACAACTTCTATGCCAAATTTCATCAAATCCTTAACAAAGGGATCACGTTCCAAACGCAGCATTGTTAATAAAACATTACTCTTTTGACTCAAAGCATTAGCCACTTAATTTGCTTTTCCCAGATGGTAATGAATTGTACAATCATAATCCTTGATTAAGTCTATCCATATCCTCTGTCTCATGTTCAATTCTTTCTGAGTGATTATATACTTTAAACTTTTGTGATCGGTATATATTTCATACTTTACTCCATACAAATGATGCCTCCAAATTTTTAAAGCGAAAAAAATAGAAACTAATTCCAAATCATGTGTAGGATAATTTACCTCATGAGTTTTCAACTAACGTGAAGCACAAGAAATTACCTGATCATTCTGCAGTAGGACACAACCATGTCCTTTCAATGAAGCATCTCTGTAGATAACAAACTCCCCATTCCTGGAAGGTAGTGCCAAAACTGGAGCATTCACCAATCTTCTTTTCAACTCCTGAAAACAATCATCACATTCTTTTTTCCAAATAAACTTAACACCCTTCCGTGTTATCTTAGTCATTGGACTAGATAACCGGGAAAAATTTCTAACAAACCTTCGGTAATATCCTTCCAAACCAAGGAAGATACGAATCTCAGTTACATTTGTCGGTCTTGTCTATTCTTCAACAACTCTTGTTTTTGTAGGATCTACAGTTATTTCATCATTAGAAACAATATGACCAAGGAAAGAAATTTGTTGCAACCAAAACTCACACTTGCTGAATTTCCCATACAATTTATTTTCTTTTAAGGTTTTCAAAATAACCCTTAAATGTCTTTCAATCTCCTCTTTACTTTTAGAAAACACAAAATATCCTCAATAACACTACCACCATTTATCAACTGATTCAACTGAGCCATCACTACAGTAAACTGCTCAATTTTGATTCTGACCATCTCAGTATGCTGATTTGGAAGGTCATTTACCTCAGCATACCTTCCCAAAAAATATTCTTTGTTTCCTTTATGAAAAACCATTCTTAACATTCAAATACCTTAGGTGAAGCAACATGGTAATCTTCAAATGCTATATCATTTCAATTTGACCATAAAAAAATATTTTTGGATAATCATTTAATAGAATTATAACTCCTAAAGTTATCTAAACCGACCTCTGATACCAATTATAAGGCCCCATACTTAAACATTACTTAATCTTGAGTTATTTCATGAATACACGTTGAGGATCTTTTCAGGTTTAGAGTTTTAGAGAATTAGATCATAAAACATTCATTACATTCCACATTTTAACAAAGTGGTTACATAAAAGATAGTATTAATTTTTCCCATCAACGGAAACATATTTAAAATAAAACATGGATTATCTCTTGACACTTCCTTGACACTATCATCATATCATGTACCTTTCGCTTGACCTGTGAAAAACATTTCAAAAAAACATGGGATGAGCATAAAAAGCGCAGTAAGGGATGTAAAAAATATGGAAAGGAAACATGAGTACATATATACATAAGAATGAAATCATACTTTACCCATAAAACATAAGCACTTTAACATACCTCATCAAATCATGAATAAATCATTGAAATCATAAGACATAAAGGAAACTTGGGGCATTCATAACATTATTATGTAGGGAGTAACCCTCTTGGTTACATTTGGAATACCCATCACAGTATATTCTCTAAATCTCTTCGGAGAAACCATAAAGTTTAACCCCTTCGCGTTACCCAATGCATTGGAGAGCTATATCGGGCTCACCTGCCCTTAGTTTATCATGGAACCACCCGTCTTCATAAACAATTCCCAAGAACCATAACATAATCGTATCACAGAAAACATGCATAAAGGAAACATAACATTTCTACATTTCAATCACAAGATATCAATACAACACATTGATATAATAAAAACATTATGAAAACCATTTTCAATACTGAAATAAAAGAAAAGTAAAATATGGTATTTATTTTTCATTTAAAAAAAATGTGTCTTGTAGAGGAAGCCGAAACTCAAATAATGGTCATGGAGGCAGAGAAGTTGTTGTCGCCAAATACATACGACAAAAACAAAACATTTCCTTTTGTCGTTTAGATAACTCTTCGTATAAAAAGATTCTTTTTGAGTAAACGTAAAATTTAAAGGGGTTTATACACCTTATAAAATAAAGTTGTGTATAAAACATAATATGCCTCAATGAAAGGAGATTGAGACGAAGTCCCATACAAAGATCATTTTTTTAAAATATAATAAATCTATTATGTGTATTCACTCTAAGTACACATAAATAAATTACAAATACAACATAAGACATAATAATATCATTACATAATTTGAAAATAGGAGGTTAACCCAAAGAATAGAAATTGAGTGAAGAAGTTCCCTTACCTCGGGTCCGACTTGACTCAATCGTTCTTTAACCTCCTGAATAATAAACTTGAGTTAATTTCTAATTTCTTAAGAACATTTTTCAATTTAATTATTCCTTTTATATCACTTATTACCATGTTATTAACACTATATAATTATTTAAGTTAATAATGGTTGTTTTGTCGATCATTGGTACTTGAGTCAAAAATAAACTCTTTATAATTACAAGTTGTTCATGTGGTAAAATATCCATTATATCAAGAATTATATTCATGATGTATATATCATATATATCATATATATCCAGTATATACTTGCATTTATAATATTACATAATCATTTAGAGGTAAGAAATGAAATTCACTGTTCATGGAGACGGTAAGCCGTACGTACGCATGAACACTACTTCCATTTCTATTTCATATTAATGGAATTAAAACTAAATGAGATATCTGTATATTTTAATTCCAGAATTATATTCATCATTTAGATGTAACATAAATCATATATATCAATTATATATATGTACTTATAATAGTACATTACATTTGGGGATAATAAATGAAATGCACCGTTCATGGAGACGGTAAGACGTACGTATGCATGAACGCTACTTTCATTTCTACCTCATACTTTAATGGAATTAAAACATAATGATACATAATTGTATTATAATTTCAGTATGGTATCATATATAATATTATTAAATATATCCTTTATACGTACCACATATGGTATTAACGAATCAAATCACTTTGAGGGGGCGGTAGTCCGCACTTCCTAAACTGAAGATATCGTGTTTACCCATAATGGAAACCATAAAGGTATGCCATAAATGAAAAATACGGAAGCTTAAGTAAAACATAAACATATTATATATCATATATAAATATAGTGACATTTTAATGGCCACCTTTGAAGGTGTTATATGAGTGTTGAACAATCATCATTTCGTGAGGAAGAAATTCGCCATCCACAGAAACAGTATGTTCTTTAACCATTAGATGTAGGTTTGTGTAAGTTCAGCTCAAACTATTCTTATAAAAACATATTATTATATTTGAGATACTTTAGTTGTTAAAAAAAATGAATAAAATGATTTTAGGGGGTTGGAGAAGCAAAATAAAACATAAGAACACAAGAGAAGACACTACCTTTAAAATGGGTAACTCTCTTTGATTTGAGCTCAAAGGCTTCCTTGGGAATACTTCTGCCCAAAATTAGGCTTCAAGGAGTAATAGAAGGATTTGGAGAGACAAAATGGACAGGGTTTGGCCGAGCCAAAGGCTTGAGAGGTATGGGTAAGGAGGTAGAGGTGGGGGCCTTTTATAGGAGTAGAGGAGGGGCACTCTTGGAAAGGTATAAAAGGTTACTTTATTTTCAAATGATTTTCGGATTTTAAAGGTCCAACATTGATTTATTTCGAGGATAATGTGATTAGGGTTTGAAATATACTCATCCAATAGGTCTTTGACAAGTTTAATTTAGATTTTTAACATTATCTTTTCATTTTATTTAAATCCTTTCTTAATGAGGTAATCGATGAATCATCATGATGTCATAAATAATTTAATTTATTTAATGTATAAATATTATAAAAAATATATCATGATGTAGGAAATATTTATATATTTCCAATGAATATTTATAGTCCAAAATATCATTTATGTAGACAAAATTAAAACTGTTTTACTCAGGTGATACATACTTTGTTATATTTAACTTTCTTTTAAAATAAAAAGATAAAAAGTCACTTTCACACAAAAGTGATTACATGGGGTCCCCAAGCTTGGAAAAAGGCATCCCATGTCATCCATGAGACAACTAGTAGCAATAGGACACATGTTGGTGTCCTTTTTTATTATTATGATGTTATTTTATTTTCCTTAACTACCCGATTACTCATTAATCAAGATAATTAAAGACAATTACCGTCATTACTATTCATAATGTCCAAAAACAAAAGAGTCTTAATTACATAATTTGGACCTTAAGATTCCAAATATGGAATCCATTTTACCAAATTCTAAACATATAAATTGCAGTAATTAATTTAAAAATAATTCCCGTTGTCAAAACAAATAGCGGGTTTTTTTGAAACAATATCTATGAAACGTTTGGCAATTCTTTATGCCCAATTCTAAAGTGAAATTAATCCCAGTGACCGCAATTGTATTACATGGTAAAAATATATTCTATTTACACATTAAAACCAATTAAAATATAATCTAACCATATAATTAAATTAGATGAAAATGCAGTTTTGATGTAAAATGCATTACTTTTCACTATTCATAAAAAAATGAACATTGTTGGAAAAATACCAAAAATTTACCCAAAGTAAATTTAAATGTCCCAATCATAAATAATATTTTTATTTTGACAAATAGAACTTATAAAATTGTCAAAATTTTGATTTAAAAATGGTTTTCCATCAAAAGGCAGTAAAACAATCTTTTAAAAATTTTAGTGTATTTCATGCTTAAGATTGGATTTATTCTCATTTTAAGCCTCTAAAACACTCTCTAAGTCATTAATAGAAATAGATAAAAATATATATTATTCATTACTTACTTGGGATTTTACATTTTCATAAACCAAAACTACCCCTTTTAAGAAAATACATCCAAATCGAGAATAAGTTTGTAAGTGGGACTAAATACCTCAATCTTCAAATTTCATAAGGCTGTCTATAAATTTCATATTACCTATAATAAATGATTCTTGATATCCTCCACACGTTTTATACACCTCAATGTATGTACTAAACTCATATTCATAATTATAGTTGAAACACCATGAAAACAACCATCTTTTTTCAGTATTTATAATATAACACATCTCCATCAATTCTATATAGTTTAGAATAAATTAAAAATGTTTTAGAAAATATGGATGCTAAAACAAATTCTCTGTAGTAATAATGGGATGAAGAATTTTTTCTCAATCTATGATTTTGTTTCCATCAAATCTCAACACTTATTTTTATTATCAGTAGACTGGGTAGATTTTAAACATTTCACTTTCTCCTAAAATATTTTTTTTGTGACATAGTCTTCCACACCTCCTAATTTCGTTTGTGTGAAATTAAATTTTCCACTTTATCCCATAGAGAATAGGATGATTTATGTTATTTCATTTTATTCTTAAATATTTCTTACTATCTAGGTATCCATGTTAATCATTAATTGGATCTACATTAATTAATTTTTTTAACTTACACACAAACACTTAGAAACATTCATAACATAATTCATCGGATGTATCTCCAATTTTTCATCTATGATAATTATATTTTTTCCACATTCTTTGATATCATTGGATTTTTTTATGAAATAAATCTCTTTTTTATTGTATTTGTGGAATACTCATGTTCCATTTCATTTAACTTTTACTATTTCCTTGATGGGATTCTCCTCTGTATATCTTTTTTCACCCCCTCTTGTGAACTTATATTATATTCATGAATTTTCACTTTATGCCAATAATATAGTGCTTTATGACCAAATCTTTTTCTGAATCAACTATTCATTACAAAATATATTATTTACCTATGAATTTATTTTGGTCCAAAAAAAAGAACTATATATTTTTTATTATTCTTATCAGATGTATGGGTTTTTTGGATAGATACTCTTCATGGAGATTTTGACATACACCCTCAATGGCATGATTGGTTTCTTAATATTTTTATCCTTTATTATAAAAAATGACATTTATTTCAGATTAATACACAATTTATTAAATAAAATTTAAAATATTATAACCCAAAATATTATTAATTCTAATTTCTTTCAGAATTAGTTACATAACATAAAATTATTAACATGTGATATAACAACATTAGTGAAAACATCTTGAACATGTTTCTAAAATAACATAGATTTTTAAAACTTCACAAGATAACATATGGACAAATATAATAAATGTGTGAGCTATATAGACTAATAAAGGAATAAAAAAGTCATAACATGAATATGAGAATACATTTTAGACAATAAGAATATCAATGGGTCATAAAAGGAACACTAACAAAAGGACTGATATAGCATGACAATTATAACATGGGAAATGTGGCAACAAATTAATACACTAAATCATAAACATAGCTCAATGATAAACCACCAAGACATTATGGTAGAAAATTTCCAATAAAGTAATAAATTTCACTACTTATCCCAACATGAGGTATCATGATACTAAAAATTTCTCAATACATTGGAGTGCTATATAATTCTTGGGTCACCCGTCAAATTCATTTCATTCTCATGATTATGATTGCCCCATATATCATAAAACATGGATTCATTCATCATAATAATTTTTTCTACAACCAAGGAGTGTATAATAAATAAACTTAAGTCCCCAATAAATATTTATATGTTCATAAATGTTAACTCCCATGATATGAAATAGTCACAGTATTTACTAGACAATTGGTTTGGCCTTGAAAATCATCATGATATTTCGGTAGCATGATGGTGTAAATTAATGATTCATAAAAATGGGTTGATGAGAGATAAAGGGTTCTCTAATCAAATTGAAATAAAATTTTATGTAATAGGGACATGGAAAAACATATCCCAACAAAAAATAATAATATAAATGGAATAAGGTAATTAATAAACATGAATAAAGGAAAACAATAAATACAATATTTTGGAATTATAATGGGTGTTAATAAAGGATCATGGGAGTATTAATGATAGGGAAAGGGGCATCTTAGAATTTATCAATAAACTTATAGTAAGGGGGATATAGAGGAACATATCCTGACATGAGAAATGGTACCTAAAATGCACAAAATAAAATATGTTCTTGAATAAAAAAGAGAGTGGACAATCTCTTATAGAATTTCAGTACAGTAATGACTTAGTTAAGGTGAAATAAGAGAGATCATAAATGATCTATCATTCATATAATATAAATTGGATAGTATGGTAATTAATATAAATGAATTAAAATATAAATAAAATGAAATTAAGAACACTAACATCGAAGAAGGTGCTTAAATTTAATGGAGGAGATGAAGGTGACGAACCCTAAAATTAGTGTGTGACTCCATAATATTGGGAGGGAATATTGAGAGCATGGTGTGACTTTGAAAAAAAAATAGAGTGGATGGAAGAGAGTTTACATTCCCAAAAGAGTTTTAGTAAAGAGAAGTGAGTTATTTGGATGGAATATATAGGAAATGATTGGAATTTCCTTTTTATTTAGTCGTGGACTCTTCATAAAAAAAATAACCAAAACCCCAAAAAATCCCACAGATTTAACCAAATAAGAGTGGTTTTTATTATTTTATAATGAAAGTGGATTAACTTATTGAAATAATTCCCTTTCTTGCGTTGAGGTGAGACATACTCCTATAGAAATGATTATAAAACATTAAAATCTATTAGATGTTGTGGAGGATTCATAATGGATTTATAAAAATATTTTAGAGAATATAATATTATCTGAAAGGAAAAAATATATATTTGGATGTGGATAACCTTTATAGTATTTATCACATTACTATTGGTTTATTATGATGTCATAATATGGAAAGTATTTTTATATGGTATTTAATTTTTATCTAAAAATTTGATTATCTCAGAAATTTATTGCAAATTAACCATTGGATAATTCCAACATCAGATTCCAAAAATAATATACATTTTATATTCATTTTTTTCAATATATGTGAATATTAAATTTTAAAATAATAATTTACATTTATTGAAAATGAGGGGTTTTTGAAAATAACAGTTTGTGAACCCTTAAAAAATTACATTTGAATTCATATAAATTATGTGATAATTTATATTTAATAAAAAAATTAATAACAAAAATTTATTAAAATATTATTTATTTAAAAAATCTATTAATTTATAAAAATATATTCCTCAGTTTAATTAGATTAATATCCAAAAATAATATTTATGTCTTATTGAATCTATATAATTGTCCTTTGTATTGTAAAAATAATAGGATTAAAATATATTCATTATTCTATAAAAAATAATGTACATAATCACATATCTAGGGTATTGAAATATATCCCATTAACAATCTAGTAAACTCTTTAAGAGTAAGATGCACAATGGTTGGACTTTCATGGTACGGTTCGACGAACATAAATTGGGATGTGATCTCGATGAGCTTTAACTTCTTCTTTAAATGGTTTTGATCATGATTATTTTTTTGGATCTTATCATGTGATTGGTAAAGGTAAAATCCCAAAAATTTTATCTTCCTCAGAGGCTCTGAAAAATGGGATTCATAGGGTATGATCATAATGGTTATTGCCATAACTTTCATTGTATACCACAGTAGGATTTGTTAATAGACTGTATTTATTCTAATCATGTGATCACTGTTCAATTGCTCTATTTATCAATTGTAATTATTCCTAACAGCCAATTAAATCTAATACGATATTATAAAACCAAATAAGTGCATGTGTTTTCAATAAAAATAATACATAATATGAAATTTAAATAAATTGCAAGGATAATTTTATTTATAATAGTTCAGGTCATTACCATATTCCCCTTTAAGATATGTTTCCTTCAAAATTCTTATTTCTCAAAATAAATATTAGGAGGGTAACTCTATTCCATCACCTCATCTGATTTCTACATCGCTTCTTCAAACATTTGGTTTGTCCGCAATACTTTTATAAGGTATATTGTCTTATTTCGTAGAACTTTTTCTTTATGATCGAAGATCATCATCAACTGATCATTATAAGAAATATCATTATCCAATTGTACCACCTATATATTGAGTACATGTGATGGGTCTAGTATATAAATCCTCAATAGGGATACCTAGAATGAATCATGTACTTGAGTTAGGTATGGTTGGAGTGGTAGAAAATGAGTCACTTCTTAGAAGTTTTCAAGGATCTAAATATGATCGATTTTTCCAGGATTGTGCTATCCATTCATCCCAATTCCCATCGCATTCTATAATGGAGATATGTTGAGGAATACAATGTCCCCAACGTCAAACTCTATGTCTTGATCTTGATTTTCATCATCTCACTATTTTCGACTCTATGAAGCCTAGATGTCATGATGAATGGTCTTAAACTTTTCAGCAATTTACTCGACCATTTTAGGACCTATAATTTTTCATTACATAACTTAATTCCATGATATAGGAGTTCTTATCCTGATCCAATAAATCACTTTATAGGGAGACACTTGGATACTTCATTGTAAATTGTTGTTGTAATAGAACATGGTAAAATGAATATACTGGTCACATAACCCATTGATGTCCATTGAAAATATGTTCAACATGACTTCCAATGTCTCAATTTTCCATTAATATTGGACATTAGATTGTGGATGATAGGTAGTATTGATGTTTAGCTTTTGTTGTGATCATGTTGGTGGCATTTCCATAACATGAAGGTGAATGATGTATCTCAATAAAATAAAATTGATAGTGGAACTCCATCCAGCTTTTACACCTCATTGATGTACAACCATGAAAGTTGATCTATTGATCAGTCCACCCTAGTTGATAAAAAGTTAGATATCATTTCATGATTATCCACAACAACCCTTATCACATCGTTTCCCTTGTATGTCTTCATAAGTCTAGTGAAAATGTCCATAGTGATGTTCTACCATTTCTATGTTGTTATGTGTAATGGTTGAATCGTTACCTTAGTCATCTTCCTTTCATCCTTTAATTTTTTGACATATTAATAACTTTTATGTATATTCCCTATTCCAGTTCATAATATTTTCCCATCAATAGTGCTCACGGATATCATGATGCATAATTGTGCTTCCTGGGTAAATGGAGAAAGATGAACGATGTGCATAAGCGAACAATTCATTCTTTAACACTAGATTTTATAGAAAAATATTTGTTGACAAAAATATCACAATTCATTCTTCATCAATTTTAAATAATGAGGATTTCCACTTTCTCATGGAAAACATACTTCTCTAAAATTTCCACATAATTTCTTTTAGTATCCTTTATTTTATATATGTTGTATGGTTTATCAATCATTTAAGAAAGTATTGATGATATTACATCCATAATAAATTCCATGTCCATCCTTTTCTGATCAAAGAAGATTGGATCCATATAAGTTCTCATTATTGATAAAGACATATAATATTTTCATCTTAGAGCATCTACCACTTCATTGTATTTACCAATGTGGTAGTGGATTGAGTAACTATAATCATTTAGGATCTCTAACCATCTACTCTATCACATATAAATATATTTATATGCGAATATATATTTTAAGCTCTTGTGATCTGTACATATCTCACACTTTTCTGCAAAGAGATAATGCCATTAGATTTTCAATGCAATGACAACAGCTTCCAACTCCATATCAAATGTGGGAAAGTTTATCTTAGGAATTATAAGAATCCTTGATATGTAGTATAATAATTTACCATTTTTCATTATTACACATCTTAATATATTCTTTGATGCATCACTACATACTAAAATGATTTCCCCACAAGTTGATATTGTAACCATTGGTTCAGTGATAAACCTATTTTTGAAATCCATAAAAATTTCCTCAAATTATTGCCTATAAAGAAACATCACTCCCTACCATGTTATCTTGTTAAATAGGGTCTAACAATGTGGATAAAATTTTCACAAATCGTTGATAATAACCAGGTAACCTAAGGAAACTTTGGATATGTGTCCGAGATGTTGGACTCATCCACCCTTCATTTTTTCTCTTTTAAGGGCCCATAGATATCCCATTTATTTTGATTATATTTTCTAATAAAGAGGCTTCCATCAACCAGAAATGATGTTTTTTTCGTATATGGTATTGAGATTCTTCTTTTTATGGTCTTCAGAACAATGCTCAGATGATCCTCATGTTCCTCCTTGCTTTTAGAGTATTTTATAATATCATCTATAATTTCTACAAAACATTTTTCAATATAATCTCTTAATACACTATTAATAATGTCCATGAGGATTACTAGAGAATTAGTGAGTCCTAATTGAATCAATATGAACTCATAGTGCATCTACCTTATAAAAAATGTACTATTGGGGATATGCTCCTTATTTAACCTAAGATGGTAATATTCCTACCACATATAATTGTTAGAGATGTATTGTTCTTCATGTTTCTGATTGAACAACACATTAATCCATGTAATAGTATAATTCATCTTTATCTTCATATTTTGAGCTCGCAATAATCAATGTAATGGTTCATTGACCTATTAGTCTTCTTAATAAAGAGGACTGGTCAACCCCATAGTAAAGAACATGGGAGGATGAACCCTTTATAGATTCCCATGAAGTTTTTTCTTCATATCCTCAAGTAAAAAACATTATTTCTATAAAAATACTTAGATATTTTAAATAAACTGAGTATAATATTGATTAAAAATCAAACCTCTTGGTTAGGATGAAGATAAGTAAATTCTATAGGAAACACCTCAGCATATTCCCTCATAATAAGCATTTCTTCGAGGATGGTTCATTCCTCTGACCTAATAATTTTATCTAGATATAATTTCTCTAAGAAAAATAATATCCCTCCATAAGATTTTGGTTCTAAAAAATAGTAGTCCTCGTACCTTCACTTGAATAGAATCAGGGGTTGATTCATAATACAGAAAGTGACTTCATTCTTGATGTAATTTATGTTTTATCTATATAGGTAAATTCAACGAATGCCCAAAATTAAATCAAATTACACTAAAGGGAGTATGAAAACATTATATGGGATGTTCTGCCCAAAAATTATGATATGGGTGGAGTTATATACCTAAGATAAAAAAAATTATACATTTTCCCTTTTTCACCGACATCTCTATTTCCATGTTCTATGGAGGTGTTTGAATAGTTCTACTAAAATTTTTTCATATGAATGAATGTATTGAGACAGCATCAAAAAGTAAATTATCTATTATAGAATTAATAACTAGTTCACATGTCACCACTTTGTTGTTGATATCCACTTCAATGGTGGTGATGGAAGAAGATCTCCCTTACTACCTTGGAGGTTGATGGTTGTGATAAAAACACTTGGATTAGTGTATTGATTTTCAATTATCCGTTGTTTATTGAAGTTGATACAATGTTAAAGGAACTGAGGGATGAATATAACATTACATTGCTCAATCACAGTATAGGGTTTATCCTATAAAAAATTGCTTGTTAGGTGTCCTTAAATCCCACACATATATCATTTCTTTGTTTCCCTTAGGCAATTTCTAGGGTATTTTTTCCTTCATAATTAATAAATAGGATACTGAACTTTCTTGGAAAAATAATATTTCTCAATAAGGACAATATAATTATACTATAATTTCATGTTCTTATCCCCATGATTCCCTTTAGATCCATGGACCACCATATCGACTTTGAGGGCACATCCGATAATTTATTCAAAGTTATCAAAGTAAAATATCTCTAGGTCTTTTTTTATATTTGGTTCAAGCCCACCAAATATGTGGTCAACCATGAATTCTAGGGTAACGAAAAATTTATAAGTGTATAATGCATGTATTGTTATGTTTACCTTGTACGCCTAATAGATTCATCATATTTTTTCATTAGGGAAAAAATACCTTATCATTTTAAGATGAAGAGTCCGAGGAAAATATTTAACAAAAAACATTATCCATAATTCCTTCTACACCATTTCTTCAGGAATAGGCTTGGTATTCTTGATTAATTCACACCAATTATTAGATTCTCACTCTATATGATAAACAATAATGAGAACCTTCTCTTTCTCATAACATTGAAGGATGGATGATATCTTCTTGATGGTGTTGATCCAATTTTTCTCGATTAAGGGGATCATATGATCCATTGAATGTTTGAGGCCTTTATTGGATAAATATCTCAATAATAGCTTGATCTATCATAGGGGAATTTGGAAGCTTCTCTTGATCTAGTTTTTTATACAGAACTTAAGTCATCTTATATAGTATCATTACAATGATTATGATTCCACCTCCAATCTGGTTGGGATTCTTGTTGGTACAGTCATTGCATTTCCCATCACATTTATTTTTTTAATTGAGTCCTCCTATTTCCAATAATTGTCTAGAATTAAATGAAAATTTTGGATTATTACATTAAACTCTTAAAAACATAAATGGGGATAAAATGGCTTTAAAGGGATAATATATAAATTACATTTATTTTCATAACTAATTAATTTCAAGGATTAAATCTATGTTATCAATGATCTATTTTTTAATATATATTCCTATGGGATTTTTTTTTATTTTCATAATAATAGTTCATAATTATCTTATGAATTTACCTGAGAAAATTCCTTGCGAGTGTCAAATTTGGTTCATATTAAGGCATGTTTTCATGTACCATGTTACCCCGAGTGAGGACCTGGAAACCTTGTCAAAGTTATTACACATAGGTACATATGTACCCAATCCATGTCAACTTATAGAACACATACTTGGATGTATTTTATTGATAAAATACATAAAAAATTCCTCGAAAAAATTAGGTTTATTTCCTTATAATTAGTTTCATCTTTAAGGCCTTTTCTATAGTTTTTCAATCATAATTCCAAATGTAACTAAACCTTTACTATGATACCAACTATAACCACTATACCCTTTATTCCACATTAATACATTATTTTTACGAAAAATTACACATAATAAAACCCAAAATATTAATAATTATAGTGTATTTTAGAATTGGGTACACAACATAACATTTTGCACATGGGATTGAATGACATTATTGAAAACAACCTTAATAATCATCCAAAAATCTATGGTATTTTAACACTACATGGGATAACCTAGGGAAAAAAATAAATGAGTGACCTATAAATCCCATTAATGGAATAAATAATGAATAACATGAAGAAGATAATTCATGTCATAAAATAGGCATATCAAGGGGGAATATAAATAAAATTAATCATAAGGATTGATATAGCATCATATTTATAACATGGGAAACATGGAAACAACATAAAACACTAAATCATAAACATAGGTCAAGGGTAAACCACCAAGACGTCATGGTGGAAAAAATCACATAAATGAATAAGGTTTACTACCTACCCCAACATGACTTATAATTATACTAATCAATACCCAATGAATTAGGGAGCTATATAATTCTGGGTGCACCCATATTATTCTCTTCATTCTCATGCTTATGTTTTTCATAGAGATCAAACAACATGGATTCATTAATTATCTTAATTAAATACATGATCAATGAGTGTAGAATTCATACATGTATGTTCCCAATAAAAAGTTCTATGTGTACAAATGTGAACACCCTTGATAATACATGGTAATGGTATTCACTACACAATTAGTTTTGAATGGAAATCATGGGGATATTTTTTTTGCATAACGATGTCAATTAATGAATAATAAAAATGTGTTTATGAGAGATAATGGTTTCTCTCATCACAGAGAATGAAAATAGGAATTAATAGAGACATTAAAAAGTATATCCCAACATTATAAGTTGAATTTTGAAGGCATTATATTGTGAATAAAAAAATCATAACTATATTTTTTCATGGTAATAGGCATACATGAAGGATAATATGAGGAATAATGTGATATAAATGGGTATATCATCATTTTTACATTAATGAAAAGTATGGTGGATATGGATGATCATATCACAATTTAAAAATATTCAAATAAAAATGCATCGAATAACATGGATTCTTGAATAAGAAGGATAGTGGAAGATCCCTTACAGATGTTCAGCATAATAACAGCTTAGGTAAGGGAAAAATGAAAGATAAAAAATGATATCTCTTACATATAGAATCAATGTGACAATAAGGTAATTAATATAATTTAATGAAAATTTAAATAATTGAAATTAAGGAGACTAATTTCGATGAATGTACTTGATTTGAAAGTAAGAAAGAAAGGTGAGGTACCCTTACTTGAGTATGTGACACCAAAAGCATGGGAGGGGATTTTTGAGAGCTTGGGGAACCATGGGAGGACTATAGATATTTCATGGAAGAGTATGTAAGTGTTTTAAAGAGTTTTACGGAATAGAAATGGGAGATTTTGTGGGTTTATATAGGGAACGAGGGGGGTTTCTTTTTTATTTATGTTTTGACCTCTAAATAATAAAATATCCATAAAAAAACCATCCAATGGTTTATTCAAATGGATTATTCCAAATGAGAGTTTTTTTAGAATTTATAAATCCAGGGGCTAAATTATTAAAATAATTCCCTTTCTAATATGGAGGTGAGTCATACTGCTAAATAAATGATTTTAAAACCATAAAATATATTACATGTATTGGTGGCCTTAAAATGGATTTTAAAATAAATAAAATAATCGTAATGTCAAATTATATTATTGGTAAAACATATATTCGACCATTAATAACCCTTACGTTATATATTTCAACACCTTTGTGTCATTGTGATGTCACAGTACACAAATTATATTTAGAAGGTATTTAATTTTTTACCTAAAAACTCCATTACCTCAAAAAATTATAAAAAATTAACTATTGGAAAACTTCAAAAGTATTATTAAAAAAAATAATCATTTTATCAAAATAATTTTATAAATATTTGATTTTTCACTTTAGAAATAATTACCGAAATTTGTTGAAAATGACGAGTTTTTGACAATAACAGTTCTCAAACCCTTATAAAAATTAAAATTCACATCCTAAAAATTATATGATCATTTATATTTATGATAAATTACTTAAAAATAATATTTTATTAAAATGTTATATATTTCGAAAATGCATTCTGTCATCAAAAAAATTCCTTAATTGAAATTGAATATTAACCGAATATATAATTCCTATGTTATTGAATAAAAATGAAAATAATTTATAATGTTATAATAATATGATTAAAATATATTCATAATTATATATAAAAGAATTTATAGACATATATTTATGGGGTCTGTATACATATCTCATTAATACAACATCAAATTCCCTAAGAGTAATTTTCAGGATAGTGGGACTTTAATGTGGTGGTTTGGTGAACATGGATTGGGCGGTGATCTCGATGAACATGAATATCTTTTTGTAAACACATTTGATCATTCTTAAGTTATTTATTATATTCATGGTAATGGTAATGGAAAAATTCCATAAATCCAATATCCCGAAGAAGATATAAAAAATGGGCTTCATTGGGTATATTCCTAATGGTTGAGGTCATCACTTCCTATTTCTGTGACAATTGGATTTCTCAAAACACTATATTTTTAATAATCATGTGATAAATATTCAATGACAATATTATAAATGGTAATGATTATTACCAATCAATTAAATACTGTAAGATATTCGAAAACCAAATAATATCATGATTTTTCTATAACAAAAATTCATAATAATACATTTAAATAAATTTTATGGGGGATTTTATTTATAAATTTTACGGTCATTAAATTCCATGTATTCCTAGAATATGGTTAAAAAAATATACATGAAATTGAAATTAAATTAGAACATAATATAGTTTCTGGGTAATGGGACTCCTTCTACATATATATTAATTTTCAACCTGATTAGTGTAGAGTCTCTTGATTTTCATTCTATAGATACGATTCATCATAGAGCCACGGTTCTCAAGGTAAATATGCATGTAAACATCTTTCTCTTCATTTTTTGGGTTTTTACTAGACTCGAAATATTCTGGATTCATCATCATTATATTTAGGTGATGTAATTTCCTACTCAGAGTATTTATCTCATGCTAATTTGAACTCTTCCATTCTTCCCATTACAATCTCATAATACACATTTTATCCCCAAGTTTTTGAATTTCTTTGGTTAAAGAGTTATTCAGATCCATAAATCTTTCTTCTTTAGTATCACACTGTATATAACGAACATTCATAAATACATTATGAAAATTATCTAAATATGGACTACCTACATTACTTTTTTCAAACACTCCTTTCTCACATTAAGCTCTTTCGAAGCATCCATTATCCTGAGAATATTTTTCATTTGAAATAATGATATGTTCCTCCTTAGGATTACATATTGTTATAATAACTATATTTTTTATCTAATTTATTCTTAGTAATATCATGTTCTTCTTACAATTTTTCTTTTCTTTAGTAAGTCCCATGAGTACATTATATATAGATTTGACCACTTATTTTATAACATTAATTAGATAACCATTAATTTTATAATGAAGATCACTTAGTTATATATCATCATAAAAAATTTAAGGGTCATTATTAGGTGAATCACAATACAAAATAATTCTAACCACTTATACAACCCTTAATATCCACAGTTAGTGGGGTTTCCCCCTATACATTTGGATCCTTCTATATTTTATGAGCCTTTTTTTCTAGTTTATCAATGTCATTGAAAAAATTGATAGATTTATTTCATTAGTATTAAATTCTTTTTTCTCTATTTGAACTGGCTTGAACACTTCCTAAAATTTAACCATCATTAAATATATTAAAAGATAGGTAAAAATGTATCATTATTGGGATACTTGTTCAAATATAAATTCTAGTTTATATGGTTAGATTAACCAATGAGAAGGAGGGGGAATTTGTGGTCTACATTTACAAATTCCCTTAAATGTTTTTAATTTCTAAATAAAATCAATAAAATATCCCAAACTCACCTCATGTGAAAATGTAATAAAGGATAGGGAAACATTTTATTTTTACAAGGTTTAGTATAAAATCCTACTCCATTTCATATTTGGTAAGATAACCAATCCTATAGTTTATCCCCTATAATATTGTTCATAATAAAAATGGTCACATGATTCCAAAAAGAGGGTAATTGTTTATACACCCCAATCATAAGACTTCGGTACTATTTGGTTATACACACTAATCATAGATCATTTATTTTTTTTTGATTGAATACTAAATCTATAAAATATTCTATCATTATAGGTTATATGTCCCAACCAAATTTTCTTATGATTCATTACATATTCACTCCCATGACCCATCTATTTAATTTGATCTAAATATAGAATGATCACAAGTAGCTCATGGAAGATTCTATACCACTACTGAATATTACTCCTCTATGAGTGTACAGAATCTAATACACTCATGTACATTTCCTCAAGACCATAAATTAATTATTATAATATATATGTTGGACTAAAAATCAACTGGATCGTGGTGGGGTGAGGATGTTTTTGTGGGCTGATAGGTTGTAATAAAAATTCAATACAGTGATTACATATATGGAAATATAATGGAGATTAGATGTTTTTGTTCATTAAGGACTTATTTCTAGTGTGAAAAGATATTGTGATTAGAGGGTGTTGTTTAAAATTTATCATAGTGGTTGTAAATGGTTATAAAAATAATGAGGGTAATATTTTATTTTATTTTGATGAATATTAAGATGGCGTTTTTATAGTCATTTCAGTTATTATTATATAGGATATGTAATATTATAATGTTGGTGTAGTAGTTAATGAGGGGATTATAGATTATTTTGTATAGATTCCATCCAATGGTGCTAGATGAAGCGATATTACTTTATCTCACGGTGTAGAGTCTTCTATATGAGATTTCTTCTTCTTCCAATTTTCTTCTTCTTAATCTATATCAAATTCCAATATACTATAAATTTTTTAGTGGGCATCTAGATATTGAATATAACACACACACACAGTCTATCTCTTCAATACTTATCAACTAATTCCATCATTAAGAGAGATTATTGAGAGAGAAAAGAATGAGGTTCGTTATAAGACTAGAAATTTTCAATAATAATGGTAGAGTTGTATTGCAAGACAAGTTGAACATACAAAAAATTATATTTAACATCTTTTACACAAACCATATTGGAAAATTAATCAAAATGGTGACTGGAAAGATGATATCATGGAGATTTATATATAATTATTAGTAATAACCATCACTGATTTAAAGATACAAATATAGTGTGTTAACGTTATGATAAATCCATTCTAAAAGGAATATATTTAGAGAAAATCACAATATGGAAGTAAGTAAATGTGGTCTTGGAGTGAGATTATGGATATTAAGGGACATATCATGGAGAATCAGGCAGATACATTCAGATGAGAGCTTGTAAAATCGTTGTTTCTCATTATTTTTGAAGGGGATAACATATTAAATGTTTAAGGTACAAATGATAGTTGATATTTTATGTTAAATAATATAGTTGAATATTGAGTTCACATTGATGCACATGAATACACAGATGCTCTTAAAAACATAGAGGTGTTGTAGTAGAGCATCCTAAGATCTCTTAGACACAACTTAAAAAAGTTATGTGTTGGAAATATGGAGCTATGGTAGTTAATAATGTTAAGGATTAATAAAAAATATGAAAAATAACAATATCTAGAATATACATAGCATGAAGAAAATGTACTTATAGTTTTGAATACTACTAATGAATTTTTGGAGGTATGCTTGACTAGTCAGGTAAAGGATATTTAGGAGATAACTATTTTTTTTTGGACAATCCATTATATTTATATTATAATCATTGTTCAAGTATTACATCATCAGGTCTAGGGAAATTGGAATCATGTAAAATCAAAATATATTCAAATGTTGAAAATATGACTCTGAGGGGAAAAATAATTAATGCAGGTACATATAAGGGCCTATATTATTTATCCACTAAAGGAATAAGTATTATATGTGTTGACTTAGTGTTACGATGGACATACTTAAACTATTTGATTTTAACCTCTATCTATGGGGGTAATCCATATCATTTGGGGAGAGCAATATGAGGATATTGCAAGAAAAAATCCCATAGTGAAATAATAGAATGTACAACAATCCTATTGCACAGTGTGTTATACATTCATTGAATGTTCGAAAAGAGAAAATAAAATTAATTCTAACTCAAGAAGTTACACTAGTTTGTGTAATGAAAGATAATATAGATGGTGGTGGATATACTATAGAAATATTATTATTATTTTTGATTTTCTTTGAGTCTAGTGTAAAATATATATATATATTGTATGGTTTCTTCTAATAAAGTACACCCGTCTTTGAGATTGGTCCCATAGTTGAGGAGACCAACATTTTCTAGGTATCTTCATGTTAAATTTCAAAAAGATTCATTTGTAATTGAGTTAAAACATATATAAAGTGAAGAAAATGGTATATTTTTATATTCAACAATATACATGAATTAGAAACATTCATATCCAACCATTGTTAGACGTTAGATTATTCTAGTTTCAAAATTAGTATTTTGGAACATGTTAGAACTGTCGATACTACTTTCACAACTACTGTATATGTCATGTGGTGGATTACTATAGTGATTTAGGATGGAAATAATTGGAATTGAAAAAAATTAGTACAAACATAATGGAATATAATACTTTCAAGGGAAGGATTTTTACTGAATCGTTTAATAGTTAAGGAAATTACTATTGTAGAAGTTGTGTATCTTGTTAGAAATGGTGGATGGAATTTCTATACAGAAGATTCTATGAATTGCTCAAATGTTTTAAAAAATATTCATCAATATTCCAATATTTAGTTTTCATGTTATCCAATAACTTCTAAAGGATGGTAAATTTCATATATATTATCTTATAATTCTGATTTCACACTACCAAAAAAAAGTTATCGCTGGTATAGTAACAAAGAATTAAATGAACATAGATTGTGTATAAATAAAAGGAAAACTATTGGTCCTAATTTATATTTTGGAGAATCTTAGAAATTTTTGGTTAGGTGTAATGTTGGTAAAAGTTACGCACATAGATTTTGTTCTATTTGGATAGGTTATTCAATAATATTTGTGGTTTTGTGAGTAATATATTGCTGTAATGCAAAATATTGATGTAAAATTTATGGTTTTATACATGGGATTTCATCATTCTGGGAACATAGTACAAATTTTAGGAATCATATCATAGATAGGTGGTCACTATCACATTAATAAGGAAAACCCATGTTGGTATTTTGATTGATAAATGGAATGTGGCATATAGTTGAATATACCACCTGACAAAGCTATTATATTTTAGATTGGTAAATAAGAAGCTCTTATACCATTAATGATTAGAGTTATAATATAGATTCAAGGATAAATTTATATTTCCAATAGTAAAATAAATGAATACGAAATTGTTATAGCAGTAAAAAATGTATGTATAGAAGGATTCATGAATTATATAGTGCCAAATGTATATTTAAGAAGCACTATAGAAAGAATTATTGTGACTATTGTAGAGTTAGATAATCATGTGCACTTAAAATTCAGTTTAAAAATATATAATAAAATTTCTTGTGGGGGATTAAATGTGTGGAAAAATCTCTAAGCTATCTGGGATATTAAATGAAACACTGTATGATTTTATGATATACTTATCTTTAAATAAATTTAATTTCCTTGATATCATGTGATACATGCAACCCCAAGTATAAATATATATTTATATAGTATATCATTAAAACCTAGATGTCCTATTATATATAAGAATTGGAATAAAAAAATTTGAAGAATAATATATAAATTATTAATATAGTGAAACTGTATTGATAAATAAGTACTCAATTTTCCATAAATTCATTTTATACTTCAAAAAAATCGTCAAAAAATGGTTTTTATATTTATATTGTGCACATAAAATATAATTAATTTCTCCAATAGATAGAATATTTATTTAAAAAAAGGAACATTATTTTTGAAATCATCATATAAAAATTATATAATGATAACTTTTTTTGGAGTTTCATGAAATAGAAATGTTTTTGGTGAATAATGAAATTAATAAATTTTTTCAGTAAACTATATTATATTTTCTACTATTTTCAAATATCCAAATTGATTTTTATTTTTAAAAAATTTATTTATTTTATTATTGTTAATAATAATTCAATTTATAATTCTTCATCAGTATTATACTTAATCTTGGTATAAAAATAGTTTTAGACATAAAAAAGGAATATTGCATGAAACTGTTTTTCCATACAATTTATTTTTAATATTAAATTAATTTATTAAAATTTTATATAAATATTCATAATCAATGGAATACATATTTTGAATCATAATGTTAAAATATTGTAGTGAAGCCAATTTCATTTTTGGTGAGTATGAATTGTAACCATGGAAAAAATTATACAACTTCTGCAGAGAGGGTAAATCAGGAAAATAAAGGTTCTACTAAGTTATGAGGCCACAATTTTTCTTCTAAAAAATTATTATATTATTATACATATATCCTTATCACCTTTTGATAACCTTATATTTTACAAATTTAATATTTTTTAAATAAATGTAATCCTATTAATATCTTTTGATACATGCAACCCTAAGTTTATATGAACCATAATATATTATACCATTATAACAATAACGTTAAATTAGATGATATTTATAGGAGTAACTAATTTATGAGACTTATACGGTTAAAACATTTATAAAATGAAGTCTTGTATATTAATTTATTATAAAAAAACCATTTTACAGTAAAAGAAATGATTTTCTAAAAAACTCATTTTATTCATGCACTATGTTTTAGTTTATTTAATTAAATTAGTCAATATTAGGGACATTTTTTAATGGAATTTATATTTGATATTTTAAAGAAAATGTTTTATTATTTATATACTATTTTTAGGCATTGGATATGAATTAATATTGTTTTATTATTAAAAATTATTTTTTAAAGCGGTGTCATCGCATATTGCGCTCTTATTTTAAGATAATTTTTTAAAATTTTATAAAATTATATTAAAAATGAACATAATTTTGGCAATCATAATGTTAAAATTATATTATAATGAATTTTTTCTACATTTATGAAAATAATCATTTTTGAGGGATAATGAAAAATAACTATTCTTATTAAAAATATTCTTCTCATTTAATAATTATTAAAAGATCCATTTTATTTTAAATGTATTAAAAGTAAAATTAGAGTAAAATTATTGTTTTTAATACAATTTAATTCATTATCATTCATTTTTTGTTGAATTTTTTTATAAAAACATTTTATAAACAAGAAATATTTTTATTTTGAAAACAAACATTTTATAATGCTTGTATTGTTTTATTTGAAATTAAATTCCACAACTTCTGTGTAATCAATTTTCTAAAATGTATTCCATGTTTTTAATTTTAATAAATAATTTTAGTTAATAATGTTAAATAAAAATTTTCTTCATAATTTATAATAAAAATATTATACATCATTTAACATTGTTACGTTTAAAACATGTTTACCTCGGGTTAAATCAAAAGATAAGTGTAATATTTAAAATTAACATTGTCAAAAACCCTTTATTTTAAAACTATATTGACCTATTAATATACAAAATTTTAATCTATGGTAATTTGGAAATATTTGGTTTGGTAGTGACTTAATATTTTTTTATTCACATAACGAATTTCAAAGTGGGCCCCATTTCCCACTTATAGAATGAGACCCCTATCCCTTCCTCTACACACTTATAGAGACTTTTGTTTCTAACATGAATTTGAAAATTTACTTCATGAAATCCCTCCCCTTGACATATATTCACTTTTTTCATCATAAAAAACATACTAGTAAGGCTTTACGAAAAAACATGAAGATGTATTCTGAATAATTAGTACAGTTCTTAACTATCAGTTTTCATTTTATAGATTCTTTTACACTCTTAAAATATTATTAATCTATAATAAATTAATAAAACCATTATCACTAATATATAGACATATATTTAGGTTAATATAATAAACTATATTTATTTCATCCTCTATCAAACTGGAAATAAAACCGTCGATCATGGTCATGACAGACTACCGCCTCACAAACCGATATAAATGCTTTTCAATCACAACCTCTCATGGATAGATTTAATGATGGATTTAATATATATATATATATATTTATATATATATAATTTTTGAAATAATTACACTTATAGAAATATAATATCCAACCGAACATATTATGTTCCTGTCTTTGGGGAAATGATAACATCACTCTTGAGTACATGAGGACAACTGCCACCACAAAGTGATGTCATTCATTTTTCTTTTTCTTTTTACATGGATAGTAATAAGGATAGATTTAAGAAATATATATGGTAACTCTGATATAAAAATAATTATATAACGGTGAAATTATATTTATCTTATTTTGTTAAATCAAAAGAAATAATGAAAAACATTGCCCATGTGTAGGTACGTCCAACCATATCCATGAACATGATAATTCAATTTTCTATGTCTAAATCATATGGATTACTCTAAATATATATATAATTAATATATATCACATATTTATATAATGATTAAAAATTTGGAGATGATGGAACCAAGATCAAATTATAATTTCTGAAACTGTTAAATGATTTATAATGGAATAATGATCAGTTATTACCTAGAATAGTGAAATGAAAAATGAATTGTTAATAAAAAGGTGAATCATATTATATGTAAATAATATAAGGTATGTTATATATGATTTATATTTTTCAATTTATGTATAATATGTTTATATTTATTATAAAAATCCTGACCCATGTAGCCTAGAGTTAGTGGTTACTTTATTACATTGGTTCTAGATACAAGTTATCACATCCCAAATGATAGAACATTTTTTATGTATTATAAAACTAGATACATATATTATTTATGAATATTATTTTAAAACAAAAATAAACCAAATTATTTTATTTTTAGAACACCACTATGGAATTTAGAGTACCCATATATATTAAAAAACTCTTCGTGGAATCATAGGGTAAGGAAACATAAGAAATGGTTGATCTCAGACGCTCTGTAAGGGTATATGTAAGTAAAATTAATCATGAATAAATGAAGAATAATATATATATATGGAATTTTAAATATCTAATTTTTTTAATCAATTAATTGATAATTTAATATAGAAGGAGTAAATGATTATCAAATAAATCCATATAAATAATCATGTGAGATGGAAACTTATACATAAAAAACATTAAAAACAAATAATCACATGGAAATGAATAAATAATTTCAGATGAGGTAATTCATAATTTTAGGCATCATACAATTTTTATAAAGGGCTAGTGTGAACACATCCTATATAAATGGGTAATTCTTCAATCAAAAACCCAAGACAACATGTCAAAATATACCTACCAATGAAACAAAGAGCTATAGTGGGGCCCTCCCATCACATACAAGGTCTAATTCATTCCTAATATGAATGGGGGGAATCATAGTCAATGTAAATATTCATATTTTAAATCTAGAATATGAAATGTTAATTATTTTTACAATGAATACACGTTATCATAAACTTTGGAGTGTAATATAGATAATTGTATGAAAATAATAAAACCACACTCAAACTGATCATAAACCATCTAGATAACACTAGTAGAATAAAGTCCATTAGTGACCACTAAAATCCATTGCTAAAGGTCATTAACGGCAGCCTACCATTTGACAAATGGCATACGCTTTAGGCCTGTTTCTATTGCTAAAAGTTTCCTCCATCTGAAGGACGTTGTAGATGAGACGAAAAGGGCTATAGTGACCGCCAAATGGTGGTTGCTATAGGTGATATTTGCGACACCTAAAACGTCCTCCAAATAGCGGACGCGATAGCCCATTTCGGATCTGGCTATAGTGACCGCCATTTGGCGGTCTTTGTTGGTGCTGCTGATATCACCTATAGCGATCTCCAAATAGCGGTCGATATAGGAGTTTTTATTTTTTAAAAAATAAATTTTCAGTAGTACAGTAAAAAACCCTATATTTCAAAATCACAAAAAAAAAAACTTCTCCATAATATCTAAACACATAAGCGCATAAATCTATTCAGCTCGTCATCTTCCAAACTTCCACATCCATCATCTAACATAACAACATGAAAAAATTTAATAAAAAAATTAATACCAAAAAAATGAAAAAAAAAATAATTGATATGAAATAACATATAGTTCAATTCATGTTTACTATAACAGATCTACAGTATTTGAATTTGAAAATATATTAATAATTTCGAATACCTTTTTAAAAATGTAAAATCATTAATTTTATGGTTCTAATTAGACCACATTTCAGAATGATGTTTCCTATGCTGACACAAATCATGGCTAATAATTATAATGTTTTCCTATTATTTCAAGACATTCTGATGTCGTTTGGTGTGAATTTGACCGTTAAACGCCAGTTTTGGTCATTTATGGCACTGAAAGTGTGTTTTCGATCACCGTGGTCACACGACACCTCCGAATGACATTTGATATTAACCGAAAATTTTATAATTCACTCTCCGGTTTTTGTCTCCTAATTTCATGGCATTCGGAGATCATTCAGCCAGTTTTGACCACCCCACAGACCTTTGTCAAGCGCACCACACACTGAAAAAACACATATTCAGCCGTACCGCACAAACCGGATGTCCGATTGACGTGTTGTCTCCATGTACATGTAAAATATAATAATTATAATGTTTTCTTGTGATTTCAAGTCATTCCGATATCATTCGGAATTCATTTTTCCGTTAAACACCTATTTTTGTCATTTATGGCACCAGAAGTGCGTTTTTGGTCACATCGGTCACACAACGCCTCCGATTGATGTGTCATCTACCAAAAAAAATTTAAAATTCACTCAATGGTTGGTTTCTCATGATTTCATCACATTATGAGGTCGTTCGGTTGGTTTTGACCACACCACGCACCTTTATCAAGCGCACCACACACCAAAGAAACACATATTCAGCAGTACCGCACAAACCGTATGTCTGATTGATGTTCCATCTCTGCGTATATGTCACATATAATAATTATAATGTTTTCTGTTATTTTAAGTCATTCTGATGTCGTTTGGTATGCATTTGACCGTTAAATTCTTGTTTTGGTTGTATGTCACACCAGAAGTGTGTTTTCGGTCACTTAGGTCACACAACACCTCTGAATGACTTATGGTCTACCTGACCATTTCAAAATTTACTCTTCGGTTGTTTTCACCTGATTTCATGGAATTCTGAGGTCATTCGTCTAGTTTTGACCACCCCGTGCACCTTTCTCAAGCCGGGCACACACCGAAAGAACACATACTCATCCATACTGCGCAAACCACACGTCTGATTGACATTCTGTCTCCGCGTACACATCACGGAAAATAATTAGAATGTTTTCCTATGATTTGAAGTCATTCTGATGTCGTTCGGTTGTCATTTGACAGTTAAACACATGTTTTTTTCATTTCTGGCACCAGTAGTGCGTTTTCGATCACTGTGGTCACACGGTACCTCCGATTAACATGTTGTCTGCCCGTCCATTTCACAATTCAGTCGCTGGTTGTTGTAAACTAATTTCATGACATTATGATGTTATTTGGCCTATTTTGACCACCCCACACACCTTTTTCAAGAACACCAAACACCAAAAACACACATATTAAGCCGTACCGCACAAAACTGACGTTAGATTGTGGTTCCGTCTCTATGGACACATCACGGAAAATAATTAAAATGTTTTCCTGTGCTTTAAAGTCATTCTGATGTCGTTCGGTATTCATTTGACCGTTAGATGCATGTTTTGGTTGTTTATGGTACCAGAAGTGTGTTTTCATTCACCATGGTCACATGACACCTCCGATTGAGATGTGGTCTGCATGACCATTTCACAATTCACTTGTTGGTTGTTGTTTCCTGATCTCATGGAATTCTGAGGTCGTTCGTCCTGTTTTCACCACCCCACACACCTTTTTCAAGCGTGCCAAACACATAAAGCACACATATTCAGCCATGCCTTGAAAACCGCATGTCCGATTGACATTCTGTCTTTGCGTAAACATCCAAAAAAATTATTAGAATCTTTTCTGGTGATTTCAAGTCATTCTGATGTCATTCGGTATTCATTTGACCGTTAAACGCCTATTTTGGTCATTTGTGGCATCAAAAATGCGTTTCCGGTCACCGTAGTCACATGACACCTCTGATTGACGTGTCGTCTGCCTGAGCATTTCACAATTCACTCTCCAATTGTTGTCGCCTGATTTCATGGAATTCTGAGGTCGTTCGGTTGGTCTTGACCACCCCACACACCTTTTTCAAGTGCACCAAACATCGAAAACACACATATTCAGCCGTACCGGACAAACCAAACATCCGATTGATTTTATGTTTCTACGTACACGTCACACGAAATAATTAGAATGTTGTAGTGTGATTTCAATTCATTTTTTGTCATTCAATATGCATTCGACCATTAAATGCCTGTTTTTGTCGTTTATGGCACCGAAAATGCATTTTCGGTCACCACGGTCACACGAAAACTCCAATTGAAATATCTTCTTCCCTACCATTTCAGAATTCACTCACCGGTTGTTTTTTCCTAATTTCATGGCATTCCGAGGTCGTTCGGCTAGTTTTAACCCCTCCACACACCTTTTTCAAGCGCATCAAACACCAAAAACACACATATTCAGCCGTACCACACAAACCTCACTTCCGATAGATGTTCTGTCTCCACTTACACATTACAAAAAATAATTAGAATATTTCCCTGTGATTTCAATTCATTACGATGTCGTTCGGTATGCATTTGACTGTTAAACGCCTGTTTTTGTCGTGTATGGAACCAGAAATGTGTTTTTAGTCACCGTAGCCACACGACACCTCTGATCGACATGTCTTCTACCTGAAAATTTTACAATTCACTCTTCGGTTGTTGCTCCCTGATTTCATGGCATTCTGAGGTTGTTAGGCTAGTTTTGACCACCCCACACACCTTTTTTCAAGCGCGCCAAACACCGAAAACACACATATTTAGTCGTTCTGTGCAAACCGTACATCCGATTGAAGTTACGTCTCTGCGTACACATAAAAAAAATAATTATAATGTTTTCCTTTGATTTCAAGTCATTAATATTCCATTCGGTATGTATTTGACTGTTAGACACCTTTTTTGGTCGTTTATGGCACCCGAAATGCGTTTTCAGTCACCGCGGTGACACAAAACCTCTGACTGACGTGTCGTATGGCCGACCATTTCACAATTCACTCGCCGGTTGTTGTTGCCTAATTTCCTGGCATTCTGAGGTTTTTATTCCAGTTTTGACCACCACACGCACTTTTTTCAAGCATGCTAAACACCGAAAACACACATATTCAGCCGTAGCATGATAACCGCATGTCTGATTGATGTTTCGTCTCCGCATACACGTCATACAATATAATTATTATGTTTTCATGTTATTTCAAATCATTACAATTTCTTTTGGTATGCATTTGACCGTTAAATGACTGTTTTAGTCATTTATGGCACCAGAAGTGTGTTTTCGCTCACTATGGTCACACAACACCTTCAATTGATGTGTCGTCTATCCAACCATTTCACAATGCAATCACCGATTGTTGTCGTCTAATTTCATGGCATTATATGTTCGTTCAGCTAGTTTTGACCACCCCACACACCTTTCTCAAGTGCACCAAACACCTACAAAAAACATATTAAATCATACTGTGAAAACCACACGTCCGATTGACGTTTCGTCTCCTCATAAACATTATGAATAATAATTAGACTATTTTCATATGATTTCATGGCATTCTGATGCTGTTTGGTATGCATTTGTCCATTAAATGCTTGTTTTGGTCGTTTAGGGCACCAGAAGTGCATTTTCTGTCACCGTAGTCACACGACACCTCTGATTGACATTTAGTCTGGCTGACCATTTTACAATTCACTCTCCGGTTGTTTTCGTCTGATTTTATTGTATTTTGAGGTTGTTTGGTTGGTTTTGACCAACCCACACACCTTTATCAAGCGCGCCAACACCTAAAAAACACATATTCAACTGTAACATGCAAACCAAACGTACGATTGACATGCTGTTTTCTAATACATGTCAAGAATAATAATTATAATTTTTTACTGTGATTTAATGTCATTCCAAGCATGTTTTCTATGCATCTGACCGTTAAACATTCATTTGGGTGTTTTATGGTAAAAGATTGGTATTTTCTGTCACCACTATCACACAACACCTCATATTGACCTAATATATGCATTACCATCTCAAAATTAACTTTTATATTGTTTTCGTCTGATTTTATGGCATTGCGAGGTCGTTCGGCTAGTTTTGACCACCCGACACATCTTTTTGAAGCACGCCAAGCAGTAAAAAACCACATATTTTGTCGTACCGCACAAACCGCATGTCTGATTGACATTTCCTCTCCTTTTACACATCAATAATAATAATTATATTGTTATCATTTGATATCAAGTCATTCCTAGCATGTTTTATATGCATCTGGTCGTTAAATGTTCGTTTTGGTGTTTTATGGCACCAAATTGGCATTTTATGTCATTGTGGTCACATGACACCTCTGATTGACGTAACATCTTGATGAACATTTCAAAATTCACTTTTCAGTTGTTTTACTCTGATTTCATAGAATTCTGATGTCAATCGACCAGTTTTGTCCACCTGACGCTCCTTTTTGAAGCGTGCTAAACACATATAAACCACATATTCAGTTGTACCATGAAAACCACACGTCCGATTAACGTGTCGTCTCCTTGTACACATCAATAATAATAATAAGACTGTTTCCCTGTGATTTCATGTCATTCTGATCATGTTTTCTATTCATCTAATCGTTAAGCGTTTGTTTTGGTGTTTTTTGGCGCCAAATTGGTGTTTTCCGTCACCACGATCACATGACACCTCTGATTGACATATATGTTTAGTCAATAACGTTTCATTAGTAATTTTTACTTTCCTTGATTTTTTGAAAATCAAAAACACACTATCTTAAGGAAATTTTTTTCCCCTATGTTTTATTCTGATAAGGAAAATTTTCCTTCCTTAAGGAATGTCTCCTTCCTCAAGGAAATTTTCTCCTTACCCTATTGTGCTTTAATAAAGGGAAATCTTCCTTCTCCTAGGGAAATTTATCCTCACCATGTTTTGATTGTTCAAATTTATGTTGATGACATTATATTTGGTTCAACTCAGTGATCATTAACTGATTACTTTACGGATCTAATGAAATATGACTTTGAAATGAGTATGATGGGTGAGTTAACATTTTTCCTAGGTTTTCAAATTTCCCAAAAACCAAAATGAACTTATATATCCCAACATATGTATATTAAATATCTTCTTAAAAAGTATAGATATGACAACACTAATTGTATTAGTACTCCCTTTGGTCCCTCAAATTCACTTGATCTTGATGAAGCTGGGAAACCAGTGGATCCAACAACATTTATAGGTATGATAGAAAGCTTTCTATATATGATATCTAGTCGTAAAGACTTAATTTTTTTAGTATTCTTATGTCCAAGATATCAATATAATCCTATGTAATCTCATTTAAAGGCTGTGAAAAGAATATTCAACTATGGAAAGGGAACCATGGATTTATGACTGTTTTATACTTCTGGAAATGATCTTGTTTTAAAAAGTTTTTCAGATGTTGATTTTGGTCTATGTAGAATCGATAAAAAAAGTAAATTCGTAACCTATAATTTATTAATAGATTTATTAGTTTCTTGGTCATTCGAAAAGAAACACTCAGTAGAACTTTTCACTGCTAAAGCTAAATATGTAGCAGATGGAAGTTGTTGTGCTCAAGTGTTGTGAATGCAACACACACTCACAGACTATGGAATGATTTTTACCAAAACACAATTCATGTGTGATAATAGTAGCTCCATTTCCTTTAGTAAAAACCACACACATCACTCTAATGAAAAACAAATAGATATTAGGCATCACTTTCTTAGGGATCACACCCAAAAAAGAGGTATCATTCTTCAATCTATCGGAATGCAAGATCAACTTGCTGATATTTTCACAAAATTGTTACCCTCGGATAGATTTTAATATATTAAACAGAAGTTAGGAATGATAACCATAAGGTAATATTCCTTATTAACTTCCTGTTGAAACCTATCTCCTTATAGTAACAAACTCAATTTCATATGGAGAGTACATTTGTTTGTTGTAGTCTATAATTTTTTCGTAGTCTAAAATTATTTGTAGTCTAAATTTTTCAAGTTTTTTTAAGAATTTTTAAATTTTTGTAATGAATATTTTTTAAATTTTCATAAGGAAGATTTTATAAATTTTCGTAATGTTGATTTTCTAAATTTTATTAATGAAGATTTTCTAAACTTTCGTAATGAATATTTTATAAATATTATTAATGAAGATTTTATAAAGTTTCATAATGAATATTTTCTAAATTTGTTCATAGATATATTTTTTTATGAAAATGTGCGTAGTTAGTTTTTTCGAAATGATTTTTTTTAGTAAAAATTATTCATATCAAAATTTTCAGAATATAAAGTTCTTTAAGAAGAATTTTTCTTCATTACAAAAAATCATTCTAGAAATTCATAAGGAATGTTTCCTTTCCTGAGTCTTCATAATCATCTTTTACCTGTTGGTATTTTCATTATGTTTTAATTTTTTCATATTCATTATTTTTAATCATATTGTTTTTCTTTAAAAAAACTCAAATGATCAGATTCTACCAAATTTTCCCTTGAGGCTATCATATCGACCGTCAGATATTCTCAAGAAGTTTTTCCACCGTTGGATTAAGTATGGAAGCTGAACCGTTGCTTCAATTGCCTATATAAAGGACCTCCCAATGGTTTTACCTCATCAAAACCAAATACTTAGCTTGTTGAAGCTCTACGCTCCTACATAAGCCCGTTCTAGATTTTCAAGGTTTCCTTACATCTGAATTTCTGCCAAAGTCTCCTCTAAGAAAGATATGTCAAATATCAAACCAATCTCTGAATGGCAGATATACAGAGAAAGTTTAGTTGATCCAATGTTTTTCGCAATGTATTATTCTATTTTCTCTAAGACTATAAAGTTTTATGGGTGGGAAAGTGTTTTCCTTTCAAAACCAAAAGCTCAGGATTTTGTATATCTGGATTTGTTAATAGAATTATATGGGTCAGTAACTTTATTCAAGGAAGAAGGGAGGATTATGTTTTCTTTCAAGTGTTATGGAAAGACATATTCACTTTATTACACCAAGGTTTCAAGCTTTGTTGGTATTCCTTATGAAGGGGAAGCTGAGTTTTTTTCTCACAAGCTACCTGATGTTCAATGAAGATTTGATAAGGTGAAGGCCATGGATTGTATTGGTATCTCAGAAATAAAGACTCTGAATATTCTTCACCTGTCTAAAAATTTTCGGATTCTTTAATTTTGGGTTCAAGGATTAATCATTCCGAGAATGGGAGACAAGGATACTTTGATGAAAAGTGATACGTATATTCTGGATTTCATGGTAAACCTAAGGAAGATAAACTTTGTTAAGAATATCTTGGTTACGGTTGAGAACTTAATGAATTGAAATCTTAGGGAACATATTATTATGTATCCAACCATTCTATCAAATATGATTGTTTGGTGTTTAGAATATTTTAAAATCCCTTGAAAATCTAAGTCAAAAAATTGTATAGTTATGTTGTTGGGTGATTACACTATGAGAAGGATGAAAGTAGGTTTTCCCAAAGAATTTGAAGAATTAAATGTCTTGCCTAAAGATGAATTTTAAGCTCTTTAAAAGAAACATGAGGTGGTTGAAACCTCCAAAAAGGTTGGATGGAAGAGGAATATGAAATAAGTGGATGAGAAGGAAAAAACCACAGTAGCTAAGGAAACCCAATCCGCACCCCGAAAGCCAATGAAATAAAAAGCTTATCCTGATGAGGTTGTAGCTAAGTGGAGAGAAGACAAGAAAAATCAGAAAGAAGGGGAGCCTATGTTTGTCTTGGACCCTACTGAGGAAGAATCCTTGAAGGAAAAGGCAGCTGGAGAGCTTGAGAAGCAAGAGAAAGAGTAGAAGTAGAAGAAAAAGATTTCTGAGGTTGAGATATTTCAATTACATTGGAAGGCTGTTGAGAAATCATCTGAGAATATTCTGGTACTAGAATCCTTTTTGATAGAACCATTACCAGAGACTCTGGGAAATAAATTTGTTACTCTGGAAAAAGTTCATGAAAAGGTAGTGGAAGAAGAAGAAGAAGGCAGTGGTGATACTGAAGACCTGATAAATCAAGTTGAGTATTTTCACGAGAAGGAATGTCTTTCTTAGAAGAAATCAATCCAAACATCTGAAGCCCAGTCTTCAAAGCTTTCTACCCCAGGGAAAGATGATAAGGGTGGAGAAGAAGTGAATAAGTTGTCTGAAGAAGAAATATCTAATCATGATTTCTTACAACTAGAGGATGTTGAGGCAGGAACTGAGAAGGAAGAAGATGATGAAGATTTTTTTTTCAACTATCTGATAGTGAACACGAATCACCCAACCAAGAAGAAGCCATTATAAAAGATGATAAAGGAAAACAAGTAGTTGTTGATACACCTATCAAATAAGTGGTGAAGAATAAATAAGTTGGTACTTTATCAAAGAGGAAGGCATTTGAAATAGTGAAACAATCCTCATCAACCAAAGCCTTGAATACAGAATCATCTTCTCTTGGACATGACATGGTTGTTCAATCTTTAAGAAAGATAGTTGATTATATTCCTCTATTTCCAAGCATAGTCTCGAGATTCCAGATGATTCATCATTCCTTAAATCAAAAATATGATTCATTATCCATGGTGATGGATAAGTGTGTCAAAATTGAAGCGGACTTCAAAACCTTTTTCAAAAAGTACAAAGACCATAAAAGATCTTGCAAGGAGACGACTAGTTTGTCAAAGAAAATTGTTGAAGATATACGGATTCGTGATGATTTTAAAGACAATGTCAAGGATTCTTTTGAAACTGAAGAGGCTAGGATCAAGTATCTCACAAATAGATTTGAGGAAAAGCTAAACATTGAAAAAAAATACTCGAATGCAAGAAGTGAAAGATGTGAATAAAAAGTTGTATTCATCTGCCTAGAGTAGGAAAAAGGAAAGGGATATAAGAATTGGGATAGAAGAGAATCTTGCTAAGTAGGAAGAAGTCTTGAAGGTTTAGGTAGAGGCTCTTAAGGCTCAAGAAGAGAAAATTAAATACTTAGAGAAGAAAATAGAAGATTGGGATCAGCTTCTCAAATGTGCAGAGGAAGATAAAAAAGAACATATGAAGATCAAAACCATAGTGAAAGAGCTGATACCAAAGGAAAAGGAAGGATAATCATGGTCAATTCTAATATTTTTTTTGTATTCCTTCCTTGTATAATGTTTTCCGATAATAATGAAATTTCTGTTGGCCTATATACTTTTGGTTGTCTAGTACTAATATTTCAGGTACCATATTTTCTTTTCCATTCCCTTTAATCCTTTTTGAAAATCACAAAGGGGGAGAAAATGAATATTAAAAAGAATACTAAGTAAAAAAGAAATTTCCCTAAGTCCGGGGGAGTTCATATTAGGGGGAGTTTTTATCAGGATGGTTTTCAAATTCAATAGAATGAAAAATCTCATTCAAGAAATTAGAATATGATACATAGTGGTTCCAAAACCTAATGGAGAGTTATTCGTATTGACTATGATCCATAAGTAAATGGAGATAAGTTTTTATTTTCAAGTTCATAAAATTTTCTATGTTATTATATTGTTTTTTGTAAGGATGTTTGTGCTTACCAAAAAGGGGGAGATTGTTGAGTCAATAGGGTTTCCTTCACGTTTTGAAAATCACAGACACTCTATCTTATGGAAAATTCATTTTCCCCTATGTTTTATTATGATAAGGAAGATTTTCCTTAAAGAATGTTTCCTTCCTCAAGGAAAGTTTCTCCTTACCCGGTTTTTCTATCGTAAGGAAAATATTCCTTCCCCTAGGAAAATTTATCCTTACTAGGTTTTCATTGTTCATATTTTATTCTAACTCATTTTATTCTTATGTGTAAATTTTTCTTTCATATTGCAAAACCTCGAAATCCTATAAATACTATGATATAGATCATTCTGTTTTAGGATCTGAATTATTATGAATTTTGACTCTGAGTTCTATGAATTCAGACTCCGAATTCTTATGAATTCAAATTCTAAATTCTTATGAATTCAGACTCCGAATTCTTTCGAATTTAGACTATGAGTTCTCTGAATTCAGACTCTGAATTCTACTGAATTCAGACTCCGAATAATTATGATTAGCGACTCTGATTTCTCTGAATTCATACACCGAATTATACTGAATTGAGACTCCGAACACTATGAATTTAGACTCTGAATTCTTAGGTATTCAAACACCGAATTCTCATTAATTTAGACTCTGAATTCTACTAAATTCAGACTCTTAAGTCTCTGAATTCAGACTCTGAATTCTACTGAATTCAGACTCCAAATTCTACTGAATTAATTCTTCAAACTCTATGAATTTAGACTATGAATTCTACTAGATTCAGACCCCAAAGTCGATGAATTCAGACTCCTAATTTCCTAGAAATTCAGTCACCAAATTCTATACAATTCAGGATTCAAATTCTTTGGAAAACAGAATCCTAATATACTTATGTTATAAACCCCGAATTTTATTTTTCTTGGACTCCAAACAGTTATTTTCCATAGACTCAGAAATATGGATTTTTTCAATCAACCATATTATTCTTAACCTTATTATAGTTATGAAACTATGTCATATATTCTATTTCTAACTAACCATTTTTTGAATGGCTTGTGTACATTTCCCTTTGTTATTCAAAGAAAAATATTACCATTGGAGGAGGGATTTGACCATCGGCGATGTGCCTATAAATAGGATCTTATTTGAACGAGTTCAATACTTTGTGTGGTTCCATCACTCTAGATATTACATTCTATTAAAGTGATTTCTAGAGAGAGATACTCTCATGTTTAGTGCATACTGAACATCTTTTTCTGATTGCTTCGTGTGACTCAGAATGTTGCTGAGTACGTTCAAAGGCTTCCGGCAGTAGGAAGACAGAGGTGTCGACTACCTTAAAGATCAAGGATTTCCTTGGTGAGGAAAACAAAGGTGTCGACTACCTTGAAGTTATAGGGCTTGCGGGGATAGCAAGACAGATTCTGAAGTTCATATCAAGGGATTATCCTTGTGTGCATAAGACAGAGTTTCTTGAAAGAATAAATAAAGGGACCTTTATCCAAGGTTGTTGGATACCCTACTCTTTGGGTTAAAAGATTTCATACTTGTTACTTGTATTGTTTCAAGTCTAATTTCCGTGGAATTTTTATTAATAAGGAAAGTATAAATATCTTATACTTTCTTGTATTTGTATACTCTGATTAGTAAGATTCTATAACCTGTAAGGTAGAATCTTTTACATGTAAAGTTTTCTTAAGTTTCATTTCTAGAACCATATTTCTGGGAACTATCATGTTTGTTGAACTAATAGGTCTTGCAAATTTACGTTGTTTAACTTTGTTAGACACAGTTTTGCTTAAGGTTAAAAACGAAAGTTTTTATACCAACTATAAAGGTTCCAAAGAAATTTTTAAAGCATACAATTAACCCCCCCCTCTTGTATATTGAGTATCTACATTCAACTTTTCGATCCTACAGTATCGTCTACCCGACCATTTCACAATTCACTCACTAGTTGTTGTCATCTGATTTAATGGAATTGTGAGGTTGTTCAGCTAGTTTTGACCACCTCACCTACCTTTTTGAAGTGCACAAAACACTTAAAACCCACATATTCAATCATACCATGCACACCTCACATCTGATTGACATGTAGTCTCCTTGTACATGTCACGAATAATAATTAGATTATTGTCATGTGATTTCAAGTCGTTCCAAGAAAGTTTTCTTTGAATTTGACCGTTAAATGATTGTTTTTATGTTTTATAACACTAAACAAGTGTTTTTCATCATTGAAGTCAAAAGATACCTCTAATTGGCATACAGTCTATTTGACCATTTCACACTTCACTCCATGGTTGTTGTGGTCTGATTTCATTACATTCTAAGTTCGTTCGTTTGGTTTTGACCACCTGACGCACCTTTTTAAAGGGCGTTGAACCTTTAAATAATGTGTATTTGGTTATTCCGCGCACACCACATATCTGATTGACGTTCCATCTCCTCTCACACCTCATAAATAATAATAAGATGATTTCCCTCTAATTTCATGTCATTACGAGTTCGTTTGCTATAGATCTAATCGTAACGATCATTTTGGTGTTTTGTTACACTAAAAGTGAATTTTCCAACATCGCGGAGAAACAAAACACCTGATTGACATACCGTCTGCTCGACCATTTCACAATTAACTCAGTCTTTTTTTTTCATCTGATTTCATGGCATTCTGAGTTCGTTCGGTTGGTTTTGACCACCTAATGCACCTTTTTATAGGGCGTCAAATATTTAAAATCTACATGATCAGTCGTACCGCACACACCTCATGTCCAATTCACATATCATATCCTCACACATATCAAGATAATAATAATATGGTTTTCCTATGATTTCAACTCTTTCTGATTTCGTTTTCTATGAATATGACCGTTAAACGCCCGTTTTGGTGTTTTATGACACTAAACGTGCATTTTCCATCATTGAGGTATTTTTTACATCACCGATTGACATACAATATGTTTGAACATTTCAAAATTTAATCCATGGTTATTGTTTTCTGATTTCATGGCATTCTGAGTTCGTTCGGTTGGTTTTGACCACCCGATGCACCTATTTAAAGGGCATTGAACCTTTAAATACCGAATATTTGGTCATTCTAGGAAGACCGAAAATATTATTGATGTTATATCTGGTCGTAAAAAACATGAATAATAATAATAATACGGTCATCCAAAATTTTCAGTCCATTCCTAGGCCGTTTGATATTTAATTGACCGTTAAACGCCCATTTGGGTGTTTAATGACACTAAAAGTGTATTTTCAGTCATTCTGGGAAAATGAAATCTTCGATTGATGTTCTGTCTGCTCGAAAATCTCATAATACACTATAATGTTGTTTTTGTCTAATTTCGTCACATTCAGTGGTAGTTTGGTTGGTTTTGAAACCCGAACGCACCTTTTTAAAGGGCGTCAAACCTTTAAAATTGCATATTCAGTAATTACTGGAAGACCGCACATCTGAATGACGTCTCGTCTGCTCATACACATCAAGAATAATAATGAGATTTTTAAATATTATTTAAATTAAATCCAAAGTTGTTTTTTATATATCAAAATGTTAACACATGTTTAGGTGTTCTATGATACTAAAAATGTGTTTTCTGTCATCCTGGCCAAACGACAAATCCGATTAACATACCATCTTATCTATCCTTTCAAAATACTCTATACGGTTGTTATTATATGATTTCACCACATTTGGTGGATGTTCAGCTATTTTATCCCCCCGCCTACTTTGAAATGTCGTCGAACCTTTAAATACCACATATTCGGTCGTTCTAGGCAGACTGCACGTCTGATTGACATTTTTTATGCTCATACACAACATGAATAATAATAAGGTGTTTTCCTAATTTTCAGGTCATTCTAAGGTTTTTTATATTGAATTTACCATTAAACGCACATTTTAGTGTTTTATGACACTAAAAGTGTATTTTCGGTCATCCTAGGGAAATGACATCTCTGATTGACGTTCTATCAGCTCAACTATCTCAAAAATCACATTATGGTTATTGTTATCTGGTTTCCACTCATTCAGAGGCCGTTTGGTTGGTTTTTACCACTTGAATTCACTTTTTAAAGGATGTTAAACCTTCAATGTTAGTTCGTTTGAGTTTTTTTAGCAGAAGAATCAATGGAAGACAACTCCAACATGCACAATATAAGTAAAATAAAATCCATAAGAAGTTACCGGTGTGCATAAAGCCCTTGACAACCCCATAGTTTTGATCTGTATGCATTCAAGAAGAAATGAAAACGTTATAATAAATACATGTATAACTAGGGAAGTCAATTAAATAATCATATCATGTTTGTTTTCAATGTTAAATATCATGTGTGTGGACTGGATATGGGAGAAATGTAGCCTACCAGTTGTAAAAAATCATCCCATGAATATATAATCAAGACAAAAATTTCAACCATATCCCTTCCTTTAGTATAACACATCCAAAGCTGGAAATTTCTGCACAAAGAGTAACATACAGGCTACCAAAAACCACTTGTATTAGCACCAAAACATAAAAGTTACATTGAACTTACTTAACAAAAAAAGGTGTCTTAGGTAATGTCTTCAGAATCTGAAAATTAAGGGAATGAGATGAAAATGAACTGCACAACATTAAAAAAATATATAAAGAGTAAAGTAAACACATCACTTTCTGCCCATTATTGTACTCAAGAATCTTTTTCTCCTCTACAAATTCTATAGATACCTCCGTGTGGCATATGATGAATTATACAACATCAACACCTAAAATAAAACAGTAAATAAACCAAATGAATTCTATGATAGGTTTATAGAAAGTAGAGAATGGAATGAAATGAAGTGAAGTTGTAATGAGGTGGAATATAATGAAATGGAATTGAATGGAATGAAATGGAATTGCATGTAATGAATAAATAATAATGGTCCATTTGGATACTTTCAAAACGATATTGTTTAGAGACAAATATATCCCTGTGTTAAAATAAAAAAGGCAAGGGGAATATTTGCCTTTTTAGTTACCTTATAATACCGAGGAAACCATACTAATTCCCCTTGAGGTTTCATTAAATATTACCTATTTTTTGAACCATATCTCCATAAAATTTCTTATTCATCTAACCAAGTGGTGGAATGATGTATCACTTCCTCCTTTAACCTAACCAAACGTATTACCATTTCCCATGAATAGTTTTATTTGAAATGCAATTAGACGGGTAGTTAGTAATTTATGAAAAGTCATATTGTGAAGAACATAAGTTGAAAAAAAAATGAAAAACATAATAACAATACTAATAATTCATACCTAATCAGTCATATAGAGGAACATAATAGAGTCCATGAGCCTGGAATTCCTGCAAAACATAGAAAAACATTTCATGCAATGGAACACAGTATCCTCCATGTGAATAACACTGAATCATACCTCTATTCTCATACCACACTCTGGGTATTTGAAACCATAAATTATATAGATTCCTCTCAACAAATCACCAATCAGTAACAACATAGTCAAATTGAATCATTACCAAATACCAGATACTAATGAGAACTTTTTAGTTTTTTACATATTTTCTTGAGCTCAGAGCTTTGGATGGATTTTACAAATTTTATTACTAAATCATAAAATTCTTTTTAAGATATACATACATATTTAACAAGCGAAAAAATAATAAAAATAATTAGTTTAAGGTCAATGAATGTTGGAATAAAGAATTGGGCCATGTACAAAAACATCAAAATGTGATTATACCTTCCCATGTGCAATTCAATGATGGAAAAATCATTTGATTTTGTGGTTATTTATCTACAAACAAGCTACAGGAAGCAATGAAAAATGTTATGAAGATTTGAATACACAAAGAAACACAATTATACATCCCTAGGAATCATATAATAAATTAGGTAGTGGAATTGGGTAACATGGAGTCAGCTGAAGATTTGAATAGGATCAACTCCAAGCATGCAGCATAGATAAGGCACTCTACTAATATTTCTCAGAAGAATGGTTTCTTAGAAATTTGTTTTGATGCCACATGGTAAAGGATTTCACACGCCATATTTTAGAAAATTAATTGTCTATTGTCTTCTCCTATATATTTAGATGTTTCATCTCACACAGCCATTCAAATTCCCATTTGGTTTCTATATCCCAGTAATTAATAAAGAAGAAAGAAAACTATAACATATGAGAAATGGAAAAAACACCAGACAATATCAAAATCAATTGAAAACATCAAACATTTTAATCAATGAGAAGAAAATTTTGATTGACAAAAATTATGAAATTCATAGAATTGGAAATATAGGAATGCAACAGATCACACCTGAACATAGGGTGGGAGTCATTGACAATAGGGCTCGAAAAAATGGGTGGGAGGGCTTGACAGAAAATATTTAGAGGGGTGGTAGGGCTCATAAGATCTTAAAAAGGGCGTGAGGTCTCAACAAAGGCAAGAGTGCTCAATGGTGGAGCTTCATAAGGGTTGGGGGCTCGACAGGGGAGAGAGAACTCGACGATGGGGGGTGACGAGGTCAGAACGGTCTGATGGCGGTGGGATAGAGGATGTGGTAGTGGGGACTGGGGGTGGGCTGGGGGGGATCGCGCACTGGAGCATGATCAAAAGATATGGTGGGGCATGATTGGAAAAAACCATTCGATGACGGAGAGACAGAGGACGACAGAGCGGGGTCGGGGTCGGGGGGTCTCAAGGCCATGAGGCTGTGTGGTCGCAGGGTCGCGTGGGGTAGGGTGAATGAAAGATATGGAGTGGGAGAGGTATTTTATCTTGGGAGCATAAAAAATGTAGCAATTTCCATTCGGTGGTCACTCATGGTGTCAATAGAGACCGCCAAATGGCAGTTTCCCGAATCCTTCCACCACGACTGCTTAATTTTTTACGAGTGTAAATAATATAAATTATATCATTATGATATATCCCTAGTATAGAATAAGTAAAATATGTTTTTTTCGTGGAGAATATAAATTCTATCATTATTTCATTAATATAATCTTAAGGAAAATAAACTTTTCACTATGAGAAAAAAATTTAATTTTTTTTGCTAAAATATTAGGGAGATAAATTTCATTGAAAATAATTATTCTAAAAATTTAATATAATCTTCGAATCCATTAACAATCATAACAGTAGGAAATTATATTCTTGCGGAGTATATTTTAAAAAAATATTCATTTAACATTTTCTCTAAAAAGTGATAAAGTACGTAGTTCATAAAAATATGGAATATTCCTTTTTAAGAATTTTTTTAAAGAAAATTGGTAAACATTTCATCAATAAATTATTTTATAATATATAAATATTCATTAAGAACAATTTAATGAAAATATATATATTTAAAAAAATGATTTTGGGTCAAGTAGAAATATAAATTCTCGAATCATTAAGAACATTTATTCAGTATCTTGGGAACATAAAAAGTGAGGAATAAAGAAGAACATGAAATTTAAATTAATAAATATATGATAATAAAATATAATGGGTTTATGATTGAATTATCAAATTATATCTCCACTAGAGACTTTAACAGAAACAATATTAAATAATGATGACATAGTGAAATAAACCCCAACCACATTGATAACATTATAGATATAAGACTCATAATGCAATGAAAATTAGATAGATATGTAAATTACCATAATTTACCTAATAATAATTATAAAATTCAATCATGGTATGTATATAAATCACATAAAAGAAACATTTGGTGAATACAAAATGTGTCCCACAGAAATAAAAGTGAGACGAATATCTATTTCCTCAAGTCTCAACATCCTTCGTACACATTCGAACATCAGAAATAATAAATATATATGAATTAATCCCATATTAAATAAAAATAATCATATATATAATAACATATATGATTTATATTATATCATGTATTACCTCTTTATTAATAATTCTGTGATAAAACCACTATTATTATTATAAATTACTTGATTTTTCATGTATGTTTTGGTTGCTGGTTTCAGTACTTGCACACGAATCCTGGTTCAATAATCAAAATATTTTTTATCATTACATAAATATCATATATATTAATTATATATTTATATATATTAATCCATACAATATAGAAAATAAAAAATGAATACATTGTTCATTAAGATGGTATGTCATGCGTTGCATAAATGTTTGTTACATTTTTTCATGGATGGACCAAAAGAATGTTCAATAAAAATTCAACATTATATAATAATTATTAAATAATAGATATGATATATATTAATTAAATATATCCTTATTTCTGTCCTTGTAAAACTAAAATGAAAAAAATAATACATCGCTTTATTGAGGCGGTAGTCAACATTTGAGCTGGAGCAACATTATCACTTTCTAATGCATTAGAAGGTAAGAAGAAAGAGGTGATATATTAATTAAATAAGTATAATAATATCAGAAATATAATATATATATTTTGAATCAATAATTATAAAAATTGATGTGAAGTGGTGATGTAAAACATATTATATTGATTTCAGATGTGGTTGCCCACCATACACATGATCAACAGTTTCATTTCCCATTTGATAGATGAGGAGATGGATATATATTATCTAATTAACATAATAACACACACACAAACACAGATATATATATATATATAATATTTTGGTGTTAATATTTAATCAGTGTAAATGAATATTTTATGGTTTTATATAATGAAATAAATTGAAAAGGAATAGTTAAGAACTATACCTCTTATTCAGTGATCCTATTTATGATTATACATAAATCTTTCAATGGATAGTATTATGGAAAAACCTGAGACTCTAGGACATGGGGAGGAATTTAAGGATGGTATTTTGTATTTTTTTGGTTGATTCAAAAGGCTCTTGAATTGTGGGGAGGATATGAAAGGGTGTTTCCTTTTATATGTGGGGGATAGAACCCACAAGGAAATTTCCTAAAAGAAACCAAAATGAATGTCATTCAAAAACAATTTATAACATTTTTTATTTATTAAAAATATGATATATATATATATATATATGTATATAATTTTATATGGTATTGTTTAATTAGAAAACATTTTTTTATCCCTTTGTTTAACACCCCCGGTAAACCTATTTTAACCTCAACTGGAGTAATTAATTTCTACAATTTTTATTATTCACTATGACCAAAAATTATATTTTAATTATTAAATGATATAAATAAATATGATTTAAATTATAGAATCCATTTTTCTAAATTTTAAAAAAAATATAATTTTCCAAATTTAAATAAATATCATTCCCGCAAACATGTTGAAAAAAAAAGGTTTTCCAAAGTAACAGTTTTTAAGTATAAAAAGTTCTCATATCAAAAGAAAACATAAAATTAATTTCAATTAACTTAATTGGATTAACAATATTATAATAAAAATAAAATTTATTTATAAAAAAAATTATGAAAAAATTGGATTTGTATAAATGTTCAAAATGAAAAGTTTGTTTTTGAAAAAAAATAAATATTTTCACTATTCATCGAAAAAATTAATATTTCTTTAGAAATTTCTCAAAAAATTAACTCTAAGATAATTTTGAAATTTTTATTTCAAAATTGAAGTTCTTTTTTTTTTTAAATTAAATTTTTCAAATTTGTTAAATTTTTATTTTTTAATAGGTGATGAAAATTTGACGAAACTACCTTTCAGATTAGCATTCTTTTTAAGAATAAAACTGAGTTTATTTTTATCTCATTACTAGAAAAAATATAAAATAAATGATATATTACTCATTTAATATTAATATATAAATTTCATTAAAATAATTAAAATATAGTGATTAATTTATTTAATTATGAAAAAACCACATTTCATGCATAAAAATATTTTTGAAGAAAAAACACTTCTTTAATTTTAAAATTATTAGTATTTTAATTTATAATAAATTGATAAAAAATGACATTATTTATACATGTGTAAACCATATACATTTCATTATTTTTTTTATTTCTATTCGTACTAACCAATTTAATATTTTGGTAATAACATTATATAATATTATAGTTTTTTCAGACTCATGGTCTCTTGTGCTGCAAGCTATCAAATTGATTTGATTTTTATAAATTAAATATACCTCAATGTATCAAGTTGTTACATTCATCCATATATAAAAAAATCATCCTTAATTTTATAATTTCACTAGATGGACAGATTTGGGTAATACTTCATCATATTTTCATTTGGATCCCACATCACCTCTTTTATCTTTTTATTTCTCCAATGTACCTTTTCAATATAATTCATTTAATTACTACACACTTATTCTATGTATTATATATTCTAGATAATATTTTAAAATTTCGTTAGATCAATTTCCAATTATATTTCTTAAAATTTGGGATCTTGTTTTGGGTATAGTATGTACATCTTTAACAACAATATATAGAACACATCTTGTACTTTAAAAAGACTTTGTGTAATTTTGATACATTAACTCATAGTTACAATTTTATTCTATATTTAAAATGGTTTGATGTATATGGGGATCTGATTCCCTCTCTATACAAGCCTTATAAAACCCTTCGACAGAGACGATATCAAGAAAATGTGATCTCCAAAATGAAATTAAAAAACATCCATTGGTTATCATTAGAGAACATTTTCTTGTATGGTGCTTCATTGATATCAATTTGAATAGTATTTACAATTTTTTCTATATCATCCACATGTTTTGGGACTACAATCTTTCATTCACCATCTTCATCCCACAAAGATGGAGTATGACATATCGTAGCATATAATGCTTCATAAAATTCCATTATATAACTTGAATGAACGTTTTTTATAAGAGAACTCTAGTATATATATATATAATGATCCCACTTACCATGAACGTCAATAGAGAACAATTTAACATGTCTTCTTATGTTTTAATACTACATTAGAACTATCCTTCAGTCTAGGGGTGATAATAGGTGTTCAAATGAGTATTGGTATGAAGATCCACCTAAGGACTTTTCTGAAATTTTGTTATAAAGTCTGGATCACGATCAAAGACAATTGAAAAAGGATACCCAAGAATTATTATGAATTCATTAATATAGTCCCGTGTAAGGAACTGATAAAGTAAATAATCTCTTAGAGAAATGAAATATGTTAATTTTTTTAGGTGATAAATAATAACCTATATTACATCCTTAAATATACAAGTCTTTGTTAATCCATTGACATTGTCCATAGTAACTTCATCCCATTTCCATATAGGAATAGGAAGAGTTTTTTTGACACACTAGGATTTGGTCTCTCAGACTTAACTTCTTGTCAGACCAAATATCACGAGACATAATCATCAATTTACCACATCATATTATCTAAAAAAATTGTTCTTTCAAAAATCTACGCATCAGGTTTCTACCACAGTGTGTAGATAAATTTGATCTATGAACATCACCAAATAATCCCCATTTCTTATCCGGTATTAATAGAACACATATCTTCATTGAAAATTTAATAACACCACCTATACAAATGAATTATTTTCCATCATACATTCTTTTCATTTTTATTAGAAAATTATCATCATCAGGATAATATCTCTTTTTCCATTCAAACAAATATGGTTTGTAAAACATTTTAAAAAGGAGTTATGTCTCCCCATCCTTTAAAATTCCATATACATATTTATTAGATCGATTAATATAGGATACCTATATGAAACAATATTGGTCATAAATCTATGATGTGTCATGATTATTGGATCAAAAACCATATGTTCCATCCAAGGATGGTTTTTTATTAAGAAAACATTATGATGAACCGACCCAAGAAGGGCCACCTGGTTATATGAATCATTACTTGTGATAACCTCATGCCTAACTATAATAGGAAAGGGGTTGGAGATAAGTGCTGTGAAGGAAAAATATAAAATGGATTGTATATTCCAATTGTACCATACATTCACACCCAACGGTATCCATGAAACAATTTGTAGGAATACAATAAAAACAATAAATTCTAGGCTTATCCATACATGTAATACTTCTAGGTAATATATCATAGTATTATCGAATAATAGAAAATTGAAAATGAACAAATACACACCCAACTAAAATGAATTCCCACCCCGATAACATCTAGAATAAAAGAATTTTGAGGGAGCCAGACTCTTGATCTCCAATCCCTAACAACTATAAACAGTTAGTATACCCATGAATTCCAAAGTTCGGTGAATATACATACTGATTTCTAAATATTCTATAGAAGAAAAAAAATATTCAAGAAAATCCCATGAATTGGTGAGTATATACAACCATGTTGGATACGCAAACACCCAAAGAGGGAGAATTGGATAGATACAACTAAAGTAGTCAGATCCACCAAAATATAGAGTTAAACAAATACAATATAATATATACATTTTATCATAAAAAAACAACATGAGAGATAATTTACATCACCATATCATGATATAGTAGAAGTCTATGAATAAGCCATCAACTATAAAATTAAATTACTGGTTCCCAACATCTAATTAAACCTCACTATAATATATGTGTTGTTTCCCACTCCTCATTTTTTTAGGACATCTTTGGGAGAAACAAATATGATGGAGGATCTGCACCCTTCCATTGCACAAATATTGGGATTCACCACTATGTAAAAATAGGAACCATACCCAGTTAATGGGATTACTATCTACATTTTTATAAAGAGTATGGGGACCCTTTCTCTAGCGTGACATGGTAGTTCAAGACTAGAAATATCTCATATTATATATCCCTTATTATTACCATCATCAATCATTATCTAAAGAATAATAATTCTTTGAAAACCTCACATTGTATCTCATATTCTAAAATGAAGTCCACCGTCACAATATATTCATAAAATCACTCAGTATAGTATACTTACAAGACACAATCTAAGTCCAAAAATTTAGATTTGAGAGGAAGATGTTTTAGAGGGAATACACAATGTTCATAGGGGACCACATGGAATGGGACCCTACCTCATTTCCTAGATATATTCTCCTCTAGATATTTCATAGATGTCATGAAAGAGTATACAACATGTACAGCTGGTACACAACCTTTCTCATCCACATAGGTCCTACTATTGTGGTCCTTATTGTACCCATGTACTTCATGTCATGCACATTAACCTAGACATTCCCAGGTACTGGATCTTTCCCATGTACTCTCAGAGTACAAGGCATGTCCTCCCACATATGGTCTTGGGTGTGTTCCATCAAGAACATGGCTTGGATACCTAAGGATGGTCATAAAAAGAGTGGATTTGGCCACATGGCATGTGATTGTTAACATTTCCTAAATCCCTTGGACTAAAAAGGGGACACTACATGAATTGTGTTCTTCCAGACTAAATTTTGTGTAGTCATGTTTAAAAAAGGACAAATGGAAATATTTTAATGAATATCTATATCTATCATCCCTGACATGTTTTACACCATCTAACCACTCATGATGAGAGGAATTCTCCTCCGACCAATGTATCCCAACATCCGGTTGATGGAAAATAAAATCTATCAATCCACACAAAGACGACAGTGCTGGCTGTCGCACCTACATTATCTTTTTTCCCAATGTAGTATCTTCTATGGATCCTAAATCCATGATTAATCACTATAAGGTCATGATCTATCTAGATTCTTATTAAAATTAATTATATTTTCATCATTCACAAAACCACCGTGAATTTAGGGTTTTGATTGCACTTTAACAGACCCTAATAATGTCAAATCATGACCCCCTAGTCCAAAGATGAATAAAGAAAAGTTTAGATGGGGAATAAATAAGAACGAAGCTTCAACCACCATCAATCAATGATTATCAAACAATTAATACGTAAGAATGCATAAATAGGTTGAGAAAATTGAATAATGAGACAAAATTGAATTATACAATTTGTTCACATACTATTTTTTTAGAGGTAGTGCTTTGGTCAAAGACTAGAGCACAATTTATTGATAAACAAAAAAGGGATACAAGAGGCGAAAAGATGGTATTTTTTTACAATCTCTATCAAAAAGGTAAAGTAAGTCAGAAGGAATAGAGTCCATCCAAGTCATGCATTGATGAACTCCTTTGTTGGCAAGAGCATCAGCAACAACATTTGCTTCCCGGTAGGCATGAGTAGCTATATAGTCCATCCCATGTAGCAAATTCAGACAATTCATCCAACGTGTGGTAAGAGTCCATGCCAGATGGATGTTGCCATTCTAGATGGCATGAATGATAGTGGTTGAATCACTTTATATCCAGAACTTTCTCAAACCTCTTTGAAGCGCAAAATCAACAGCATGGATGACCCCCAACATTTCTGCCTCCAGAGAAGAAGAGTGACCACAACCAACATAGAAGCAGCCCTGACACTGCCCAGCTGAGTCTCTGAAGATGGCACCAAAACTGGCAGGTCCTGGGTTGCCTTTGGAGGTGCCATCGACATTCACTTTAGTCCATCCTGGCATTAGAGATTTCCAGAATACATCAAATGAGTGTTTGGGATTTGGGTAGATGCCAGGAACACGGAGCTGTCGAAGAATCACAAAGTCACCAACTGAGTTGTTACAACAGTCTTTTTGTATTGAGGCAGCTTCATGAACCACCAGAAGAATCCGAGCTTTCCCTGCATTTAGATTCAGACGGTGATTATTGTGAATGAGAGAATTTTTGACGTACCAGATCTCATGAAGAAGCTCCGTCACTGCCGTCAGGAAAAGGTTTTTTATCTGCGTAGAAATATCATATCTAGTACAATTTTTTATAAACAAGGAAATTGAGTCAGTAAAGAACCATCTATTGTTAAATAAATCATAAATATAATTCCATAGAGCAGAGGCCGTTGCGCAATATAGGAAGAGATGATTGGCATCCTCCCTATGTTGATTACAGAGGCGACACTTAGAACAGTGTTGAATACCAAAAGTTTGGAGACAGGTTTCCGTTGGTAGTCTATAATGGGAAATGCTCCAAATAAGGGTGAGCCTAGAAGGTTTAATCCAGGGTTTGTTAAAATGATTCACCCATAGGAAACTAGAGTCATTATCAGAGAAATTATGCTTATAATAATTCTTTGAATCCAGGATGCCATTGGTAGAAGGCTCCCAAACAAGGAAATCCCAATTCCCCAAGGGGTTTTGTGGAAAACACTAGAGAATTATTACAATGTGTTATTTATATTGGAAATTAGTTTAGTGGAATTTAAAATAATATAAATAAATAAAATTATTTATTTTAATGAATCACATCAATAATAACTGCCTCAGCTGAACGACCGCCACCGATTAAAATTTAGTCGCACCTAGGGAAAGCCTTATTTTTTATAATCATCTATTGGATTAGATTTTGAATCAAACACACCATTTAGGAGTTATTCAATTATTTATAGAAAATAGATTGTCAATGATGTTAAATAATTAAATAATTTTATCATATCAATACCTAGCACACCATTCTTCATAATCTCATGAAATGTTAGCTCGTAGCTCTAAAAACATTCATTAATATATTTGAATAAATTACATGTAAAATAATAATCCACTATATTCCCCCTTAATTCAAGGATATTCATCCCAAAAATCACATGTTAAATAATTTTTTTGGAAGATGGTTCTTTGTTTCTATCTTTATCTCCATGTATCTCAACGACACACTCTCATACAACCATGTAGAACAACCCAATGGATTGGACCGTCCTCATAGGATCATCTCTTGCGGATCCATGACCTCCACCAAGTACTATGTGAAGGTGGATCCAACCCCAATGTCTAGATCACCCCATTCAATCATGTGTATATTATCGGTCAAATATCTCCCCACCTATGATACGTGAAAGATTCCATGCACCCAATATATCTATCGGGGAAGGGTAGGTGGTGTAAAACCGCATCGAACCTATGTAGGATCATGAATGGGCTATTGAACCATGGGGATAATTTTCCTCCCCAGGAAAACCTCTATAATCCTTATAAGATGGATGCTATTTGGAAAGCATGGTCAAATTTCTCAAACTCTAAAGGCATTTGATGTCGATATGTATAAGATTTCTATCGGCTCTAGGCTCTTCTCATATGATCAAGGATCACCTAAACCTTCTCTATTGTATCTTACTCTATATCTATCCCAACTAGAGAAATATCAACAATCATAGTCCAATATAATGGCGACCTATAGGTTTTCCCATTCATGTCCTCAAATGGTAAAATTACAATAGTATAGTGATTTATCTTAATATAAGAAAATTGTAACAATGGAAAGTGATCCTCCCATATCTAGTTTAATCCCATCACAAAATCCCTCAGTGTATACATTATCACATAGATAGTCTTCCCAATCATCTCATTCATAATGGGGTGAAGTGTATTACTCATCATCAACTGGGTCCTAAAGGACTCTTATAATCCACTCAACAACCGTGATGTAAACTGTTCATTTGGTTCAGAGATAAGCATCTTGTGTACCCCATATATGTATATGATCTCTCACAAATACAACTTCCCAAATTTCTCCATAGATCACTGATCAATAATTTTATATAATTTCACCAACATGGTAGGTTGAACAAATATCACATAGATAACATCATGAACTATTTAATTTTGTTGAATCCCAATAACAAATTCCATGGATATTCTTTCACATTTCCAATTTTGGATCTAAGGAGTCCACATCAATCATGTTGAAACCTAGTTCTCATCCATCCCCTTTTAACATATAAACACCAAGATATAAAATTGGATATGATCCACCTCATTTCAATCCTACAAAACGGTCATTTAAGGTCATTATACATATTTATTACATTAGGATGTACAACCAATTGAGACTTACGAAACTCCATCTTCACCTCATCATTCAACATGACCAGAACCACCATCCATCCTATAAAAGGTTTGAAATTATCCTCTACATCATTACATAATTATAGTGAATCTCATAAGTATATATAGTCATGAATAATCAATTAGTTTATGTTTCTAAAATGGTTATCCCTCACACACTAATGGATAAGAGGAGTCAAAACCATCAACTATAGAAAAGTTACACCCCTATCATCCAGTAAGTCCTATTATAATGAATCCAACTTCTGATAAGCCTCTTACACCATAAAATAATGTGAATTCTTTAATAAGGTAATATTATACCACATTTCCCTTCCCAACATTATAGACTATGTCTCTTTTATATTCCTACATAGAGTCCATACAAATCCTCTATCATAGATTAAGATCTCTCTAAGTGGAGATGTAACTCATAATCTAGTGGTCTGAGTAAAAAATGAAGCATTGTTCATGATTATTGAGTCTCCGCATCTTTATAGAGATGACATCTTTTACTAGAACCAAGTAACGAGTTTCATATCTCTTCATATAGAGCTTCAACTTACTCGACCTATATATGGTCACTTTGTTACTATGCATCATCATGAAACTTATCCCAACACTTGAAGAATTTAAAAAAACACAATACATACCCACCTCAGTTTATATCAACATTGGATAAATATTCACCCTCAACTCCCGGAAGACACTATGAAACATCCCATTCTTGTTAAATGAATGGCCTTTCAAAATCAGTGTAGTGAATGGGCTTATTTTCTAGGACAATTATTCCAAAAATAACTTATATTACCCCAAAAAACCATGTTTTCTACACGCCTCTAACACACTCTTGGGAGGATCCAAAGATAACCCAAAATCCATGATCATCAGGTTTAAACTCTTCCATGATCATAAATGAAATTCCCTAAAACATTTAACCTCACGGATCCAAAATTGGAAATTTTGGAGCATTAAAAAATGATAGTGCACCCAGAATTAGTCTAAGACAATCCACAGATTCTATTATTACTCATCCTCTAATGTAGGGTAAATGAGTATGTAATTAAGTAAGAAAACAAAAAAACCACTCCATGTAAGGCTGGTATATCTGGTACATCAAATATATTAACATTATGGGGTATTTTTTCATTCCAAAATTCATCACCATAAAATTTTAGTGTACAGAGTAACATTAGAATGTAAACATCAGAATATCTACCTTGTAAACCCTCAAATAGTTGTAGAAGAACTTGAGATTAATAATCGAGAACCGTATCACACCTTGTAACTAGAAAAAGAGGTCTTAAACCCTCTAAAATGGGAACATGTTCTTTATTTTTACCTAGTTCAATTGTTTATAATCAACACAATGCCTAGAACAATCTTCTACATTTTTCATGAACAATACTAGAGCTACACAGGGTGAGACACTAGGTCTGATGAAGCCCTTCTCTCAAAGTCCTCCAATGACACACTCTACTCCTTGAGCTACACAAGGGCTATTTGAATTGCCACTAATAATATTAGTATGGTCACGGGGTGTATGTAAATCAAAACTTATATAAAATTCTATGGATGTAGTCCTAAAACATATATGAGGTGGACTTTCATATAGTCATCCTCTACCAAACGAATCAAGATTCAAGAATATCCCATTGTGCTAATGGATAAACATACCCATTGATGAGGGATGGGTGGTAGCGTTTTTCCTATAATACTCAGTCATTCATCAATGAGATCTCCAACACCCATAAAGGATAATTGTTACCCATCTATCCAAATTCATCTACCTTATCTTTTATTACATTCAATCTGAGACTACATAATAGGAAAGAAATATTTACCCAAGATTATGTAAAAGGGTCATATAATGAGGAAGATTATGACCCACATGAAATTATCCCCCAATAGATATCTAATACTTCCTATAGTTAAGTGATGTTAAATTATATCTCCATATAGTAATCTCTATCAGTATCTGTGGGGATAAATTCTCAAATGGAATCTCTATCTATCGCATTAGGAATTAAGAAATAAAGGAATGTATTTCACCTGGGTATACTTGTTGTTATTCTTGAGTATAGTAAACACATATCATAAATCAGATAATCTCATTTACCATCTGGTCATATCCCTCCATGGCCTACAACTACCCACTTCACTAACATCCAACTCCCCCACCCTGAAATTGGCCACCTAGTGGTGTTGGTGGTGGTATCTTAGAGGGTTACCCTACACTAAATGCAACTCCCTATAGAGCCACTCATACTCATGCCTATAGAGAGGATCCTACTCCTCTTCCTACATTGGCCTAATAAGGGATTCCCTAGACATGTCTAGAAGATCCTAGATCATAGAATTAGCTCTACCAAAAGGGTCCATCCATTGTCTTTCTTTCCATATTTTTATGATGGGTCAGGAAAGTAAAACTAAGTGACCTTTTCAATATTTGAAATTTAATAACCTCTCTCTGATTTGACTAGGTCGTCTTCAATATTCTATAGCCACATATCTAGGATTCTGAGTTTGAGAAAGGTAATTTCAACTCTGTTGAGATTTCAACATCTGACGCCCGATACCTACAACAAATGACTCAACCACATAATATCCACCACGAGATCATAGTACATAGTGAATGTGTACTAGGGAGTTCTAATTCAACAAAGATCAATATAATAATATATCATATGTGTGAAATAATTAGGACACCAAAATGACTCAAATACCTTTGTGGAGACTCTGATCAAACTATCTATACCAAAAATAGTAATCTCATACCATATCAAGAGAGTATCACATAACGATAGTGAACCATGTGGTGTAATAAAAAATTATTATATTACATAGTCATAGTTCAATAAGATCATGGATCTAACTGAATTTCATCATTATGGGTAATGATCCTAGTGAAATAGACGTTGAAATTTAGGACATGAGAGCTTCGTCTCATAATGAGTCTATGTGACCAGACTCCGATAGTTTCTAACAGCTCCATGGAAAAGATATCCTATCATCATTACCATTATAAATTTTGGGGTCTAATATAGCCTCAATACCTAAACCACTTACTAAATCATATCTTGTGCTATATGGGGATCTAGAACACCACAAAACATCAATATTCACTAATGATGGAACATGTAGTTTCAACTAATGCATCGTGTATCATTAGCTTGAACTGCTAGATTTTCATGATGATTGACAGGTTGGGGTACTTCCCTATATCATCAAACAGGAATTAGCTGTAGTGATAACCCCATTAATGAGGCCAAATCGCTTTTCTGATCATCTTCATGATCCTGAATTAATATCATGGTAGGATATATTTATAGAAGAACCTGAATGTAATCAGGATGTTCCATGGTTATATGAGCATGTATAAATGGGAATAAGACTTAATAAGAATGGTCAAAGGAAATAATACTATATGGTACATGAGCCATTATTCCCTGAAACTAATGTCTTTGTATTCCATGTCATTAAAAAGGTAATCAGAGTCATGGTGTATGGATATGTTGGTCGTTGCACCAACACTTTTTTTCATATTTTGAAAGACATAATCAATATACCTTGACACCATTTATCCAATTCCAAATTAGATACCTTTAAGGGGGAAACTCTTAACATATTATTAAGGAATGAGCTACTATGATATAATTCTATCGTGACCTAACCCACTAGGGACATGATGACCAGTAGAAGGTCGATCCGAGATATCCCTCATCCAATAATCAGTAATATAGATGATGACAATAAGCGTTGGGAAGGAATATTAAAAATTCGAAGGCTTTTTTCAAATGTACATATCCAAACACACAAACCAAATCGTATCCTTGAAATAGTTTAGATGAATATAATAAAATATAGTAACATCATGATTAAACCATTCTTGGGATACCTCTAGATAACACATCATAGTATGATAGATAAAATCCATCATAAAAGAACAATACATTCTCAACCAGAAATAAAGTACAAAACTAATCACAAGTGGAATAAAAGAAATCCAATATCACCCAAATCCTTATATATAATCCCAAACCATTGTATACATTCAACTTACCCATGTATCCCTAAGATCAAGCAATTTCCTTTATGATCAGTTTGATTTCCTCATAAGACATGAAACATGTGGGAAAATCCCACATAGGGGCGAGTATATACAAAACCTATAGGAAACACCAAAAATCAAATATGGATAAATAGAGAGATATATAATAAGTAGTTAGCTCAACCTAATTAAATTGGGAAATGAAACCTTAAACACACACAGAGAGAGATATATATATGTGTGTATATATATATTATAATGACCCATACTTTACATACATTGATATTACTTCATAATTTAAGTATATTTACTAAAACATATAAAAAATCCATTACATGGCCGTATAGATATAGCATCTTTATAAACTGGGAAACATAAACAACTGGTTCCTAAAACATCTACATGGCCCCCTGTTTTATTCAACATAACTAGAATTTTTTTTTGGAAAATCATAATTAATGATTTTCTTCCTAAACTGGGGAAAATAAATATATGAAAGGGTGAGTTCAAATTCTAAATAAGTTAAAAAAATAAATATCAGTCATATAATATTCATAAGAACATAACATTTTAAAATCATCTTCTGCATTTAAAATATCATAATATCATGTCATGGGATAAATCCTATAAGTGAAATGTATTCCCAATAGTGATAACATAATACATGAACCTTTTGGTAATACACAAATAATCATAGAAAATAATTTCACACTAGTCAAGGCTCATTTCTAAGACAATCATAGTTGACAAATTCCATTACTGAACCGAGTTTAGTCCTTGTTCTAGCATTATATTACTGAACCAGATTTACTCTTTGTTCCAGTCATGTCTATATAACAAGATATAAATCTTTAACCAATGCATTTTAGGCAGATATTTGTCTCACCCATCTCATAATGAATCCATTGTATGTGTTCCACAAAAACATAAAAACATTTACCATAGCATAACCCATGAAATCAAATGGGTTTCTTAAACATCAATAAATCATAATTGATATTAAAAAAATATATTTCCTAAATAACATTCCATAAAAAATAAATCATATTAATAGTAGGGTTATAAATATAACCATATTTAACAAGTTTCATCATAGATGGAAAATAATTTTTAGAAAACGGTTGAAATTAATTCCTGAGGAAAATATCCTTTCTTCTTAAAAATCTTTTTCATCCTCAAAATTCAACTCAATATTAGAAGAAATAATTTTTTGTGAAAATAACCTTATAATCATATAGGAGAAGATTCAAGGAAATATGGAAATAATAAAGTGTAAAAATTCAGTCACTTCGTACATGTAAAAAAACATTCTTCTCATACTTTCGCCAGAAAAGTCAAAAAATACCACATATAGAAAATGAAAAAAAGATTATATTCATACAATTATTAAATTTAACAATGGGTAAAATTGAATTATAAAAATTATAGAAAGATATATATAATATTTTGAAATTCATATTTAGGAATCATGGATATGGATGATAATTATACCCCAATTAATACTTACTATTAACCAATCTCATATTAAAATGAGATTTGCAAATGTTATCCCATACCTTAGGTCCGATATGATTTGTATGTATCCGAACATCCTATATGATTATTTAAATAATGTTACTAATTTATTCCAGAATGATAATAATTTTTATTATAACATTTTTATCACATTTTCATCCGTTTATAGTAACATTTCATTCTTACTCGTTATTTTGGTATTAACTACCTTATGTTCTTATGCATGTTTTGTCAGATAAGTACTTATTCCAATTTTTAGTTTATAGTTATACCATTTATAAAATGTTAATTGTATATATTATATCATATTTATTCACTCAATACATTTAGATAATCATGTCTGAATGAGTATTATGTAGAATGAATCACATCGTACTGTGGATACGGCAAGTCGTACGTACGCACGAGAGAAGATTTCATTCCCATAATTGTTGAATGTTATTTATGTGTATGTTTTATACTATATAAAAATCAGTATCATGTTTTAATAATCATATATAGTTATTATTTCTACTATTATACCCATTCAATTAAGGTGGTGGTGAAAAACAGATTACACCACGACGTTGAGATGGTAAGTCATATGTACGCACGTACGGTGATTTTGTTTTTCATATGATGAATAAAAGGTTAAATATGGTTTTTTAAAATTTATAATAAAATATCAGTATATTAGTGATACTGACATATTACTTTATAATGAAAAAAATAAAGTATCATAAGTAAAAGAAGAAAGAATCTTGAACCAATCGGTAGAAGATATTACCTCTTCCTCGACATGCCTCCTTTATATTTCCTCTTAGGTCACCTGAGTTGGTCTTTTGAGAAGACAAGAACCTCTAGAATGTAACTAGGGAAGTTAAGAGGAGAAATGGGAAGGGGTTTTACCATCTTGAATGCTTAAAATGGAGTTAATTTGAGAGGGACGAGGTTCCCTTTTATAAGAGAGGAGAGGGGAACCTTTTGGAAACTCTCAAAATATTAATTTATTATATAGTCAAAACCCATCTAAAAACATCAAAAATGTCTCCAATAAGAATATAAGATTATATGGGGTTGTAATATCATCAACCAATAAATTTTTGTAATTTTTTTATGTAAATTTATGCATTATCATTTTCATTAACGCTTTGTTATTCTATTTAATTTTAATTATGGTAATAACATTCTAAATTTTTAATGGTCATAAATATGTAGTTATATGGTGTTAATTTAACATAAATGGATTTTTATGTCCTTTTCTACCTTATAATTATTACATTGTAATTTTTAAATATTTTTCTGATTTCTAAATAATTTAATAAAATGTTATTTTAAAACAAATCCAATACTGTCAATTTTGATACTATTCATTTATTTGATTTTAAATAAAATTAAAATTGAAGATAATTTAGAACCAAAATATTTAATACAATTAAAACATGTCATAGTCACCTATATATTTCTTAGATAACTTTAATTAGTTCATATGTATTTCATTTAATATTTTTAAATCCATTTATTTTATATATTGATTAATAAAATAATTTTTACATCACTAATGTGTCATAATTAATTTTAATTATTTAATCACTAAAAATTATAAATAAATTTATATGATGTAGGTAATTATTTTAGATGTATAGAGGCTATCTATTGTCGATATTATCCCCTATATTAAGAATAATATACTTATATAAAATGAGATTGTGACATTTTGTCACATTCATTAGTTCTTAATACATTCATATCATATTCATATAAAAGTAGCCATAAATTGATTCAATTTTCTTAAAAAGATGGTAAGGGTAGAATTAATTCATCCAATAGGATTTTTACAGGTGTTAAGGTAATTTTATAATATTATTTTTACCCTTAATTACCTGATTCACAATTAACCATTGTAATAAAATAATTACCAATGATACTATTCATAATGACCAAAAATAAATGTAGAATATTAACATACTTTGCACATATTGATTCCAAATATGGAATAAAGTTTTTAAAAATTTAAAACACAGATGTTTCATTAATTTATTTGAAATTAATATCGTCGTTGAAATGAGAAAACATGTTTTAAAAGATGAAACATTAGAAAAGATTGAAATGTTTTTACCTATGAATTAAATGTAAAATTAATGATAATGACATAAATTATATTAAATGGTAAAAATATATTATATTTATACTTTAAAACCATTATATAATATAATTTAACCATAAAAATTATCTTGGTGATAAATTTGTTTTTAATTAAAATTTATAGTATTATTTTCTGTTCATTAAAACATGATCATTGTCAGAAAAATATCAAAAATTTATCCAAAGTAAATTTTTATATCCTGCTTCAAAATAACATGCTTATTTTATCATATAGAAATTATTAATGTGTCAAAATCCAAAATTTAAATGGGTTCTACCTTCAAAGGTAAAAATTAACCTTAGAAAAATAGGTTCGTATACATAATATAGGGTTTTATTCTTACCCTCTGACTAAAATACCAATTGGATTATTATCAACAATATTTTATTTAGTACATAACAGCTATATATATCATTAATTTTAGTTCAAAAAATTATTTAATTAATAATGCAGATATCTAATTGATTTATATTTTTCATAAATAATTAATTTCCAATGAATTCATAATTCATTTTCATAAGTTGGTTATAATTATTACCGCTAACCTAATGGCTAGGATATAACAATAATTTTATATTAGGGGAATCTCGCACTTCGTTTTAACTCACGGTTGCTTGAAAAGTAAGCCACTGAAGAATAAATATTATTTAAAGAAAATATCTCCTAAAAACATCTTGGTATTATATTTTACATTCATCCAATATAAGTTAGTGGCATAAAATGTGAATGAAATCCAATTTTAAGCACAAATATTCTAATATTATTTAAAAGGCTGATTTACCACCTCTTAATGGAGGACCATTTTTAAATCTATTTCTAGTCACTTTTATATGATTTTTTGACCAAATAATATTCTTAATTAGAATCGGGACATCAAAATTTACTTTGTATGAAATTTTGGCATTTTTCTGATAATGTTCATTTTTAATGAATAGTGACAAAATGTTGTATTTTAATTCAAAAATGCCTTTTAATATAATTTATTTATATGGTTATATTATCTTTTTAATTGGTTTTAAAGTGTAAATATATTATATTTTCATCATATAATCCAATGATGGAAATTGTAAGTAATTTCACTTTGAAAATGGACATCAACAAGTATAAATCAGTTGATAGTTATTATTTCTTAAAAAACACTTTTTGTTTTGACAATAGGAATGAATTAAAAAATTAACTAATTAAACTTCTATTTTTTGAATTTGTAAAATAGACACCATTTATTAATTTGGAATATCAAATTTATCTTAGGGTGAATTTTTGGTATTTTTCTTAAAACTTTCATTTTTTGATGAATAGTTAAAAACACTCCGGTATTGATTAAAACCAACTTTTTATTTAAAGTTTTTTTAAAAAATTTAAAATTGTTTTAAAGACAAAATAGATACATAACACCAATATTAATACAATTTAATTCATTGGATTCAATTTATAATAAGATTTTGTATATAAAATTCTATTGAACTTTTTAACGTCTTTTAACCCACCTTCTAAGTGCTTTTTGGAAATTTGTATAATACATAATTTTACCACTTCTATGAATTGAATTTAAATAATCTAACATAAATTTTTGTAATTAGTAAGTAAAAAGTGGTTCAATGGGATGAAAATAATTTTGTGAATAGTAACTTTTGACTTTTACTAACCGCATTTGGAGGTAAATAGGGTAATTTAAGGTAAAAATAATGTTATAACAATTTAAAATTACCTAGACACTTGTCCTAACCATATTGGAGGAGTCATGGACGACTAATAAAATCCATGGTTCAATTTTGGGACCCCATGGATCCACATGGGTAACATAATTACATTAATAACTTTTTATTTAATGTAAAAATAGAAATGTCATAAACATGTATTGTTTTACTAAAACAATTTTATTATGGGGTTATATAATTGATATATTGGACTATAAAACTTAATTATAACGATAAAAATATTTCCTACATTATGGTAATTTTTTTATAATTTTTATACATCAATTAAATAAAACTATTTATGACAAAATGATCATGCAGCGGTTACAGTATTAATGAATGATTTAAATAAATAAGAAGATAAAAATTATAAAAAAAATCCAAAACTTATCCAATTATTATTGGATGATTCTATTTATAACATGGTCCACCATATATTCGACATTAATTATTTTTGGTCCTCTAGATATGGAAAACCATTATATAGTAAAATAATATTTTCAAACCTTCCAAAAGAGCTCCTCCTCTCCCTTATAAAAATCCCTCACTTCCTACCCATTTATCACACATCTCAAGCCCTTGCCTCATCCAAACTCTACACTAATAAGATCCCAAGATCACTCTCTTCATCCTAGAATCCATAAATTACGTAGAAATTACTTCAAGAAACCCTTTTGGTTCAAACCAAAGGGAGTTACCCAATTTAAAGGTAACGTCTTGTCTTAAGTTCTTTTGTTTGATTTTATTTCTCTAACACCATAAACTCTTTTTATTTCTTTATTTTATAAAAAAACAAGTATCCAAAATATACTAGGATTTTTTTATGAAAAGTATTATAGCTACACTTACACACACCTCCATCTAATTGGTAATGAACACACTATTTCTGTGGACGACGAACTACTGCCATATGAAAGGATGATTGTTCAATTATCTCCTACCGCCTCTCATGGTGGACATTATGATGGAACTGTATCTATATATGATATATATTGTATTTATTTTTTCTTTATTCTTCAATATTTTCCTTTTTATAACATATCTTTATGGTTCCCATAATGGGTAAACGTGATAATTTCATTTGAGAAAGTGCGGACTACCGCCCCCTCAAAGTGATATGACTCGTTCATTCTATACGTGGAATGAATAAAGGATATAATTTATGAACTTATGTAATATATATGAAATATATATTATACTTAAATTATAATATACCTATGAATCACTATGTTTTCATTTCAATAAATTATGAAATATAAATGAAATTAGCGTTCATGCGTAAGTAAGGCTTACCGTCTCCATGAACGGTGCATTTCATTTCTTATCTCCAGATGTTATGTAATAATATAAATACATTTATATACTGGATATATATGATATATATGAAATCTAAATGATTAATATAATTCTGTATATAATGTACTTTTGACAACATTGACAATTTATAATTATAACAAGTTCATTTTTAACTCCTGTTCCGAACATCGAAAATTGTCCGTTTTGAACTAAAAAAATTATCTAATTTTTATAGAAGGTTAATAAGTGATATAAAAGGAATAATAAAATTTAAAAATATTCTTAATCAAGTATAAATTAACTTGATTTTATCATTTAGGAAGAACAAGGAACAATTGGGCGAGTCAAGTCGGACAAGTGCTAAGGGATACTTATCTCCCATTTAATTCAGAGAATTTTCAATTGTTTTCCAGTTATTTATTGAAAGTGGTGTATTTTGTACTACCATTTGATATATTTTATCATTATACCTTTTATATTCATGGTATCCTTTTGGTGGTTAGTAATTATTGGGCATACGACTCGATTGAATACGACATGGTAAGGGATTCTAATCTCACTTTCAAGTCTGAGAGATTTCAAAGGTTCTCCAGTTATTTCTTGAATGTGGTGTATTATTTTCTGAAATTTGATATATATTATCATTATTCCATTTATATTCATGGTATTCTATAATTTATTTGTTGGTTATTATCTTTTTTCCATACGACTCGATTGATTACAATGATGTAAGGGGTTTTTATCTCACTTTTTATTCACGTGAGATTCATGCTACATTTGCCACTATTTCCTTTGAGTGGTGTATGTAGGGCCCATGATTCTAATATTTAGGTAATATACTTTTATTTATGGGTATTAACATATACCTTTTATGTTCCTTCTTTCATGGGGTTTATGTTTCGTAAGTTACCAAATTGGTAAGGGAACCTTTCACCCTCCTCGTTTTTAAGGATTTATTTTTGTTATGTCTTTTAATTTACTTAATCTTATATTGCGATATGTTGTTGTATATTATTATTTCTGTAAGTTTTATGTCCAAGTTATGAGATTCCATTTTCTCTCCCATCAATAAATTTTCATAATTTTAATGTGACATCGTTAGGCTGTCGAGTTTTTGTAAGGGAACTTCTTAACCCAATTCCATTCCTTAGGTTAAACTTCTACTTATTGATTATGTCATAAAATGAATATGTGTGAATGAACTCTGACTATTTTACACTTAATATCCAATTATATTGGGTGTATTATTAATTATCACACATAATTATTTGATTGAATTATCCTTAATCTAAGGATACAGTCTTTTAAGGTACTTTGTCTCAATTTACATTCCATTGAGACTTATTTGTTGTTATACACAAATTCACATTTATATAGTGTATATACTGAAATATTATATCATGAATATACTTATTATCATGATATTATAAGTTTTTTTTTCATTTTATTCTTTAATTATGTTTAGTCAAGTGTTTTTCAAGTGTTACGAGACACTTTAACTTAAACATCATTCTAAATGCTTTAAAGATTTGTTGTTCTAAATATTTATCATTAATTCCCATGTTTTTGAAATGGTTTTAGGGATTTATTTATATGTAAATTAATATTTTAAAATGTTATTTATTTTCAAATCTTAAATATGGTATGGGACACTTTGATTCATAAATATCTTTATTAAATGTTTTAAATGGTGTTGAAAATGGTTTTCATAAAGCATTGATTACATCAATATATTGAATTGATATATTGTGATTTCAATATAGAAATTTTATTTTTACTTTATGATTATGTTATATGATTATGTTATGGTTATTGGGATTTTTTTATATATATGGGTGGTTTCGTGATAAACCTAGGGCAGGTGAGCCTGAGATAGCTCTCCAATGCATTGGGTAACGAGACAGAGGTAAATATTAATGTTTAACCTAAGATATTTAGGGAATATACTATCATGGGTATTCCAAATGTGAGTCCCTATGTAGCTATGATAGATAAAATGTAAGTATGTTATGAATTCCATAAATTACCTGTATGATTTATGATTTCTAAATGATATTCATACATATTATGATTTCATGAGGTATGTAATGATTGAGAAGTATGGTTTCATTGATTTGTATTTATTGATGGGATAATTTTTCCTTTCCATGTTTTATAACCCTTAATGAGCTTTTTATGAACAACCCATGTTTTTGAAATGTTTTTCAGAGGACATGTAGAGGAATTGAGTCAAGGATGAGATTACGGAAAATTCATGCTGTAACATCCCAGGTAAATAAAGAATAATACATTTTCATATTTATTAATATTTGCGAATTAAATATTAATTTTACTTTAAAGGGGTTTCTATGTTTGATAGCGTACCCGATACGCAACAAAGAGTTTCTTTGTAATCGTACGTTGCACACTAGTAATAAAATAATATTATTTTAAATGTTAGTTAACACGTAGCCGTTGTACTGGTGGGAATGGATATAAATAACTAAAATATGAATATATATGTTTGTTAAATGTTTTTACTTTTATCTAATAAACGATAAAGGCTTAAAATACGAAAATAATTCCATTTTAGGCTTATATACACTAATTTTCACGAAAGGTCCACTTATCAACATTTGATGGAGAACCATCATTAAATATAGTTTTGGTCACTCTTGTACATTCTATTGGACCAAATAAAACTCTTCTTTATAATCGGGACATCAAATATTACTTTGTGTAATTTTTTTGGTATTTTTCCGATAAAGTTCATTTTTTAATTAATAGTGTAAAATGTTGTATTTTAATTCAAAACCTCTTTTTAATCTAATTTATTAATATGATTATATTATCTTTTTAATTGGTTTTAAAGTGAAATTAGAATATATTTTTACCATTTAATACAATGGTGGTCATTGAAATCAATTTCACTTTGAAATTGGACTTAAACTGGTGTCAATCTTTTGATACTTATTGTTTCATAAAAACAGGCTATTTGTTTTGACAACGGGAATTAATTATTAAATTAATTAATGAAACTTATATGTTTTTAATTTTTTAAAATGGAATTCATTTTTGAATTCAGAATATGAAATATATAATAGGGTTATGTTTTGGTTTTTTTCTGAAAAACTTCAATTTTGATGAATAGTGAAACCACAAAGTGGTGGTTACAAAATTTAATTTTTCGTTTAAATGGGACTTTACCACTTCTGTGTTTTGAATCTCAAAAATCCAATTTAAATGATTTTCATTATTAATTAAAATGTGGTTCAATGGGATTAAAATAAATTTTGGTGAATAATAACTTTTATGTTTTATTAATCACGATTAAAGGTAATTAGTGTAATTTAAGGTAAAAATGATATTATAATAAAATGAAAATATCTTGACACTTGTCATAACCCTATTGGTTGAGTTATGGACGAACACTACAACCCATGGGTCGATTTTTGGTACCCCATGGAGCCACTTGGGTATGATAATGACATTTATGCCTTTTATTTAAAGTTAAAGTAAAAATGACACAAAATGAGATGTTTTACTAAAAAACATTTTACATGGGGTTATACAAGTCATATTTCTTACTAAAAATATTCATTAGAAAGATAAAAAGATTTCCCACATCATGATATTTTTTTATAATTTTTAGACATTAAATAAATTAAATTATTTATGACACCATGATGATGCAGCGATTACCTCATTATTTAACGATTTAAATAAAATGGAAAGATAATGTAAAATCTAAAACCTAAACATGTCCAAAACCTATTGGATGGGTATATTTCGAACCCTTATCACCTAATCCTCGAAACACATCAGTGTCGGACCATTAATAACCGAAACGCATTCTAACATAAAATAACATTTCCTTACATTCCAAGAGTGCCCCTCCTCTCCTCTTATAAAAGTCCCCCACCTCTACCTCATTACCCACACTACCAAAGCCTTTTTCTCGACCAAACCCTGCTCATTGTTTCTCTCCACATCCCTCTCTTACTCCTTGAAGCCTCACTTTGGGTAGAAGTCTTCCCAAGGAAGCCTTTGAGCTCAAACCAAAGGGAGTTACCCGATTATAAGGTAATGTCTTCACTTGAGTCCTTTTGTTTTATTTTGCTTCTCCAACCCCCTAAACACTTTTTATTCATTTATTTTGTAAAAAATCCAGTATCTTCCATATACTAGGATTTGTTTATAAGAATTATTAGAGCTACACTTACACACACCTACTTCTAATGGTTAAAGAACATACTGTTTCCGTGGATGGCGAATTTCTGCCTCACGAAACGATGATTGTTCGATATTCTTCTAACACCTTCAAAGGTGGCCATTAAGATGTCGCTATATTTATATATGATATATAATATGTTTATGTTTTCCTTAAGATTATTTATTTTTCATTTTGGGCATACCTTTATGGTTTCCATTATGGGTAAATGTGATATCTTCATTTATGGAAGTGCGGACTACCGCCCCCTCAAAGTGGTTTGATTCGTTAATGCCATATGTGGGACATATAAAGGATGTATTTAAAGTTATTATATATGATGTTATACTGGAATTATAATATACCTCTATATCATTATTATTTCTTTCCATTAAAGTATGACAAAGAAATGAATGTAGCGTTCATGCGTACGTACGGCTTACCGTCTCCATGAACCGTGCATTTCATTTCTTATCCCCAAATGTAATGTACTATTATAAGTAAATATATATAATGGATATATATAATGTATGTTACATATAAATGATTAATATAATTCTAGAATTAAAATATGCATACCTCTTATTTAGTTTTAATTCCATTAATATGACATAGAAATGAAAGTAGTGTTCATGTATACGTACGGCTTACCGTCTCCATGAACGGTGCATTTCATTTCTTACCTCTAAATGATTATGTAATATTATAAATACATGTATATGATGGATATATATGATATATATGATATCCAAATCAGAAATTTCATTCTGGATATAAAGAACCTTTGACTACACGAACAACATGTAATTGTAAGAAGTCCACTTTCGACTTAAGAACCAAATATCGACAAAACAAACATTATTAACTTAATGATTACATAATGTTTATAGCATGGAAATAAGTGATATAAAAGGAATAATAAGCTTGAAAAAGGTTCTTAAGCAAGTATAAATAAACTCAAGTTTATTATTCAGGACGTTAAAGAATGATCGAGTCAGGTCGGACCCGAGGTAAGGGACTTCGTCTCAATCTCCTTTCATTGAGGCATATTTCATTTTATACACAAATTTATTTTATACGGTGTATAAACCCCTTTGAATTTTACTTTTATACAAAAGGAATTTTTTTCTACGAAGCGTTTTACTAAACAACAAAAAGGAATGTTTCTTTTAACGTACGCGGTGACAACGACCTTTTCCGCCGCTGCGAGAATTATTTGGTCTTTGGCTTCCTCAACAAGTCATGATGTTTTTAAAATGAAATAAATATTATATAATCTTTTATGTATTTTGGTATTGAAAATGGTTTTTATAATGGATTTGTTATGTCAATATATTTGAGTGATATATTGTGATCAAAGTGTAAAAATGTTTTCTTTCCATTATATTTGTTTTATGTCTTATGATTTTATTATGGTACTTGGACATTTAACGGGTGGTTACGTGATAAACCATATGACGGGTGGTGCCGTGAATACCAGGACGGGTGGTTACATTATAACCTCCAATGCATTGGGTATGGAAGTTGGCCGTATGGTTATTCCATTAAGTATGTATGGAAGTTGGTCGTATGGCTATTCCATTAAGTGATATGTGTGGAAGTCGACCATATGGTTATTACACTTAAGTATGTTTATGTCCCAAGTTACCTTTATATGTTATGTGTTCTTTATATGGGTTTTATGGTAATATTTTGGTTACAAAAGGGTAAGTAATGATCTTTTATTCAGTGAATAGTTTTTACTACTTCATAAATGTGAAAAGTATTACTTTGATAAAGTATACATGGTTTACTTTTTTGTTTTGATAAACTAATAGTTTTTATTCTTTGTGTATCCCTTATTGAGCTTTTTATGCTCACCCCAGGTTTCTTTGAATTGTTTTTCACAGGACTTAATGTGGAATAGGGTCAAGGATGGGATCCAGGGAATGTCATGCTATATAAAACATGTAACTAGACATGTTTCTTTTTAAGAGTTTTTTTTAATTCTATGGAAACTTAGTAGAAGTGTCTACTTTGTATTCTTTTAAGATGTAATAGTTATGTTCTAATTCTCTAAAACTCTAAACCTGAAAAGATCCTCAATGAGAATTTTTCATTTAATTCAATATTAAGAGATGTTTAAGGCCAGGGCCTTATAGTTGGTATCAGAGGTCGGTTTTGACAACTTTAGGAGTTAGAAAATTATTAAATTATAAGTTAATTTATGGTATGACTGAAATGATATAGAATTTAAAGATTACCATGTTGCTTCGCCTTAGATATTTCTATGTTCAGAATGGTTTTCCGCAGAGGAAAAAATGCAGCTATGTTGGGACGACATCAGGAGGAAGACAACCTTGCAAATCAGCAACTTGAGATGGTCGGGATCGGAACTGAACAGTTTGTTGCTGTGATGGAACAGTTGACTCAGGCTATAAATGGTGGTGGTATCCATGCCCAAGATCATCCAGATCAACTGCAGAGGAACATGTCAGTGGTGGAACATTTCATGAGGCAACATCCTCCATCATTCAGAGGATCATCTGACCCCGTACAAGCTGAAGGGTGGATTAAAGCACTGGAGAAGATTTTTGAGGTCATGGGGTGTTCAGAACATCAAAAGGTTAGTCTTGCTGTTTACCGTTTTGAAGGTGAAGCTAATCAGTGGTGGTCGATGGTAACAAATATCAGGGATAGTGATGATATTGAGGATCTTCACTGGGACGAATTCAAAGGTATGTTTCTTGAGAATTATTTTCATAAGGCTGTTCGACTTAGGATGGAAAAGCAATTCTTGGAATTGAGTCAAGAGGAAGACTCAGTGGCTGCCTATGAAGCAACGTTCACTCGATTGGCAAGGTATGCTCCAAACTTCATACGAGATCTTGATAGTAAAATAAACCATTTTTACTCAGGGTTAAAGCTAAAGTACCGAAGGGCTTTAGATTCTCGTGAGTTCAAAAGTTATGAAAAACTTGTTCGATGTGCGGAGAAGGTGGAAATGGAGTTTGCCGATGATCAGGTGTTCTATGACAAATAGCGGAATAAGAGGTCTAGTTGGCAGGAAAAGGGGAAGAATTCATCAAAGAAGCAAGTAGGTAAGAAAACCAAATATCCATCTTGTGAGAAGTGTGGTAAAATGCATCCTAGAGAATGTTTATCCATGTCTGGTAAGTGATTTTGGTGTGGTAAGTCTGGTCATATTGCTCGTAACTGTAAGGAGGATGATCAAGCGGGCAATGAAAATCCAGCGGTAAGATGTTTTAAGTGTAATGAAATGGGTCATTATGCAAATGAGTGTCTAACGAAGAACTCGACTGGGGGAAAGCAGCCAGACTACAAGCAGAAAGGGGTGGTGAAATCCTTTGCAACAACTTCAGCAGATGTTGGGACATCGAATGAAGTAGTATCAGGTACACTATTTGTTTGTTCAGATTATGCTAATGTGTTGTTTGATTCAGGGTCTACACACTCTTTCATTTCTGAGAAGTTTTCTAGTAAATTGGAAATTCCATCTCAAGATATGAATCCTGAACTTGCGGTAAAAACACCCGGAGGGAACGTTGAGACAAAAAGGAATTATAAGAACCTTCCTATCCTTGTGTGTGGAAAGAATCTACCAGTAAACCTTATTGTTTTGCCTCTAGTAGAGTTTGATGTTATTTTGGGCATGGATTGGCTTTCTGTTTATCATGCTAAGATTGACTGCAGAGCTAAAATGGTTTCTTTTCAGAAATATTATCAGTTTGTGTACAAGAATGAACCCTTGATTTTGATAACATATCAGGAAGTTGAGAAACTAGTAAAAGATGGAAATGAATGTTACCTTGCACATATTGTTGAAAATAAAGGAACTGTTCAGATTAATGACGTGCCAGTGGTAAATGAGTATCTTAATGTTTTTCCTGATGAGTTGTCTGGTATTATTCATGATCGGGAAGTTGAATTTACTATTGAATTAGTTCCTGATTCTAAGATAATTTCAAAACCCCCTTATCGAATGGCTGAAGTTTAACTTTTTGAGTTAAAGAAGCAATTGCAGGAGTTATTAGATAATGGTTTCATTCGACCTAGCACCTCACCATGGGGTGATCCTGTCTTTTTTGTTAAAAAGAAAGATGGCTCAATGAGACTTTGCATTGATTATAGAGCCTTGAATAATATTACTGTTAAGAACAAGTATCCTTTGCCTCATATCGATGATTTGTTTGATCAGCTCCAGGGAGCTCAGTATTTTTCAAAGATTGACTTGAGTCCGGGGTACCATCAGTTGAAAGTAAAATAAGCAGACGTTCCGAAGACTGCGTTCCGTACTAGATATGGCCATTATGAATTTGTAGTTATGTCTTTTGGGTTAACCAATGCACCTGCTATATTCATGGACCTTATGAATAGAAATTTCCATGAGTTCATGGATAAGTTTGTGGTTGTTTTCATTGATGATATTTTGGTGTTTTCTAAAATTAAAGAGGAGCATGAAAGTCATTTAAGGGTTATCTTGCAAACCTTAAAAGAAAAGAAACTATATGGAAAATTCAGTGAGTGCGAGTTTTGGTTACAAAAAATTTCTTTCCTGGGTCACATTGTTTCAAAAGCTGGCATAACTGTTGATCTTGCTAAAACAAAAGCTGTTGAAGAATGGACAAGACCCACAAATGTAACCGAGATCCATATTTTTCTTGGTTTGGCAGGTTACTACCGAAGGTTTGTTGAAAAGTTTTCATGGTTATCTAGTCCATTGACTAAGCTAACTCGTAAGGGTGTTAAGTTCATCTGGATAAAAGAATGTGATGATTATTTTCAGGAGTTGAAAAGAAGATTGGTTAATGCTCCAGTTTTGTCACTTCGTTCCAGGAATGGTGAGTTTGTTATATACAGTGATGCTTCTTTGAAGGGACTTGGCTGTGTCCTTATGCAGAATGATCAGGTAATTGCTTATGCTTCACGTCAGTTGAAAACTCATGAGGTAAATTACCCTACATATGATTTGGAATTAGCTGCTATTGTTTTGATTTAAAAATTTGGAGGCATCATTTGTATGGAGTAAAGTGTGAAATATATACTGATCACAAAAGTTTAAAGTATATATTCACTCAGAAATAATTGAACATGAGACAGAGGAGATGGCTGGAATTAATCAAGGATTATGATTGTACTATTCATTACCATCTGGGAAAAGCAAATAAAGTGGCTAATGCTTTGAGTCAAAAAAGGAATGCTTCATTATCAATGTTGTGTTTGGAACGTGATCCTTTGGTTAAGGATTTGATGAACTTTGGCATAGAAGTTGTTGGTGCAGGAAGTCCTTCAGTTTTGTTTCAGGTATCAGCGACATCTTCTTTATCAGACAGAATTAAGCAAGCACAGAGGGAAGACAATGAGTTGCAAAAAAGTTCAGTTGATTCAGAAACACATGAGAACAGCTTAGAGCAGGCAGAAGAGTTATGCAGATAACTAGAGGAAAGATCTATCTTTCGAGGTAGGTGATCATGTTTTTCTCAAGGTTTCTCCATGGAAAAGTGTGATGAGATTTGGTATGAATGGAAAGATGAGTCAATGGTTCATTGGACCATAAGATATTTTGGAGAGAGTTGGATCAGTTGCATACAGAGTGGCATTACCTCTGTGTTTATCTCAGGTACACAATTTTTTTCATGTTTCGATGCTGAGAAAGTATATTCCAGATCCATCTCATGTTTTGAGTCCAGAGGTAGTTTAGCTGGAAGAGAATCTATCTTATGAGGAACAACCAGTCCAGATTCTTGACCATATGGAGCAGGTGTTACGAAATAAGGTTATTCATCAGGTAAAGGTTTTGTGGAAAAACCATATGATTGAAGAGGCAACATGGGAATCTGAAAATGCTATGAGGGATAAATACCCCCACTTATTTTGATAAGTGAATAAAATTGTGAGGACGCAATTCCCAAAAGGGGGGAAGGATGTAACATTCCAGGTAAATAAAGAATAATACATTTTCATATTTATTAATATTTGCGAATTAAATATTAATTTTACTTTAAAGGGGTATCTATGTTCGATAGCGTACCCGATACGCAACAAAGAGTTTCTTTGGAATCGTACGTTGCACACTAGTAATAAAATAATATTATTTTAAATGTTAGTTAACACGTAGCCATTGTACTGGCGAGAATGGATATAAATAACTAAAATATGAATATATATGTTTGTTAAATGTTTTTACTTTTATCTAATAAAGGATAAAGGCTTAAAATACGAAAAGAATTCAATTTTAGGCTTATATACTCTAATTTTCACGAAAGGTCCACTTATCAACATTTGATGGAAAACCATCATTAAATATAGTTTTGGTCACTCTTATACATTCTATTGGACCAAATAAAACTCTTCTTTATAATCGGGACATCAAATATTACTTTGTGTACTTTTTTGGTATTTTTCCGATAAAGTTCATTTTTTAATGAATTGTGTAAAATGTTGTATTTTAATTCAAAACCTCTTTTTAATATAATTTATTAAGATTATATTATCTTTTGAATTGGTTTAAATGTGAAATTAGAATATATTTTTACCATTTAATCCAATTGTGGTCATTGGAATAAATTTCACTTTGAAATTGGACTTAAATTGGTGTCAATCTTTTGATACTTATTGTTTCATAAAAACACGCTATTTGTTTTGACAGCGGGAATTAATTATTAAATTAATTAATGAAACTTATATGTTTTTAATTTTGTAAAATGGACTTCATTTTTGAATCCGGAATATCAAATATAGCTTAGGGTGATGTTTTGGTTTTTTTTCTGAAAACCATCAATTTTTAATGAATAGTGAAACCGCAAAGTGGTGGTTACAAAATTTGATTTTTCATTTAAATGGGACTTTACCACTTCTGTGTTTTGAATCTCAAAAATCCAATTTAAATGATTTTAATTATTATGTAAAATGTGGTTCAATGGGATTCAAATAAATTTTGGTGAATAATAACTTTTATGTTTTATTAATCACGATTAAAGGTAATTAGTGTAATTTAAGGTAAAAATGATATTATAAAAAAATGAAGATATCTTGAAACTTGTCCTAACCCTATTGGTTGAGTTATTTCCGACCAATACAACCCATGGGTCGATTTTTGGTACCCCATGGAGCCACTTGGGTATGATAATGACATTTAAGCCTTTTATTTAAAGTTAAAGTAAAAATGACCCAAACATGAGATGTTTTACTAAACTAATTTTTACATGGGGTTATACAAGTCATATTTCTTACTAAAAATATTCATTAGAAAGATAAAAATATTTCCTACATCATGATATTTATTTTATAATTTTTGACATTAAATAAATTAAATTATTTATGACACCATGATGATGCAGTGATTACCTCAATATTTAATGATTTAAATAAAATGGAAAGATAATGTAAACTCTAAGACCTAAACATGTAAAAAACCTATTGTATGGGTAGATTTCGAACCCTTATCACCTTATCCTAGAAACACATCAATGTGGGAGCATTAATAACCGAAACGCATTCTAAAATAAAATAACATTTCCTTACTTTCCAAGAGTGCCCCTCCTCTCCTCTTATAAAAGGCCCCCACCTCTACCTCATTACCCACACTTACAAAGCCTTTGGCTCAACCAACCACTTCTCATTTTCTCTCTCCACATACCTCTATTACTCCTTGAAGCCTCACTTTGGGCAGAAGTCTTCCCAAGGAAGCCTTTGGGCTCAAACCAAAGGTTGTTACCCGATTATAATATAATGTCTTCACTTGAGTCCTTTTGTTTTATTTTGCTTCTCCAACCCCATAAAATCTTTTTATTAATTTCTTTTGTAACAACTCCAGTATCTTCCATATACTAGGATGTTTTTATAAGAAGGATTCTAGATACACTTACACACACCTATGTCTAATGGTTAAAGAAAATACTGTTTCCGTGGATGGCAAATTTCTGCCTCACGAAACGATCATTGTTCGATATTCTTCTAACAACTTCAAAGGTGGCCATTAAGATGTCACTATATTTATATATGATATATAATATGTTTATGTTTTCCTTAAGCTTCTGTATTTTTCATTTTGGGAATACCTTTATGGTTTCCATTATGGGTAAATGCGATATCTTCATTTAAGGAAGTGCGGACTACCGCCCCCTCAAAGTGATTTGATTCATTAATGAAATATGTGGGATGTATAAAGGATGTATTTAAAGTTATTATATATGATGTTATACTGGAATTATAATATACCTCTATATCATTATTATTTCCTTCCATTAAATTATGACAAAGAAATGAAAGTAGCGTTCATGCGTACGTACGACTTATCGTCTCCATGAACAGTGCATTTCATTTCTTATCCCCAAATGTAATGTACTATTATAAGTACATATATATAATGGATATATATAATGTATGTTACATCTAAATTATTAATATAATTCTGGAATTAAAATATACATACCTCTCATTTAGTTTTAATTCCATTAATATGAAATAGAAATTAAAGTAGCATTCATGCGTACGTACGGCTTACCATCTCCATGAACGGTGCATTTCATTTCTTACCTCTAAATGATTATTTAATATTATAAATACATTTATATGCTGGATATATATGATATATATGATATCCAAATCAGGAATTTCATTCTGGATATAAAGAACCTTTGACTACACGAACAACATGTAATTGTAAGAAGTCCACTTTCGACATAAGAACCAAATATCAACAAAACAAACATTATTAACTTAATGATTACATAATATTTATAGCATGGAAATAAGTGATATAAAAGGAATAATAATCTTGAAAAAGGTTCTTAATTAAGTATAAATTGACTTAAGTTTATTATTCAGGACGTTAAAGAATGACCGAGTCAAGTCGGACCCGTGGTAAGGGACTTCGTCTCAATCTCCTTTCATTGAGGAATATTTCGTTTTATACACAACTTTCTTTTATATGGTGTATAAACCCCATTGAATTTTACTTTTATACAAAAGAAATCTTTTTCTACGAAGCGTTTTACTAAACGACAAAAAGGAATGTTTCTTTTAACGTACGTGGTGACAATGACCTTTTCCGCTGCCGCGAGATTTATTTGGTCTTTGGCTTCCTCAACAATCCGTGATGTTTTTAAAATGAAATAAATATTATATACTCTTTTATGTATTTTGGTATTGAAAATGGTTTTTATAATGGATTTTTTATGTCAATATATTTGATTGATATATTGTGATCAAAGTGTGGAAATGTTTTCTTTCCATTATATCTGTTTTATGTCTTATGATTTTATTATGGTACTTGGACATTTAACAGGTGGTTATGTGATAAACCATATGACGGGTGGTACCGTGAATACTAGGATGGGTGGTTACGTTATAACCTCCAATTCATTGGGTATGGAAGTCGGCCGTATGGCTATTCCATTAAGTATGTATGGAAGTTGGCTGTATGGCTATTCCATTAAGTGATATGTGTGGAAGTCGACCATATGGTTATTCCACTTAAGTATGCATATGTCCCAAGTTACCTTTATATGTTATGTGTTATTTATATGGGTTTTATGGTAATCTTTTGGTTACAAAAGGGTAAGTAATGATCTTTTATTCAGTCAAGAGTTTTTACTACTTCATAAAGGTGAAAAGTATTACTTTGATAAACTATACATGGTTTACTTTTTGTTTTGATAAACTAATAGTTTTTATTCTTTGTGTATCCCTTACTGAGCTTTTTATGCTCACCCCATGTTTATTTGAAATGTTTTTCACAGGACTTAATGTGGAATAGGGTCAAGGATGGGATCAAGGGAATTCCATGCTATATAAAACATGGAACTAGACATGTTTCTTTTTAAGAATTTTTTTTATTCTATGGAAACTTAGTAGAAGTGTCTACTTTGTAATCTTTTGAGATGTAATAGTTATTTTCTAATTCTCTAAAACTGTAAACCTGAAAAGATCCTCAATGAGAATTATTCATTTAATTCAATATTAAGAGATGTTTAAGGCCGAGGCCTTATACATGCTATCTAAAATATGGAACTGGATGTGACTCTTTTTTAAGAGTTTTTATTTTATGAAAAAATGGTTTGTGAGTAGAAGTGTCTACTTTGTAATTTTTTAGATATAATTTAATAGTAATGGCACAATTATCTAAAACTCTAAACCTAAAAAGACCCTAAATGTGAATAATTAATTTAATTCAAATTTATGAAATGTTTTAAGACCAGGTCCTTATAGTTGATATCAAATGTCGGTTTAGATAACTTTAGATGTTAGGGTGTTATTTAAGCATAAATGACATAACCATAAATTGTTAGAATGTTAGAAAGAGTAATAATTATTTTACAGGTGATAAATTTTTGTTACATTTTTGGATGAAAAATGAATGGCATTAGATAACCATTGTTGTTAAGGTATTTTATGGTTATTTTTTAGGAATTTTTCTTTTTTTTGGAATGTTATAAAGTTATAGGGTTTTAGAAAAAGGACAACCCACGGGAAGGGTGACAACCTGTCACGTCCGGAAATGCCACAAGAATCGAACCCACAACCGAAGGGCGACAAGGGTGCATCGCCTACCACTGGACTATGTGAAGTCCCTAGTTAGTATGACTAATTATTTTTAGTTAAATGATTTTATGGATCATGAATAAGTTGATTTGGGATCTAATGTTTTATTAAATGGGCATCCTTAGTATATGAAAATGATTTGATGATTGAGAGATAAATGTTTTTTTGGAAGACATTCTCTCTTTTGGGAACATTATATGCTTATGGAAAATAGAATACTATGGGATCTCTTTTGTCTAGGAATGGTTAAAATTTTTATTTTTTAAGAATCAATGTATTTATTGTGGAAGTATGGTGATTTTGGTTATTTCTGGAAAAAGATTAACCTGGCATAGAGGATATGGGATTAGGTTAATTTCACTTTTGTATGAGACTTTAAGAGTATTCGATGTTATTTGGAGATAAATGATAATATTTATCTTAGAAGACTATGTGATTAAATCTTTTTGAGATTTGGGTTTAAATCATAGTTTTGATTATATTGAATAATTTTAAGGACAGTTTTTTATTGAATGGTATTTCTTAAACATTAGGTATTGATTGTTTGATTTTGGAGATTATGAGTAGTTTTTCTTTCTGTAAAATATTTTACCATTTGAGGATTATCTGATTATGTACAAACCATTTTGGTTATGGTTAATGTCTAAAGACATGGGAAATATATATTTCATCTTTTATGGATTATCTGATTCATTCATAGTTGATTATAGCGCTCTTAATGTGAACAAGTCATCCTGAATACTCATTGTTTGGAGAAAATATGAGTTTGTGTTTGAAATCTAGTAATGGATGAAAGTCTACATGACAAGTATGTTTCCTTATGTTTTTAGTTATGCTCATAAATAAATTCCTCAATGAAAACTAACTTAAAACAAAAACATTGTCTATTAAATTTTTCATACTAGGGAATCACAGACTGTTTAACCCATCACATGTTTGTGATTTTCTGGTGGTTAACATTCTCTTAATCATGTTGTCTATCACTCTCCATCAGAACTTGATAGTGTTTGTATCCTCAATATCCATGTTTTCATAGATTCATAGTATCTGTTGTCTTGGGTGACCTTTTCACTTATCTTACATTATTTTAAAGCGATAGTTTTATTGACTCTTTTTCCGATTTGGGACATTCAATGATGTTTCTGAGCCTTTTTTTAAATTTCAAGGTCGCAATTCCCAAAAGGGGGGAAGGATGTAACATACCTGGTAAATAAATAATAAGAAATATACATATTTGTTAATATTTGTCAATTAAATAATAATTTTACTTTAAATGGGATACAATGTTTTTTGGCGTACCTGATACGCAACAAATGGTTTCTTTTAAATCTTACGTTGCAAAATTATAATATAATAATATTATTTTAAATGGTAGTTAACGTCAAGGAATTATATATGCGGGAATGAATAGAACTTACTAAAATATGATTATATATTTTTGTTAAATGTTTTTACATTCATCCAATTAATGTTAGCGGCATAAAATGTGAATGAAATCCAATTTTAAGCACAAATACTTTAATATTCTTTAAATGGTCGATTTAATGTCTTCTGATATAGAACCAATTTTAAATATAGTTTTTGCAACTTTTTATGTTATTTTTGGAAAAAATAAAATTCTTATTTAGAATCGGAAAATCTGAATTTACATTGGATGAAATTTTGGTATTTTTCTGATAATGTTCATTTTTTAATAAACAGTTAAAAATACTGTATTTTAATTCAAACCTGCCTTTTAATATAATTTATTTATATGGTTTGATTATCCATTTAATTTTTTTAAAATTTAAAATATATTATATTTTTACCATTTAATACAATTTTGTCCATTATAAGTAATTTCACTTTGAAATTGGACATTAACAAATATCAATCTTTTGATAGTTATTATTTCTTAAAAAAACGCTTTTTGATTTGACAACGTGAATTAATTAAAAAATTAATTAATTAAACTTTGATTTTTTTTAATTTGGTAATATAGAAATCATTTTTGAATTTGAAATATCAAATTTAGCTTAGGGTGATTTTTTGGTATTTTTCTAAAAACTGTCCATTTTTTGATGAATAGTAAAAAACATTGCGTTATTGTTTAAAACCGACATTTTATTTAAAGAATTATTTTTAAATTTAAAATTGTTTTAAAGTAAAAAAATAGATGCATAATACCTTTATTAATACAATTTAATTCATTGGATTAATTTTATAATAAGATTTGATATATAAAATTCTATTGAACTTTTTAACTTCTTTTTACCCACCATCAAAGTGCTTTTCCAAATTTGCATAAGAAATAATTTTACCACTTCTGTGAATTGAATTTCAAAAAAATTTCATACATGGTTTTCATTATTAAGTAAAACGTGGTTCAATGGGATGAAAATAATTTTTGGTGAATATTAACTTTTTACATTTACTAACCGCGATTAGAGGTAAATGGGTTAATTTAAGGTAAATATAATGTTATAATATTATAAAAGTACCTTTAAATTTGTCCAATACTTATTGGATGAGTCATGGATGACCAATAAAATCCTTCGGTCAATTTTGGGACCCCCTGGAGCCAACTTGGTAAGATAATTACATTAATAACATTTTATTTAAAGTAAAAATAAAAATATCATAAACATGTATTTTTTTAATAAAACAATTTTAATGTGTGGTTATACAATTGATATATTTGAATATAAATATTCATTAGAAATATAAAACTATTTTCTACATAATGGTAATTTTTTTATAATTTTTAGACATCAAATAAATAAAATTATTTATGACAAAATGATGATGAAGTGTTTATATCATTAATGAATGATTTAAATAAATAAGAAGATAAAAATTAAAACAATATAAAAACTTGACCAATTATTATTGGATGATTTTATTTCAAACATTTTCCACCTTATCTTTTACTTTTATGATTTTTGGACCTTTAGAAACAGAAAATCATTATATAATAAAAAAATATTTTCAAACATTCCAAAAGAGCCCCTCCTCTCCCTTATAAAAAGTACTTACTTCCTACACATTTCTCACACATCTCAATCCTTTTACACAACCAAAATCTACTCCAATAATCTCCTAATATCCCTATTTTCAGCCTAGAAGCCTTACCATAGATAGAAATCACTTCAAGAAACCCTTTTGGTTCAAACAAACGGTAGTTACCCTATTTAAAGGTAACGTCTTCTCTTAAGTTCTTTTGTTTTATTTTACTTATTCAGCCCCCTAAACTCTTTTTATTCCTTTATTTTATAACAAAACCAGTATCCTCTATATAATTTTTTGTTTTTATGGGAATTATTCTCGCTACAATTAAACACACCTCCATCTAATGGGTAATGAACATACTGTTTTTGTGGACGTCGAACTACTGCCTCACGAAACGATGATTTTTCAATTATCTTTTACCACCTCTCATGGTGGACATTATGATGGAACTATATCTATATATGATAAATATTTTATTTATGTTTTCTCTATTCTTCTATATTTTCCTTTTTATATCATACCTTTATGGTTCCCATAATGGGTAAACGCGATAATATCATTTGAGGAAGTGCGGACTACCGCCCCCTTAAAGTGATATGACTCGTTCATTGCATATGTGTAATGTACAAAGGATATAATTTATGAACTTATGAAACATATATTAAATATATATTATACTTAAATTATAATATACCTATTAATCACTATTTTTTCATTCCATAAAAATATAAAATAGAAATGAAAGTATCGTTCATGCGTACGTACAACTTGCTATCTCCATGAATGGTGATTTTCATTTCACTTCTTTAGATGTTATGTACTAGTATAAATACATATATATACTGGATATATATGATATATATGACATCTAAATTATTAATATCATTCTGGATATAATGGAATTTGGACCACAAGGATAATTTATAATTATAACAAGTTCATTTTTGACTCATGTTCCGAACATTGAGAAAATGTCTGATATGAACTCAAAAAATTAACTAATTGTTATAGTAGGGTAATAAGTGATATAAAAGGAATAATAAATTTGAATAATATTCTTAATTACGTATAAATTAGCATATTTTTATAATTAAGGAAGAACATGGAACATACGAGCGAGTCAAGTCAGACACGTGGTAAGGGATACTTATCTCACATTTAATTCAGTGGGATTTCAAATGTTCCCCAATTATTTATTGAATGTGGTGTATTTTGTACTACCATTTGATATATATTATTATTATTATTTTTATATTCATGGTATCCTTTTGGTGGTTAGTAATTTTTGGTCATACGACTCGATTGAATACAATGTGGTAAGGGATTCTTATCTCACTTTCAAGTCCAAGAGATTTCAATTGTTTGACATTTATTTATTGAATGTGGTGTATTATGTACTGAAATTTGATATATATTATCATTATTACCTTTATATTCATGGTATTCAGTAATTAATTTGGTGGCTATTATCTTTTGGTCATACGACTCGATTGATTACAACGAGGTAAGGGGTTTTAATCTCACATTTTATTCACGTGAGATTCATGCTATATTTGTCACTATTTCCTTTGAGTGGTGTATGAAACGCCCATGATTCTACTATTTGTGTAATATATATTCATTTATGGGTATTTACATCTACATTGTATGGTCCTTCTTTCGTGGGGTGTATGTTTTTGTATGTTACCAAATCGGTAAGGGAACCTTTCACCCTCCACTTTTTAAAAGGATTATTTTTTGTTATATCTTTTAATTTACATCTTAATATATAATTCTATGTTATTATATATCCTTATTGCTGTAAATTTTACATCCAAGTGATTGGATACCATTTTCTCTCTCATCGACTCATTTTATTAATTTTAAAGTGACGTCGTTAGGCTGTCGAATTTTTGTATGGAAACTTCTTAACCCAATTTCCATTCATTGGGATAAACTTCTACCTATTGATTATGTCATGCTATGAAAATGAGTGAATTACCTGTGATTGTTTTACACTTAATTTCCAATTATATTGGGTGTATTCTTATTTGTCACACATAATTATGTGATTGATTTATCCTTAATCTAAGGATACGATCTTTGTAAGGGACATTGTCTCATTTTACATTCCATTGAGACTTATTTTTTATTATACACCAATTCGATTTTATATGTCGTATATACTGAAATATTATTTCATAAATATATTTATAATAATGATATTATATGTTTTGTTTCATTTTATTCTTTAATTATGTTTAGTCAAGTGTTACGAGACTCTTTAACTAAAACATCATTTTAAATGCTTTAATGATTTATTATTCTAAATATTTATCATTAATTTCCTTGTTTTAAAAATGGTTTAAAAGATTTATTTATATGTAAATTAATGTTTAAAAATGATTATTCCTTTAAAATCTTAAATGTGATATGGGACAGTTTGATTCAAAAATATCTTTATTAAATGTTTTAAATTGTTTTGAAAATGGTTTTGATAAAGCATTGATTATGTCAATATATTGAACTGATATATTGTGATTACAATATGGAAATGTTATCTTTAAATTATGATTATGTTTTATGACTATGTTGTGGTTATTAGGAATTTTTTACATTTACGGGTGGTTCTGTGATAAACCTAGGGCGGTTGAGCCCGAGATAGCTCTCCAATGCATTGGGAAACGAGACGGAGGTAAACGTTAATGTTTCTCCTAACAGATTTACGGAATATACTGTGATGGGTATTCCAAATGTCACTCCCTATGTAGCTGTGATAGATACAATGTAAGTATGTTATGAATGCCAAAAGTTACCTTTATGATTTACGACATCTAAATGTCATTCATAAGTATTATGATTTCATGAGGTATGTTATGATTGAGAATTGTGGTTTAATTGATTTGTATTTATTGATGGGTTAATGTTTCCATTCCTTTTTTTATAACCCTTACTGAGATTTTTATGCTCAAAACATGTTTTTGAAATGTTTTTCATAGGAGATAAGGATGAATAAGGTCAAGGAAGAGGTAAAGTAAAAGTCATTCTATCTAAAATATGGAAGTGGACATGACTCTTTTTTCAGAGTTTTTATTTTATGAAAAAATGGTTTCTGAGTAGAAGTGTCTACTTTGTAATTTTTGAGATGTAATGTAATAGATATAGCCTAATTATCTAAAACTATAAACATTAAAAGATCCTTAATGTTAATTATTCATGAAATTCAATATTATGAAATGTTTTAAGGTCAGGTCCTTATAGTTGGTATCAAAGGTTAGTTTATATTACATTAGAGGTTAGGGTGTTATTTAAGCATAAGTGACATAACCATAAATGGTTAGAATTTTAGAAGGAGTCAAAATTATTTTAGAGGTGATAAATGGTTATTACATTTTGGGATTAAAAATGAAAGGTATTAGATAACCTTTATTGTTAAAATATGTTATGGTTATTTTTGAGGAATTTTACTTTTTTTTGGAATGATATAAAATTATACGGTTTTAGAGAAGGGAAAACCCGTAGGAAGGGGGACAACTCTTTGCATCCAAAATGGCCACAGTAATCGAACCCACATCTGAAGGGCGTCAATGGTGCATAGCATACCACTAGACAAAGTGAAGTCTCTTGTTAGTATGAATAATTATTTTAGTTAAATGATTTTATGTATCAATAATAAGTTTATTTGGGATATTATGTTTTATAAAATGAGAATCCTTAGTATAGGAAAACAATTTAGTGATTAAGAGATAAAGGTTTTTTTAAGGAATTCTCTCTTCTGGGAACATTATATGCTTAAGGAAAATAGAATAATATGGGATCTCTTTTGTGGAGGAATGGTTAAAATTTTTATTTTGTAATAATCTATGTATTTATTGTGTACATGTGGTGATTTGGGTTATTTCTGGAAATTGATTAACCTAGAATAGAGAATATTTGATTAGGTTAATTACATTAGTATGAGACTTTAAGAGTAGTCGATGTTATTTGGAGATATATGTTAAGATTTATCTTGGAAGACTATGTGATTAAATACTTTTGAGATTTCGTTTTAAATATTAGTTTTTATTAAATTGAATACTTTTATGGACAATTATGTATTGAATGGTCTTTCTTAATCATTGGGTACTATTTGTTTAATTTTGGAGATAAAAAGTAGTTTTTCTTTATGTAAAAGATTATACATTTTGAGGATTATATGATCATGTACTAACCATTTTTGTTTTGGTTAAGGTCTAAAGACATGGGAAATATATAGTTCATCTTCTGTGGATTATGTGATTCTCTTGAATTTGATTATAGTTCTCTTAATGTGAACAAGTCATCCGGAATACTCATTGTTTGGGGAAAATATGAGTTTGTGTTAGAAATCTAGTAAAGGATGAAAGTCTACAAGACAAGTAAGTATATTTCATTATGTTTTTAGTTAAGATCATAGTCAAATCATCAATTAAAAGTAACTTAAAAAACATTTCCTATTAAATTTTTCTACTGGGGAATCAAATACTGTTTAACCCATTAGAAGTTTGTGATTTTCTGGTAGTTAAGTTATCTTAATCATGTTTTATATCACTCTCCATCAAAATTTGATGGATTTGTTTCTCCTCCATATCGATGTTTTCATGGAATATTGGTATCTTTTGTCTCAGGTAACCTTTTTACTTCTCTTACTTTATTTTAATGTGATATTTTTATTGACTCTTTCCAATTTGGGACTTTAAATGAAGTTTCCGAGCCCAATTTTTTTTAAAAAATTGTGAGGATGCAATTCCCAAAAGGGGGAAGGTTGTAATATCCCGGGTAAATAAAGAATAAGAAATTTTCATATTTATTAATATTTTTTAATTAAATATTAATTTTACTATAAATGGGACGCTATGTTCGATGGCGTATCCGATACGCAACAAAGGGTTTCTTTCAAATCTTACGTTGCACACTAATAATATAATAAAATTATTTTAAATGGTAGTTAAAATAGAGCCATTTTATTAGAGAGAATGGATATGAATAACTAAAATATGATTATATATGTTTGTTAAATGTTTTTAAATTCATCCAATAAAATTTAGCTGCTTAAATGTGAATTAAATCCAATTTTAAGCACAAATACACTAATATTTTTTAAATTGTCGATTTAACGCCTCTTGATGCAGAACCCTTTTAAAATATATTTTTTTTTCACTTTTATATGTTCTTCTTGAAAAAAATAAAATTCTTATTTTGAATCGGGACATCAATATTTACTTTGGAAGAAATTTTGGTATTTTTCTGATAATGTTCAATTTTAATGAATAGTGAAAAATGCTGTATTTTAATTCAAAATCGCCTTTTAATCAAATTTATTTATATGGTTAGATTATCCATTTAATTTGATTTAATTTTAAATAGATTATATTTTTACCTTTTAATCCAATGTTATCCATTGGACGTAATTTCACTTTGGAATTTTATATTAACAAGTATCAATCATTTAATAGTTATTATTTCTTAAAAACACGATTTTTATTTTGAAAATGAGAATTAATTAAAAAATTAATTAATGAAACATTTATGTTTTTAATTTGGTAAAATATAAATCATTTTTGAATTTTTAATATCAAATTTAGCTTAGGGTGAATTTTTGGTATTTTTTTCAAAACTTTCCAGTTTTAATGAATAGTGAAAAACACTGCATTATTGCTTAAAACAGGATTTTTATTTAACAAATTATTTTTAAATTTATATTTTTTTAAAGTAAAAAAACTTACATAATACCTATATTAATACAATGTAATTCATTGTATTCATTTTATAATAATATCTGATATATAAAATTCTATTGAAAATTTAACATCTTTTTACCCACCTTCTAAGTGCTTTTCCAAATTTGCATAACACGTAATTTTACCACTACTGTGAATTTAATTTCAAAATTTTGACATGAATGGTTTTCATTTTTAAGTAAAAAGTGGTTCAATGGGATGAAAATAATTTTTGGGGAATAGTAACTTTTGACGTTTACTTACCGTGATTAGAGGTAAATAGAGTAATTTAAGGTAGAAATAATGTTATAATCATATAAAATATCATTTAAACTTTTCTAACATTATTTTATGAGTCATGGACGACCATGAAAATCCATGGTTCAATTTTGGGACCACATGGATCCACTTGGGTAAGATTATTAAATTAATAACTTTTTATTTAAAGTAAAAATAAAAATGTCATGAACATGTATTGTTTTACTAAAAAAATTAATGTGGGGTTATAAAATTGATATATTTGAATATAAATATTCTTTAGAAATCTAAAAAAATTTCCTATATCATGGTAATTTTTTTATAATTTTTAGACATCAAATAAATAAAATTATTTTTGACACAATGATGATGCAGTTTTTACATCATTAATGAATGATTTAAATAAATAAGAAGATAAAAAATAAAAAAAATATCCAAAACAATCCAAATTATTATTGGATGATTTTATTTCTAACATGTTCCACCTTATCTTCTACATAATGTTCTTTGGACCTTTCAAAACCGAAAATAATTATATAATAAAATAATTTTTTCAAACATTCCAAAAGAGACCCTCCTATCCCACATAAAAAGCCCTTACTTCCTACCCACATATCACACTTCTCACGCCCTTTAAAAGTCCTAAATCTACTCAAATAACATCCCAATATCCATATATTCATCCTAGAATCCATACCTTAGGCATAAATCACTTTAAGAAATCCCGTTCTTTCAAACCAAAGGGAGTTACCCGATTTAAAGGTAACGTCTTCTCTTAATTTATTTTGTTTTATTTTTCTTCTCCAACCCCCTAAAATATTTTTAATCCTTAATTTTATAACAAAACCAATATTCTCCATATATTATGATTTTTTATGAAATTTATTCTAGCTACACTTATACACACCTCCATCTAATGGGTAAAGAACATATTGTTTCAGTGGATGGAGAACTACTGCCTCACGAAATGATGATTGGTCAATTATCTTCTACCGCCTCTCATGGTGGCTGTTATTATAGAACTGTATCTATATATGATATATATTTTATTTATTTTTTCTTTATTATTCTGTATTTTTTTATATCATAACTTTATGGTTCCCATAATGGGTAAATGCGATAATTTCATTTGAGGAAGTGCGGACTACCACCCCCTCAAAGTGATATGACTCGTTAATTCCATTCATGGAACATATAAATGAAATAATTTATGACTTATGTAACATATATGACATATATATTATACTGAAATTATAATATACAATTGAATCACTATGTTTTCATTCCATTAAAATATAAAATAGAAATGAAAGTAGCGTTAATGCGTACGTACGGATTACCGTCTCCATGAACGGTGCATTTAGTTTATTATCTCCAAATGACATGTACTGTTATAAATACATATATATACTAGATATATATTATATATATGACATATAAATGGTGAATATAATTCTGGAGATAATGTAATTTTGACCACATGGACAATTTATAATTATAACAAATTCATTTTTGACTCATGTTCCAAACATCGACAAAATGTCCCATATGAACTCAAAAAATTAACTAATTGTTATATTAGGGTAATAATTGATCTAAAAGGAATAATAAACATGAAAAATATTTTTAATCAATTATAAAGTAACATAAGTTTATAATTTATGAAGAAAAAGGAACATATGAGTGAGTCAAGTCAGACACGTTGTAAGGGATACTGATCTCACATTTAATTCAGTGGGATTTCAATTATACGATACTTATTTCATGAATGTGGTTTATTGTATACAACCGTTTGATATATTATAATTATTATTTTTATATTCATGTATTTTGTTTGGTGTTTAGTAATTTTTTTTCATACGACTCGATTGAATACAACGTGGTATGGGATTCTTATCTCACCTTCAAGTCCTAGAGACTTCAATTGTTCGACACTTATTTATTGAATGTGGTGTATTATGTACTAACATTTGATATATATTACCATGATTCCCTTTATATTCATGGTATTATGTAATTCATATTTTTATTATCTTTTGGTCATACAGTTCGATTGATTACAACGAGGTAAGGTGTTTTTATCTCACTTTTTCTTCACGTGAGATTCATGCTATATTTGTCACTATTTCCTTTGAGTGGTGCATGTACAGACCATGATTATACTCTTTGTGTAATATAATTTCATTTATTGGTATTTACATCTAAATTTTATGCTCCTTTTTTCATGGGGTGTATGTTTTGTAAGTTACCAAATCTGTAAGGGAACCTGTCACCCTCCTCTTTTTAAAAGACTTCTTTTTGTTATGTGTTTAAATTTACATCTTCTTATGTTCCGATATATTCTTCTATATTGTTATTGCTGTAAATTTTACATCCATGTAATGAGATACCATTGTCTCTCTCATCAACTCATTTTCATAATTTTAATGTGACACCTTTAGGCTTCGAATTTTGTTAAGGGAACTTCTTAACCCAATTTCCATTCTTTTGGTTGAACTTCTATTTATTGATTATGTCATGCAATGAATATGTGTGAATGAAAACTGATTGTTTTACACTTAATATCCAATTATATTGGGTGTATTATTAATTCTCACACATAATTATGTGATTGATTTATCATTAATCTAATGATACGATCTTTGTAAGGGACTTTGTCTTAATTTACATTCCATTAAGGCTTATTTATTGTTATACACCAATTCACTTTTATATCGTGTATATACTAAAATATTATATCATGAATATACTTATTATCATGATATAATATGTATTGTTTCATTTTATTCTTTAATTATGTTTAGTCAAGTTTATTCAGGTGTTACGAGAATCATTAACTAAAACATTGTTTTAGTTACTTTAAATACTTAATGTTCTAAATATTTATCATTAATGTCTGTGTTTTAAAAATGGGTTTAAGGATTTATTTATATGTAAATTAATATTTTAAAATTTTAATTCTTTTAAAAGCTTAAATTTGGTGTGGGACTCTTTGTTCAAAAATATCATTATTAAGTGTTGTGAATGGTTTTGAAAATGGTTTTGATCAAGCATTGATTACATCTATATATTGTAATTATATATTGCGATTTTAATATGGAAATGTTATCTTTACGTTAGGATTATGTTATGGTTATTAGGAATTGTTTACGTATATGGGTGGTTCCGTGATAAACCTAGGGCGGGTGAGTCCGAGATAGATCTCCAATGCATTGGGTAACGAGATGGAGGTAAACGTTAATGTTTCACCTAAGAGATTTAGGGAATATACTGTGATGGGTATACCAAATGTAACTCCCTATGTAGTTGTGATAGATATAATGTTGGTATGTTATGAATGACATAAGTTACCTTTATGATTTATGATTTCTAACAGTTATTTATAAATCTTATGATTTCAAAAGTTATGTTATGATTAAGAATTATGGTTTCATTGATTTGTATTTATTGATGGGATAATGTTTCCTTTCCTTGTTTTAAAACCCTTAATGATATTTTTATGCTCATCCCATGTTTTTGAAATGTTTTTTACAGGACATAAAGTGGAATAGGGTGACGTATGAGATCAAGGAAAAGTCATGATATCTAAAATATGGAACTTGACATTGCACGTTTTTAAGAGTTTTTATTTTATGAAAAATCATTTCTGATTAGAATTGTCTACTTTTTAATTTTTGATATGTAATTTAATAGGTATGTCCTTATTTTATAAAACTCTAAACCTAAAAAGATTCTAGATGTGAATTATTCATTTAATTCATGATTATGAAATGTTTAAAGGTCGGGTCCTTATAGTTGGTATCAAAGGTCGGCTTAGATAACTTTATAGGTTAGGGTGTTATTTAAGCATAAGTTACATAACCATAAATGGTTATAATTTTAGAAAGATTCATAATTATTTTAGAGGTGATAAATGGCTATTACACATTGGGATGAAAAATGAAAGGTATTAGAAATTTTTTTTGTTAAAATATGTTATGGTTATTTTTGAAGAATTTGTATTTTTTTGGAATGTTATAATATTATAGGGTTTTAGAAAAAGTACAACCCATGGGAAGGGTTACAACCCGTCAGGTCCGGCAAGGCCACAGTAATCAAAACCACAACCGAAGGGTGACAAAGGTGCATCGCCTACCACCAGACTGCATGAAGTCCATGGTTAGTATAACTAATTCTTTTTAGTCAAATGATTTTATGGATCAAGAATAAGTTGATTTGGAATCTTCTGTTTTGTTAAATGAACATCCTTAGTATAGGAAAATGATTTGGTGATTAAGAGATAAAGCTTATTTTGGAAGACATTCTCTCTTTTGGGAATATTATATTCTTAAGGAAAATAGAATACTATGGGATCTCTTTTGTGGAGGAATGGTTAAAATTTTTATTTTTTAAGAATCTATGTATTTATTGTGGACATATGGTGATGTGGGTTATTTTTTAAAAATTATTAACCTATCATATAGAATATGTGATTAGGTTAATTACACTTTAGTATGAGACTTTAAGAGTAGTCGATGTTATTTGGAGACAAATGTTCAGATTTATCTTGGAAGACTATGTGATTAAATCCTTCTAATATTTGGGTTTCAATCTCAGTTTGGATTATATTGACTAATATTAAGGACAATTGGTTATTGAATGGTCTTTATTAAACATTGGGTACTATTTGTTTAATTTTGGAGATTAAGATTATTTTTTCATTTTGTAAATGATTATTATTTTTGAGGATTATCTGATCGTGTACCTACCATTTTGGTTTTGGTTAAGGTGTAAAGACATGGGAAATATATAGTTCATCTTTTGTGGATTATTTGATTCTCTCGAAGTTGATTATAGCACTCGTAATGTGAACAACTCATCCTGAATACACATTGTTTGGAGAAAATGTGAGTTTGGGTTAGAAATCTAGTAAAGGATGAATGTATACATGACATGTAAGTATGTTTCCATATGTTTTTAGTTAATATCATAAACAAATTCCTCAATGAAAATTATCTTAAATAAACATTGTATGTTAAATTGTCCTACTGGGGAATCAAAGACTGTTTAACCCATCCCAAGTTTGTGATTTTATGGTGGTTAATTTTATCCTAATCATGTTTTCTATCACTCTCTATCAGAACTTGATGGTTTGTTTTCTCCTCCATATCTATGTTTTCATGGAATCCAAGTATCTATTGTCTCGAGTGACATTTTTACTTCTCTTACATTATTTTAAAGTGATATTTTTATTGAATCTTTTTCTGATTTGGGACTTTCAATGAAGTTTCTGAGGCCAATAGTTTTTTTAAAATTGCGAGGATGCAATTCCCAAAAGGAAGGAAGGATGTAACATCCCTAGTGAATAAAGAATAATAAATTTTCATATTTATTAATATTTGTGGATTAAAGATTAATTTTTCTTTAAAGGGGACTCTATGTCTGATGGCGTACCCGATACGCAACAAAGGGTTTCTTTAAAATCTTACATTGCACACTAATAATATAATAATATTATTTTAAATGGTAGTCAGTGCTGAGACGTTATATTGGTGGGAATGAATATAACTAACTAAAATATTATTATATATGTTTGTTAAATGTTTTTACATTCGTCCAATAAAATTTAGCGACTTAAATTGTTAATGAAATCCAATTTTAAGCACAAATACTCTTATATTCCTCAAAAGTTCGATTTACCACCTCTTGATGGAGAACCATTTTTAAATATAGTTTTTTCACTTTTTAATGTTCTTTTTGACAAAATAAAATTCTTATTTAGAATCGGTACATCTATTTTTTCTTGGGATGAAATTTTTGTATTTTTCTGATAATGTTCATTTTTAAATGAATAGTGAAAAAATGATGTATTTTAATTCAAAACCACATTTTAATATAATTTATTTATATTGTAATATTATCTTTTTAATTGGGTTTAAAGTGTAAATAGATTATATTTTTACCATTTAATCCAATTTTGGCCATTGGAAGTTATTTCACTTTGAATTTGGACATTAACAAGTATCAATCTTTTGACAGTTATTATTTCTTAAATACACGCTTTTTGTTTAGAAACCGATAATTAATAAAACAATTATTTAATGAAACTTATTTGTTTTTACTTTTTTAAGATAGAAATAATTTTTTTATTTTGAATATCAAATTTATCATAGGGTTAATTTTTTGTATTTTTCTAAAAAATTTGGATTTTTGATGAAAAGTGAAAAACATTATGTTATTGTTTAAAACTGAATTTTTATTTATAGAATTGTTTTTTAATTAAAATTTGATTTAAAGAAAAACTAGATACATAATAACTATGTTAATACAATTTAATCTTTGGATTCATTTTATAATAATATTAGATATATAAAATTCTATTGAACTTTTTAATGTCTTTTTACCCAACATCTAAGTGTTTTTCCAAATATGCATAAAATATAATTTTACCACTTCTGTGAATTTAATTTCAAAAACATGACATACATGGTTTTCATTAGTAAGTAGAAGGTGGTTCAAGGGGATGGAAATAATATTTGGTGCATAGTAACTTTTGACTTTTACTAACCGCGATTAGAGGTAAATAAGGTAATTTAAGGTTAAAATAATGTTATAATAATAAAAAATTAGCTCGACTATTGTCCTGACCTTATTGTATGAGTCATTCCCTACCAAGAAAATCCATGGGTCAGTTTTTGGACCCCATGGAGCCACTTCGTTAAGATAATTACATTGATAACTTTTTATTTAAAGTAAAAATAACAATTTCATAAACATGTATTATTTTACTAAAACAATTTTAATGTGGGGTTATAAAATTGATATACTTTACTAAAAATATTAATTATAAAGATAAAAATATTACCTACATCATGGTATTTTTTTTAATAATTTTTAGACAACAAATAAATAAAATTGTTTATGACACAATGATGATGCAATATTTACATCATTAATGAATGATTTAAAAAAAATAAGAAGATAAAAATTAAAACAACATCCAAAACTTGTGAAATTCTTGTTGAATTATTTTATTTCGATCATTGGACACCTCATCTTAGATTTAATTATTTTTGGTACTTTAGAATCCTATAATCATTATATAATAAAATAATATTTTCAAACATTCCAAAAGAGCCCCTCCTCTCCCTTATAAAAATTCCTCAATTACTACCCTTTTCTCACAATTATCAAGCACTTGGATCGTACAACCACTAATCCAGTAATCTACCAAGATCCCTATATTCATTCTAGAGGCCTTACCTTAGGCAGAAAGCACTTCAAGAAACCCTTATGTTTCAAATGAAAGACCGTTACCTGATTTAAAGGTAACTTCTTCTCTTAAGTTCTTTTGTATTATTTTACTTCTCCAACCCCATAAACTATTTTTATTCCTTTCTTTTATAACAAAAAAAGTATCCAAAATATACTATTATGTTTTTATGAGAACTATTATAGCTACACTTACACACACCCCCATCTAATGGGTAAATAATTTACTGTTTCTGTGGACAGCAAACTACTGCCTCACAAAACAATGATTGTTCAAGTATCTCCTACCATCTCTCATGGTGGCCATTATGATGGAAATGTATCTATATATGATATATATTGTATTTATGTTTTTTTATGATTCTGTAGTTTCCTTTTTATATAACACCTTTATGGTTCCCATAATGGGTAAATATGAAAATTTCATTTGAGAAAGTGCGGACTACCACCCCCTCAAAGTGATATGACTCGTTCATTCCATACATGGAACGTATAAAGGATATAATTTATGAAATTATGTAAAATATATGAAATATATATTACACTGAAATTATAATATACATATGAATCACTATTTTTTAATTCCATTAAAATATGAAATAGAAATGAAAGTAGCGTTAATGCTTACGTACAGCTTACCATCTCCATGAACGAGGCATTTCATTTCTTATCTCCAAATGCTTTGTACTATTATAAATAAATATATATAATTTATATATATTATATATATGAAATATAAATTATGAATATCATTCTAGAGATAATTTAATTTTTACCAAATGGATAATTTATAATTATAACAGGTTTATGTTTTTACTCAAGTTCTGAATATCCACAAAAATGTCCGATATGAACTCAAAAAATTGACTAATTGTTATAGTAGGTTAATAAGTGATATTAAAGGAATAATAAAATTGAAAATATTCTTATGAATTTTTAAATTAACTTATTTTTATCATTCAGGAAGAACAAGGAAAATATGAGCGAGTCAAGTTGGACACCCGGTAAGGGATTCTTATCTCACATTTAATTTTGTGGGATTTCAATTGTTCACCAATTATTTCATCGATGTGGTGTATTTTCTACTAAGATTTGATATATATTATCATGATTCTTTTTATATTCATCGTATCCTTTTGGTGGTTAGTAATTTTTGGTCATACGACTCGATTGAATAGAACGTCGTAAGGGATTCTTATCTCACTTTCAAGTCTGAGAGATTTCAATTGTTTGCCACTTATTTCTTCAATATGGTGTATTATGTACTGCTATTTGATATATATTATCATTATTCCCCTTATATTCATTTTATTATGTAATTAATTTGGAGTTTATTATCTTTTGGTCATACGACTCGATTGATTACAATGAGGTAAGGGGTTTTTATCTCACTTTTTATTCCCATGAGATTCATTATTTATTTGTCACTATTTCCTTTAAGTGGTGTATGTACTGACCATGATTCTAATAATTGTGTAATATATGTTTATTTATGGGTATTTACATCCACATTTTATGGTGCTTATTTCATGGGGTGTTTGTTTCGTATGTTACCAAATCGGTAAGGGAAACATTCACCCTCATCTTTTAAAAAGACTTGTTTTTGTTATGGCTTTTAATTTACATATTATCATGTTGGGATATGTTTTTATATATCCTTATTGATGTAAATTTTACTTCCAAGTGTTGAGATACCCTTTTCTCTCTCATCAACATATTTTCTTAAATTTAAAGTCACGTTGTTAGGCTGTCGGATTTTGGTAAGGGAACTTCTTAACCCAATTTACATTCTTTGGGTTAGACTTCTACTTATTGATTATGTAGTGCTATGAATATGTGTGAATGACCTCTGATTGTTTTATTCTTAATATCCACTTATATTGGGTGTATTCGTATTTATCACACATAATTATGTGATTGATTTATCCTTAATCTAAGGATACGATCTTTTTAAGTGACTATGTCTCAATTTATATTTCATTGAGACATATACGTTGTTATACACCAATTCAATTTTATATGGTGTATATACAGAAATATTATATCATGAATATTGTTATTCTCATGATATTATAAGTTTTTTTTCATTTCATTCTTTAATTATGTTTAGTCAAGTGTTTTTCAAGTGTTACGAGACTCTTTAACTAAAACAACGTTTTAAATGCTTTAAAGATTTATTTTTAAAAATATTTATGATTAATGTCCATGTTTTAAAAATGGTTTAAAGTATTTATTTATATGGAAATTAATTTTGGAAAATGTTAATTCCTTTGAAATATTCAATTTGGTATAGGAAACATTGATTTAAAAATCTCTTTTTTAAATGTTTTAAATGGTTTTGAAAATGGTTTTGATAAAGCTTTGATTACATCAATATATTGAACTGATGTATTCTGATTGCAATATGTAAATGTTATCTTTAATTTATGATTATGTTATATGAGTACGTTATGGTTATTGTGAATATTTTACGTATATGGGTGGTTTCATGATAAACCTAGGGGGGTGAGCCCGAGATAGCTCTCCAATGCATTGGGTAACAAGACAGAGGTAAACGTTATTGTTTCTCCTAAAAGATTTATGGAATATAATGTGAGCGGTATTCGAAATGTGACTCCCTAGGTAGCTGTGATAGCTACAATGTAATTTTGTTATGAATTCCATAAGTTAACTTTATGATTTATGATTTATAAATGTTATTCATAATTCTTATGATTTCATGAGGTATGTTATGATTGAGAAATATGGTTTCATTATTTTTTATTTATTGATGGTATAATGTTTCATTTACTTGTTTTATAACCCTTACTGAGATTTTTATGCCCATCCAAAGTTTTGGAAATGTTTTTCATAGGACATAAAGAGGAATAGGGTCAAGGACGAGATCATGGAAAAGTCATGCTATCTAAAATAAGGAACTGGACATGACTCTTTTTTAAGAGTTTCTATTTTATGAAAAAATGGTTTTTGAGTAGAAGTGTATACTTTGTAATTTTTGAGTTATAATGTAATAGTTATGGAATAATTCTCTAAAACTCTATAACTGAAAATATCCTAAATGTGAATTATTCATTTAATTCAAGATTATGAAATGTATTAAGGCCGAGTCCTTATACATATTTAGAGACATCTCTTTTCATGTAATCCCATAAAAAGTACTCGTTCAGGTCCCTATACATATTTGTGATTCGGGGGTGAATAGATAATGAAGAACTATGAGCCTCATCAAATAATTCCTTCTTTAATTTTGGAGTGGGAGGAATACAAATCTGGATCCTGAACTTTATTATTTCATCACAATCATGGTTAAATTCAGGATCATTTCTCACCTTCTTTTGTAACTCAAAATCTTCCTTCTATGCCTATTTAATCTTCACATTTATTGATGTCTTAAAATTCATTTGATGAATATATAATTTTATCCCTTCCATTAATATTTCAAGATCCATCCTTTTCAAATAAATAAATATTGGATCATTCGTGATCCTCATCATGGATAACCTAGCATAGTGTTTTCGACTCAAAGCATCTTCCACCTTGTTCTCTTTCCAAGGGTGGTAATGTATTGATCAGTCGTAATCTTTAATCAACTCCAACCATATTTTTTCGCCTATTCAACTCTTTTTGTGTGAAAATATACTGTAAGATTTTATTATCAGTGCAAATATCACACCTTTCACCATAATGATATTGCCTCCAAATTTTTAATGCAGAGATTACTGCAACTAACTCCAAATAATGAGTTGGGTGATTTTGCTCATGGATTTTCAACTGTCATGAAGTATAAGCTATCACCGCATCATTTTTTAGGAGAACACTCCCTACCCCCTTCTTGGATGCATCTCTTTAGATCAAAAACATTTCTCCACTATAAGGTAGTGTGAGGACAAGTTCACTGGATAACTTTCTTTTTAGCTCATTGAAATTATCTTCATATTCCTGTGTCTACATGAAATTAACTCCTTTCTGATTCAACTTAGTGATTTGATTAGACAATCGTGAAAAATATTTCACAAAACATCGCTAATATCCTACCTAACCAAGAAAACATCAGATATTAGTTTATGTTGTTGGTCCCGACCATCTTTCAGTAACCTCCGTTTTAGCTGGATCCACAATATCGCCTCTCTTGATCTTATGTGACCCAAAAAATGAAACAGTTTGAACCCAAAATTCACACTTCGTAAATTTGTCATAATGGTTCTCCTTTCTCGAGGTCTTTAGTACAATTATCAAGTGATCCTGATTTTATTCCTTACTCTTTGAATATAAAAAAATATCATCTACAATAATTACAAAAAATTATCTAGATAGTCTCTACAGACTCAATTCATTATATCCATAATGATTGGAGGGGGATTAGTAAGACCAAAAGGTATCACTATAAATTCATAGTGTTCATACCTTGTACGGAATGACTTCTTTGGTATATCCTCCATTGTGACCCTTAATTGATGATATCCTAAATGATGCTAAATCTTTGAAAAGTATTGAGCTCTGCGTAGTTGGTCAAATAAATCATCAATGCGTGGGAGATGATATTCATTCTTGATAGTGATCTTGGTAAGTACTCGATAATCAGTGCTGAGACTCATTGATCAATCATTCTTCTTAACAAACAGAACGGGTTCTCCACAAGGTGATTCACTAGGGCATATTCATCCCTTATCAATATTCACTTGTAGTTTCTTGTTAAATTCTTGTAACACAATTGGGGCCATTCTATAAGGTGACTTTAAAATATTCATAGAAAATGGTATGAGTTCTATTGAATACACAACTTAAAAATTTTGTGGAAGTCATAGAAATACTTTCAGAAAGACATCGTCAAACTCATATATAGTGGGTGTATTCTTAATCATGAGTATCACCCCAACCCATTGAGATAAATAACCTTATTTTATTGGAATGAATACCCATAAAATGGATGTAATTTCTACTGGAAGTTTATATTCATCATTTCATTGATAGATGATCGTAGACTGATCTAGAATATGAAATGTGACTTACCATATTTGGAAATTTATATGAGCTCCGAATAAGGAAAGCTAATCCATTCTAGGAATCAAATCAAATTCCACCAAATGGAGGATCCCAAGATTTGTACGAATCACTTTCCCACAATCTTCAATGGGGATGAATTGTAAACTTTTGTTTTGACTATTGTTCCATTTGGAGTTGTCCAAGCTAAGTCAACATATAATTTTTTAGGTAATATGACGACACCCTAAGAAAATTATTTTGAAATAAAAGAGTGGGTGTATCCAATATGAAATAAAACATTTTCTACATTATAGTGGATGATACGTATACCTTTCATGACTTCATTATTGTACCCCATATCACCAATAGTAATTTCATGTGACTTTCCTTTGTCTTTGGACATAATGGTTTATTGATGTTGATCATCATCAATAACACTTGGATCCAGGCATTTATTGTAATAATGCCACATTTCCTTACACGTGTAACATTGAAGTATAAGAGGTGCATTCTGTATAGCCATTTATTTGTTCGCATCATTAGACACATTTTCCCCATCACTTTGACATTCAATTTCCTGATGATATTATATTCCAAACATAAAATATTTACTAGTCCCTTTAAGACAATTCCCTCCATGTTTTTTTCCACACATTGAGAATAAGAGAAAACTCCTCTTCTTTTCAGTGCGATATTTATATTTTCATTTGAGTTCCATTTTCCTCTTCTTATCAAACCCATATGACTGATGGGTTACTCCAAAATCTATCTCAACCATGTGATAACATCAAACAATTTCCTCGTATATATTGAAGTACCTTATGGATAATGCCCATCAGATACATGGTTTTAATCCACTATACAATCGATCAATCTTACACGCAGGTTGCTTAATAATTCAAGAAGCATGCATTACATGTCTTGTAAAATTTTCTTTTTTGGTACCAAAGGATTCATAATCCTTTTTCTTCATTTGAAGAAACTCCTTATCTGTTATTGTTCAAAGAATATGAGGGAAGTACTTATGGAAAAAATAAGTTATCTAATTCATTCCATTATAAGGACTCCATTTAATCTCTGTGTATCATATTCTTGGTATGATTCCACTATTTATCAGCTTAACCTTCCAAGCAATATACTAATAATATGTATTTACCATGTTCATAAAATTGTAGATTTGAAAATATCTTTTTAGTGGTACTGATCCATTTTTCAGCCACTAATGGATCAGAAGACCCACTGAATGAAGGTGGATACTGCCTCATGAAGGATTCAACCGAATCTTTCACCCTCCTTTGCTTGTTTGGATATTCGGCATGATTCATAGATTGAGAAAGTTGTGTGAGCATGTCTACAAGATTTTATATTGCACCACCTATAACATTGGGTTAGTCAGGGGGATAATCATTTCATTTCCCATCGCATTCAGCATTAATGCGGTTCCTTAGGGTTCTAGCCATTGACTAAAACCAAGAAGCATAGTGTGAGCAACGATAATGATAATAGGAAAACCACATAATCAGGAATGAAATTTCAATTTTGGACACTTTAGGTTCTATCTATGGCTATTTATGTACATTTATAAAACACATGGATTGTATCCTATACTTAGACATATCCTTAGGGTTCTTTCTAATGCTTTCACATCCTAGTTTCCAAATATTAACTATAACATTCCCCTGATACTAACTATAATGACCCACACATTATATACAATAATATTACTTCAGAATTAAATTATCTTCACTACAACATGTAACAAAACCATAACAGGACTATATTGGTATTGTATCTTTAGAAACTGGGAAACATAAAAAACCGGTTCATAAAACATATACATTGCCTCTCGTTTTATTCATAATAACAGGAGTCCTTTTTGGCATATCATACTTAATACCCATATTCAAGATCTGGGGAAAAGAAACATAAGAAAGGGTCTGCATAATTTCTTAGTGAGGGTAAACAAAACAAATACCTATCATATCATATTCATAAGAACATAACATTTGAAAATATTCTCCTATATTTAAAAGATCATAATATCATGTAATGGTATAAATCATAATGTTGAAATATAATCCCAATAGTCATAACATAATACATGAAGTTTTGTGGCATACACACATAAAAATAGAATATCATTTCATATTAATCAAGGCTCATTTCCATGAACATCATAAAGGATAAAGTCTATTACTGAACAGACTTCACTCCTCATTCCAATATTGTATTACTGAAAAATATTAAATTTCCATTCCATTACATACTATATAATGAGATCTAAATCTTTCCCCAATTAATTGGATGGAAATATATGTCCCACACATCATATAATGTAACCAATATTACGTTTTCCACAAAAAGATAAAAACATTTACCATAGCATAACTAATGAAATCAAATGGGTTTCATAAACATCATTAAATTATAAATGATATTAAACAAATAGATTTCCATAATAACATTCCATTAAAATAAAATAATATTAATGATAGTGTTAGAAATATAACCCTATTAAAATAGTTCCATCTTATATGGAAAATAATTTTGATGAAATAGTTGAAATTAATTCTGGAGGAAAATATTATTTGTTCTTCGAAAACATTTTCCTTCCTCAAAATTCCACACAATTATAGAGGAAATAATTTTATATGAAAATATACTTATAATATCATAGGATAATCTTCAAGGAAATAATAAAATATTAATTCATAAATATTCATTCACGTTGTAGAAGTAAAGAAAACATTCTTCTCCTACTTTTTTCTGAAAAGTCAACAAGTACCTCGTACCAAAAACAAAAAAAAGATACCATTCATACTATTATAAATTTACCAATTTTTAATATTAAATTTTAACAATTATATAATGTTATAATCACTATTTTTAAATACATATTTAGGAAACTTGGATTTGGATGAAAATTATACCCCAGTGAATACTTACTAATAACCAATCTCGGATAAAAACAAGATTTGAAAAGTTATCCCTTACCTTAGTTTTGATATGATTTATATGTATCTGAACCAACTTTATGATGATTTAAAAAAAGTTACGAATTTATTCCATAATCATAATAATTTTTATAATAACTCTTATGATCAAATTTTCAACCGTTTGTTAGTAACATTTCATTCTTACCTGTTATTTAGGTATTAAATGCTTTATGTTCTTATGCATGTTTTGTCAGATAAGATCTCATTCCTCTTTTTAGGATATAGTTATATCATTTTAAAAATTTTATTAGTATAATATATATTATATTTATTTTTTCAATTTATTTATATAATCATGGTTTAATTAATATTATGTAGAACGAATCACATCGCTCTGTGGAGACGGTAAGTCGTACGTATGCACGAGCGACGATATCGTTCCCATAGTTGTTGAATGGTATTGAAGTGGATGGTGTATATTATTTAAAAATTAGTATAATGTTACAATAATAATATATAATTATTATTTCTACCATTATACCCATCCAATTATTTTGGTGGTGAAAAATATATTACACTACGGCGTGGAGACGGTAAGCCGTATATACGCATGTGGTGTGATTTCTTTTTTCCTAGGATGGATAGAAGGTGAAATAGGGTTGTTTAATTTTTTATAATAGAATATCAGTATATTATTGAAACTTATGTTATTACTTTATAATGGAAAAAATAAACAATATTTTGTATCAGAATAATGAAACCTGAAAGAATCGGTAGAAGAGATCACCTCTTTCTCAACGTGCCTCTGTTAAATTTCCTACTAGGGCACTAGAGTTGGTATTTTTAGAATACCAGAACCTCTAGAATGTAACTAGTGAAGTTGATAAGCTAAATTTTTAGGGTTTTTCTGATATTGAATTCTCAAAATGGTGTAAATATGAGAGGGAGGAGGTTCCCTTTTATGAGAGAGGAGAGGGGCACTTTTGGAAACTCTCAAAATTTTAATTTATTATAAAGTCAAACCTCACATAAAAACCTAAAAAATGCCTCAAATTAAAACATTATATGAGATAGGGTTGTAATATCATCAAACAATAAATTTTAGACAATTATTTATGTCTATTTAAGCATTATAATTTTCATTAACACTTTGTTATTCTATTTTATTTTAATTATGGTAATAACATTCTAAATTTTTAATGGTTATAAATATTTACTTATATTGTATTAATTGACCATAAATGGATATTTAATTAAATTTTATTCCTTATAATTATTAATTTTTAATTTTTTAATATTTTTCTGATTTTAAAATAATTTTATCAAATGTATTTTTATAAAAAGCTAATAGTTTCAATTTTAACACTATTCATTTATTTGATTTTAAATAAAATTAAAATATAAGATAATTTCGAAAAAAAATATTTAATATAATTATAACATGTCATAAGAACCTTGAAAATTCCTGGATCACTTTAATTAGTTCGTGTGATATTTCTTTTAATATTTTAGATACCATTTATTTGATATTTCTTTTAATAAAATAATTTTTACATCACTAATATGTCATAATGAATGGAAATTATTTAATATTTAAAAATTATAAATAAACTTCCATGATATAGTTAATTAATTTAACATTCTATATACTATCTATAGTCGATATTACATCCTAGTTACCGATATATGAAAATTAATATACTTATATAAAACGCGATTCAGACATTTTGTCACATTCATTAGTTTTTATTACATTCATGTCATATTCATAGTTAAGTGGGAATAATGTGATTAAATTTCGAGAAAAATATGATAAAAGTTGAATTTATTAATCTAATATGATTTTTATAGGTGGTAAGGTAACTTTATAATATTATGTTTACCCTTAATCACCAGATTTACCATTAACCATGGTAATAAAATAATTTCCAAAGTTCTTATTCATAATGCCAAAAAATAAAATTAGTATGTTAACATAAATTGGTCATACTGATTCAAAATATGGAATCCATTTTTTCAAATTTAAAACACATAAGTTGTAGTAATAAATTTAAAATTAATCTCATTTTCGAAATGAGAAAATAGGTTTTAAAAGTTAAAACATTGGAAAATATTGAAATGTTTTTATCTATGAATTCAATGTAAAATTAATGATAATGAAATAAATTCTATTAAATGTTAAAAATTTATTCTATTTATACTTTAAAACCTTTCAATATTATAATTTAACTATATAAATTATTTCAACAAAAAAATTATTTTAAATTAGAATTTAGCGTATTTTTATTGTTCTTCAAAACATTAAAGTTATCGGAAAAATATCAAACTTTTCTCCAATGTAAATTTTTATATCCCACTTCATAATAAAATTTGTATGTTTTTATATAGAGAATATTAATTTGTCAAAATATTAATATAAAATGGGTTCACCATTCAAATGTAAAAAATAAACCTTTAAAAAATATGTTCTTATATATAAAATAGGGGTTTATTCGTACCATATGACTAAAATATATCATGGATGAATATAAAAAATATTTTATTACGTATATAACACACACACACACAGATATAATTAATTTCATTACCAAAAATAATTCACTCAAAAAGAAAAATATCTAACTGATTTATATTTTTCATAAATAATTAATAGCCAATGAATTCGAAATGCATTTTCATAAATTAGTTATAATAATTCTTGATAACCTAAATACCATGCTATAATGGTAATTTTATATTAAGGAAATATCAAAGTTCATTTAAATTCACAATTTCATACAATTTAAGCTACTGAAGAACAAAAATTATTTAATTAAAATATTTAATAACAATATACAGGTGTAATATATATGATAAAAAACAATCCCAGATATAGAGAAAGAGTATATCCATATCGAAGCCCATTATTGCTGATGAGTAATCCTATATGACCAAACATCCATCAGTAGTTCTAAACATCAAACACAACCTTCCTAGAATATGTGTGGAGGTTCCCACTCTTCGCAACTCGGAAATACAACTAAGGAATCAACAACTCCATTGGAGGACCTGCACCTTGTTAGAGGTCGAATATTGGGGTGTAATACTATACAAATAGAGTACACATAACATTTATGGGGGAGTGTGGTATCTATATATATAAATTGAATGGGGGGCCCCCTCCATGGTGTGACTGGGAAGTTCCAACCCCGACATCTCTCTACGGATCAAACCCTTATGACTTCCATCATCAAGAATATCCAAATGATGTTTAATACTCAAAACATCTTGCTTCACATATCATATTACACAGTGAAGCCCAACATTGTGATCTATATATAAAATCATTTAGGATAGAATACTCATAGAACAAAATCTTATTCAAAATGAAGGATATTTTAGGGGATGATGTTTTTACATGGAATGCACGGTGTGTATGGTGGTCCACATGGGGTGTTACCCCATCTCGTTACCTTGATTTATTTCTACATTGGACATCTCTTTGAACATAAATCATTATAAATGGATTTTAAAAATAGTATATTGTGTGTATTGGTCACTGGAGGACTTCTCTTGTGATCTTGGATATGATCATGTACATTAGACCATCACTATTTACCTTGCCGTGATCATTATCATCCCTGACTACCAGATCATGCTCGGGTACTCCGAAGGTACATGGTGTGCCCTACTAAATGAGGATATGGTCATGTGGTAGCTGGAACACAACACAGAGGTCCATATAGTTTCACACATTATGTGGATATGGACACACCGAATGTGATCCTAAAATTTTCTTGTAATCAATGTTCTAGGTAGGGGAAACTACATGAGGTGTGCTCATCCCGACTACACACCATGTAGTTAGGTTTTTGTAGGAAGGCAATCCATATTTTTAAAAACCTAAAGATCAATAAGTTCCCCTCTTATTTATGTTATTTTAACTCCTAGTGTTGAAGTAAATCACATCCAGCCATCATATACCTTCGAACATTTCATTGAAAATAGAATCCAGTTATCCACACTAAGCCTACAATGCTGACCATCATGCCTCATATTTCCAACTTCCCAAATGCAATTTCCACTCTAAATCACATATCCATAAATCATCACCTGAAAATCATGATCCATCTGGGTCCCTCTACAAATCACTGATACACTTGTTTTGCAGACAACCACTATGAAGTCATGGGTATTATCATGCTCAAAACCATATGGTAAATGTTAAATCGTGACCCTATGGTCTCACAATGATGAACATGAAGAAATAGTGTTGGAAAAAAAGAACAATGGTGTGAACACCATCAGAGAAGTGTTTTTTTTCAATGATCATGTAAACCGTGGAACTAGGGTGAGAACATAGAATAAAAAAATAATTTGAGTTAAAAAATTTAATTTAGATATCATTCTTATAGAGACCCTCACATTACATACATTAACATTACATCCCATTTCTGGAATACTTAATTTTTTTTCAAACATATGACCGAATACATTATTGGTTTAGTTCCTTTGGTATCATAGAAACATAAAAAATGGTATATGAGTGGGCTACATTTTCTCCCACTTGCTTCTCATAGACTAGAACCCATCTTAGACATATCATTGAATAAATATGACTTCATAAACTGGGGAAGGAAACATAAAAAATTGGTGATCTCAATTACTCAGTAAGGTTGAAGAAAGGATACATGTAAGCATAAAAATTAACATATGGTTATGAGAACATGATCATGAAAGTGGATGTTTATGCCATGAATATCAAATATAATATACATACATCATATCATAATTATTGGATGTTCATAAGACATGTATCATAATGAAATAAATAACATAATGCATGAAATAATGAAATAAGAATAATAAATGGAATTATGGTAGAAAATTAGTCATATATAATGATTTATATAGTAGTTAAGGTAATTCTTCCAAGGCCATCTTAGTGGACAACATCTTTTATTGATCCAGGTTCACACCATGTTCTATAATTGTACTACTAAAATAATTTTACTCCTTATTCTATCAATGTAATAATGAATCAACTTAATTTCTCATTACGACCATGTAATACTGAACCAGGTTCATTTCTCATTCCATACATGTATATCTTAGGATTTATAGATCATTTCCCAATTCATTGTAGGGAGATATTGGTCCCACCCATTTGAAAATGAAATCCTAAAAACATATTCCACAAAATAATAAAATATCATAACCAAAGAAATGAAATGGGTATCTTAAAAATGTAATCATATCATAACCTATAGAAAAGGATATAGGTTTCATAATCCTTTCTCCAGAAGCATAAACCATGAAAAGAATTTGGTTTCAAATATATATAACATGAGTAAGAGAATATGGTTTCATAACAATAATTATATAAAAAAATAGACCATTCAAGAAACAATTTTAACAGAATCATTGGATCATTTCGTTGAAGATATTTTTTAACATCAATATATGTCATATTATATGGAAAATAAATTGGAATGAAATTTTGAAATCATTTTGATGAGTAAAATATCCTTTCAAATTTGAAAAGTGTTCATTAAAACATTAAACCTTTATGAACCCATTTTCATGGAAAATTAATTAAAATCTATGAAATAAGACTTGAAATTATCTTGAAATCATTTTCCCTTGAAAATTTATAAAATAATATTGAAAACAATTTGAAAATAATTTTTCTTATAACCATATAAAATATATATGATAACATTTTTTTAGATTATTTTACAAGAAAAAATATAATTTAATATTTAAAATGTTTTGAAAAATTATTATTATAAAATAATTTGAAATCATATAAAAAAATTGTGACATTTTTTGGAGAACATTTTCATTAGAAATAACATTGAAATCTTATAAAGAAATCTTAGGATTTTTTTCAAAACCATTTCTTTGAAAATAACATTGAAAACATGCAAACAATTCTTGAAAATGTTTTGTAAAACTCTTTATATTAAATGTTATGAATGAATATTGAAAAATTTTAAAAAAATCTTTAAAAATTAATATTAATAGAAATTTCCTTAATATTAACATTTTAAAAAATGGAACCGAATTTCTATAAATGATGGTTGGTAAATCCATACATGGGGTACTAGGTAAAAATAATATTCCTTTTTCATGGTAAAAGAAAAGAAAATGACTTGTTTGTAAAGTTTCAAGAATATTCCATCGATAACATTGGTACGAGACAAAAAAGGGTAAATTATCATGTAATTATTATTAAAGAATAATATAATATTATTGGAAACCCTTTTTAGAAAACATCGTTTTGATGTAAGATAGATTTCCTACCGATTAAAAATAATTCTCAGGTATTCTTGAAAAAACATTATTAACTATCATCTGTATGAAATAGTATAAAATGCTACCAATAAATGAATAAATAATTAATAAAGAGACAGAATAAAATTCTTTAATTTTCATGAGTGATGGATCATAATATTTCACCGAATGAAGAATATACACTAACAATCTCGAAAAAGTTAAGAAAGTGTTTCAATAAACTCCTACCACTTAGAAATTTGAACCATACTCTCTATGTATGAATGTATAATTAAAATAATATTATAATATCAAAAAAATATTGAGATTAATGATATCCCATTTCAAAGGTAGTATATACTACCGATGGAAAAATATAGATGCATAACATGGCATGTGTCGTAAAGAAGGTGTATTGAGACAATATAAATTTACCGATATGGTAACTTTTGAAACATAAGTCCCATGAAAAAAAATCAAAAAATGGATATGTAAATACACCTAAATTTATCTATATTAATACTATAATACATCCATGTGAATTAAACACACACACAAAAGTATTGAGTGTTGATTAAAGCATGTATCTCACAAAAATAAAAAGTGAGATGAAATTCTCTTACCTTATATATTTACTCTCATTGTACTCATAAAAAAATTATGTATTATTAATATAAGTTTATTATAAATATATAATATAACAATAATATTATATCTAATACAATATATTGTTTTATTATGAAATAATATTACTTTCATTATAAAAATTTTAAGTTACGGTTTCACATCAAGCAATATCTTTTTGTTATTCACGTCTTAATTTGTTATATATTTGGACTTTATAATTATATAATAACTTAAATAATTTACAACATGATATAAATAAAATTTATATTCATTAAATTTTAATTAAAATATTATATAGAATATAGAAGTATGAAATGGAATACACCATTCATGGAGACGGTAGGTCGTACATACGCATTGACATTATTTCTGTTTAATTGTTGTATTGAAATATAGATTGTAAATGAAATATATGTAAATATATATAATTATTCAAGTGCTGTTACTATATCATATATATCATATAATCTCATGAAACACAACCTTAATACATTCCATGATGTGTGTGAATGAATCACATCATTTTTAGGGGGTAGTAGTCCACACTTCCTAAAACGAAATTTTTGTATTTACACCAAATGGAATGTATAATAATATGGGTTGAAAAAAGAATATATAATAATAAAAAAATAATAAAAATAATATATAATTTTTATAAATAAGGTTTCCATCATATTTTCCACCATGAGTGGTGGTAAAGGAAATATGAACAGTTATCGTTTAGTGAGGATGTAGTTCGTCGTACATATAACAAATATGTTCAATTCCAATTGGATGAATGCTTGTGTATGTTTATATCTAAACCTTATCATTAAAAATATCATTATAATTAGGATATATTTTTTGTTTTATAATCATGTAATAATATGACTTTAAGTAGTGTAGAAGGAAAATAAAATATTGTGGCTTGAGGGAGGGTGTTACCTCTTAATCGGGTAACTCCTTTTGGTGTGCACCAATGGGATTCCATTGAATAATTTTCCCCTAGGATATATTAAATGATTAAGGGAGGTTTTTTTGGAGGATAATTTATGTGATATTTGATGAACCTAAGTGGTTTGATAGGTATAATGTTGTAGAGGATAGGAGTCCTTTTTATAGTGGAGGATCAGTGTCACCCTTGTAATATTTTGACAATGGAATTCCATACACATTATTCACAAGCCTTGTTGGTTGAATAATTGAAAAAATTCATTAAAATGGAGTATATAGTTTAAATATTTCCATAAAATGTATCTAGGAAAATTGTATTGGTCATTTTGGTCCGTAAATATATGGGTTAGTCCTTAATTAAGAAAAATTTTACCTTAATAGATGTAATAAATTTTAATTACATTCACTAAATTTTTTTGTCAACAAAATAAGTTGACCTTATAACAAATTATATATTATTAATATTAAAAATATGTAAAACATTTTTACAAATTCCAATCACAAATTAAGAAAAAAATTAATATAAAATTTATCCCACTGACACGACGACATTGTGGGTTTTTAAAGTAAATATTATCAAAAGGTTGTTATGTTCGTATATCGAATTTTAATGTGAAATTGGTTCCAATGAACTATATTAGATTAATTTATAAAAAATATTATATAATGAAACTTTAAAAAAAATTAAAATATAATTTAACCTTTTAAATAAATTATATGAAAACACAGTTTTCAATTAAAATTGATTATTTTTTACTATTCATTAAAAAATAAAATTTCATAAAAAATTCCAAATATTTACCCTAACCTAATTATAATGTTATGAATTCAAATATGATGTTTATTTTGAAATATTAAATATATAAATGTTAATGAAATTGGATACAAAATGGGTTTACCAATAAAAGGAGGTCAAAATGCCTTAATAAAAATAGTAGGTTTTAAGCATGAAATTGGGGTTTTTCTTATCTAATGTCCGTCAAATGTATTACTTGAATATAAATTATATATTATTAATTATTTAAAATACATATTACCTTAATTTAACTAACTACTTATAAATAATTTTATTTAATAGGGTAAAATATATTTTTGACAATAAAAATAATTAAATTTCCCATTACATTCAATATGGTTTCATATTCATTTTAATTAATTGAAATACTAAGAATTCATATTTTATTTTTTAAAACACTATATTTTCTAAAATTAGTTTATAATATTAATAAACTCTAATTAAATATCTTAGATATATCTTATTATATTAAATAATAATATTTTAATGATACACTATTGTTCGGTAGAAAACATCTTGTGTGTTACACAAACCATCAAGGAAGGTCATTATTGCGTGTAGTTAAAGATAACATCAATGTTCCATATTTAAAAAACTAAAATTTATGTTTCATGTAGTGCGTCATTTTCATGGTTTTGTATATAACAAATTTCAAAAATATTCCTTTAATATAAAATAAACTATTTTTTGTGTTTTGTGAGAACAATAAAATCAAAAACGATAAATTAATTCAAAAAATAATAATTCACAAAATCTTAGGGTGTCACATTCAACCCCCTAAAACTAATTTTCCCCTCAAAATTATTCTAGGATATCAAAGGTTTAATATTTGAATGTTTCAATAATAAAATCTCATATTGTAAGAATAATTACAAAAACATCATTCAAAAGGAAAATTTGGATCCATAAAGGTTACCAAAAGAAATATACTAATAGGTTCCCACATAGGAGAAAAAAGGTTGAATGTGAAAACATGGATATGAATGAAAAAACTATCCAAAAAATTATGATGCATATTGATAGGGAATAAGGCTAGGATAAACGTAACAATTAAAAATCCATAATCTTGTGATGACATAAAGGACCATATTATCCATAAAAAACAAAGGTACTGGGATGAATTTTATTTTTTAAGATCTATTTTCCTAAAGTTGATTAATTTTCATGAAATGATATACATATATGATTTTAAGACAACCTCTTCTTTTTTTTCATGATCTACTTCACCACTTCCTCTAAAAAGGAAGGTGAATTTTTCATTCATGAAGAACTAAAATATCATGAAATAAATGATATGCCATCCAATATGTCATCAGTTATCATCAACATGATATCCAATATAAATAAATCCTAATTTAATGAGATAATACATTATTCTCACAAACTTCTTCCAAAGTATAACTTTATCATTCCATAAAAGTTTAACCTTATAACCTTCAAAAATATAAAAATAAAAAACATTAGAAATATTCAAATAATCATATTATCATTTATGCCTCTTATATCCACAAATAAATCATTGTTGTCTCATTCCTAACATCTGAATACCCTAGTCATATACTCTCTTGAAAAATGGTAATATGCAGAATTACCATAAATATTTTTGTAAAAAATAAATAATTCTTTCATCCAATGGTTATTGGATATATTACATAAATCCATGATGTTTTAAAATTAATCCATGATGAAATAGACTATTTTAGCCAATAAATAATCAGATCTTCTGAAATCAGTGATACTCAGTTTATATTATCCAAATCTATCATCTCTTTATCCAAGAGAAACACAATTTTATCAACATCTTGATCACATTAAGGGTTACGTTCCCTTAATCAAAATATATATTTTCATATGTGTTCACCATAGTTAAATAAATACATTTCAAACATTAAATAAAAATTGTAATAAAAATACTTATATATTTTCTTATTCATAAATCCAAATACTTGAATTCCAAAACATAAGTAAATCATTCATCCAAATTTACTATTAAATCATTAATCATGATTTATCAACATATTATTTAATACCTAATTTCTAGAATATGAAATATGAATATTTATTTAAGGTTAGTCAACCTCAATATAAACATGATTCTTAGGATTAATGTAATCAATACTAGAAGAACCTCATAAACCTTTCACATTTCATTTCAAGTCTCATTATCATCAGAAGTATAACCAATAATCATACCACCTTCTATGTTATCCTAATGATATTTTCACTTGGGAAGTTAATTTTCATAATTCTCAAACATTCCTCATCTAAAACTTTTAATTTTCGATATATTCTTTTTAGTTCCCCCCTTTGGATAAATCCATATAGGATGGGGTGAGAAACACATATCATAGATGAAAACCACATTATCATGAAAAATAACTTACTGGATGTCTAAATCATGACACCCAACCATTAATCGGAGACACCATAGTCATATCCTATTATATTTATAGTAATATTATATTCAAATTATTCATTATGGATCATGATTATTTTGTGAGTTTCCAAAGAAGAACCCCCCATAGTGTCTAACTGTGTGTGCAGTAAGGCATGTTTCCATGTACCAGATTACAACAAGTCTAGAATGATACATCTTAATAGAGTTGTTACGCTTAGTTCCATATATTACAGAGCCACATCCACTTGAATTATATAGAAATTGATGAATTTATATGAAATAACTAACTGAATCCTATGTAAAAATTCCAGGCAATATCTTAAATGTTAACTCATACTTATACAAATCCCTAGAGACATACCTAGAAATATCCTTATAAATATTCCTAGGTATCTCAATAAATATTTCTCATCCTAGTTTAAATTTTTTTAATAAAACATCACTCTGATACCAACTATATATACCCTCTCATTACATACATTAACATTACATCAATTTTACCGAATACACAAAAGATTATATAAATGGATTCTGAAAGACCGTATTAGTTTAGTTCAATTGAAAAAATTGAAATGTAATCATTGGTATGTGAGTGAGAAAAATTATCCCCCAATAGGTTTTACGAGACTAGAACCCAACTTATTAATATTTTACAAGAAATATATCTTCATAAAATGGGGAAGAAAAAATAAAAATGGGTGAGCTCTGATTCTCAGTAAGCATGACCAAGTGTGACATTTAATAATAAACATGAGTTCAAGGGTATCAAGACATTATAAAGAAAATAAATGGTCATACCCTACATATCAAAAATCATATACATGAATCATGTAATATATCTCTGAATTCCATAAGATATGAATAATAGGAATGAAATAATGATATCCATAAAAGCATTTCATTGGAATAATACTTGTAATTTGGGTAAAAAAATAATCATAAATAATGATTTCCATAACAGTCCAGAAATCACATCCATGTTTATATTTATTGAAAAAGTACACTACTAAAATGGGTTCACACCTTGTTCAAGCAATGTACTACTGAAACAAGTTCACTCCTCATTCCAACTATGTTCTACTAAACCATGTTCATTTCTTACTCATGTCTAGTGATACTGAATCGTGTTAATTTAACATTCCATCCATGTCTATCTCATGAGATATAAATCATTATCTAATGTATAAAATAGAGATATAGGTCCCACCAATCTCATTATGAAATAAATCATACATGTTCCATAAAATCATAAAAAATAATAATCCATAAAAATAAATGGGTATCATAAACATGTAATTATATCATAACCTATTGAAAATGTTACAGGTTTCATAATCATTTCATTAAAATCTTGAACTATGAAACGAAGTGGGTTTGAAAAGCATATAAATTATAGAAGAGAAATCGTTGTCATAAGAATCATTCAATAATGAACTAAACCAATATATTATTATTATTAATGGATCCTTTGGATAATTTCTTACAAGGGAATGAATAACATCAACAGATGCCATATTTTCCAAAAAATAACATGGAATTATATTTTGAAAAAATTTATTGAGAAAATATCTTTTGCTATACAAAAAAGTTCTTATAAAACATAAATCATTTATAAAACCATTTTCTTTTAATATTAAATGAATATATATATATTATAATTGAAATTATTTTGAAAATAATTTTCTTGTAAAAATAAAAAAAGAATCCAGAAATTGTTTTGAAAATAGTTTTCCTTGAAAACATATAACTGAATATTGAAAACATTTTGGAAAATTATTTTCCTTGATAAAAAAATAATCTTGGAATCATTATGAAAACCATTTCATTGAAAATAATTTGAAAACCTATTATTAAATCTCAAAACTGTTTTGAAAACCATTTATTTAAAAATAACATTAAAAGCATTTAATTAAAGATATAAAATGTTTTGAAAACCAATTCTTTTAAAATATATTTGGAAACCTGTAGAGAACCCCTGAAAACGTTCTAAAAAAGTTTTTTCTTGAAAACTTATCAAATAACCATGAAATTTGTTTAAAAATACTTCTTATGAAATTAATTTTAAAATAATTTTCTTAAATATAAACCTTTTTAAACATGGAATTTAATTTCAAAAAAATGATTATAGGGTAAATCCATAAATTTCATAAGTGGTAAAAAAATATTTTTTTTAATGGTAGAAAGGTAATAAAATGCCTTAATCAGAAAACAAAAACAATATTACATTTAAATAATTTGTAAGAGGTTAAAATGGTAAATATTTCTATTAATTAATATAAGATAATGATAGAATATTCATTAAAACTCTTTTTATAAAATATAGTTTTAAGGAACATAGATAACCAATTTAAGATATGTTAAAGTCCAACATTATAAAAACCCATTTGATAACTATATTATGTAGTAAATAGTAGAAAAATAGTACCAATACATGAATAAATCAATAATTTCTAGAGGATAATAAAATCTCAGACTATTTTTTGATAAAGGAATCATAATATTTCATTTAAGGGAGTATAAACTTAAACAATCTCAAAAGGAAAAGATATTATTTCAATATACTCTTACCCCATGGTAAATATGAACCATTCTCCCAATATAATAAAATGAAATTATCGTAATCAAAAAATATCATGAAAATAAAGTGATTCAGGATATATCATTTTAGAGCTAGTATAAACTCGTCGTTGGAAAAAAAGGGTTGATAACATGACATGTGTCTCAAAGAAAATAAAATTAGAACAAATCACTTTTCCGATTTAGTAAATTTTGAAACTAAAATCTCATTAAAAACCAATATTAGGGATATTTAAATTTACATATTTTTATGTATAATAATTGTAGTATATATCGATGGGAATTATACAAGACACAGAAAACGAATGGGTGGTGATTAAATCATGTGTCACGCATAAAGATAAAGTGAGATGAAATTCCATTAACTTGTGATTGTACTCTCATCATACTAAAACATACATATTGTATAATAAATATAATTTTATTATAAATATATCAATGAACCATATTATTATATTTAATTCTATATATGGTTTTAATATTACATTATATTACCCTCTTATAAAAAAATTATGTTAAGTTTTCACTTTGGGTAATTTTTCTTTAGTTCTTCACATATTAATTTGTTATATCATTGGACAATATAATTGTATCATGATTTATAGAGTGTAAAACATGATATAAATATCAATTATATTCAGTATATATTTTTTGATATTCTATATAATATATAATTATGAAATTAAATTTACCGTTCATGGAGTCGGGAGGCCGAACGTATAGATGATCATTGTTTCTGTTTAACTGATGCATTAAGAGAAAGAACATAAAGTAAATATATTTATATACAAAATTATTATAGTAGAATTTTTATGTCATATATATCATATAATTTCACAAAATCCTTCCTTATTACATTCCATTATGTGTGGAAATGAATCACATCACTTTGAGGGGTGATATTCCACACTTCCTCAAATGAAATAATCATATTTACTTCAAATGGAATGTATAAGGATATGTGTGTAAATAGTATTTCAAAATATTAATTATATAATAAATTATATATATATATATAATATATAAATAGATTTTCCATCATAATTTCCACCATGGGTGGTGGTAATTAAAAAATGAACAATCAACATTTAGTGTGGTCATTGTTCGATGTACATGTAAACAACATGTTCACTACCCATTAGATGTAGGTGTGCATAAGTTTATTTCATACCCTTATCATAAAAACATATAATAATATTTGTTATACTATTTTTATATTATAATCATAGAATAATATGTATTTAGGTGGTGGAGAATGAAAATAAAATAAATGGGCTCGAGGGAGGGTGTTATATCTTAATCAAGTAACTCATTTCAGTTTTCTCCAAAGGGCTTTCTTGGAGGAGTATATTCTCAAAGGGGGTATTGAAGGAATAAGAGAGTGTTTTGGGAGTATATTTAACATATCAAGGATGAACCTAAGTGATCTGATAGGTGTAAAGATGTGGAGGATTGGAGGCCATTTATAATCGAGGAGTGGGAATATTGTAATATTTTTAAAGACGAATTACATACATGTTTTTCACATGAAAATTGGATCCAATAATGTGAAAATTTTGATAAAATGGAGAATAATACCTAAAATATGTCCATAAAAGGGCTCATGGAAATGTTTTGAGGTCAATTTTTGTCTTAAATTCATGGTTCAGTCATTAGTTAAGCTTAATTATACCTTATTCAATGCAATTAATTTTAATTACATACACTAAGATTTTTTAAAAAATAAATTTTATCATATTAGAAGTTATAAATTATTATGATTTAAAAAATATAATCTATTTTTACAAACACAAATCATATAAATGTAAGAAATTATTTTAAAATAAATCTCACTAACTAGATGAAACTGCATGTTTTTAATGTAAAAATGATCAAAAGATTGTTATGTTTTTATATAAAAATTCTTTGATTTAATTAGATACAATGCAATAAATTGGATAAATTGATAAAAATATTATATGATTAAACTTTTAATCCAATTTAATTTAGAATTTAACCTTATAGTAATTAGATGAAAAATAAGTTTGAATTAAATTTTAGTATTTTTCAAAATTAATTAATAAATTAAACGTCATAGAAAAATACCAAATAAATACCATAGCCTAATTATTGTATTACGGTTTCAAATATGAGGTTTTTTTTATACATTTAATCTATTAAAGTATCAATAATTTAATTTTAAATGGGTTTAAAATTAAAAGGCGTTAAAAATGGCTTATTAAAAATTAGGGGTTTGAAGCATAAAATTGGGTTTGTTCATATATTATATCTATAAAATAGGTCAGATTATTATAAAAAATATTTGTTTTAATATAATAAATATATTTATATATATATTACATTAATACCACTCACTAATTATTTCTACTTAAATTTATTAGGTTAAAACGACTTTTTGACTATAAATTTAATAATATTTTCCTATACATTCAATCAATTTTCATATTCATTTCTAATAAATCTGTAGCCTATGAATTCATTATATATTTCATTAAAAAATATTTTTTCAAATTTTAATTAATAATATTAATAATATATTATTTAATATATAGGTTATATCATATTATATTGCATAATAATATATTAATGATATACCATTGTTCTGTAAAACTTAGTATCGCGTGTTACACAACCCATAAGGGAAATTTATTTTTTCATGTAATGTAAGAAAACTTCTATATTTAATTTAGAGAAATATAAAATTTATTTTTTGTGTATTATGGTATTAAATTGTTTTTTCATATAATGCAATCCAATCATAGTACTTTAATATAAAATAAACTAGTTTCTTTGTTGTGTGAAATGAAAAATATCAAAAAATATAAATTAATTTGAAAAAAAATTCAAAAAATCATAGGGTGTTACACGTCTCATGGGAAGGATGAAATAAATCACATGAAAATAAGTATATAAATTATCAATTTTCATTATTTTAATGAAATTGGAGAAAAACAATTGATGAGAACTACCTCAATTGGAATTAATCTTAGATGAAGAATACATTTTCCAATGAATGAAAAGTCATGGTACATTCATAGCCTCTCGATCCACCTTGATCAGATCACCATTCCGCCCCCAATATCAATCCTCTAATGAATAACACACAAAATTCCTCTAAATTATCATAAGGTTTATGAATCTAAATGTATATATTTTTAATAATGATGTATGTATTTAGGTAATTCAGTTTTATGAATTTAAAATAAAATAAATAAATTTATTTATTTATTTTGACTATATGTCTCACCAACAAATTCCCGAATGGGACATCTGGTGATGAAAACCCATAGGGAACACCTAGGTAGATACTCGCATTAAAAGATCCAACATGGCCTTAAATTTTTGTTTTGGTACTCTATTTGTGAGTTATTCCACTATTTTAGGAAAATTACTTGTGTGTGTGTGGGATATTTAAATTCTAATATTTTTATTATTATAATAACAAGAAAAGTGGGCATTGAATTATCACAAAATATTATAACATGTATCAAAAAAATATTCCTTAAAATATTTCAATGTGATTCAAGGAAAATAATAAGTCACTATAATCATAATATTAGAGTATCTCAAGCCATATCCTATTCATCATGTTGAGATATTTCTGTAAAAATGTGTATTTCGGACTCATGGTATCCATGTATACCTCCCAACCATATCCAGAGAGATAATGTATCCATATCTTCAAAGAAAATATTACATCTACCAACTAAATATCATGGTTAAATAATTTTATTCATTAGTATTTTACTTCATTGATGATTAATAATTAACATTATCATTATACATAAGGATAAAACCATGTCTGTTCACCGATGCATTAGAATATATCACAAATCCATCATTTATATAAAATATATTCAAAATTGGAACATAGAAAAATATCATCATTAATTATTCCAAAAAATCCCTACATTCGTTTTTCCATTTGGAATATACCCTATTACTAGAATGTATGTTAATAGGTTAAAACAAATCCATAAAAATTGACAATAGTAACCTATCATGTAAATAAAAATAGGTACCTTAATTATGTTTTTTTGGTGTAGGAAATTCTCATACATCTATTTAATTCATGGAATCAATTTATATTGCATCTATAGAGATAAAGATTCCAAGAAAATAAAATTTATAATGCTATAATTCACACATTCTAAATTTACCAAATAACATTGTTCCTATACGAGTATCCAACTTGAATTTTAAATGATTTTTACTGTCTCCCCTGCTTTTATATTATACCATAATATCATTACTAAATACCTAAAAAATCATCAAGATATTCCTTGAATACTCTATTCATTTTCAACATTAATATAAAGGGTTCATTACAAAATCTAAATGGTATTACTATAAACTTATAATGCCCATGCCTCAAATGAAATAATGTCTTTAGAATATATTCATTCTTTTCACGCAATTGATGATACCCAAAAAAGGTGAATATTTGAAAAACATACAGCTCTATCAAGTAGATGGATTATGTTATCAATATGAGCTAGAGGATAATTTTTATTTATAAAAAAACATTGATTTCTCTAAATCAATGCACAACCTCATAGATTCATCACTCTTATTATTGAAATGAATAGGGGTTCACCATGGATACATAGTAGTTCATATAAATCCCTTATCACAATACAAATTTAGTTTCTTCTTCTACTCTACTAATTATATTGTGGAAATTCTATATAAAATAGTGTTATGGTCTATAATCAATAAAATAATTATATATATTTGAGTATATGATTAAATTACCTTCCACAACATCTTTAAAACATTAAATTTAGCAATTCTTGTTAGATAATCTTGAACATTCTCCAATGTAATTTTTTGGGGGAAATACCCTTGATTCTGTCAACAATCGTTTTCATAATTCCCCATATCCTTATATATTGAGAATTTGACATTGAAATATTCTTCCTTACACTTACAATAATGAGTCCGGTAGCCTTTAAATCCACACATATAGAAATCTACCATTCCCATAAATCACATTCTATGGTGTTTCATTGAAATTTTTGTAGATGTTGTAAATATATATCCTTACCTTCTTCCCTTTTTTGTAATTTATTTTCCATATCACTTATTTTACCTTTTCTTTTATTTAATTCCTCAAAATTCACAACATTGGAGAATTATTTTTCATTATAAATATCAAATGATACTATCTCATCTTATGATGTGAAGTCTAGGAAAATCGGTTCCCTTCAAAGGATTATATTATTCCAATAAAAGAAATGGAGAATCAGACTCATTGAATTACATATTTACCAAGCAATATGTCTTTCTAACCTTATAAAGTTAGATTCATAATTTTCTATATTACCATCTTCCATTAATATCATAAAAAATTATTTTCTCTCAATATATTCTTGTTATTCATCATGAAAATATATTTGCATGAAAAGTTCCTCAAAATCCTTCCATTCTAGGCTTTGTATTACCTCCTCATCTTTAGTTTTTTGAATCACTGAATACTTTTGATATGTATCCACAGAGAAATTAAAATCTTCTATAAAACCCTTAATATTTTCTTACTTCCAAATGCATGTAATATCTTCTATAAATAACATATACTTCTATTATCTCCCTTTAAATGATGGAGGTGACTGATGCATGAAATATTCTAACATTGTTACCCATTGTTTTCTATCATTATATTGCCCCATATGTTCAAGTTTATTGGTTGTAACTAGAGCCAACTTACCTAATATAGTTATAATTTAATACTCTCTACATGAATCACCTTATCAAACATTATTAACATTCTATAGAGTGAAATCAATACAATTATTGTATTCATTTTTAAGGTTTTTATTCCCTGAAAAATGGATCATTTCTAACAAATGTATTTCACTATATTACATCACAAAATTATGAATAATAATATATAATTTTTGGACTAGTAAACCATTTAACATAAATTTAATGTTTATGTATAACTCATATTAAAATCATAAACATTTTATCCTTCTAAATATTCTCAAGTATCGAAAAATATTTTGAAATTATTTATAACATTTTTAAAATAAAATACAAATTTACGCAAGCATTTCCAATGTCAGTATCAAACCATGGGGGAAACAATAAGTTTTACATATAATAGGTGATGATCATGCCATATCCCAATGCATCATTTTCAATTTTATATCCCCTAGGTTTAAATATTCCAGATCATTATCCACATATAGTATCCAGATAGAGTTTTATTGCTTGGAAAACCAAATACTATCTGATAAATTGAACTTTTATAAACTAAAATAACCTTTTTATTTACTTAAATGTCTTATTATGGTTTAAGATTATATAAAACACATGATCTTATTTATTTTTTTTATTTACTTCTAGATATAAGTTAATGTTATGAATTATTATCATTGATAATATTGTCTCTGAACAATGACCATATGAATATTCTAAATATAGGGCTTTAACAAGTCCAATTGTCACATAAAAGGAAGTGATGGCCACAAACTATTGTATTATACACCATAAATCACATTTATCAGAGATTCTTAGGGAGATTACATCATGGGGTATTTATATTGATGAAGACAATACTGAGATCCAATAATATATGCATGAACAAAAATTTTTATGATAGAAGGTTACACACATCGAGATCACATCCAAAATAATTTATGTTAAAATAGGCCATGAAAATCTCACAATATCTCACCTTAGCCATAAGAGGTTTTTTGGTGTAATAAATTAATATGTATAACCTATTTTCAATATAATAATTGTTATATTTATTACTTATTGTTCCTTTTATTTTTTTTATTTTTATAAAATAATGAAAAAATATATTTTCTAGTAAAATTAAAATTCAATTAAGTAATGTTTTTTGATGAAATAATGGATTTTAGAACGATATAATATTTTATAAAATATAATTATTATATATTTTTTTATCAAACATAAATGATCATATAATTTTTTTGATCTAAAATTTTAATTTTCTAAGAGTACAAAAACTATTTTTGTAAAAAACCACATCATTTATCAATAAATGTAAATTATTATTTTAAAATATAATATTCAAATATTATGAAAATTATTTTTATAAAAGGAATATTATTTTTGGAATTAAAACATTGAAATTATCCAATGGTGAATTTCTCATAATTTTCTGAGATAATTCAGGTATGAATTAAATACCGTATTAATATATAGTGTGTATTATGACATCATAATGAAAAAAGGTTATCTAATAAATAATATAAAGGGTTTACATGAGTAAATATGTTCTTTTACTTCCAAATAATGTTATTTTAATTTTATGTTCTAAATTTTATAAATCCTTTATAAATTCATCAAAACCTATCACATATTTTATGGTTTTAAAATAATTTCTTTTAGATTTTAACTCACATATACATTAAAAATGATTATATTCTAATAAATTAGTACCATGTTCATATAAAAAAATTTAAACAACAACCTTTGGAAGAAACGATGGTAATAACCATGGGATGATTTTTTGGTTTTGGTTGTTATATTATATATTCAGCACAATTTAAGTCTTAGAAATCATAAATAATTCCCCTCTCTTTTCAATATAATCACACACAGTATCCCATTTTATTTCACTAAAAATCCTTTTATAACATCCTTACTCTGAACTCCCATATATAGATTCCCCAAAACTTCCCCCCAATCTCTCAAGAAGCCCTTCCCATGCATTTGGAGTCACACTCTCATGTAAGGGTTCTTTTCTCTCTTCTCTTTATTCATCATTCTTCATTATCTCATGCCTTATATTTCTAAATCTTATTATGGATTTATGTCTCAAAATTTCCCTATTACCATCCATTTTGGGACCAAATTACGAGATACCCTTATCTCTATCATAAACACATTTTATTAATATTTGAATGAAGTTTACATTCTATAAAAATTTCACCCTAATTTTCCATAATAGAACACTTGTGTAGTGAATACAATAAACTTTTTATATCAAGGTTATTCCCCATTGAAACATTAAAATTATTTTATTTGGGACATACATGTATCTATTATATTCTCATGTATTGTGAAATAAAAGATGATATTGAATGAAAAGATGTTGTATGATCTATGTGCACCCATAATCATGAGAATGAATTGCTGGTGACAGGTGGGATTGGAATTATATAGATCCTTAATGCATTGGGTAATGTTTATTGTCCTATTACATTAGTATAGTACATGGAGTGAACCATATTCATTTATGAGACATTTTACATCATAATTTCTCATAAATTAACCTTGATATCTTTTTATGTAGTGTTTCAGGTTTTTTCCGCATTTCCCATGATGCCTTTACGTTATCAGGCTATATTATGCCTCATTGTTCATTTATATAATTTTAACGTCTATTATTACCCATTGATATTCCTATTGTCTATAATTTATTAATTTCTTCATGTTATTCCATGTTTACACTCTTACGGTGTTCTAAATCTTACTCTTTTTTTGTTACTTCCCCAGGTTATCCTATACAGTTTTAAGTATGATCATGTTAAGGATGGTTTTAATAAATATGGTGTATTTCTTATTTTAAGTTGTTATGTAATGTACATAAATCCCAAATACACTAGTCTGATCGATATTATAGTTTGAATTTCGTGCAAATTAATGTAATAAAGTGTTAATTAATGTAAAATAAAGATAATCATTGTAGTAGTTGGTATCAGATGAAATGTTTATTTATTTTGGGATTAGGATTATAAAATTTCGTAGAAAACGTTAGGGATAAAATGAATTTTATGAAAACTTCCCTATTTATTGGTAATTTTATATGAAGTGGTTTGTCATGAAAATACATCCATATCTTGTTACTATATGTGGATGTGGCTAGAGTATAGATGTATAATGTGAAAACACCCTAAATCAACACGTTTATCTAGACTCGATCATAAATAGGTGAAATAATGGGCCTTGATTGACACCTGGTTTGAAACTCACAGGTATATGGATTGGTAAATTTAAAATCTCAATATGAACCATTATTAATTGAATAAAAAATTACCATATGAGTCTACATTTGGAAATTTTATCATGGATAACATAGATTGATGCCCATAAATTTATAAGTAATGTAAATAAATGTAATATAAATATTTTCCCTTTAATGTCATTAGATTCCCGTTTTAAGGTGAAATAGTTTAAAAATACACATCTATAATTTTACACTTCATTATAGAAAATGACTACATATATGATGAATTGGGTTAATGACAAATGTTATGGATAAAGTGATAACTTCCCAATCTAGATGTCCAACCAAATATGATCATGAATCAGAAATATTATGTTGATAATATCTATATTGAGTAATTTCATGAATATAAAACTATATCAGGAGTAGCATCCAAATCCTATAATCAAATAACCAGATTCAATTGAGATCTTTTTTTCAAAGGCCTCTAAATTTCAATGGATCATCAAGTCCCTTAATCACAGAACAGTGGATCAAATCCATTGATAATATCTTCTCCATTTTTGAATGTTATTATCATGAGAGTGTTCTAATAGATTTTTATCGTGTTGAGGGATAAGGTAATCAGTGTTGGACATTTATCATGGAAACAAATCCTGAGGAAGATCTCAAAGTGATGGGGTGGATGGAATTTTAGAAAGTATTATTCGAGAAATATTGTTCTAATCCTCTCTGACATGAAATAAAAGAAATTTCTTTTCCATCAAGGAAAAAGAGAAAATGAATGAATTGGGGAGTACAATTAAAAAATAAAAATATATACACAATCCACCTTTGACATTGTCGTTACCTTTATATACAAGGTTGATTGATTTTTTGGTTGGTTAAAACCTGGACTATGAAAAGCCACGAAATTCATTGACATTTCTAGATTTTATTTTTTTCCCTTAATAGATGAAATGGATATGAGAGAATCTTAAGGGTTTTAGGGAGATAATAATAGGAAATAAAAGTTTCATTCTGGTGCTCCGACAAATAAATCCAATGATGCAATGGAATTTCAACATCCCACTTATCAAAGGGGAAGAAAGAAACACCCCAGAAAATGCCTATGTTGGATGAGGAAATGCTTTTATCACGTGAAGGAAGGGAGCATAGATAAAAATTTCAAATAAGACAATCCCATTAATATGATGGTGGAAATGAATTATCTATTCAACCCTCATTGGACTTTTCATTTCTTCAACTACATGGTACCCAGGCACTTTACAATCCAATAAACTATGCCAGTGGTTTTTAAAGACAACCAAAAACCTCCAGGATAGCAAAGGTGATCCTTTTCTATAAAAAACTTATAGGTGGATTCTGAAAATGAATTATTTTCAGGTATACTAGTGATTCCCTCAATAATATAAATAATAATTTTTTATTTCTGTTCTATACATTCCTTCAAATGATGAATATTTTGTATAACTCTTCAAACACCAACACAAATCATGGATGTATATATGTTGGCGAAAATTGAAAAAAGGGAAATTATTTCATCCAAATTATACAACACCTCCAATATCAAATATTTTGGGAACAATATCCCATAAAACCCTATGATACTTCCTTAGGTGGGATTTTATGAAATTATAGGCATGGATTGTATTTCCCATTATAAAGCGAACATAAATTACTATAAGAGGTAAATCACTCTCCTTGTCACAAATCGTCCACTGATTCTGTTCAAATGCAAGGATATGGATGAATTTTATTTAGATCAATCATTTCAATAATTTACACTGTTTCCCTATGAGAAATCATCTCTATAACAAGTTATTGAGTCAATGTAAATGATCATGCCTGAGGAAATACCTATTATGGGGGAAAATCTTGATGTGTTTTTCGAATAATTGGCTTTTCCACATCCTAGTTGAGAGGATGAATTTTCAAATGAACTTATACCTTATGTGTCACCATTATCTCAAAATATCAATAGAGTGGCTTTTTTGGAAGATGAGGAGATTAAATAACAACTACTGGGGAATATATATAAATTTTTGATAAGACTAAGTGATTCACCATGGGGTGGACAAGCCCTATTTTTCATAAAGAAGGACCCATGAATGGGCCTTTAAATTGATTATCATGATCTCAACAAGATCATGTTAAAGAATAAGTATCCTCTTCCATAGATTTATGAATTTTTGTATCATCTACATGATGAACAATAATTATGTGATGTATATTTTCTGTTGAGATATTATTGAGTAAGAATGAAAAAGGAGGATATCCCTAGGATCACTTTTTTTGCAAGGTACAGACACATTGAGTTCATATTAATTCCACTCAAAATCCCCAATTCTCATGAAAACTTCATGTAATTACTGAATACAGTCCTTAGATATTAACTCAATAAATATTTGGTAGTTATTATAGATGATATTATAATATACTCCAAATTTAAGGAAGAGAATGTGGAGAAGCTGTGCACTATGATAAAAAAATAACAAAGGAGATTGTCTATTCCATGTATATTAATTTTGAGTTTTATTTGAAGGAATATTTATTCATGGGGAATATTATCAAAATAAATTGGATATTTATAGACCCTTAAAATAGAAAATCAATTAAAAGATGTCTAAATACAACATCTGTGATAGATATCTGTAGTTTCCTTAAATTAGCTGGGTAATATCGTCAAATTGTTATAAATTTATAATGATAGTAACACCATATAACCAAGATAACTAGGATAGGAGTAATGATTTTATTGAATGATGAATCAAATTATATTTTTAAGTAGGTGAATAATAGGAATATAACTGTAAATTTACCAACACTACCCTCTAGTGGACAAATATTCTCGGTGTTTAATGATTCCTAAAAATGGGGATTAGGATGGGAGATAATGAACAAGGAAAATTTCATATTCTATTCTTCATGGAAATTGAATTTTGATGAATAAAAATAACCAACACATGATATGGAGTCAGATTCATTGATCCTCACATTGATAATTTGTTGGCATTATCCATCTAGGGATATGTCAAAAATATATATGGATAACAAAATCCTGAAGAATATTTTAACATAGAATGATATGAATATATGTCAAAAAATAAAGTTAGAGTTTATCAGTGACTATGAATGCTCAATAAACTACCATACATGGAAATATAATAAATATGGAGATTCTCTAAGTATAAAGGATCCAAAAATTCATATAATGATGAAAATTGAGAAGGATCCAATATTATTAATCTTGAAGATGATAGAAATTGAAATAATAATGGAACATAATCAATCCCCTCACAAATAATTACAAAAGTGTCTCTTTTGGAAAATATAAAAGATGCTCAAAGTGGTGATGTGGGAATTCAGAAAAAAGTTGGATCTATAAAAAAGGTAAATGCTCAAAGTTCAAATTTAATGAATAATGAGTTGTGAGATTTTTTCACAACTATGTCTAAAATCAATTCATGAGTTTATAAAGGATTGTTGGATTATAGACATAGCTATACCTTCTCCATCCATCCAAGAAGCACAAAGATTTTTTGAGATTTCAGAGAGAACAATTGATAGGGATATATGAAGAAGGATATCATGGAATATACATAGAGATTTCTTTTTTTCACCAATTGAATGATGAATGTAAAAAATAAAAGGGAATGATACCACCATTACCCATAAATACATGGAAATGGGAAAAATCCATGGACTTTGTCACTTGTCATCCAAATAAATCAATTTTATATAATACTAGTGGTTTTTGGTGGACCTTTATACAAATAATACACACTTTATTTTTATTTGATAGGTCTTATCACTCGATCAAATTTGATTTGATATAAATTAGGGAAGTTTTGAGGATTCATGGAACACCAGTATCAATTTTATCTGATTAATATCCATGAAATTACTCCATGTTCATAAAGAGTCTTCAAAATGATCAAAATAATGTGTTGGACATCATAACAACTTATCACCCTAAAATATATGGCCAATATACAAGGAAAACCCAAATACATGAGGTCAAGTGGATAAAATGATGAATTGAAATCAAAAGAGGATGAGACCATGTTATTACTATGGTTATTTTCTCATACAATAAAATTTTCCAATCAAGGATCCAAATTGATCCCCACAGATCCCTTTGTGATAATAGGTGTAGAACAAATGAATGCTGGGTTGAATTTGGGGAACGATAACTAATAAGTCCTGAAATGGTCGCATAAATGGTTGAAAATGTCAAGACCATTCAGTAGCACATCATGGTTTCACAGTGTCCACAGAATATATATGCTGACAATCTCTACCGAGACCTATAGATTGATGTTGGAGACATGGTATTCCTCCGAATATCTCCAGAAAATAAATTCCTAATATTTGGGATAAAAATAAATCATAGTCCAAGATTCATAATTCCTTTTGATATCCTTCATCGTATGAAGAGGTGGCCTATTGAAAAGAACTCCCACCTAACCTATCTAATGTTCATGATGTATTCCATGTGTCCCTCTTTAGAAAGTATATACCAAACCCCTAACATTTCCTCAATCCAGAGGTGGTACATTTGGATAATTATCCTTCCTATTAATATAATGTAGTGAAAATCATAGATTTTAGAGACGATGTTCTAAAAAATATGAAAAAGAACCTTTTCAAAGTGTTGTGGACAAGTGAATTGATTAATGAAAAAAAATGGCAACTATAGGAAGTGATGAAACATAATTACCCTCATCTATATTAGTATGGGATATGAAAATTTAGAGGGTGAAATTTCTAAAGTGGGGAAGATTGTAACAACATGAAATTTTGTAAAAAAAATTACCTTATTATTTAATTAAATATCTTATTAAGACTTATGGTTACTGAAAACACATGAACTTATTTATTTTTATTATATTTTATCATTTTTAAAGAACTTATAAGCATAATTACCATTAATAATATTTTTTTTGAATAGTGCTAATATGATTATTATAAATATAGGTCATTAACATGTCTAATTGACACAATTAAAGGGATTGATGGACTCAACGAGCAGGATCGTACCATATAAACCCCATGTATTGGAGTATCCAAGTGAAAAATCATCGCAAGGATTTTCCCTTGATCAAGACCAAGTAGAGATCAAACAAATTAAGCATGAGCAATAGTGTTTATGGGATAAGTTCAACCGCATCGAGATCACAACTCAAACCATGTACGCTGAAAGAACCCATTAAAATCTAACTATCACGCACCTTACCCATATTGAGTTTACTTTTTTTAAGGGATATATAACAAGACCCTAATCATATGAATATTTTGTTCAAATTTCAATATAATAATGCTTATATTTTCTTTATATTTTTACTTTAAAACCTTTTTTTATATTTATACAATATAGAAAAAAAATATTTATGCGTAATATTCAAATTTAATTAAGTTATTTATTTTCATTAAATAATTTAATTTTTTAAAAATTATTATTTTAATAAATTATTATTTTTAAATTATTTTTATCATATATAAGTGATTATAAAATTTTTATGATGTAAAATGTTATTTTTATAAAGGATAAAAATATGTTATTTTAAAAAAACCCATATTTTCTCAATAAATGTCAATTAATTTTGTAAATGATAAAAACTGAAAGTTTAAAAAATTATGCTGAAAATTTGATATTTTTTCGGAGTCAGAACATCAGAATTCTCTAATGGTTAATTGTTCATATTTTCTTAAAAAATTCAAAATTTCAAGTTGAAATTAACCACCGTATAAATATACGGGGTGTATTATGACAATGAAATGACCCAAATGTGATTTAATAAATACAATAAAAGGTATAAATGATATAATATATGTTTTCCTATAAAATAAAGTGATTTTTTGTTTATTTATTTAATTTTATTATGACTTTACAAATATTCCAAAACCTATAATATATTTTACACTTTTAAAATAATTTCATTAAGAGTTTAACTCACCTCCACATCAATATGGGTAATTTTCTAATAGGTTCTTCCCTTGGAAATATAAAATAATTATATACACTCTCATTTTGTATAAACCATGATAAAAAACCATGGGATGGTTTGTGGTTTTTGTTATTTCATTCTATAAAGTCCAAAACCATATTCTTATAAATGAAAAATAATTCCTCTCTATTTTCCTATATAAACCCACAAAATATCCCATTTCTAATTACTAAAAATACTTGTATCACATCCTTACTCTAACTTACCAAATCTAGAGTCAACCCATGTTTCCCATATGCTATCATGAAGCTCATCCAAAGCATTTGGAGTGACACTCTCATGAAACGGTTCTTTGTTTTCTCCTTTTTATTCAAGTTTCTTCATTATCTTATATCATCTATTTCTATTTCATATTGTTGGGATATGCATTTTTATGTCCCTATCACTCACCATTTATTTTATAATGGAAGATAGACTTGTTTATCTCTAAAAAAACATTTTATGATTATTTTAGTGACACAATTATTCTAACTATAGTTCACCACCATATTCCATGACAATACAATTGTGACGTGAACACGAGACACGTTTTCTATTAGGGTTATTCATCACTATACACATACAATTCTTTTATTTAGTAAATAAATGTTTTTTATAGAATCAATGATTTTGAAATAAAATATTATGATGAATGATTCAATGTTTCATGATCAATGTGGAACACTTAAGAATGAGAAAGAATGAAATATGACCGGAGGACCCAAAAATATATTGTGCACCAATGAGTTGGCTAATGTGTAGTCTCGTGAGAGGTCATGTTAGGATAGGGAGTGGACCAGTTTACTTTAGGGGAATTGTTCCATTATGAATTATTTTTATATATCCTTGAACTATGTTTATGATTCATTTTTATAATTTGTTCCCACATTTCCCATGTGGCCTTTACGTTATCATTCTATACCATGCCTCATTATTCATGTTTATGATTCTCACCCATTTTATAAAACACCCCAAGGTCTTAAAAATAAATTGAAATGAACAAAACACTGAATCTATATATAATAAAACATTTTTATAGGATATTCTTATAAACTATCCATGAAACATTATATTTCCACTTCTATGATTTGAAGTATGAAAAACAGTCATCTACAGTTTTGATGAGTGTGTTAGTTGGAGTCTGATAGAACCATTTTTTTGTGAATAGTATCATACCATTATAAATACTAATATGAATAGTAATATGACCCTTATGAATATAAAAATATATTATTATTTCTTTAGTATATACGATAATGATATCTTGATTAATTTTTCTTGGAGATATAAAATGAGTTATAGTATTAAAATAGTAATTCTTTGAATAGATGAAGATATTATTAAAAAAATAAATTTCTCATATTTATAAAATTATTTAAAAAAATGGAATTCATTTTTAATTCAACTTGTTTATAATTGGTTAGGTTTGTTTATGGTATTTTTCTGAGATAGTTGAATTTATAGTGAATAGTAAAAAATTCATTTTTAGGTTTTCGGTGGGTTTTATGACATCATAATGATGTAATAATTATATAATAATTATGGTAAACTCATAAGGATAAATATATGATATGAGTTGTCCCAAGTTCCCAATAACATGTCAATAAACCTTGGTAAATCCCATAGTTTTTCAAATTCCACTAATGAGGTGTCCATTGAAATTAATTAACAACTCTCTCACTTTCAAAATAAAAACCTCCCTCACCCCTTTATTCCTTTCAAACTAATAAATCATTGAGAATTGTATAAATTATGTCCAATAACTTTATCAATGCTCTTCCCCATGTACAAGACCTCATGATCTCTCCAAAATGCCAAAAACAATGGTCGTAAGGAGGTTATCAAGGAGAGGAGATCAAGAGGTAAAGATCCTCTAGTTTTTTCTTGTGTTTTATTTTCATTTTTTTTCTATTAATATACTATATTATCATCCATTTATCCATCTGGAATGAAATATATATTATTATATATATTCCTTATTTTTATGATGTTTATAGAAGAAGTAATCATCATTCTTCCTCTTCTCTAACTCATATTATTAAAATAACATCATCTATGATGTGTCGATTTACCAACATCATGGAAGATGTGTCCTGAATTTCATTTACATACATAAAATAATGTTTTAAGACCACTTTAATGGTTGAAATAGAATGTAAATTTTATTATATTACCTCTCTTATGTTCTGTAATTAACTTATAAGAATACTATTAAATGTATATGTTGACAAAAAGTTAATGATTACAAAGAACCTCCCAAATGATCTAAACAAATATCAATAATGATTTATCTAAGGATTCATCTTCAGAAAATATAATAAAAATTATTTATGGAATCATTTATTATTATTGAAACATATAATCACCATTTCATTCCACATTTATAGTTTTTATTCCATTTGACTAGAAAATATTTTACAAACCGACCATAGATATCATGTAAAGCACGTACCCGAAACAATGTAAATAATTTTTTTTAAATTAATGAGTGGAAATATGTTATTAAATTATCATATAATCTATCATAAACATGAATATGTTTCTATAAAATATTAACCACACTTTTTTAACCATTATATAGGAGGTTTAAACAAATTTTGTGTAAGATGAAGTCGATATAATGGAATTCTTAACCCAATTTCCTTTCTTTGGATTAGCCTTGTACATTATTTATTATGTGGTATTAAGATTATTTTTGTGATATTTTTTTATATTATGTTTATTTCCAATGCATACACATATTCATTTTATTATATTAATTTATCACATTATTTATATTATATTTGTAAGGGACATTCCTTTAAAAATACCTTTTTAAATTCTATTTTATGAAATTAAAAAGAATTGTTTTTATAAAATTAGTCATGTTTTATGATCATGTTACAGTTCATGGAAATTATTTATGATTAAGGGTTGGAGATATATCTCCATACACTTCACTAAGTATGTGTACATTGGAGGTTGGCTGTATGGTTACTCCAAGTGTAATTGCAATGGTTACACCATTAGGTAACAATAATGTATATATTGTAAGGTAGCCATGCGGGTTACAAATCATAAGGTATCCAAAATGGTTAAAAAATAAGTAAGTAATTCCCCATGATAACCTTATTTTTTATATATTATATTTAATTTTTTTATGGAAATATCATGTTTCACAAAGTAAGTATATATAGGTGAGAATTATGTCATTGTTAAATTGATATCATGTGATTATATGTTTTAATGGAATAATTGTTTATTTTCTTCTTTATATAAACCTTAATAATATTTTTATTATCATACAATTTTTTTAAATTTTTTTAACTTGTTATAAGGATATGTAAGAGAAATATGGAATCCATGTTAAATGTTATGATGTTTTGTCAAATAAATCATGTTGTTGTTTTATATTAAAATTTGACAGAAGAAATGGATACTAATTTAATGGTACCAAAATTATATTTTATTGGTTTGATATGTATTGGTTATCTCCTAAATTTATAATAATATAAAATGAAAAGTCCTTTGAGAATGTAAATAATTCAAATCTAGTTGAAATAGCTTGATAATTCAATGTTTATGGTCTGGTTCTTATAGTAGGTATCAGAGCACGATTTAAATAAATATACGGGTTATGATATGGTTAATATAATACCATAAATAATTTATGAAATATTTTTATTTTAAAATTGTATAGATTTTAAAGATTACCATGTTGATTCGTCCAAGATATATCTGTTCAGAATGGTTTTCCATAGAAGAATTAGGGAAGATGAAGGTGGAAGGAACTGAAAGGATGATATCTTTCTAAATCTACAACCATGAATGGTGGGAATTGGAACTGAGAATTTTTTGATATTAATGGCTATTCTAACATAGGAAATTAATTGTGTTTTCATCCATCCAAGATAAAAACAAGATCTACCAAATAATAACATGAAAATAGTGTAACTTTTTATGAGGAAACATCGCCCTTCATTTTGTGGATCTTATGACACAGTAGAGTCTAAAAGATGGATTAAATAACATGAAACTATAGTCGATGTTATGGTATTTTCATATAATTAAAAGATTAGTCATTCCATTTATCTTTTTGAAGGTGAATAATGTTAGTTGTGGTCAACGGTAAAGAATATCTGGGAAATAAAGGAGATTGAAGCCATAGAGTGCGATGAATTTAAATGTACTTTAATTGAATAATATCATCCTAAGGTGGTTCAAATTATGATGGAGAATCAATTACATGATTTGAGGAAAAATGACGAATATTTATTGTCCATGTATGAATCTAAATTCACCCAACATGCAAGGTATGCTCAAAATCATATTCTAGATCTTGATAGAAAAATCAACCATTTTTTACTCCTGATTGAAGCCAAGATATCAAAAGGAATTGGCCTCCTAAGAATTTAAAATTTATTAGGAACATGTGCGATGTGCTGAGAGGTTATAAATGGAGTTCTCTGATGATTACATGTACTTTGATAACAAAGAGAAGAATAGGTCCAGATTTCAAGCGATGGGTAATAATCAATAAATAAAATCAGATGGTAAGAAAATTTTGTTTCTATTTTGTAAAAAGTGTAATAAAAATCACCCTAGGTAATGCCTTACTAAAAATGGGATTTTTTTGATGTGGTATATTTGGACTTATGTCCCTAGAGTGTATTGAAAATGATCTTAATATCAATTCTGATATGAAAACAATAAAGAGTTTCATTTGTGGTGAGACGAGTAATTATGAAAATGCATGCCCAAAGAAAGATTCGAGTGATGGGAAGCAACCAGAATATAACTAGAATGTCATAGTGAGATCCTTTCAGAATGTGTGAATTATGGTTGAAAAAAATTAAATTCATTGGTCACATTATTTCTAAAGATGGTATAACTATTGATCATTTTAAAATAAAAGTTATTGAAAAATGGAAAATACCCACAAATATAACTCAGATTCACAGTTTTCTAGCTTTGGGAGGATATAATCGGAGGTTTTTTGAAAACATTTCACAGTTATCTAATCCACTAACTATGATACCTTGAAAAAGAGTTATATTAATTTGAAAAAAATAATGTGATGATTATTTTCAGGAATTGAAAAGAATATTGTTGAAATCTATATTTCAGACCCTACTTTCAAGAAATGAAGAGTTTATCATCTATAGTGATGCTTCATTAAAGTTATTTGGTTGTATTATAATGTATAATGATCATGTAATTGATTATGCTTCAAGACAACTAAAACATAATGGGTTAAATTATCCCACACTTGATTTGGAATTAGAATCTGTGGGGTTTTCTTTAAAAATTTAGAGGCATCATTTATTAGAAGCTAAATGTGAAATATATACTAACAATAAAAGTATAAAGTATATATTCAATCATAAGGAATTAAATATGAGGTATAAAAGATGTAATGGATTAATAAAGGATTATTATTGCACGATCCATTACCATCATGGAAAAGAAAAAAGAGTTGAAGATTCATTGAGTCGAAAACATCATGAATCATTAACTATGTTATAGTTTGATCAAGGCCCTTTGATTAAGGATTGGATATGTTTTCACGTTGAATTATTTGTTGTAGGAAATTTCTCTATTTTGTTTTATGTTTTGGTACATCCATTATTGTTAAGAATAATTATGCAGGTGCAAAAGGTAGAACATGAGCAACATAAAAAGGTATAATTGGTTAAATTTTGTATGTTTCTAGAATTTAACATTAATAATGATTTCATTTTGATATATAGAAAATGATTATGTGTGCCATATGATTCTCATCTATATAAAGTGTTTTTGTGCGAAGCATATAGTTCTCCATTTACTATTCATCCTGGAAGTACTAAGATGCATAGACACATTCAAGATAGTTTTTGGTGGGATGGAATGAAAATAGATATTGCATATTTTACTGAGAAATGTTCCACATGACAATAGGTTAAAGAAGAGTGGATGTTACCAATGGGGATGCTTTAGAATTTACCAGTGTCAGAGTGGAAATGGTAAAATATATCCATGGACTTTATTGTGGGACTACCAAAGACTTCTCGAGGTAATAATGAAATATGTCCTATTGTTGATCTATTGAATAAATCTGCTAAATTAGTTCATATTCGAGATAATATGTCTCATGAAGTTTTTTTTATAGTATATCTCAAAGAGATTTTTAGGTTACATTGAGTTCCATTCCCGAGTTTATTTGACCATGATCCCCGGTTGACATATAAATTTTGGAATGTCCTTCAGAAGTCGTTCAAACCCGAAGTAAATTTCAGTAAAAACTTTTACACCCAATCATATTGGCCATCAGAATGGTAGATTCATACTTTAGAGGATATTCTTTGAGTCTAGTCAATGGAATACCATGGAAGTTGTGATCAACATCTTTCATTAGTTGATTTTTATTATAATAATAGTTTTCATTCTGGTATAAAGATGATACCTTATGAAGCATTATATGGGAAGTGATTTCAAACTCCATCTTTTTGGTATGAGGTCAGGGAAAGGAATTTGATGGGACCAAAATAAGTAGAGGAAGTGGCAGAGAAATTGATTATTATCTAGAAAAACATGAGGATAACTCAGAGTAGCCAGAAAATTTATGCCGAAAATAGAAGGAATGAATTTTATTTTGAGGTGGGTGATCATGTCTTTCACAGAATCTCACCATGGAAAAGTGTTATGTGTTTTAGTAGGAAAGGAAAGCTATGTACTTGGTTAATTAGACCTTATGAAATATTAGAGATAGTTGGACCAATATCCTACAATGTACCTTTTCTTCCGAGTCTTTCAAAGGTACACAATGTTTTTCAAGATTCGATGTTGAGAACGTATGTCCCAGATTCATCTCATGTTTTGAGCCTAGAAGCACTTTAGCTGTAAGAGAACCTTTATTATGAAGAGAAATATGATAACATTTTTTATTTAAGATAAAACATATTTCAAAATAAGTTAATCCACCAGGTAATGGTTTTTTGGAGAAACCACGTGGTTGATAAAGAAACATGGGAATCTAAAAATTTTATGAGGGAAAGGTACCCTCACTTTTTTAATATGTAAATAAATTGCAAGGACAAACTTTCTAGAAGATGGGGATAATGTAACACCGCATGGTTTTAGAAATAAATTTAAATGCATGAAACACTTAATCTATACATAATGATACTTTTTTATTGAGATAGTTACAAACTATCCTTTGAATATAATTCTCCTGCCTATATGATTTGAATTTTGAAAAATAGTAATTTACGGTTATGATCATTAAGTTACTTGGAGTTTGAAACCAACTTGTTTTTTGGTGAATAGAAACATACCCTTATGAATAGTAATATGAATAGTAATATGACTCTCATGAATACTAATCCATATTATTATTCTATTTTCTTAAGTTAGTATGATAATTAGATGTTGATTAATTTTTCAAGGTGATATAAAATGAGTTATACTATTAAAATTTTGATTTTTCAAATAAATTATGTTTTTATTTAAATATTAAATAAATAATATTTAGAAAACTATTTTCGAAAAATGGAGTACATTTTTGCATTTTATATGTCGAAAAATGGTTAGTGGTTTTTTAGACTTTTCTGAGATAGTTGAATTTTTGGTGAATAGTAAACATACACTTTTATTTTTTCTATGTGTTTGTTGACATCATAATGATATAAAAATGGTTCCATCATTTTGGTCAAATAGTGAGGATTAAAATATGATATGAGGTGTCCCAAGTAGCCAATACCTTGGGCAATAACCATGGTAAAGCCCATGGTTTTTCAAATAACACCAATAGGGTTCCCTTTAAAATTAATTATGAATTTCCTCACTTCCACTGTAAATACCACCCTCACCCCACTCATCATCTCACACCTCCCAATCATTTCTTAATTATCTAAATTATGCCCAATATCCTTCCCAACTGTTATCCCCACGTCCAAGTATTAATGGTATCACCAGAAGGCCAAAACCAGAGGCCTTAAGGAGGATCTCAAGGAGAAGAGATCAGGAGGTAAATATCCTCTTTCATTTTATTGTGTTTTATTTTCAATTATTTAATTTTATTATACTCTATTATCCCCCCCTTATCAAATAGGATTGAATTATACATTATTTTATATATTCTGGATTGTTATCATGTGTATGAAAAATTTCAACATTATTCTTCCTCTCCTCTTCCTCTTATTCTAAAAATAAAAACATATTTTGTGATATGTCGATTTGCCGACATCATGGATGATGTGCATTAAATTTCTATTACATATATTAAATCTTCTTGTAAAACCATTTTAATGATGTAAAAATATTGTAAAGTGTATTATATTACCTATCTTATGTTCTTTAATTACCTTATATTCATAATATTAAAGGTATATGATGAAACATGTTTGTGATTTTCAAAGAACTGCCAAACTGATCTAAACAAAGATCACTATTGATTTATCTAATGATTCATCATCATACTATATAAATAAAATGAATTATAGAATAATTTAATATTATGTAAACATATTGACACTATTTCATTCCACTTTTGATGATTCACTTCCATTCGACAACAAAATCCTTTATGAACCGATCGTGGAAATCATGTAAAGAACGTACCCGTAGAAATATAAATAAAGAAATATTATTTACTAAAAGGTGGAATTTTGTTATAAAATGATTTTAGAAGGTGTTATAAACATGAATATGTTTTTTAAAATATTAATATCATTTTTAAACCATTATACAATAGATTGAAACAAGTTGGAAGTAAGATGAATCTGAGGTAAGGAAATTCTTAACCCAACTTCCATTCTTTGGGTTAACCATCTATATTAATTATTATATGGTATTAAGAATTTTTTTTGATGATTTTTTATTATATTTTGTTTAATTATGTTAATTTATAGTTTAAACACATATTACCCTTATTATATTAATTTATCACAATAATTATATTATATATGTAATAGACGTTCCTTTAAAAATCCTATTTTTAAATTCTATTTTAAGAAATTCAAGGGAAATGTATTTATGAAATTATTTGTGTTTGAGGATTATTTTATGGTTCTTGGGAATTTTTTATGATTAAGGGTGTTATATAAATTTCCCTCTAATGAATTGGGTATGCTTATATTGGAGGTCAACTGTATAGTTACTATAAATGTAACTAAAATGGTTACACCATAAAGTAGCCATGAGGGTTACATTGTATTGTAGATGTGATGGTTATAAATAATAAGGTAGCCATAGGGTTTCAAATATAAGTATTTAATTCCCCAATATAACATTTGGGTTTTATATATGATCTTTAATGTTTCATAGAAATATAATGTTTCAGAAACTATGTATATATGGGTGAGAAATATGTCTTCATGAAAATGATTTCATATGCTTGTATGTTTTCATTGAATAATGTTTTCTTTCCTTATTGTTATATCCATTACTGAGATTTTTTCTGCTCTTCAAAAGTTTTTATTTTTTTTTGAAATGTTAAAAGTATGTGTAAGATAAATAAGGATTCCTTTTTAAATGTTTTAAAGTTTTGTCAAAGAAATCATGTTATTGTTTTGTGTTAAAAATTAATTGAAGGAAATAAATACTAATTTAATGATACACACTTTTTTTCTAGTTGGATGATTTGTATGAGTTATTTCCAAAAATTATAAAGCTCTAAAATTAAATGTTCTTTTAAAATTTAAATAAGTGAAATATAGTTGAAATATCAAGATTACGTAATTTTTAAGGCTTGGTTATTATATTTTATTCCCCTCTTGAAAATCCTATTTTCTAACATGTTTTAATACCTTAATTTTATTCCATGTTTACTCCCTTAATGGGATTTCTGTCTCTCCACTTTTTCATGTATTTTCCCTTGGTCATCCCATTAATTTTTAATTATGAGAATGTTCATTTATTTTTCAATAAATATGATGTATTTCATATTTTATGTTTTTATATAATGTTATTAATTACCAAATATACTATAATAATTGATAAACATGGATGTAATAAATGTAGTTTTTTTAATTAATCACGAATTAATGTGTAATAAAGATATGTTTTGTCATATAATGTCTACCATACCTAAAAATTTGGATGTTATCCTGTTTTTATACTTATCATAAAATTCAGTCATATGAGTATATTCAATGGTAAATTTATTATATTGGTTATTGAAATAATAAACTTTATCTAATACCAAAAATAATTACCCTGACCATTATGTCATATATTCAATGGTAAATTTATTATATTGGTTATTGAAATAAGTAGTCACGTCCGAAAGGACTGAATAGTTTAGTAATATTAGAATAGTATATTCATAAAATTATTTCATATATCATTTGAAAATTTAAAATTTATCATAGGATTTTATTGAGTATCTCTACTATTCCCATAATAATATTCATGTGTATCAATAAAAAACATTTCGTGACTTAATGGGTAAAGGATTCATAAGAAACTGGTGAGATAAAATGATTAGAAAGGGTATGAATATAGAGAAAGCTATCATAAATAAATAAGTAATAAAAAATATGGTAAGGTAAATACCTAAAAACACCTTCTATTTTATTAATAATTTTTCATGAAGAATAATATGGAATGATTAAATGATAATCAAATAATTCCATATAATTAATTGAATGATAATGAATCATTTCATAGGTTTCATAAATAATCTAATATTTATGTAACGACCCAAGTCCGGAGCCCCTCCACTAGTGCCCTGTACCCGGTTCACCACATGACCTCAAGAGCGTTTCCCCAAATTCCAGAGGCTACCGACTAGCAGCGAGGGCCTTGGTAAGTTATTGGGGAAACTATTCCCTCATTCGGTAAGGTATACAAGGTATGAAAACAACAATAAACAGTGGATGCAGTAAACAACATGCATAACAACAGAAACCAAACAGTGGAAGCAATGTTGAAATATAACTACGATGACAATGATGCAACAGGTACAAGTATCTAAGTAAAACAGAAAACACCACAACGTGCTGAAATACAAATGAAACCAAGTGTAAAAGAAAAACAATGTATGCTCCTAAGCATCGCGAGCCACGGCTCGGTCCCATTCTCCCCAGCTCCTGGTGTAGTCATGATCCTGAAGTAGAAGGGCACTTGCCCATATCTATACCTGCAGCAACATAGTCTGCTTGGGCCCAAAAGCATGGCCCAAACAGGGTGTGAGATACAATCCCAGTAGGCAATCACCCAAAGAATTGTGTCTAACAGTCAATGAATACATCGCAGTAAATAAACAAGAAGCAGTAAACATGAAAGCACAAGCAGCTACAATCCACAGTTCTAAAAAGTAAAGTATACAAGTAAACAGCCAGCAAAAAAAGAAGAAACAGGTAACCCTCTGGGTATCTCTCACAGTCTAACCCCTATGGTTCAACCTATAAGTACTAGAAACCCACTGGAAAGGACACACAGTCTCACCCCTATAGTTCAGCTACATAATTAATCAGACTCTCTGGGGAAGCACTCACCGTCAATTCCCCATATAGTCTTGTATCGTGCTAAAGGATCTCTGGGAATGCAATCAACGTCAATTCCCCCTATGGCCCGCGTCGTGGGTCTACAGACTCTCCATGGAAGCACTCAACGTCAATTCCCCCTATAGTCTCGCATCGTAATTAAAAGAAACTGTGGAGAAGCCCTTCCGTCAATTCTCCCTTTAGTCTACTACTCTAGGTTCTCACAGTCCTGAGTATAACTAAACATGCTCTGCGCACGTATATCGTCCAAGTAAACCTCAAGAACTACTTGGATATCATTCTACGGCTCAATAGCAATATTAAAACAACAGTTCCACTATCCTACAACTAGGCATGGAAACTGGAAAATGCCAAAGAGGTAGAAAAATCATGGTAAAGCAACCTGAGCACAAAATAAATTACACTACTCACAAGCAATAACCTCTACTAAAGAAAACAAGAAAAGTAGGCAAATAGTAGGGGCAAAACAGGAAACACGCAATACCCCGTTCATGGGTATTGGTGGAATTTGCACATAATATTCATCAACTATCTACAGAAAGGCACAAACCACCTACCTTGATCCTAGGAGATCAATATACGTGAACCTCAATGACAGATTCCCATTAGAACGACGTAGATCTTAGAAAACGCACAAAACATTCATCCCACGATAACTTGGAAACGAGGGGGAATCAAGAAACAAGGATTAAGCAGAAGGAATAACTCACTGTTGCGATTCCAACGCAATCAACTGTGATCGAATCGGAGAACGGACGGCGAGGCGGGAGTTCGTCGAAGATCCGGCCGTACGGTCGCTCTCGAACGGACAAAAACTGGAGAAGAAGACAAAATTGGGGGTTAGGCGCGACCCCGGTCCATTTAATGAAAAAAAGAGAAATTACAAGGCGTGTACTTCTTGAGTACACGGCGTGTACTTCAATTTTCCGTACTAAAAATTAACTGGCCTCCACCTCAGCCTTACACACTGTGTGTGTGGCCCGGACATGGCCAGCACACGGCTTCGAGCCAGAACAGAGTACACGGTGTGTACCCAGAAAGTACACAGCGTGTACATTGAAAATTTCCAGGAAATCCATTTTTCTCAAAAACTGCAGAAAAAGGAAAAACCGTACCTAAAAGAGATCCGGGTTCTTATAAACTTCCCCCCTTAAATAAATTCGTCCCCGAATTACCCTAACGAGGAGGAGAAGTAGAAACCTCGAACAACTCCGGTCACTGTGATCGTACATCGGTCTACTGCTCCCAGGTCTCGTCTTGTACTCTCCCGTGCTGCCATAGCACTCATACTAGAGGAACAAACCATCCACAAAGAACCTTCGTATTGCAATCGAAAATCCGGATAAGATGCTCCTCGAATGATTCATCCGCTTCAAGCTCGACTTCCTCGGGCTGAAAGATGTTAGATGGGTCTGAAAAGTAATGTCGAAGCTGAGAGATGTGGAAGACGTTGTGCATGGCCCGATACCTGTGAGGTAGCTGCAACTGATAGGCGACCGGCCCAACTCTCTCCAAGACCTCAAATGGCCCGATGTACCGCGGTGAAAGCTTACCCTGTCTCTGAATCCTTTTGTGTCCCAACCTCGGTGCGACACGTAAGAAAACCAGATCATCGCCCTTGAACTCCAGAGGTCGTCTCCACTGATCAGCATAAGACTTCTGCCGAGACTGTGTTGTAGCCATCCTCTTCCGAATCATCTCTATCTGCTCTGAACTCTCCTGAACAAGATGAGGTCCCAACAAAGATGCATCTCCTACCTCCAGCCAGCATAAGGGTGATCGACATGGCCTACCATACAAAGCCTTGTATGGTGCCATTTGAATGGTTTCTTGGAAACTGTTGTTGTAGGTGAACTCAACCAGAGTAATATGCTTCTCCCAAGAACCGCCAAAGTCAAGGATGCATGATCAGAGCATATCATCAATCACTTGTATCATGCGCTCGGAGTGGCCATTAGTCTGGGGATGGTAAGCTGTACTCAAAAGTACTTATGTACCCAAGTCCTTCTGAAATCTCTGCCCAAACTGAGAGGTAAAGCGTGCATCTCTGTCTGAAACAATAGAGCGTGGAACTCCATGTAGATGAACTATCTCTCTGATGTAAAGTCATCCCAGATCATCGACACTGAAGGTCTCCTTGATCGACAAGAAGTGAGCAACCTTTGTAAGTCTATCGAAGACAACCCAAACAGCATCGTTTCCCCGAGGCGATCTCGGAAACCTAGTCACGAAGTCCATCGCAACATCATTTCACTTCCACTCCGGAATGGGTAACTGTTGTAAGAGCCCCGCTGGTCGCTGATGCTCTACTTTCACCTACTGACAAGTAGAACATCTCATGACAAAACCAGCAACATACTTCTTCATACCTGGCCACCAGTACTGGCGATGAAGATCCCGATACATCATGGTGACGCTAGGATGAACTTCCCAAACTGAGGAATGGAAATCCCGCATCAGATCCTCGCGTATGTCTGCTGGCACCCATATGCGTCCTTGGAAATGCAAGATCTCATCCCCACCCACTGTCCATCCGGGAATAGGGTCCCCTCCTGACACACTCTCCCTCAGGACTAAGCCTTCCGAGTTAGATAGTTTCCTCATCCGTACCCGATCAAGTAGCGTGGAGGTAACAGATACAGAAGATAGAAAGGTTTGTCCCCGTCTATCGTGCACCTCCAAATGCATCTCATAGAATAGAGCCATCAGCTTCCACTCACTACTGGCCTCCTGAACTTCCTAAATTTGAGTTCTCCTACTCAACGCATCTACCATAATGTTTCCCTTTCCCTGAGTATAGGGAAGATCTACGTCAAAAAACTGTAGATACTCAACCCACCTGCGCTGCCTCAGATTCAGATCACGCTGACTGAAGATATACTTGAGACTCTTGTGGTCAGTGAAGACCACAAAGTGCTCTCCCAGAAGATAGTGTCTCCAACAGCGCAAGGCATGAACAACAGCTGCCAACTCTAGATTGTGTGTAGGTTAGTTCTTCTCATGTGGCCTCAACTTCCAAGACCCGTACGCAACGACTCCATCTCCCTGCATAAGCACAGCTCATAGCCCGACACCTGAAGCATCACAATAAACAGTGTAGCTCATGTCTGGCTCTGGAAAGACTAGTATCGGTGCTGACGTCAACCTCCCTTTCAGCTCCTGAAAGGCTGACTCACAAGAATATGACCATAAGAACTTCGCCCCCTTCTTTTTCAGACCTGTCAAAGGTGCTGCTAGATGAGAAAAGTCCTGAATGAAGCGTCTGTAGTATCCAGCCAGCCCTAGGAAGCTCTGTACCTCAAAAATGTTCTTCAGCTGCTCCTAGGAAACTACAGCCCTCACTTTCGCTGGGTCCACATATACTACTACCTCTAAGATGACGTGACCCAAGAAGTGAATCTGATCTATCTAGAAGTGGCACTCCAAGAGTTTAGCATAAAGCCAATGCTCTCTTAGTGTACTCATAATGATCTCAAGATGTGTGGCATGGTCGTGTCAAGTGTGAGAGTACACCAAGATATCGTCCACGAAGACCAAGATGAAGGAATCCAAGTAAGGATGGAAAACTCGGTTCATCAATGCCATGAAAACTACAGGTGCATTCGTGAGTCCAAAAGGCATGACTGTATACTCGTAAAGACCGTACCAGCTTTTGAAGGCTTTCAGAGGTATATCTGATGGTCTAACGCGCAACTTATGATAACCGTACCTCAAGTAGATATTCAAGAACACATGGGCTCCTCAAAGCTGATCGACAAGTTCATCAATTCGTGTCAAAGGATATAGGTTCTTGACTGTCAACTAGTTTAGCTTCCGATAATCCACACAAAGTCGAAGGGTACCGTCTGCCTTCTTTGCAAACTGAATAGGCGAACCCCAAGGGGAAGTACTAGGTCGTATGAAACCCTTAAACTGTAGCTCCTCCAACTACTTCTTCAGCTCCTGCAACTCAGGTGTGGCCAACCTATATAGAGGAATGGACACTGGTGCCACTCCTGGCACGAGCTCAATAGATAAGTCTACCTCATGCTCCGGAGGCAAACCAGAAAAGTCCTCTGGAAAGACATCCCTAAAGCGATCCACCACTGGAGGAAAGTCCAACTGTGGAGTTCCCTGATCATCTAGGTAAAGGCTAGCAATATGGGCTGTCACTCCTCCTAGACCAAGATGCTCGAGTCCCACCCGACTCGCCCGAACATCACATTCATCTCTATGAAGGAAAGATTCACCTTTTGGTGAAATGAAACTGACTCTGCGGCGATAACAGTCAACGACTGCCTGGAAGGGAATCAACCAGTTCAGGTCGAGAATGACATCATATCATGTCATCTCTAGGACATAGAGATCCCATAAGAAGTGATACCCTGCAACCTCGAGAGGGAACTCTCTACACTAGCGTACACTAGATGTCCTCTATCCCAAAGGTGTATCTAGTGTCAATGAGTTGGCAGAAGAAAAGATGCAGTGTCAAAGGCTCTCTATAATGGCAACAGAGAGAAAACTATTCGTAGCACTAGTATCGAAAAGGGATGAAGATAAAACTGAGGCTACTAAAGTCGTACCTCGAACAGTAGAAGGGTCGGGATCCTGCTCATGATAAGTCTTCTCCACAGCGAAATACTGGCATGCACCACAACCCTGCGCCCCTGAATGATCACTCTGAGCTGAACCTCCCTGCTAGTGCTAAGGGACTAGTGGCTGACCGCCACGGCCACGAACTCCACCTTGGCCTGAATGGCCGGAAGAACTCCAGTTCCCTGACTGGTGAGAGACTGGTGGGGCTACTCCTGAATGAGGAGTCATGGAAGAACCCCGGTCACCAGCTTCTGGAGAGAAAACCTGGCAGAAATACTGAAGGTGACCCATCTTGCCACAAGTTTGGCACTCCACGGGGTCCCTTTGGCACTGCGGCCTCGTGTGCCCTGTCCATCCACACTGATAGCATGTCACATGGCTGCCTGATGATGCGTCTCGCTTCCTCGAATCACTACGTGTTGGCTCCCTATGGTGCTTCTTGCTGTCATCTGGAGGAAAGAAAACTCTGGATGCAGAACCGCCCTGGATCGCAGCTCTGAAGTATCTCAGATTGTGCTCCGCAATTAGTGCCTAGTTGATGATGGAAGTAATGGAAGTCAGTTGGAAGATGTTCACCTGCGATCGGATTTCCCACCTGAGTCCATCCTCAAACTTCCTCACCAAGAACACCCCTCTCCCATCCCGAAGGGGTGTAAAATGCTGCATCTCAGTGAAACGGAAGGAATACCCCATGACAGTTAGAGTACCCTTCTCTAAACTCATGAACTCCCAGGCTCGATTGGCCCTTAGAGTCTCCGGGTAGAAGTAGTTGTAGAACATGCGTTGGAACTCCTCCCAAGCCATAGCTTGTTGTTGAACCGCCTGTGAGACCACGTCCCACCACCTCTTGGCAGAGTCTCGGAGCATGTAGGTGGAGAGCTTGACCCGCCACTCTGGAGGCATCTCCAGATGCTCGAAGAAAGTCAGCATGGCTTCCAGCCATGACTCTGCAGCCTAAGGTCCTCTCTCCCCCGAGAACGTGGGAGGATGCTGTTGCTGGAAAACCCACGTCAAGTCTTCCATAGACAAGGCAGGAGGCAGTGCTCCCTAAAAGTCCTGCATCATCCTCATGAAACCCTCCCTGAACTACGCATCAGCGCCCGCAACAGGTACAACAATGGGTGCCAAGACTGGCTCGGCTGGGGGATCGACATGAAGTCCCTGATCAGCCCTGCCTGGCGTCTGATCACTGCCTAACGACAGACATACGACCAGAGGACATCTCAGAGGAATAGCTCTAAAAGATCAAAATCACACCTTTGATCATGAAAACAAGGACAGAGAATACAATAGTACCAATGGGTTACATGGGAAAAAACACACGAGATTGAAAAACACTACTACACGACGTGTATAAAAACTACACAGTGTGTCTACTTAAGCCACTGACATGGGCGTGTACTCATTCACTACAAGTCGTGTACACTTCAAACTACACAGGGTGTTGACCCCCACACACGACATGTACTTGAAAACTATTACCCTTCCCGAGTCTCCTTACACGGCTAACCAACACGGTCTGACTCAACCCGAGGCTACACGGCGTGCTCGAAAACAAACACGGCGTGTACTAGACAAGGCTTCGGCGGCCCATGTTGTTAAGCACACGGATGTCTACATGGCTGAACCTTACACGGCATGCTCCAAACAAACACGGCGTGTATAGGCGAAGGTGACACCATCCCATGTTGTTCGTGACACGGCCGGGTACTTGTCAAGACTACACGGCATGTTCCGAGCAAACACGATGTGTGGAAAGGAAGGTAACGTCGGCCCATGTTGTTCGTGAAACGGCTGGGTACCTGGACAGGACTACACCGCATGTTCCCTATGGACACAGCGTGTTTTACCTGAGCTTCCCTGGCCCATGTTGTTAGTGACACGGTCGGGTACACGACTCCAAACTCACCCGGCGTGTACCAATGGTACATGGCGTGTTCCCGAAGTTACTCCCATGACACCGTGTTCTGCTCACACGGTCAGTGACACGGCCTAAAAACTACACTGCGTGTATACAAAAAGTACACGTCGTGTACTTTGGGTTTTTTAGGGTAGTAGCTCAGAAACTGCACAGAATTCCAGAAACACTAAAAACAAGGAGAAGAAGGTTCCATATTTCAATCCGTGAGGGCCCATAACACCTCAAGAACCAAAATTTGGTGTTCACTTTAAGCAAAGAACACAAAAAACCATTTTATAACATAACAGCAGAGAATCTATCAAGAAACTATCTCAACTGCATACATAATCTACACAAAGTCTATCATAACCGCATGCAATAGCTAATGCACCCTAGATAGCATGGAATGTGATTCCTACAAGTGTCTATATGATGCATGAGAAGGAATACCCTTATCTCATCGGGTTGCGATAGAAATAGAACCGCAATATCAAAACAGTAATAGCACAAGCCATGTGAATCACTCTCGATGAAATCCAGTCAACTATAAAATCTCAGAATTAGCAACTGCAATTAACGAGGTAGTATGGATTTTCCCTGTACATGGGTTAGCTACTCTCGAGCACAGCTTAATGCCAAGTACTGAATCCATCCTATCTCTGGCTAAGGTCTCCAAACAATAAAGCAGGAGAAAAGAAATCCTCTGATACCACTTTGTAACGACCCGAGTCTAGAGCCCCTCCACTGGTGCCCCATTCCCGGTTCGCCACATGACCTCAAGCACGTTTCCCCAAACACCAGAGGCTACCGACTAGCAGCGAGGGCCTTGGTAAGTTATTGGGGAAACTATTCATTCATTCGGTAAGGTATAAAAGGTAAGAAAACAACAATAAACAACTGAAGCAGTAAACAACATGCATAACAACAGAAACCAAACAACAGAAGAAATGTTGAAATATAACTATGATGAAAATGATGTAGCAGGTACAAGTATCTAAGGAAAACAGAAAACACAACAAAGTTATGAAATACAACTGAAACCAAGTGCAAAATAAAAACAAAGTAAGCTCCTCAGCATCGCGAGCCACGGCTCGGTCCCATACTCCCCAGCTCCTGGTGCAGTCAAGAACCTGAAGTAGAAGGGCGCTTGCCCTTATCTATACCTATAGTAACATAGTCTGCTTGGGCCCAAAATCATGGTCCAAACAGGGTGTGAGATACAATCCCAGTAGGCAATCACCCAAAGATATGTGCCTAACAATCAATGAATACATGGCATTAAATAAACAAGAAGCAGTAAACAGGAATGCACAAGCAGCTACAATCCACAGTTCTAAAAAGTAAAGTACACAAGTAAATATCCAGCAACAAAAGAAGAAACAGGTAACCCTCGGGGTAGCTCTCACAGTCTAACCCCTATGGTTCAACCTATAAGTACTAGAAACCCTCTGGAAAGCACACATAGTCTCACCCCTCTGGTTCAGCTACGTAATTAAGTAGACTCTCTGGGGAAGCACTCACCATCAATTCCCCCTATAGTCTCGTATCATGCTAAAGGCTCTCTGGGAAAGCACTCAATGTCAATCCCCCCTGTGGCCTACGTCGTGGATCTACAGACTCTCTGGGGAAGCACTCAACGTCAATTCCCCCTATAGTCTCGCATCATAATTAAAAGACACTCTAGAGAAGCCCTTCCGTCAATTCTCCCTTTGTTCTACTACTCTAAGTTCTCACAGTCCCGAGTATAACTAAACATGATCAGTGCCCTTATATTGTCCGATTAAACTTCAAGAAATACTTGGCTATAATTCTACAGCTCAACAACAATAATAAAACAACTGTTCCACTATCCTACAACTAGGCATGGCAACTGGAAAAACGCCAAACAGGAAGAACAAGCATGGTAAAGCAACCTGAGCACAAAATAAATTACACTACTCACAAGAAATAACCTCTACTAAAGAAAACATGCAAAGAAGGCAAAAAACAGGGGAAAAACAGGAAACACACAATACCCCGTTCACGGGTATTGGTGGAATTTGCACATAATATTCATCAACTTTCTACATAAAGGCATAAACCACCTACCTCGATCCCAGGAGATCGATATACATTAATTTCGACGACAAATTCCCCTTAGAACGATGTAGATCTGAGAAAATTCACAAAACATTCATCCCAAAATAACATGGAAACGAGGGGGAATCAAGAATCAAGGCTAAAGCAGAAGGAAGAACTCACCGCTGCGATTCTAACGCAATCGACTGTGCACGAATCGGAGAACGGACGGCGAGGCGGGAGTTCGTTGAAGATCTGGCTGTATGGTCACTCTCAGATGGATGAAAACTGGAGAAGAAGACGAAACTGGGGGTTAGGTGCGACCCCGGACTATTTAATGAAAAAAAGAAAGTACACGGCGTGTACTTCTTGAGTACACGGTGTGTCAATAGATTTTCCGTACTCCGAATTAACTGGCCTCCACCTCAGCCTTACACACCATGTGTGTGGCCCAGACACGGCCATCACACGGCTTCGAGTTGGAATAGAGTACATGGCGTGTACCCAGAAAGTACACGGTGTGTACTTTGAAAATTTCCAGAAAATTCATTTTTCTCAAAAACTCCAGAAAAAGGAAAAAACGTACGTGAAATAGATCCAGGTTCTTACAATTTAAATGGAAATAAATAACTAATCTCTTAAAAAGAGAATTCATAATGTAAAACTTCATAAACATATAGTCAAGTTCGTGTTCCAAGGAATCTTACATAAATTAATATTGCCTCATAAATAGTCATGCTAGTTTGTCTCATGAGAACAACCAATGCATCAAGTGTAACATCCCGGGAAAATAATGAATATGACATTTTTATTATTTATTAATATTTTTTAATTAAATATTAATTTTACTTTAAAGGGGATGCTATGTTCGATAGCGTACACGATACGCAACAATGGGTTTCTTTGAAATCTTACTTTACACACTAATAATATAATATTATTATTTTAAATTGTAGTTAACGACTAGCCGTTGTATATGTGGGAATGGACAGAACTAATAGAAATATGATTATAAATGTTCTCTAAATGTTTTTTACATTTATCCAATAAATGTTAGAGGCTTAAAATATGAATGAATCTAATTTTAACCATAAATACTCTAATATTCTTTAAAAGGTCGATTTACCGCCTTTTGATGGAAAACCCTATTTAAATCTATTTTTTTCCACTATTATATATTCTATTTGACAAAATAAAATTATTCTTTAGAATTGGGACCCCAAAATTTACTTTGGGTAATTTTTTGGTATTTTTCTGATAAAATTCCTTTTTTTATGAATAGTGAAAAATATTGTATTTTAATTCAAAAATAATTTTTAATATAAATTATTTATATGGTTATATTATCTTTTTAATTAGTTTTAAATTATAATTGGAATATATTTTTACAATTTAATCCAATGGTGGTCATTGTATTGAATTTCACTTTCAAATTGGACATAAATAAGTGTCAATCGTTTGATAGATATTGTTTCTTAAAAACACGCTATTTATTTTGACAACAGGAATTAGTTATAAAATTAATTAATGAAACATAAAAGTTTTGAATTTGGTAAAATAAACACCATTTTTTAATTCTGAATATCAAATTTATCTTAGGGTGAATTTTTGGTATTTTTCTTAAAAACTTCAATTTTTGATGAATAGTGAAACCACTAAGTAGTAGTTAAAAAACTGAATTTTTCATTTAAATGAAAATTTACAACTTTTTTAATTGAATTTCAAAAATGCGACATACATGGTTGTTATTATAATGTAAAAACTGGTTCAATATGATTATATAATTTTTGATAAATAGTAACATTTGAATTTTATTTACCACGGTTAAAGGTAAATAGGGTATTTCAAGGTAAAAAGAATATTATAATAATAAAAAATTACCTTAAAACTTGTCCTAACCTTATTTTATGAGTCATGGCAGACCATGGCCATCCTTGGGTTGATTTTGGGACCCCATGGATGCACTTATAATTTATAATGACACTTTAGATTAATTAACATAAAGTAAAGGCAAAAATGACATACACAAATATCTTTTAGTAAATTAATTTTTACATAGGGTAATATAAGTCATATTTTATACTATAAGAATTTATAGGAAAGATAAAAATATTTCATACATCATGGTATTTTTTTTATAATTTTTAGAGATCAAATAAATAAAATTATTTATGACACAATAATGATGCAGTTTTTACCTCATTAATAAAATTTTTAAATAAATAAGATTATAAAGACTATAATAATATCCAAAACCAGTCCAATTCCTATTGGATGATTTTATTTCTAATATTAGTCATCTTATATTTGTACTTAATGTGTTTTGGACGTTTTTAAAACTAAGATAAGTTTATTATACAATAATGTTTTCACACTTTCCTAAAGAGCCCATCCTCTCCCTTATAAAAGGAGACCACTTCTAACCAATTCCATAGACCACTAAATCCTTTTGGATCCTCCGAACACTACCCAATTAATCTTCTTACATACCTATATTCAACCTAGAAGACTTGAATTATGTATAAGGAACTTCAAGAAGTCCTTTTGGTTCAAACCAAAGGGATTTTCCCAAAATAAAGGTAATGATTTCTCATAAATTGTTTTCTTTTATTTTACATCTCCAACCCCTAAAATATTTTTGTTCCATTATTTTTTTTTAAAAACCCATATCCTCAATATAATAGGATGTTTTTATGATATTTATTAGAACTACACTTACACACACCTCCATCTAATGGGTGAAGAGCATAATGCTTCTGTGGATGGAAAACTAGCGCCTCACGAAACGATGATTGTTCAATTATCTCCTACCACCTCTCATGATGTCCATTATGATGGCACTATATTTATATATTGTATATATTATGTTTATTTTTTCTTTATGATTCCGTATTTTTCATTTATATCAAACTTTTATGGTTTCCATTATGGGTAAACACGATAATCTCATTAGAGTAAGTGCAGACTACCGCCCTTTCCAAGTGATATAACTCGTTAATAACTTGCGTGGAATGTATACAGGATGGAGTTAATGATATTATATATGATATTATATTTGAATTATAATATAACTATTAATCATTATGTTTTAATTACATTAAAATAAGAAGTATAAATGGAAGTAGCGTTCATGCGTACGTACGACTAATTGTTTCCATGAATGATATATTTCATTTCATACCTATAAATGTTATTACTATTATAAATAAATATATATACTGGATATATATGATATATATGATATATAAATCATGAATATAATTCTGGATATAATTAAATTTTGACCACATCAATAACATTTAATTACAAGAAGTCCATTTTCGACTCAAGTACCAAATATCGAAAAAACGACTGTTATCAACATAAATGACTATGTAATGTTTATAAAATGGTAATAAGTGATATAAGAGGAATAATAAACTCGAAAAATGTTTTGAAGAAAGTATAAATTAACTTTATTTTGTTATTCAGGATGTTAATGAGCAAACGGGTCAAGTCGGACACGAGGTAAGGGACTTCGTCTCAATCTACTTTCATTAAGGAATATTTTGTTTTATACACAACTTTCTTTTATACAGTGTATAAACCACATTGAATTTTAATTTTATTCAAAATGAATATTTTCTCTATGAATATGTTTACTAAATGATAAAAATAATGTTTCTTTTTTACGTACGCGATGACAACGACCTTTCTTCTGCTGTGAGTATTATTTGATCATTGGCTTCCTAAACAAGAAAATTGTTTTTTTCAAAAGAAAACTAATAAAATATTCTCTTTTAAGTATTTTGGTATTGAAAATGGTTTTGATAAATGATATTTTATGTAAATATATTTAAATGATATATTTTTATTGAAATGTGGAAATGATATAATTCCTTTATATTGGTTTTATGTGTTATGATTTTATACTGGTACTTGGACATTTGATGGGTGGTTACATGATAAACCAAATGAAGGGTGGTGCTGTGAAAACCAGGACAGGTGGTTACGTTATAACCTCAAATTCATGGAGTATGGAATTCGGCCATATGGGTATTTCATTTAGTGATATGTGTCGAATTCAACCATATGGTTATTACATTTAAGTAAATTTATGTCCCAAGTTACCTTTATATGTTATGTGTTCTCTATATGGTTTTTATGGTAATCTTTTGGTTACAAAGGGTAAGTAATGATCTTTTATTCAGTGAAGATTATATAATACTTCATAAAGGTGAAATATATTACTTATGATAAAGTATTCATGGTTTACTTGTTTTTTTGAAAAACTAACACTTTTCGTTCTTTGTGTATCCCTTACTGAGCTTTTTATACTCTTCCCATGTTTTTTGATATGTTTTTCACAAGACATAAAGTGGAATAGGGTCAAGGATGGGATCATGGAATATTTATGATCTCTTAAACATGGAATTAGACATGACTTTTTTTAAGAGTTTTTATTTTGAGAAAAAATGGAAACATAGTAGGAGTGTCTACATTGTATTTTCAAGATGTAATGTAATAGTTATGGCATAATTCTCTAAAACTATAAACCTGAAAGGATCCTCAATGTGAATTATACATTTAATTCGATATTATGTAAGGTTTAAGGTTGGGTCCTTATAGTTGGTATCATAGGTAATTTTAGATAACAAAAGGAGTTAGGGTACTGTTAAATTAATATCCATAAATCAATTTATGTTAATGATATAGCATTTACAGATTACCATGTTGCTTCGCTTAAGATATTTCTGTGTTCAGAATTGTTTTCCACAAAGGAAACATGGCAGTTATATTTGGATGACATCAGGAGGAAGAAAACCTTCCAAATCAGCAACCAGAGATGGAAGGAATCATAACTGAACAGTTTGTTGCAGTGATGGAACAATTGACTCAGGCAATAAATGGTGGTGGTATCCATGCAAAAGATCATCTGAATCAACTATAGAGGAACATGTCAGTAGTAGAGAATTTCATGAGGCAAGATCCCCCATCATTCAGAGGATCATCTCGACCCTGTTCTATCTGAAGGATGGATTGAAGCACTAGAGAAGATTTTAGATGTTATGGGGTGTTCAAAACATCAAAAGGTTTGTCTCACTGTTTACTGTTTTGAAGGTGAAGCTGATCTGTGGTGGTCGATGGTGAAAAAAATATCAGGGATAGTGAGGAGATTGATGCTCTTGATTGGGACGAAATCAAAGGTATGTTCCTTGAGAAATATTTTCCTAAGGTGGTTCGACTTAGGGAGGAAAAATTATTCTTAGAATTGAGGTAGGAAGATGACTCAGTGGAAGCTTATGAAGAAAAGTTGACTCGTCTGGAAAGGTATGTACCAAATTTCATCTGAGATCTTGATAGTAAGATAAATCAATTTTACTCAGGACTGAATCCACAATATTGAAGAGTGTTATCCTCTCATGAGTTCAAAAGATATGAAACAATTTTTTGATGTGTGGAGAATGTGGAAATGGAGATTTCTGATGGTCAAGTGTTCTTTGAAAAACAACATAATAAGAGGTCCAGTTGGTGGGAAAAGGGGAAGAATTCATCAAAGAATCCTAGAGGTAAGAAAAATAAATATCCAACTTGTGAGAAGTGTGGTAAAAATCATCTTGTAGAATATTTATCAGGGTTTGAAAAGTGCTTCTAGTGTTGTAAGTTTGTTTATATTGCTCGCAACTGTAAGGAAGATGATCAAGCAGGAAATGAGAAGCCATCAGTAAGATGTTTTAAGTGTAGTGAAATGGGTCATTATGAAAATGAGTGTCTAGAGAAGAACTCAACTGAGGGAAATCATCTGGAATACAAGTAGAAAGTGGTGGAGAAATCCTTTGAAACTACTTCAGTAGATGTTGGTCCATCAAATGAAGTAGTATCAAGTACACTGTTTTTTTGTTCAGATTATGGCAATGTGTTGTTTGATTCTGTGTCTTCACACTCTTTCATTTCTAAGAAGTTTTCTAGTATATTAGGAATTCCTTCTCATGATATTAATACTGAACTTACGGTAAAATACCTGGAGGAAATGTTGAGACAAAAATAAATTATAAGAACCTTCCTATCCTTGTGTGCGGAAAGAATCAACCTACAAAATTTATTGTTTTCCTCTAGTAGAGTTTGATGTTATTTTGGGAATTGATTGGAAGTATGTTTATCATGCTAAGATTGACTGTAGATCCAAAGAAGTTTTTTTTAGAAATATTTTTAGTTTTTAGTTATGCCTTTTGGTTTAACCAATGCACCTACTGTATTCATGGATCTTATGAATAGAATTTTCTATCAGTTCTTGGTTAAGTTTGTGGTTGTTTTCATTAATGATATTTTGGTTTATTCAAAAAGAAAATAGAAGCATGAAAATAATTTAAGGGTTTTAATGAAAACCTAAAAAAGAAACTATTTGGGAAATTCAGAAAGTGTGAGTTTTGGATACAACAAATTTCATTCCTTGGTCACATTGTTTCAAAAAGTGGCATAATTATTGTTCCTTCTAAAACGAAAGTTTTTGAAGAGTGGCCAAGACCCACAAATATAACTTAGATCTTTAGTTTTCTTGGTTTTTAAGGTTATTATCAGATGTTTGATGAAAATTTTGCACAGTTATCTAGTCCAATGTCTATGTTAACTCAAAAAGGGATTAAGTTTATTTGGACAAAATAATTCGATGATTGTTTTCAGGAATTGAAAAGAATATTTGTGAATGCTCTAGTTTTGGCATTGACTTCTAGATAGGGTGAATTTTTCATTTACAATGATTCTTCATTGAAAGGGATTGGTTGTGTCCTTATGCATGATGACCAGGTAATTGATTATCCATCACGTCAGTTGAAACCTCATGAGTTAAATTACCCTACACATTATTTGGAATTAGATGCTATTGTTTTTGCTTTAAAAATTTGGAGGCATCATTTGTATGGAGTAAAATGTGAAATATACACTGATCAAAAAAATTTGAAGTATATATTCACTCAGAAATAATTGAACTTGAGACAGAGGAGATGGTTGGAATTAATCATGGATTATTATTGCACGATCCATTACCATCTGGGAAAATCAAATAACGTGGATGATGTTTTGAGTCGAACAAGTAATTCATCAATATCCATGCTAAGTTTGGAACGAGATCCTTTGGTTTTTGATTTGATGAACATTGGCATAGAAGTTTTTGGTGTAGGAAATTCTTCTGTTTTGTTTCAGGTGTTAGTGAAATCATCTCACTCAGACAGAATTAAGAAAGCACATAAGGAAGACATTGAGTTGTAGAAAAAGATATAGTTGGTTCAAAAGGGTATGTTGCCCGATTTTAATATTAATAATGATTGTGTTTTGAGGTTTGGGAAAAGATTATTTCTACCTTGTGATTCACAGTTGAAGAATTAGTTATTATGTGAAAATTATAGTTCCCCATTTTTAGTTCATCCTGGCAATACTATGATGTACATAGATCTTCGAGAGTATTACTGGTGAGATGGAATAAAAAGAGATATTTCTGATTTTACTGTGAAGTGTTTGACTTGTCAACAAGTTAAAGAATAGTGGTAGTTACCGAAAGGGATGCTTCAGTCTTTACCGGTGCCAGAGTGGAAATGGGAAAATATATCCCTGGAATTCATTGTGGGATTATCGAAGACATCTCGAGGTAGCAATGCAATCTGGGTTTTTGTTGATCGGTTGACTAAATATGCTCATTTACTTCCTATTAGAGAAACTTGGTAACTATATAAACTATCTCAATAGTATGTTAAAGAGATAGTCAGGTTTTAGGGTGTTCTCCTCTCCATTGTATCTAATCGTGATCCAAGGTTTACTTTTAACTTTTGGAAAGGCCTTCAGAATTCATTGGGTACTAAATTAAATTTTAGTACAAAATTTTTATCCTCAATCAGATGGGTACTAAGAATGAAAAATTCAGACCTTGGAAGATATGTTACGTGCCTGCTCGATGGATTACCTAGGAAGTTGGGACCAACATCTTTCTTTGGTTGAATTTTCTTATAATAACAATTTTCATTCCAGTATACAGATGGCTCCATTTGAGGCATTAAATGGGAAGTTGTGTCGAACTCAATATTTTTGGGATGAAGTAGGTGAAAGGAAACATATGGGACTAGAATTGTTAGAAGAGAAGACAGAAAAAGTTCAGTTGATTCAGAAGCACATGAGAACATCTCAGAGAAGACAGAAAAGTTATGCGGATAACCAGAGAAAGGTTCTCTCTTTTGAGGTAGGTGATCATGTCTTTCTTAATGTTTCTCCATGGAATAGTGTGATGTAGTTTTGTAATAAGGGAAAATTGAGTCTGAGGTTCATAGGACCTTATGAAATCCTAGAGAAATTTGGATCAGTTGCTTACAAAGTGGATTTACCTCCATGTTTGTCCTAGGTACACAATGTTTTTCATGTTTCGATATTTAGAAAGTATACGCCAGATCCATCTCATGTCTTAAGTCGAGAGGGACTTCTGTTGGAATAGAATCTCTCCTATGAGAAACAACCAGTCCAGATTCTTGACTGAAGAGAGCAAGTGTTGCGGAATAATGTAATTAACTAGGTAAAGGTTTTATGGAAAAACCATATGGTTGAAGAGGCAACATGGGAATATGAAAATTATATGAGGGATAAATACCCCCACTTATTTGATAAGTGAATAAAATTGTGAGGATGCAATTTCCAAAAGGGGGGAAGGATGTTAGATCCTAGGTAAATAAATAATATGAAATTTTTAATATTTATTAATATTTGTGATTTAAATATTAATTTTACTTTAAAGGGGTTGATATGTTCGATAGCATACCCGATACGCAACAACAGGTTTCTTTCAAATCTTACATTGCACACTAATAATATAATATTATTATTTTAAATTGTAGTTAATGACTACCCATTTTATAGGCAGGAATGGACGGAACTAACTAAAATATGATTATACATGGTTTCTAAATGTTTTTACATTTTTCCAATAAATTTTAGAGGCCTAAAATGTGAATGAATCTAATTTTAAGCATAAATACTCTAATATTATTTAAAAGGTCGATTTACCGCCTTTTGATGGAGAAGCCTTTATAAATCTATTTTATTCACTCTTATATATTCTATTAAAAAATAAAATTCTTCTTTAGAACCGGGACACCAAAATTTACTTTGGGTAATTTTTTGATATTTTTCTGATAAAATTCCTTTTTTATGAATAGTGAAAGATATTGTATTTTAATTCAAAACTTCCTTTTAATATAATTTATTTATATGGATAGATTATATTTTTAATTAGTTTTAAAGTTTAATTGGAATATATTTTTACCATTTAATCCAATGGTGGTCATTGGATTGAATTTCACTTTGAAATTGGACATAAACAAGTGTCTATCTTTTGATAGATATTATTTCTTAAAAACATGCAATTTTTTAGACAATGGGAATTAATTATAATATTAATTATCGAAACTTATATGTTTTGAATTTGGTAAAATAGAAATCATTTTTTAATTCAAAATATCAAATTTATCTTAGGTTGAATTTTTGGTATTTTTCTCAAAAACATCAATTTTTGATGAATAGTGAAACCACAAAGTAGTAGTTAAAATAACCGACTTTTTCATTTAAATTAAATTCTAATACTTCTGTGAATTGAATTTCAAAAATCCAACATAAATGGTTGTTATTACTTAGTAAAATTTGGGTCAATGAGATGAAAATAATTCTTGGTGAATATTAACTTTTGACTTTTATTTACCGTGGTTAAAGGTAAATAGGGTAATTCAAGGTAAAAAGAATATTATAATAATACAAAATTACATTAAAACATGTCCTAAACTTATTTTATGAGTCATAGAAAATCCTGGGAATCCTTGGGTTGATTTTTGGACCCCATGGAGCCACTTATGAGTGATAATGACACTTTAGATTAATTAACATAAAGTAAAGAGAAAAATGACATAATCAAATATCTTTTAGTAAATCAATTTTTACATATGGTTATATAGGTTATATTTTCAACTATAAATATTAATTGGAAAAATAAAAATATTTCCTACATCATGGTATTTTTTTATAATTTTTAGACATCAAATAAATAAAATTATTTATGACACAGTAATGATGAAGATTATCCCTCATTAATAAATGATTTAAATAAATACGATTATAAAGACTAAAATAATATCCAAAACCTCTCCAATTCATGTTGGATGATTTTATTTCGAATATGTTTCATCTTATATTATAACTTAATGTGTTTTTGACCTTTTTAAACATAATTTAATTTTATTATAAAATAATGTTTTCACACTTTCCTAAAGATCCCCTCCTCTCCCTTATAAAAGGAGACCTCTTCTAACCAATTCCACAATCCTCTAAAGCATTGTGGATCATCCAAACTCTACCCAATTAATCTCCCTACATACTTATTTTCCACCTAGAAGCCTTACCTTAGGAAGAAGGCACTTCAAGAAATCCTTTTGATTCAAACCAAAGGGAGTTAAGGGCAACAATTTCTCTTAAATTGTTTTCTTTTATTTTACTTCTCCAACCCCTAAATTATTTTTATTCCTTTATTTCTATAACAACAACAATATACTAAATATACTAGGATGTTGTTATGATAATTATTATAACTACACATACACAAACCTCCATCTAATCTGTGAAGAACATAATGTTTCTGTGGATGGAAAACTAACACCTCACGAAATGATGATTGTTCAATTATCTCATACCACCTCTCATGGCGGCCATTATAATGTAACTGTATTTATATATGATATATATTATGTTTATGTTTTTTTATGCTTCTATATTTTCCATTTATATCAAACCATTATGGTTTCCATTCTTGGTAAACACGATAATCTCATTAGAGGAAGTGCGGACTACCACCTCCTCAAAGTGATGTGACTCATTAATACCTTTCGTGGAATGTGTAAAGGATAGAGTTAATGATATTATATATGATATTATACTAGAATTATAATATAACTATGTATAATTATTTTTTTATTACATTAAAATAATAAGTATAAATGGAAGTAGCGCTCATGCGTACGTACGGCTTACCGTCTCCAAGAACGGTATGTTTCATTTCTTACCACAAAATGTTATGTACTATTATAAATACATGTATATAATTGATATATATGATATATATGATATATAAATCATTAATATCATTATGTGTATAATGAACGTTTTACCACATTAACAACATGTAATTATAAGAAGTCCATTTTCGACTCAAGATCCAAATATCGACAAAACGACCGTTATTAACATAAATGACTATGTAATGTTTATAACATGGTAATAAGTGATATAATAGGAATAATAAACTTGAAAATAGTTCAAAATAAAGTACAAATTAACTTTAGTTTTTTATTTAGGACGTTAAATAATGAATGGGTCAAGTCAGACACGAGGTAAGGGACTTTGTCTTAATCTCCTTTAATTGAGGCACATTTTGTTTTATACACAACATTATCTTATACGGTGTATAATACACTTTGAATTTTAATTTTACTTTTATTCAAAAGGAATATTTTCTCTATGAATCATTTTACTAAACTACAAAAAGAATGTTTCTTTTTAACATATGCGATGACAACGACCTTTCCGCCGCCGCGAGTATTAATTGATCTTTGGCTTCCTCAACAGGCCATAATGTTTTTTTAAAAGAAATCAAATACCATATACTCTTTTATGTATTTTGGTATTGAAAATAGTTTTTATAAAGGATTATTTTATGTCAATATATTTAAATGATTTATTATGATTGAAATGTGGAAATGCTATCATTCCTTTGTATTGGTTTTATGTGTTATGATTTTATAATGGTACTTGGACATTTGACTGGTGGTTACGTGATAAACCAGATGACTGGTGGTGCCGTGAAAACCTGGATGGGTGGTTACGTTATAACCTCCAATGAATTGGGTATGGAATTCGACCATATGGCTATTTCATTTATTGATATGTGTGGAAGTCGACCATATGGTTATTCCATTTAAGTATGTTTATGTCCCAAGTTACCTTTTATATGTTATGTATTCTTTATATAGTTTTTATGGTAATATTTTGGTTACAAAGGGTAATTAATGATCTTTTATTCAGTGAAGAGTATTTACTACTTCATAAAGGTGAAAAGTATTACTTATGATAAATTATTCATGGTTTACTAGTTGTTTTTAAAAACTAACAGTTTTCCTTCTTTTTGTATCCCTTGCAGAGCTTTTTATGCTCATCCCATGTTTTTGAAATGTTTTTCACAGGACATAAAGTGGAATAGGGTCAAGGATGGGATCAAGGGAAATTCATGCTCTCTTAAACATGGAATTAGAAATGAATTTTTTAAGTGTTTTTATTTTTAAAAAAAAATGGAAACTGAGTAGGAGTGTATACTTTGTATTTTTGAGATGTAATGTAATAGTTATGGCCTAATTCTCTAAAACATTAAACCTAAAAAGATCATCAATATGAATTAATCATTTAATTAAATATTATGTTAGGTTTTAAGGTTGGGACCTTATATCAAGGGTCTATAGTAGGCCCCATACATGACATACAATGTCCCAAGAATTCCTCATATTAAAGCTGTGAATCATAATCAATGTAGCCATTCTTATTTTGATTCTATAATATGAAATGTTAATAATTTCCCGAATCAATATACATAATCATAAACCATCCAATGTAATATGTGGAATATTATTTAAATAGTACATTATCATTTAAACTAATCATAAAACATATAGAGATATTATAATGATGGTTTTATTACAATATATGTCCAATTAATCATAGGTAAAATAGTTTTTTCTTTTATTTATGAATATAAATACAATAGAAATTCATTAAATTCATTTTAAGGAAAATACCATATTTTCATTGAAAATTAATTTTAAAAACTAAATATTTGAAAAATATCGGAACACTTTTTATTTGAAAGTAATATTTGAAAATTATAGAGGAATATTTAAACAAAATATAATCCATGATGGGGGGAAATTAACTTCATTCGATGTACATTAAAACAAATATTCCTTTAACATTTCAGGTAAAAATAGAAAAAGTGCCTCGTTTGGAAAAAGTTGTAAGATCCATTTTAACCCAATTTGTAAAAAAAATTAGTAAATATTTGTTTTATTAATCTTTGAATAATAATTCTATAATTATTTAAAACATTTTATGGAAAATTTGGTTATGAATGGAAAATATTTCCTACCATGTAGAAAAATAATTTTGGTTTTCCATGAAAAGAAGGTTTTTGTATATTGTGTACATAAAGCGTCTAAAATTAAGGAAAACATTGAATTTAAATAAATAATCAAAGGATAAATAAACATATTGTTTTTGTGATATAAATATCAAATAATTTCCCCAATAGATACTTTTAATATAAATAATCCCGAATAATGATGTGATTGGGAAATAAACCCTTATTGCTTTGGTAACTTTAGAATCATTATCCACATGAAAGAAAGAAAAATAGTTGGATATATAATTTAAAAAAATAAAAATAATATTAATAAAATAAAATCATTTGAATTATATACATTACATAAAATAAGTAAGTTGTTAATTTAGAATGTGCTTGAGAGAAATAAAAGTTATACGGATATCCCATACTTCAACCCTCAAATTCCGTTATAAACTTGAGAAAAAATAATTTATTAAATTTTTATTTATTATAAATATATTATAGAACCATAATAATATATATCATAGCTTATATGGAATACTTATTATCTTTTATCAACTTTTTATATACAATAATTTTTTAAAATAATTGTTTCATGTAAAATTAACGTATTAGTAGATTCAATACTTAATGTTTTCCCATTGTTAAATCATCTAACAAATGTTTTTAATGATATAAATATAATATAAATTCATTGTATATTTATTTATTATCATCCATAATAGTTAAATATTGAATCATTATTTACACAATTCATGAAGATGGTAGGACATACGCATACATGAATAATGATTTTATTTTTCAATAAATGGAATGAATGAAAGGTAAATAGTAACTAAAATTTACATAATAATCTTTATATATTATATATCATATATATTCATTAATTATATATTTATTACCTTCCATGTAAATATATAAATAAAATATATCATCTCACATTAGGCATTCATTCACAAGTTCAAACAAGCGATGTTATCATTTTACAACGGATTGGAAGGTATATTAGTAGATGAGTTATTATAATTGAATATGTATTAATATTTCATTAATATCCTCTATATTATTTTAATAAATCAGTATATCCATATTTGGTAGGCAGTGATGGAGAATAATTAACATCGGTTTATGAGGTGGTGGTCCTCTGTACACACGACCAACTGTTTCATTTCTCATTTGATTGAAGAAGAGATGGAAATAGGTTATTACATTAAAAAATAAATTTAAGTATTTTTTAGATTTTTTTATTAATTTAGCATAGTTAAATAATATTTTATGGGTTTCAACGATGAAATAAAATGAAAATTAATGGTTAATAACTATACATATTCTTCAGAGCAACTCATTTGGTTTTTACCAGAATCCTTCCTAAGATGGTATTATGATAAAAAAGGACTATAGGATATGACAAGGGATGTATGTAATGGATTTGGAAAATTATATTAAGAATGAAGTGGCTCTTGATGAATGGAGAGTAGAGGAGAGAAGCTTTCCTTTTATAATTGCGAGATAAAACCCACTTCAAAATTTGTTAAAACAATGAAAAAAATAATAAATTAATTCGGATGAAAAGTTATTAAAAATATAAAAATATTATAATATGGGATTATTTTTAGTCTAAATATTTCATAACATTAATTTTTGGGCAGGATTATTTAGAAAAAATAAAATGAAGCTTTCATTGAACCCCATATTAACTGTTTTATCCTTAACTACATCAATTAATTGTCAATAGTTTTACTATTCATTGTGACAAAAAATTATCTTTAAATTATTATATAATATTAATTATTTTTATTCCAAATTTGGAATAAAGATATCCAAATTAATACAACATTATTGTAACAATTTAATATAAAAATAAACCTGTAGATGCAGCAGAATAGTTGTTTTTAAATGAAAATATTTTCATAAGTGTAAAAATATATAATTAATAAATTTTTCAAAAAATTTGAATCCATGGAACTATATAGGGTAATTAAAATATAATTTTACAATATTTAATTTTAAAAAAAAATAAAAAAATTTGACCTTTGAATATGATTTAATGAAAATGGTTGTTTTTTATGTAAATCATTATTTTCAGTAGTCATCGAAAAAATAATAATTAAAAAAATCACATATAGTAACACTAAGAAAATTAATAAATTATGTCACAAAAAATGAATTAAATTTTTACCGATATATTTTATAAAATTGGTAATAATTAATTTTAAAATAATGGTGAAAACAAGACAAAATCATTCTTAGAAAAACAAAGTTTTAAGCATAAAACATGGTATATTCTTATCTCATGACTATAAAAAGAATTAGATGAATGATAAAAACAATATCTAGTATAAGATATATAAATTTCATTAAAATCATTCACCAATAGTTGTTAATTTAATTTATTAATATTAAAACACATTATGCTCATAAAAATAGTTTTTAAGGGTGAGCTTTTTCTTTTACTTTCAAAATATTTTGATTTTTATATATAGTAAATTTATAAACTATGAATTTAATTATTTATGGGTAAAATATATAATTTTCCTAATTTATATTTTCATATTCATACATATAAATTTAATGAATAAGTTATAATGGTGTAATATATTACAGTTCATTTTGATTCATGGTTTTTTGTCCCAAGTTGTCAAATGAATTTAATTTATTTAAAAGAAATATATACTTATTTCTAGTGGTGTTAAATTTTTTATGGAGGTGGTTGGCACAAATACAATGGATTTTAAATCTGAGTTAGGGGTTTATATCAAAATCTCATCATTATTATTCAATATTTGTTGTGATTATTTCTCCTTTTGGGAAATTATTTTTAATTTCATTAAAATGAATCTATACTGATCTCCTATTACTATTATTATAAATTAAGTATTTGACTTTTAATTTCAACTCATTGTGTACCTAAGAGACCAGAATAATGGTTTAAGGAAAACTAATTTTATTTTTCAACTAAGTAGGGAATAATAATATCATGTATCCATATTTTCCTTCAAATGACTATGATGATGTTTTTAACATTATAAAATCATTTTTTAAATTCACTTTATTCATGTTTTAATTTTTTAAAAATGGATTAAAAGGAATAAATATTTTTTATGAATTGTGTAATTTTCAACCTTTTTAAATAGTGTGAATGAAGTGTTTTTTACATATATGGAATTTATATAATTACCTAACACCATTACCACTAATATATTTGAAGCATCATTTACATTTTAAAAGATTATCTTCATTGAAAATTATTTTATTAATATTCGGGAAATACAATAGACATTAAATATTGATTTTACTGTGAAAATTATATCTAACTATATAAATTTTCTAGAATTATTTTTAATCATTATTATTATTTTTCAACATTATTTTGTTGATATTTTTTATGGGGATGTACTATTTCATTATAATTTTCCATGTTAATCTTGACAGTTTCTTATTATTTTTATTGATTAGGGAATTTATTAACATTTTGTATACTATTTATTCAATATGAACGTTTATGTTGATTATGTATTGACTTGTTATTCCAAAAATTCATAAGATATGTGCAATGATCTGAGTATGTACTTGAAAGGGCCCACTATAACCCCTTAATAAATCAAAATCACTTATGAGATATACATGCTTGGGAATTTGGTAAAAGCCTTACCAATTTATGTAAGATTTATTTGTATGTGGCATGGATGGTAATCTTATGTTGTATGACATTATGCATTCAATAATTCTAAACATCATTGATATTAACCATACGATTAATTATGATTATATGTTATTTATTGATTTATTCCCATTTATTATGATATTATTTATATGTCAAATTTTACCATTGTACATGTCATCCTTATTATTCATGTCATATTTACATTATGCTAGTTTCTTTTGTACATGTACCCTTACTAATCATATGATCCCATTGATTTCATTTTTTCCTTTCTTCAGGATTCTAGGAAGTGTATTTTGATTTATATGTAGGGGTATGATAATGAGAAAAATTGGGTTATATAAAAAAATATTATGTTTTCTTTTAGGTTTTCAATTAGAATGTGAGATACATGTGTGATTCTCTTTTTCGTATCCTACCAAACTATACATTTCTTTGAGATTTTAATCCTTGTATGAAGTGACAATGTAATAATGTAATGAATTTTTCTTGGAAAAATTGTATTTGAAAAAAAATTAAACTGAACTTTGAATTTTTTGTGGTACTTTTGTCCATGAATATTACTTAAAAATATTTTCATCATATAAAACTTTCAAGGTATATCTCTCCCCCATCATATAAAAGGAAACCTAAGAACTCTATCATTTACACCGTATTAATCTTCATAGATTGAAAAATAACAACATAACTCATTTCAAAATATCCCTATACATGATTTAGAGACTTTGATCATCTGAAAATACCATTCTATGGGTCCTTACGATAAGATCTAAATGAGATCCTGTTGAATAATAAATATTCTCCTTAGCCGTACACTTTCAGTTTTTTTCATTATCTAACTTCATTAAAAATATATTATTTATTATAAAATAAATAATTATGTAACTCAAAATAATCATAATTATTATTATAATGATATATAAAACATTTTCCATATCCTTTCATTCATATGGTAAATGGAATGTACCAATCGTGCATACATGTGAACTACCACCTCCAAATTGTGATATTATTGCATTTCCATAACCATAATTAATGGAAATATTTCATTATTGAATTAATTTTCATATATTATATTTATGATTTTATTATTCTTCTATAATTATATGATATTATCTTTCTTCTTATGTTTCCATCTATTGGAAAATGATAATTCCACTCTTGCATAGTTGTGGACTACCACCTCTATAAGGAGATGTGATTCATTATTAATCAACACATTATATTAATTATTATAAAAGTGTATATAATGATTAATGATGGTTATAATGAAATTATTAATATTTTTCAGATAAAGGTTCCCATATCAATCTACAAGTACTAGAACTGTTGATTTTAAAGATGCTTGAAAAATGAAATAGTTATAACATAGTACAGTGGTTTTAATAAATAATTATTAAATAAAGGGTGATAAAATGGTATATATAAATCATATATTGTATTATATGTATGAATATAATTCCACAAATGATTAATAATAAATATATAATAATTATATATGAGGTTTTAATGTATATAAAGTTAGAAAATATGTGATGTATGGGATTTATCTTCCAATCCCATTGTAATCGAGATTTGTTATGAATGAATTTCTTTTAAAGAAATTATATTATCCTTATATGATAAAAGAGTTTCATTTTTCTTATACATAGGTTATTTTTTTATTTTCATGTTATATTATAATTTTTATCTATTTTATACTCAATATGGTTTAGAAAATGTTTGTATGAAAATCCCACCTCATTTTATCTCATTTTGTGAGGCATTATTTTTCTTCTATATCCATGTACTATTGAAATGTTTTTAATAATATTTTTTGCTATTTTTCAATAAATTTTTAAATTCATTTTAACCCATGTTTTAATTATAAAAAATGGTTTAAAAATAATATTCTCGTCATTTTCAGAACAATGTATTTTATCTAAGGTGTGAAAAAAAAGGTTTCAATAGTTACAACATGAACCAAATTTTCCATCATCATGGCTAGAAAGTGATATTAAGATTAACTAATATTTTTTCATGGTTCATTTCATGGAATATATTTTACTTAATATTTTTTTAAATATTATTATTGTAAATAAGTTATTTTAAAATGAATATGGTATTTTCCTTAAGAAAAGTTACAACTGATCTTTTAAGGGAATTTTCATCTATGAAGACATCCTTTCATGTTAAATATGTTTGAACATGGGTATGATTTTATAAAACAAACCTTATTCTTTCTCTGGATGATTAATTATTGTAATATAAAAATGTTGATGAAAATTGTATTCTTTTCCAATAGTTTTGTTATGGTCAAATGTTAAAATTTTACATGAACATTATATATATATATATATATATGAATTAATCATGGTTATACAATTTGTGGATCGATTATAGACCTATAATGCATTGGGTATGTATCTATGGATAAATCATGATATAATTATGTTTTTTAACCTGATTTTATTTTCACAACAAGATGTGTGGGTCTAGTTTTGTGTCTTTATGTGTATGTGTAAAACTAGTTTATTGTTAACAAGTTTATGCATTGACCTTATATCATGTCCATAAGATTATGCAAAGTCCAGATTAAATTTCTATAACTTAATGCATGAACATATTTCTATTTATAAAAATTGAAAATATTATTTGTTTAGTTTTTCAAATTACTATAATTTTCATGATCTCATTGATTATAATTAATAAATGATAGTCTCGTACAATTTCTAATATAATTATTGTTAAGATAATGATTAATTCCATTAATATGGATTTATGATATTAAATTGATTTTTTAATGACTTATTTATGTCATAATTATGTTGTAAAAACATTTTTCTCATGTATGATCATTGATTAATATCTCTTATTATTAAACTTATAGATAATCTAATCATACAAATTATAATATCTTCTTTCCCCAAGTTTTTATGGAAGGTTCTTAGTAATATATTTCTAGAAGGGTACTAATATGAATTTTTTGTGGGATTTTTTAACAATATTTTATGAAATAATAATTTTTTGTATATAGTCACAAAAGGCAAACACATTATGGTTATGGGGAATGTAAAATAGTTTTATTTTTTGTTAATTAATCACATATTATGAAATTTTTATTTATAATATGTTTAGTTCACCTCAATTAAATGACTAATGAGATAATGTAAGTTTAATTTTAATTAATATTGGTGAATTCCATTATTGATGTGGAGGTGGAATAGAAACCCAACTGAGGAAATTGAATGGGATGTTTCTATGGTTGTAATGGTGATGTTCACACTATAAGTATAAGTTTATATTTAATATGTATACAACTACTAGAATGTGATGGGGAGATAAATTTTTCTAGTTCTCATAGCTTGTAAGTGTTGCATAGTCTAATGGGGCATTGATTAAAAATCATCATGAGTTTGATTTTTATTAGAAAACACGGACCTACTACTGGTCTCCAAGGATGTTGTTCATAGGGAAGTGTATTTAAAAATATACCATATGGGTAGTAAAGGGAGTAATACTACTAAGGTAATTTTTTCATTTTATTAGATTAATAATTTTTTTGGCATGTTTGGTAGTGGTTTTAGTTATTATTAAATATGACCTAGACTAATATGAAGGGGGTCTAAAACTTAAGAGAGTTACAGATCATTTGGGGATGATTTTGTCAAAATGTGTTGGATGGATTAAAATGAATAATCCTTTAGTTGTAGCATCTCATGGATAGGTCTTATTCATCATATTTTATTCTTATTCCTCTATTTCCATCCCCATTATAATATAAATTCTATTAAAAAAATTTCAATATTGAATATATATATATATATATGTCACTTGACTACATATCCAAAACTCCTTATAGATCATGAGTGATCGGGTTCATCCATAATCATTCAAACACTTAGGAAAAATTGGATTTTTTCCTCATCGATGTCTTTTAGCATTGACTCCTTATCTTTCTTAAATATTGTGTAGTATCTAGACTCACATAATGCTTCATCGAGAAAGTATTCTTTATGATTAAACCAATGCCGAAGGTCTCTCAAATATTCTCTGGTACTGAACAACTTCTTTATTACAAGTAGTTTCATTTTATATTAACAATAAAAATATCATTAATATAATTATAATAACAATATAGTAATTATTCAATATTTAAAATAAGGAAAATCCATTTTTATCCTGACCAGTTGTTATTTTGTTTTAGAATTTTTAATGGATTTTTAATTTATCTTCTTATTGAAACTCATTTGAATATGTGCCATGTCTTCCCATTTCATCTCCAAAAGTTTTTTCTCTATTACTATAGTTGATATTTATTTAAAAAAAACTCAAAAACCAAAAAACTATTTTCTGTAAACTCTTTGGAATATTTGGATCTAATAATTTTCCCAAATACCTCACTATCTTAATTATTCACTGTACGAATGAATTTATGGGGAACTACTATATATCCTATTTCATATAACTCCTTATGTTATGTTGCCAGTGATGAAAATTCCAAAAATGGAAACCATGAACTAAATATAATGTGTTCCATTCCATTTATATTTTTACTCATTTCATTTAACACACCACATGCATCAATATACCAATAAAAATTTCTCAATGGAATGGAGCATCTAAAACATAAAATCATTTATTTCAACTGTACCTTATTAATCCTCCAAGCATCACCAATTTTTTTTAATATTTAATTTGAACAATACATTTCTTAATACCTTTTTTGATTATGGTTATGTGTCACCCAATTCATTATTATATAGACCATGATGTTACACAACAAAAGACACATTTTTACACTAGATTGTTTAATGATTATGTAATGATTCACTATATTTACGAAATCTACTGGAATACAGTTATGTTGATAATATAAAATCAAATACCCTTGATACAACATTTTCTCAACGTGATTCAGCCTTTATAATGTATGAGATACCCCCACACTACTTGAAAACATCCCACTATGATGATAGACTGTGTTGATGATCGGGCATGTGAAGTGACCTCATCAAATATATTGAATATCATATATTCATGGGACATTATCTAATGGATAAACCACACATACACACTACATAACATTAATATCAGGTATATGAATTCATCATCCTATCTTAGTCTAAAAATTCCTATATTTAATCACTTCAAATTAGGTTCTCCAGAAAACACCTCTATCTGTTCTAAAAACTCAAAAAACACTTTAAAATTGTTTTATATATTCTCTCTATAACCACCAACACTAGTATATTATTTCCTTTTTGATCAAAACATCAATCATAACATTTAGCTTTCTTCATTATCATGGTCTTCTCTACTAGAGATATTTACGGCATAGCCTCAAACAATTTTTCTTCTTCCTTTTGTATGTATAATTATGAAACCTTTGAATCAATAATAATCCTCCAAGAATCCACATCACAATGATTCATAAAAAAAAATTTGAATCATTGATAAAAAATGTAACTATTACATGGGAACCTAAAAATGGAATTAGAGAGAGTGGATTATGTCGAGTTTAGAATTCATGGTAGGTATATAAATAGAATGGTTGGAAATGAAAAATAATAAGTATTTGTGGGTAACATTATAAAAATAATTTAGTTACCATGAAGGTCATTTAGAATAAGAGTATGGGGAATCATTTTGGTCTATTCTGACATGTAGGTGTATTTCACATGGTGGGATGAGACATTAATGTATATTTGAATCATTTTTTACATGATAAAAGAATCATTTTTCTCTAAGATGTTTCCATGACTCTCTATTCTCCTATTTATATTAGTAAAAATTTATTGATCTAGGGTATGGGAGTTTGAAAATTACAATGAAGTACCCTTTTGTATAGTCTAAGACTATGTAGTATATTTAATTGATGCATGTTCAATGATTCATAGTAACAATAATATTTAATTTCTTAACCTTCCACCTTGTAGGGAGGTGAATCTTGTTTCATGTTCATGACTAATTCTACTAGAAGAAGATACATTAGTTGATACAATTGTATCAATATGTTATGTAGTAATGGTAGTTTAATTGGAAAATATAGGTTGATCAGGTGAAGATATCATATTATGGGATGTGAAATATCAAATATTGGTGACATATTTTCAATATTTTTTACAAGGTTGATCCCCTGGGATTTTATAAGAAGGATTTAGTCACCTTTCACTATTCATTATTCATAGCTATGAGGTACTGATTTCAAAAAGAGATTGGTAGTCAGCATATTCAATGGTGGGTTTCTCTTGAAAATCATATTGTGGTTCAACTAGATGAATAGTTATAATTTTCTATAAGTAAGTGGGACTAACAATATATGTGGAATAATTTTTTTAATAGATTAAATGTAATTTATGATCTATGTTTTTGATATAGAAAACGTTATTTCTATTCATATATCATGTTATTGTAATAGAATATGTAATAGTGTTTCTCTCAGGGATGAAATACTCCAGTCCAAACAACATAAACCAAAATTTTAAACTCCCATTGTAATTTTTTATGTTAATTTTACTTGAATATTGGATTAATATTGTTTGAGTTAACATGAATGTGTTTGAGGTAAACATGGTTTGGTTTGTAAGGTGAATGGTCTTCCAATATTATGAAACACCAATGTCATGGGGTCATTTCCATGTATTTTTTCACTTTGTGTATTATACAAAGGATAAAATTCAATATATTTTTTTATAATTCCCAATAAGATTTATTAGTGATAGTGAATATTTCAAGTCTCATAAAAAATAATGGTATATCAAGTAACACTCACTCTATTTCCTCTAAAATATATCAATTTCAATGGGTGATAAATTTTATTGGAAGTTATGGTGTTTGAATTACGAATTATTTAGACTAATATTTTTAATGGAACTAATTTTGGGCACTAGAAAATGATAATAGAGGGGTTTGTCATTTAAAATGATTTGGATGTTTATTTGGTGATTGTCCAACCAATGAAAATATATCTGGTTTAATGGGAAGAAAAATATATGAATTCTCTATGATTTTTTATGGTTTCATTATCATGTAATGCGACCATTAATATTCATGAATTGAAGTCTACGATGGAGTCGATAATGGTCCTAAAAAAGATGAATGAGAAGCCAAAAATACATAATAAAGACTTCATGAGTTATAGGTTATTCAATATGTGGATATTATATGGTATCATGTGGAAAATCACATCAATCAATTCAATGAAATCGGAGCTTAAGTTGAATCAATGATGTTATATTTTGAGGATGACGTTTGGGTGATTCTACTACCGTCATCACTTCCATAATCGTGGGGAAAATGGTAACAAAATTTAGTAATTCCTTTTTCAAAAATGATTTTTTATTTAAGGATTCTAGAAACATAATTATGAATGAAGAATTCAGACATAGTTGTTCAACCCCTTTTTATGACAACACTAATTTCCAATGGATGGGGGCTCACCTCACTGATGAAATCATCAAATATCAAATGAGATATCACGAAAAAAGATTCCACATAAATTAGTTGGTCCCAGTACTATATACTAATAAAATTGACAGACAATTTTTCTTAAAAAGTATTGTAGGAATATTAAGGACACATCTATAAGGGAATCATTTATAATTTGGAATTTCATGTGTCAAACTAATAGAGGCAAAAACTTGTTTCTTAGTGTCAAAATTCTTTTAGATTATTGGTTTATCAATCGATAATAGTCATTTCACTCTATATAAGAGAAAGGATGAATGGTTAACTATATGAATATTATGTTTTTAATGGAATATTTGGAAGATAATGAGGCTCGAGAAATCATAGGTATTGGTGATGTCAATTTCCAAATGAAGAATGAATTATTCTTATAAGAGAAATAAGTGTGACACATTAAAAGGCCATAGAAGACCTAAATTTCAATAGGTTTCCTAGAATTGTAAGCATACTGAATTAGCTTCACCAATTTATTTTGGAATGTTACTATATGATCTATAGTTGTGGCTTTTGGAGTAAGGGATCTAACCCTACATAAAACTGGAAGATAGGATGGGGTTGTATTTTTTACTGCAAAAATGTATGATAGTTTGGATTTGTGGCATTACAGAATAAAATATTTCAATGAGTAGAGAATGAAATTTTTAATAATGAAAGGCATTTAGAAGCATGATCTCATTGAACTTATATGTTTTTATAGTTTTGTCCATGGGAATCATATAATGGTGTCCTTCAACTTGAATATATAAAATCCCAAATCTCTAAAGTTATAAATAATACACTAGGATGTTTATGTACATTACTTAGTTCAATCTCACGGTGGTTCACTATAATTTGTGACTTTCATTGAGGATTCGACTAGGAATGGATGTGTTTAAATTATGAATCATAAGTCTAATTTCATCACAACATCCATTCAATGGGATGATTTTTTGTTAAGGGAAACATGATATTAGTTAAAATTCATATGGTTCAATGTTGGTGGAGAGTATAACGGAAGGAACATAGAGAACATATATGAAAAGAATAGGATCATGCAAGAGTGGATTGTGCATGATACACCATATAAGAATGGTTTTTCCGAGGGAATGAATGAGACAATAATAAAAAAAGGTACAAATTATATGATTAAACTTATAAATTCACAAGGTAATTTTCAGAGAAGTAGTGAAAAAAATGAAATATTAATTGAACAGAATCATTTCCACTACATTGGGACATGTTATTCATTGAAAATACATGATCTGTAAAAAAAACTGGAATTAGGCCGCCAAAATGTTTTTTGGATTCATTCTTAAGGAAATATGGATGATTATGATTGATATGAAATTGATGTAAACATAAAGATATGATTATTTATTGGATATGGGGATGAAAAACTTGTATTTTGACTATGGGATATGAACAAAAAAAAATTAATCATGAGTAATGATGTTTATAGTAATGGAAGGTTTATATGGAAGGAAAAGAACCTGGATGGGATCGATTTGAGAGAATTGGATCAACTAGACAATCCAATTTAATCTGAATGTGAATATTGATAGAAACAATATTCATATTGTTCATATGGATGAACTATAGTCATTAAGTAAGACTATTGGATAATTATACTAAATTATCTAGAGTTTTAGAGGCTCATAGTAGAGCTCCGGAAGCTATGGATCAAGAAGATAAAGAATTATAAATTAAATTTCCAAAAAGGGTAGAGTCACAAGTTACTTATGATGATATTCCAATACAAGGATATCGGTTCGAAGGACTTTTTAATATAATATATTTATTATTATTTTTAATTGGGAAAACCTATAATGTCAAATGATATTTCTAATCTCAAATACAGTACACGGGTTGATTCATAGATGAAAGAAAAAAATGCTGGGTTAGAATCCAATGGAACGTGAGATGTGACAGATTTACCATATGGTAAAATTGATGTTGAAAATATCTAGGTTTTCCTATTGAAGGAGGAATTTGATATATGAGAGAGGTGTAGAGTGTTCGACGATGTGAATGGATTACAATAGAATTATGTTCTTGATTTATCTAAAATTTCCTCACTATAAATTAAGAATAATACTATCCGGATGGTGCTAATCCTGGTTGATTTTGAAAATAAATACATAATGAATATGGATATAAATCCATTCTTTCATTATACTGATTTGGATGAATTGATTTATTTTATGAAAATAGTGGAATTATAGGATAATTGGGAAAAATGTTTTTTTTATGAAAGCATAATGTAAGTTTTTATCGTTTGATGACAACACTAAGGTAGTAGAATCATAAATTTGTTTTATTCATGGCTGAGGCTAATTTCATTTCATCAAATGACAATCAATATTTCTACTAGAAGGCATGGGATGATTAATTTTTTTATCATTATTCTTATATATGTAGATGATATATTGATTATAGGTTTTTAAATTAAATGGATTTAATAGATGATGGATGAATTTTATAGAATATTTGGGATAGAATATAAATGACACACAAAATATATTTTCTAATTGAGTATTGAGAACGGTATTATGGTTAGGAATTTGGTCCTATCATAAGAGATACACATTTTTAAGTCCATTTAATGTTCTGAAATATCCAGATTCAATCTGGTCTCAAAAATATTGTTAATAAACATTATATGTTCCTTGAAGATGTTGTCTAAAATTGAATATGGGATTTGTTAACTAGGTAATCTTTAATATTAATAAGAATGAGTTATCCTAGTGTATGTTGTGAATGATGGTTCAGTGCATAGAAGATTACCCTATTGGGACTATAGCCTACATAGTTCTTTGGATTCAATGGAAGAATTTCAATGTACCCGACATTAACGTTAGGGAAAATGAAAATATTAAAAATAATATTGGAAATTATTTTTCAATAAAACAATTATAGATTATATTTTCAACATAATATATAATTAAAATAAAACAAAAAGAGAAATGTTACATTGTTAGTGAGGTATTTCGTTCATTATGGTGTTGATAATTCAAATTTTATTGGTGAATCATCAATTAACCAAGAGGGTCCAAGGTAGAGTCCCTCTAGTAGTGATACACATGTGCTCCTTCGACCATCAAAAAATCCCGATGAAAATTTGATTGCTATCAGGACTGATTGATTATAATTCATTCTTTACCTAGATTTCATTACCTTCCTTCAGACATTATTTAATCTCGCTTGTTCTTATTTTTCATGAGAGGAAGATAATTTGAGGTAGTGTTTAAAGTAATTTTGTACACAACAATTGGCCTCTTTACAAATTACATAATAGATTATAATGGAACCAAGGTTAAGGATTACTATTTAATAAATTCCAAAAGGATTATTAACAACATTTAAATCCCATAATGAACCCTATGCTGTGTAAGATAATAATACTATTATGATATATCATGGAATGGATAAGCCATTACAATAGTAAATTTTATTTTTATAATATAGTAATTATATATTCACCATCAGATCAAAAAATCAATCTCTCTATCATCATAATCAATATTTTATTTCGTGAAAAAATATTTAAACAAATAGTTTTAAATAAATAAATAAATTTATTAATTATTTATATATTTGATGAATTATTTTAAATTATCTTGATAAAAAAAGAAATAGATAAATATTATTCGTACTCATAAATAAATAATACCATCATGAATTAATAATTACTTTGTATTTTTGATCTTTGAATAAGTCATGATGAAATATTACTTCTTATTCTTGAGAATATAAGTAATTAAAATTATTAAATATAGATAATATTTAAGTAAGATCGTGGAAAATACTATTTATTTTACCCTATAGACCTCTTCCTCAATGGAATTAGGCGGGATGCCTAATGTCTAATATTACTATAATGAAATTTTTGGTGGAAATCCTATATGAAGAAGATATATCATGATAAGAACTAAAAAATATAAATGATCACTATGTAATATAAAAAGTTATTCATAATATCTCATCAAGAATGATGCAAACATGTTTCATCAAACTATATGAATGAAACATGTTACTATAAATATCTGATATGAACTCATCTATACACCATGGCCATAGAATTTAAAATAATAGTTCAATTTCAATAAAAGGTTCAAGATATAAACTTCCATGAATATGGAAGGTACTAATCCATCCTCAAATTATTCATTAATATTATATCATTCATGACACACCCAATATTCCAAACTTCACCATGAATATATGTCGTCAAGAATTATGAAAATAAATCATCTTGAGAATGTAATGACTTGAATTAATAATAATATTAAATTATGTGAATCATTAAACACACTGAACAATAGGAATGTCCAATGAGGTGTAAATATATTGAATTTTCAATGGAGGGACTATTATAATTATCACCCATCATATAGATTACCATGTTAAAAATTCATGTGGTAATGTATCCTCCACTTATGAGTTCTCACAAATTAATGTCAACATACTATACATCTGCTAATATAATGTTATCTAACTATATAATTGTGTTTAAAAATATAATTATACAATTGGAATGTTATCACTACATTAGGGAATTGGTATAATATTTTTAATGTGATAAATTATCTATGATATTATTGTATTAAATTTATATTCAAGAATAAAAAATATATAATATAATATAAGATTTATATTAACTTCCATGAATATAAATTAAATTTAATGTACATGTTATTGGTACTAGGACATTAACACTAACACACTCCATCATTTACTATAGACAACTGCTAACAAATTTATATTCTCCAGATCTCACAAGGTTATAATGTTTTCAGTAAGTTATTGATTTGGGAAAGGGGTACCCATGGTGTCTTCGGTGGAAAATATTCTTGTTGTGACAAATAATCTCTAAAAATATCCCTTTGGGTTTTATTTTTTCAATTTATGTGATTTTTATGCTAATGTGACCTTTTCTCCTTCTTAAGACCCACTAATTTTTTTTTATCAAATTAATGTTTGATAGTGTTTTTAATTCCAGGAATCATATCATGCTCATTGAAAATGTTCATTTTTAAAACCACATCATTAGGTATCCCAGAAGATGTAATGTACATGGATTTGATAGTATAACTATTATAGACAACATTCATTGAGATCTTTCATCTCACAACACCTCCATTGAGAGTGATGATATATCCAAAAGTTTATTTCATATCATTATGATCGTTTTATAAATTATATTATATATATCCCCAGATGAATAACTCCTCTTATCCTCCATAGACCTAGATAATATCCTTAATAAAACTCAAATAATTATATATAGTTATGGATTTTATCAAATTGAGGTCACCTAGGTCTTTATGATATCTTATTACCGCGATTTTGGTGCAGGAGACATATATTCTAGTATATATAATGGCTAACTTGACTAACCCAATCGTTGACATGTTTGGAATCAGTTTCATACTTTCTCTCTCCTAATATATCTGAGAGAACATTTTCTTGGTAATATGAATTCCATGAGGAACAAGAAATAATCCAACATTGGATTGTTACATACTAAATCTATTCAATATGTTATTAATGTATATACCAAGATTTAGTCCATATATCCACATTGAACTATCCTAATAGATCTTGATCCTTTTAATATATATTTCTTCATCTAATTCCACTATAGAGATTCGTACATTCAACTATTATTTAACGGATTGTAGGAATTTTATTTCATTTCCAATAAGAAATATTTCATCTATATACACTATTAGAAAAAATGTCACACTATCACTAAACCACATACAGATAGAAGGCTGATAATAGTTATTTATGAAATGAAATTACCTTATAGATTCATCAAACAAAATGTATCATAAACTAGATTCTTTTTTATTTCATAAATAAATCTCATTAACTTTTATAAAGTTTTGGCATGATATAGAGTCAAAAAGCCTTATGGTTGTTTCATAGACAACTTCATGAAGGTCATCATTATTGATATTTGTTTTTAAATACATATACCATGTCTCATTTCCATGTATGGTCACTATATAAATTATAAATTTTATGTATTTAATTATACAAACTCGTGAAAATGTTTCATCATATTTTATTCCCTAATGGTGTTTGAAATTATTGTGTTACCATTCATTCCAAATATGTATTGACATGTCCATCCATTTCCATATTCTTCCGGAATACCTATTTGTATTCAATAATATTTACTTCTATGGGAAGATATACAAAAATATATTATCTGTTTTTTGTATATGGAATCCATTTCAAAATTTATAGATGCGTACAATATAGTTGAATGTATGACAATTACTAATTCTATGTAGGTTACCATATAATTTTAATCTATTAATATTGAGTCATAATCTTCTGTAACTAGAAAATCATATCCTTAATTTTATATAATCTTATTTATACTATCACACGGTTCTTTGTCTCTAGGACATCTTCATCCACGGGGATTTATGGAATTCATTCATTTTCTAACTCTTGTGTATATTGATCGAAAAAATCATCGAATTATATCATACTCCCACAATTTCAATTATTCTTATCAAGGAATGATGGATTTATATCAACAACAACATTTTTATTTGATTCACCTTATAGGTAATATCCAATGTTTTCCTTGAGTATCTTAAAAATAAACACTTAGTGGCATATGATGCAACTTGGATATTTGGAATATCCTTAATAAATGATTCATAATAAAAATCTCATATATGTGACAACAAAAGATTATCTATATATCAATATTCAAATTGACTACCATTTACACTTTATTTGGGAATCAATATATAATTTTTGATACTATCATTAATGTCTATCTTCAAAAGGGTACTGAAAGACTCGCAAGACTCATTATTTAACTCAATGTGTTAAATATGGTATAGTTTCTCAAATAACTTACATTGATCTATGATCTTATATATAGAGGATTTAGTTAAGATAAAATCTCAAAATACCAAAACTAATCAATAATGACATGATTAGATATTCTCCACCATGGTTTTAATGAAGTTTCTTAATCTTATTACAAACGTGGTTCTCATATTAACTCTTATATTCCACGAATATATAAAATGAGTTTTACTAATACCTAATTAACTATACATACCAATATCTAATAAATTCATTATAAAATTTATAAAGTATGAGTACACACCTCTATTTTAATATGGAAATGGCCCCAACATTGTGGTATAATCAAACTCATGGGACTCTTTAGCCTTTCACATTTTCCACAAAATTTCTATTTATTTCTTTTCTTATACGAATGTGTATCGTACGACAAGTGATTTTAGTTAAAATGATTCCAAATATATATCATTGAGTAATATGTTAAAATTTTTCTAATTTATAATACCTAGTTGGGGATACTGTAGTTAGGTGTGTTTTGAGTCGTGTGAACTATTTTCATTATCAATTTCCATTATATTAACTATATAATATATCCCATAAGCTGTTATTTAATTATTCCACACCATATAAAAGTCGTCAACTATAAAATAAAAGACAATTTTTTTCAATAATTTGAAGACAGATATCTATGTATTATTTGTGGAAAAGGGAAAAAAATTCTAGAAATTGAAGGCATGTAATTACAAGCTCTCAAAAAAATATCATTAAAGTAAACCACATCATAGGGTAATCTCTATAGACATAACTACAATTCCATATTCCTTAGTTTTTCATATATCTACTCACTAAGGGAACTCTTTAAGAATCTCCTTGCTTTAGGTATTTTAATACACAATTAACCACCATGTGATATATTAAATAAAAAATTATTAGAAATAGAATGATTATATACGATAACAGACTCACCATAAGATTACCATTACTTTTTCCCTAGGATAATTCTCTCTTATAGTGTCCCTTATTTCCACATGTGAAATAGATAGAATCATATTCCCTTGATTTTTTCAGGAGCCTCCTCATTATGTAAGGGTCTTATGAAAAATATTTCAACTCAGAGATAATAATGGACAACTTTTTCTATCCTTTCGTTTTATTCGCCTTGAGGAAAAAGTACTCCCATATTATATAACCTTATAAACCTATATAATTAAAATGCTAATAATTCTCTTTCTATGTGATGAAATAATGAGTGTGGTGAATAATTAATCATGTTTACTAAATACTAGATTTTATTTAATCATTATGTATCCAAATATATTGAATACTTGATCCCCAGCTGGCACACTCTCTGAATTTTTTTCATGAATATTTCCTTAGAAATAACATATTGATATTTTTTAGATCTACCCAAATAAAGAACATTTAGTTGTCAGATCATCCTATAGATATTCATGGTCTTCTGAGAGTTCATATGTTTTCAAGAAATTAGTGAAAAAAATAAAACAATGAACTTCCAAAGATTATTTAGGATTTCCAAATTGATAAAAAAAATCTCCATCACTCACCTACTTAATAGGTAGATATCCGATTGAGGATTCTAGCACGTTAGGATTTCATGTTGGGAGAAACATTACTCATCGGTGTATAAAAAATTCATGGGAGCTATTACATGTTTGTAGATGGGTTTAAAAAAAAAAGCTCATTTGGATAATGTTCTTGATATAATTTCCCCATTTTATACAATAATATGAGTGATGGATTTACAACTTTATTTGATTTATAGGTGTGATAATGTAACAACCTCAGTTTTATGAATATTTTTGAGTAAATTAAATTTTATAGATGTATTTCATTGAATGATATAAAAATATATTCTTAATTTATTTTCAACACCAATTTAATAATTAATTACATGAATCACTAATATTTTCTTGTAGTACATGAAATAATATGTTTGGATTTTATTACACAGAATTCTTAGTTCCTTTGATAGCATGCGTTACACGAATGTATGAGTTTTTTCGAACTAAAATATTATATTAAAATACGGGTATATTCATCACATAGCCATTAGAATAATAGATGTGAATAAATTTAAAACAAATTATTAAAACATTGTTTACACGTGTTTATAAATTTCTTTGCAAACCAATGAAAATGAAAACAAATTTAATGTAAAGGAAGTATTGTTTTTAAAAAACTATTTTTATGCCCACAAAAAAATTATATCAAAAGAAACTCAATTAATCACTATTACTGAGTGATAATAATGGAATTTATATATTATAAATTTAACCAAATCTTTTGAAAATATTTAAATAAGTTTGATAGGCATAATATAAGAAGAAATCATGTTTTACGCCTAAAAAGAATTAAAATTATAATAGGTAGTTTTAATATCATTTAATAGAGAATTTATTTATATATAAATTTGTAAATATTTATAAATTATATTTTGAAAAATAAAATTCAATTATGAAATCGTAGTTTCAAGATTATATTTGGGTTAATTTTTGATATTTTCTAAGAAGTTTCATTTTTTGGATGAATAGAAAAAAATACTGAATATTAATTGAAATCTTCATTTTCATCAAATTTAGTTATATAGTTGTAATATATTATAAATTGGTTTAAAATTATAATTTTTTCATTTACACATCATTAAGTCCAATTGTGGAAATTTGAATCAATATCTCATTTAAAATGGATATAAAAACATTTCAAACATTTTAAATTTTTTACTTTAAAAACACATCATCTCATCCCATTTATGTGTTAATATTAAATTCATTTCTTCAATATAAGGGATTTAAATTTGAAAAAATTGATTAAATATTTAGAATAAATATAATTTTTAATTTTTAATTATCCAAAAAATAATTTTTGAACAATGTGATTTGTGTAAGAAGATAAAATTAATTACATTGATTTTGGTAAAAATGAGTTTACATAATGACCAAAAATTAATTATAACGTGTAAAATGTACAATAAACTATTAATAGAAACCCATTTTATTGAATTATTTTGATTTTACACCATAATTTATCTAATATTATGTTTTATTTATTCCCCATGGTCTGCAAAAACATTGGGTGGAGACAAATCTTTTAAAATATTCAAAGTATGTAGTTTTCCCATATTATAAAAGCAGACCAACTCTCCCCCTTATTCACACCTCTTTAACTACAATGGATTAGAAAATGCATTACCAAATAAAATAAAAAATTCTCTAAAATCATTTCTGAATCCTCTCATGTGGATTAATCTTAACAAAAGATGTATTTTGGTATAATCCAAAAGTAGTTACAAAAAAAGTTGTAATGTTCTTCAATGATATATTTTTATTTCATTCACCAATCCTTACAATATTATTTTATATTGACTATATAATAACATCAGTATAATGAGTCTTACATTACATTTTTTTTATGTTTGTGACCTATACCTTTACACACTTTCATCAAATGTTATACACAATCATTGTTCATGTGTACGGGAGGCTACGACCACACGAATAGATGTAATTCATTCTTCAATTACAACATATCATGTTTGGGAATAATTCTATACATAATATTTTTATATATGTGATATTTATGATATATTTATTCTCATTTAATTATTATATAACACATTTCTTAATTATTTCCATTTTTGGGAATATGATAATAGCATTTGTGGATGCGTGTACAACTGCCTCCCAAATTGATTGTTATTATTTAATGATTTACATGGAATGAAAGGATGGATTAAATAAAATTTTGTGACATATATTAAATTATAATAATAAAATAAATTTTAATATATTTATATAAATCATTTATTTTTCATTCATTAATAATACCATAAGAAAACTGAAACATCATTTCAGCATACGTATGGCATATCGTCTCCCTGAACTGTGGATTGTATTTCATATTTATATAGTTTATAGATTATTAACAACAATTATATCCATAATATATATTATACTTATATAACATTTTATTCTATTTGAATAATTAAATCATGACATAAGTAGGAGGATCGAGAATAATAAGAAAATATATATATGAAATACAAAGCAGTTATTACCCGAAATGTAACATCACAATGAAATTTATAATAAACAGGTAAATAATGTTATAAAAAGTCATATATGTTATGATATATTCTAATATGATCATCTTTAATATTTATAATAAACATATATTTATTGTATAGGAGGTTTTAACTTGTATAAATATAGTCAAGACTCAAGGTATGGTAATTTGATCTCACCTTTTTATCTATGAGATACATCACACACTCACCAATCGCTTAATTTTTGTGGGGGTATTGATTTAAATATAAGATTTTATATCATTAATTTAATTTATTTAATGATATTAATTTTCTTATTTTATGTTATTACTTTATGGGAATCATGATTTGTAATTTACTCAAGTAATAATATGAATTCTAGTCTCACATCTATTTCTGTGAAAATTATTCCATATTAATATCTTTTTAAATTTTCGTGGTGTATATATTTCACATGAATGTATTATATTATTAATATAATTATATTTATAAGTATTTAAAAATAAATTTAATGATCTCTCTTTCATGGTATTTTCATTTTGAAAGATACCAAATTGGTATGGTATTTTTGTGTACCTTTTTCTTCTTTGAGAAACTTGTTATGTCATACAGAAAAATTATACCATGAGGTGCATATACAGAACATATAAATGTTTTATCATTATTATAATTATTTTAATATTGTATCATGATTAATTAAATAATAATCTCTCATGATTATTATGATTCAATTTTATCAAACTCGAATGAGTTTATTGCTACACTCTCATCACTTATTGAGAATGTTTACGATTATGCATCCATTGATGAAATATTATAATCCATACCTCAATGAATCTCTTGAATTTTCTTATTCTCTATTAATTAATTATATATTCACATAATTGAACAATTTTTCCACTCTTTGGTACTTTATATAAATAATAAAGTGATTTTAATAAAATCACACTGTAACTCTATCCTTAGTCATAAATATGTGGTCTTTCAAAATCATTATCTCCAATAATCATTTAGAAAATGTTCTAATATTATCCTATGATATTTAGAAAACATTTTTTTACACATTTTCTACCTTCTTATTAAATAATTTTAACAGCAATATTCCTTTCCTTTTCCAATCATGGTGCTTTTATAATCATTTTATATTGCATAAGGAAGGATAACAATGTACATATTTATCATCCACCAGGAATTCAATTTATTTGATGAATACATTTATTTTTTTCAATTAAATCATAAACTAATTTTTTTACCCTAATATTCAAAAAATTATTGGTTTTTTTCAATTTTTTTAAAAATAATTTTTTTCTAAAATGTTTCGAAAAGAGTATTCCAAAGTGGAAATGATATTTTTCTCAAGAGATTATTTAGATTATATTAAAAAATTATTTTCAATCTAATATATCATCCATTAGTATTACTCATTACCTATTTGAAATATGATCCACAGTCACAATTCTCCTTCTTTCTTTGAATGGTCTATGTTTAAGATGAAATGTTTTTCCTAAAAACTATTTCTTTTCCTTGGGTGATACCATGATGAAAACCATTTATTTCATGGGTTATTATATGAGGAAATGATTATGAACCTAATATATTTTCCACATATTATCATATTATGAAATATTTATAATAATAATTTCTTTTCTTGGGTTATGATATGATTAATTGTTTATGTTCTTATGTAACAAATATTCATGGTTTTCGTTATGTGATGAGTGGAACCTATAACTACCTTTAATTCATTGGGTAATGATAAATAGTATATTACATCAATGGTTATACTGTTTTTATACCATTCATTAAAACAATAGGGTACAGGGGTTTTAGACAGTGCCCAAAAAATAATTTTCATTCGCTATACAACAATCTCAAAAAAATATGGTACAACGGGTTATAGATAAATCCATAAAAAATAGGGTACATATGTTGTATTGTAAAGACCGAGGTATTTATTGAATATTAATTTTTGATTTCTATTAATACTTATAAACAATATATTAATTTTACGTTAAAGGGGACGCTTATTCCGATAACGTACTTGACACGCAACAAAGCATTTCTCCGAAATCATAAGTTTCACACATCTCTGAGTTATACCAAAATATAATAATATAATAATATAATAATTTTTAAATGGCAGTTAAATAATTGAAATTGGAATACAGGGAATGAATAATATCAACTTAATTTTTAAATAAGGTTTACACACGTTTAAATAACGATTCATTGGTTACCAAATATATTATAAATTGAAATAAAAACCAATTGAATATAAAGGATGTGTTTCAAAAAGAATAATTTTTTTCCTGTCACTATTAATAGATTTTAATTTACTGAAAAATATATGATATATATTCATATTAATTTCCTAAATTCATATTATACTTTTCCAAGATATGATATAAGAAAAAAATATTTTTTTTCAAATAAAAGAAGTGTTTTTCAGAAAATGCAGTTTTACCGCCTTTTGATAGAGAAAAACTATTAAATATAATTTTTTCACCTTTATCTATTAAATTTGAAAAAATAAATATCTTATTAATAATCGGGACATCAAAATTTACTTTGGGTAAATTTTTGGAATTTTTCAAATAAAGTTCATTCCTTAATGAATAGTAAAAAACACCGCAATTTAAGTAAAAATGTCTTTTTATCTAATGTATTTATATTAATAGATTATATTTATAATTTGGTTTAAAGTGTAATGAGATTATTTTTTAACCATTTAATCTAATTTTTTTCATTGGATGTAATTTCTCTTTTTAATTAGAAATAAACACATGTCAATCTTTTTATAGTTATTATTTCTTAAAAAATGTTTTTTAGTTTTGACAATAAGAATTAATTTTAAAGTAATTTTTGAAACTTATATATTTTGAATTTTATAAAATAGATTCAATATTTGGAATCATAATTTCCAAATTGTGTAATAGGTATCTTTTATTTTTATACATTGTGAATAGTAACTTCAGTGAACATTTTATTTACAATGGTTAATGGGTAAATCTGTTAAATAATGGTAAAATTAATATTATAATAATGCTAAATTAACCTTAAACTTGTCCTAACCCTATATATTGAGTTATTTTCCACCATGTAAATCCTTTGGTTGGTTTTAGGAACCCATGGTGCAACTGTTGTGTAAAAATAACATTTACTCGCTTTTTAATTAAAGTTAAGGATAATATAACAAAAACATATATCTCTTAGAATTTTATTTATATGGTGTTATATAAGTGATATATTCAAATAAAATATTACATTGAAATATAAAAATATTTCCTAAATCATATAATTTTATATATAATTTTTATAGATAAAATAAATCAATTTATTAATGACACAATGGCGTTGTTGTGATTACTTCATTAATAAATGATTCAAATAAATGATATTATAAAAGTTAAAATAATTGTAATTTGGTTATCTTTATGTCAGAAACTAATTTTATAGATGATAGTTACATTTTATATTTTTATTAATGAAGTTTTTCTGTATCAATTAATTTGATATGGTTTTAAAAAAAAGTCATGATATGAATAGTGTCAAAATTGACATAATTCATATTTTAAAATATAAAATATTTTATTAAATATTATGAAAGTAATAAAATATAAGACTCGTCTGAATAGTTATAATGAATCTATAATTTTGTTAAGGACTCTTTATTTGGATATTTTTCATGTTTTGGTAACTATTTTGAATCTCAAAGTGTTATAGTCTTGATAAAACGATAGGAGTAAAAAAGGGATAAATAAAACAGATAAGGATTTAAAAATATAAAAAACCTATCCCATTCTTATTGGATGATTTTATATCAAATTATATTAATCTTATCTTATAGTTTTATGTGTTTTGGTCCTTTTTAATCCAAAAATCATTTTATAATAAAATTATACTTTCAAAATTTTCTAAAGATCCCCTCCTCCCTCTTATAAAAGGTCACCACCTCTAACCCATTACACACACCCATCAAGCCCCTTGTATCATCGAAAAACTGATACAATAATCTCTTAACATACCCTCTTCCTTATATAATATTTCCCTTATGCATAAGTCAATTCTGGAAATCCTTTTGCCTCAAATCAAATAGTGTTACATGTTTTAAGAGGTAGACTCTTCTCTAAAATTCCATTCCATTATTCTACTTTTTCACTCCCTATTCTATTATTTTTTTTTATTACATAACAACAATAGTATAATGAATATGATAGGTTTTTTATTATTAGGATTATAACTACACTTACACAAACCTCCACTTAATAGGTATAGAATGTACTGTTTCTGTGGACATCGAACTACTGCCTCACAAAACGATGACTGTTCAATATTCTCCTACCACCTATCATGGTGGCCATTATAATGAAACTATATTTATATGTGATATATATTATATTCTATCTCTATTAATCTGTATTTTTCATTTATATGACTCGTTCATTCCATACATGGAACATATAAAACATGGTTTTAATGAACTTATGTAACATATATAAAATATGGTATTATAATTTAATTATAATATACGTATGTATAATTTGTTTTTCATTCCGTTAAATATGAAAATGAAATGAAAGTAGCGTTCATGCATACGTGCATCTTACCGTCTCCATGAACTGTGATTTTCATTTCTTATATCCAAATGTTATGGGATATTTTAAATATATATATATATACTAGATATATATGATATTTAAATCATGAATACAATTCTTGAGATAATGTAATTTTTTCCACATGGACAATTTTTAATTATAATAAGCTCATTTTTTACTCAAATACCAAATATCGGCAAAAAGACTGATATTAATTCAATAATTATGTAATGTTTATAACGTGGTAATAAGTCATATAAAAGGAATAATAAACTTGAAAATAGTTCTCAAGCAAGTATAAATTAACTTCTTTTTCATATTCATGAAGAACAAGGAATATATGAGACAATTCGGATTTGAGGTAAGTGAACTTCTTAACCCAATTTCCATTATTTGGGTTAATCTTTTACTTTTAATTATGTCATGCTATGATTATGTAAGAAATAAAATTTTATGTCCTATGTTGTATATTTACATTACTTATGTGTACCTTTATTTAATATACATAATGTATCTATTTTATTTACAAAATGATCATTGTAAGTGACTTTGTCTCAATCTTCTTTCATTGAGTCATATTTTGATTTATACATGACATCCTTTTATACGATGTATAATCCCATTTGAATTTTAATTTCATTCAAATGGAATCTTTTTCTATGTAATGTTTTAAATAATGTTTAATGGAATGTTTCCTTTTAATGTATTATGTGACAACAACCTTTCCGCCACCTTGAGCATTATTTGATATTTGGATTCCTCTAAAACCCATATTGTTTTTAAAAGGAAAATAAATTCCATATACACATTTTCTGTATTTTGGTATGTAAAATGGTTTTGAGGAAGCATTGATTATGTCAATATCTTGAAATTTTATATTGTGATTTGGAATGTGGAAATATTATCTTTCTTTTATGCTTGTTTTATGTGTTATGATTATGTTACGGTTCTTGGGAATTATTTACGTATATGGGTGGATCTGTGATAAACCTAAGGTGGGTGAGCCAGAGATAGCTCTCCAATGAATTGGGTAACATGATGGAGGTAAACGTAAATGTTTATCCTAGTAGATTTAGGTAATATAATGGGATGGGTATATGAAATGTAACTCCCTACTTAGTTTTGAAATCTATAATGTAACTATATTATAGATTCCCCAAGTTAACTTTATGATTTATGATTTTTATGTGTTATTAATAAATCTTATGATTTAATGAGGTATGTTAAATAACATATGTTTTTTATTTATTGATGGACTAATGTTTTATTTCATGATTTTATAACCCTTACTTAGCTTTTTATGCTCATCCCATGTTTTTGAAATGTTTTTCATAGGACATAATATGGAATAGGGTCAAGGATGGGACTAAAGAAAAGTCATGCTATTTAAAACATGGAATTAAACATTTTTCTTTTCTTTTAAGAGTTTTTATTTTATGAAAAAATGGACATAGAGTATAAGTGTCTACATATAATATTAAATTTGTTTTGTATAAGTTGTGAGATCATTCTCTAAATCTCTAAACCTGAAATGATCATCAATGTGAATTATTAACATAATTCAATATTATGTAATGTTTAAGGCTGGGGCTATATAGTTGGTATCATAGGAAATGTTTAGACAACTTTAGGGATTAGAAGCTTTCATTCAACACATGGTTATTCATATGTATATTCTTTAAGATAAATACTTGTTTTATAACTTTTTCAAATCAAGGAAAGTCGGTTACAAATGGAAGGAGGAGGATCTCTAACAACATTCATATATCTTCCTGATGACAGGCTTACAATAATTATTGAAAAGTTATGTCCCGATGATTATGAATCTTATTCTAGCATACAACTCACTTGCAATCAGTTTTTTGAGATATCAAACACCTTTATTATACCATGATATCATCATGGATCATGTGTTGTATTTAATCAAATATTATTTTCTCAATATTATAATATTTTCAAGAAAGGTAAAAATTATCAAGGAATTTTCAAATATTTTACATCATCACAATATTTTGAAGCATATTGTGATTTTGAAAATGGTTATGAAGAAAGAGACCCTTGTACAACCTATTTATATTTTATTTTAAAATATATTCTCTCAGCACATTCTTATGGTATTTTAAAATGACAATTGATTGAAATTATCAAATCAAAATCGGTCCAATTGTTTTATGAAAGTCATGTTTTATTAGATGTTTTGAAATTATATGTAATACATGATTATTTTACGAAACTATTTTTCTGTGAACACCCATATGACCCATGTTGTACAATTTGTATTTGGATGAAGGAAGCAAATGATTTTGAAGGATCTCTAAATCATTTTTGAAATGTGTATACCTTCTACCTATGTGAACAAGATGTCAATAAAACAATGTTGACATCATGATCAAGGTTTTATGTTATTTATATTGGGAATGATATTATTTTATCATATGGTGGTGAAATAAAAAAATGAAAAAATATACAAGAACTCATGAATTAAGATGTTGATTTCTTAATGTTTTGGGATGAAAATGATAGGTATAAGAAAACCTTTGAGGTTAAAACATGTTAGGGTTATTTTTAAATTTCTTAAAAATGACAACCCGTAAGATGGGTGACAACCCATAGTGTCAGGAAAGGCCACAAGAATTGATCCCACAACCGAAGGGAGATAAGGGCGCATAACTTACCACTGACCTATGTGATGTCTGAAGTTATTATGACTTATTATTTTGGTTAAATGATTTTAAGGATGTAGAATAAGTTCATTTTATGAATTTATGATTTATTAAATAGATATCCTTAGTATAGGAAAATTATTTTGTGATTAAGTGATAAATGTTATTTTGGAAGATGATCATTCTTTTCAGAACACTATATGCCAAATGAAAATAGAATACTATTTGATTTCTTTTGAGGATTAATAGTGGAATTTTATATTTGGAGAATATATGTGTCTATTGTGTACTTATAGCGATTTAGGTTATTTATGTAAATGATTTACCTATCATGGAGAATATGTTATTAGGTTAATTACTTTTTAGAATGAGACTTTAAGAGTAGTCGATGTTATATAGAGATAAATGTTAAGATTTATCATGGAAGACTATGTGATCAAATTATTCTGAGTTTTGGTATTTAATCTTATTTTTTATTATTTGGACAAATTTTAAGGGAAATTTTGTATTGAATTTTCATTTTTCATCTTTGGGTATTGTTTGTTGAATTTTTGTGATTAAGATTAGTATTTATTTTTATAAAGGATTATCCTTTTTGGGGATTATCTGATCTCGTACTAACCATTTTGGTTTTGGTTAATGTCTAAGGATAGGGGAAATATATAGTTCATCTTTTATGGATTATGTGATTCTATAAAAGTTGATTCTAGTGCTTCAGGTGTCACCATGTCATCAAGAATACTCATCATTTGGAGAAAAGATGAGTTTGTGGTATAAATATATTAAAAGAATGAAACCCTACTTGAAATGTAATAATATTTCATTATGTTATAAGTCAATCTCATAAATAAATACCTTAACTTTATAAAAATTGACTTAAATAAAAAATTTGTTAGTTAACTTTTCCTATTGTGGAATCAAAGACCGTTTAACCTATCATATGTTTATGGTTTTCTCGTAGTAAACATTCTCCTGATCATGTTTTCTATAACTCTCCATCAGAACATGAGACTTAGTTTCTCTTCAATATCGATGTTTTACTACATGTAATCCTAGTATGTGTTATCTCGGGTAACCTTGGTACTTCTTCTTATTTCATTTAAATTAATAGTTTTATTGACTTTTTCTGATGTGGGACTTTCAATGAAGTTTCCGATCCCAATATTAAAATTCCGAGATCACAATTTTCAAAGGGGGAAGGATGTAACGACCAAGGTATTTATTGAAAAATACATTTTGATTTCTATTAACACTTATGAATAAGATATTAATTTTATGGTAAAGGGGATACTTCTTCTAACAGCATACTTGACATGCAACAACAAATTTCTCCGAAATCTTATGTTGCACACAACTTTGTGTTATGCCGAAATATAATAAAATAATCTTATTATTATTTTAAATGTTAGTTATAACCTTTCCATTGGAATGGATGTAATGAATAGTATTAACTGAATTTTTAAATATGTTTTACACATGTTTAAATAATGATTCATTGGTAACCAAATTTATTAGAAATGAAAAAAAAACAAATTTAATATAAATGATGTGTTTTAAATATAATAATTGTGTTTTCATATCACTAATTATGGATTTTATTTAATGAAAAATATATGATATAAATTCAATGTAACATTTTAAATTCATCTTATATGTTTTCTAGATATGATATAAGAACAGATTCATTTTTTTTGAATATAAGAAGTATTTTTCTAAAAATGATGTTTTAACACATTTTGACAGAGAACTCCATTTAATCCTAGTTTTTTTCAATTTGATATGTTAAATTTAACAAATTAATCTTATTCTTTATAACTGGGACATCAATATTTACTTTGGGTAATTTTTTTGGTATTTTTTCGTTAGAGTTCATTCTTTAATGAATAGTGAAACATACAACATTTTATGTCAAAACCGTCTTTTCATCTAATTTATTTATATGGAGAAATTATATTTTTAATTGGTTTTGAAATGTAATTAGAATATTTTTTAAAAATTTAATCCTATTTTTTTCATTATAGGTAATTTAACTTTTTAATTAGACATAAACACATGTCAATCTTTTGATAGTTATTATTTCTTAAAAACACGCTTTTTTGGTTTTGACAACGAGAATTAATTTTAAATTAATTTATGAAACTTCTATGTTTTGAATTCAGATAAATTGATTCTATATTTGGAATCTCTAGGTCCAAATTTTTTAAATAGGTATTTTTAATTTTTAGACATTATGAATAGTAACTTCAGTAAATATTTTATTTACCATTGTTAAAGGGTAAATCTGGTAAATAAGCGTGAAATATAATATTATAATAATAATAATTACACTTACACTTGTCCTAACCCTATGGGATGATTTATATCCCACCATGGGAATCCTTGAGTCTATTTTTGGACCCCATGGAGCCACTTGACTGTGAAAATGACATTTAATTACTTTTATTTTAATGTTAAGGAAAATATAACATAAACATGCATCTTTTTATAAACAAATTTTTATATGGGGTTATATAAGTGATATATTCCACTATAAATATTCATTTTAAAGATAAAATTATTTTATAAATTATTTTATTTTATTTATAAATTTTATATTTTATATAAACTTATTTATTTATGACGTAATGGTGATGTAGTGATTGCTTCATTAATAAAGCATTCAAAAAATGATATTATAAATGTTAAAATAAATTTAATTTGGTTATTTTTATGTCATCCACGAATTTTCTAGAAGACAGTTACATGTTATATTTGTATTAATGATGTTTCTTTAATCTATGTAGTTGTTATGGATTTTTAAAAAAGTCATGATATGAATAGTGTTAAAATTTACATAATTCATATTTTAAAATACAACATATTTTATTAAATAATATAAAATTTCAAAAAATCCACAATTAATCCAAATAGTTTTAATAATTTTAAAATTTTATTAATGAAGCTTTATTTGGATATCTGTCATGTTTTGGTAACTATTTTGATTCCCAAATTGTTAAATGCTTGATAAAATAGTAATATTAAAAAAAGGTTAAAAAAAGTTAAGGATTGAAAAATATCCAAAACCTATCCAATTGTTATTGGATGATTTTATTTCTAAATACTTTCATCTTATATTATATTTTAACAAAATTTGGAACTTTTTAAACTGAAAATAATTTTATAATAAAATTATACTTTCAAACATTCCTAAAGATCCCATCCTCCATCTTATAAAAGGCCGCCACCTCTAACCCATTACACACACCTCTCAAACCCCTTGGATCATCCAAAAACTACTCTAATAAGCTGTAAAAATCCCCATATTTCTCTAACAATCACTCCCCAAGGCATAATCCAATTATAGAAAGCCTTTTTTTCTCAAATCAAAGAGAGTTGCGCATTTTAAGAGGTGTCCTCTTCTCTAAAATTCCATTCCATTATTCTACTTATTCACTCTCTATTCTATTCTTTTTATTTGATTACATAACAACCACAGTATCCTAGATATACTATTTTTTTGTTGTGATATGTATTTGAACTACACTTACACATGCATCCTTCTAATGGGTATACAATATACTATTTCTGTGGATGACAAACTACTCCCTTAGGAAACAATTATTCGATATTCTCCTACCACCTATCATGGTGGCTGTTATAATGGAACTATATTTATATGTCATATATATATTACATATATCTTTTTAGTATTCTATATTTTTAATTTTTATCACACCTTTATGGTATCCATAATGGATAAATATGATAATATCCTTTGAGGAAGTGCAGACGACCGTCCCCTCAAAGTGATATGACTCCTTAATGACATACATGGAATGTATAAAGGATAGTGTGAATGAAATTATGTAACATATATAAAATATGATATCATACTAAAATTATAATATACCATTGTATAATTTCTTTTTCATTCCTTTAAATATTTAAAATAAATGAAAGTAGTGATCATGCGTACGTACGACTTACCATCTCCATGAACGGAGCTTTTTATTTCTTATAGCCAAATGTTATGGAATTTTATAAATACATATATATTGGATATATATGATATTTAAATTATGAATAAAATTCTGTAGATAATGTACTTTTGACCACATCGACAATTAGAATTTATAAAAAGTATATTTTTGACTCAAGTACCAAATATCAGAAGAATGACCGATATTAACTTAAAAAATTATGTATGATTATATGGTGGTAATTAGTGATATAAAATGAATAATAAACATGAAAAAGGTTCTGAAGCAAGTTAAAATTAACTTATGTTTATTATACAATAAGAACAAGGAATATAGCAGACAAGTCGGACTCGAGTTAAGAGAACTTCTTAACCCAATTCCCATTATTTTGTTTAATCTTATACTTTTAATTATGCCATGATATGATTATGTAAGAAAGAAATGTTGATTTACTATCCTGTATTATTACATTACTTATGTGTACATGTAGTGAATATACAAAATCAAACTATTTTATTTACAAAATGATCTTTTTAATGGAGTTCGTCTCAATATCCTTTCCATGATGAAATTTTTTATTTATACACGGCTTTCTTTTATATAGTGTATAAACCTCTTTTAATTTTAATTTCATAAAAATTGAATGTTTTTCCACATAGAGTTTTACTAAATGACAAAGGGAATGGTTCTTTTTAACGTACGTGATGAAAATGACCTTTCATCCACTGTGAGTATTATATTATATTGTATTTCCTCTACAGGTCGTAGTGTCGTTAAAAGGAAAATTAATACCATATACACTTTTAATGTATTTTGGTATTGAAAATGGTTTTGATAAAGCATCGATTAGGTCAATATATTTAAATTTTATATTGGTATTTGGAATGTGGAAGTTTTATCATTCGTTTATTCTTATTTTATGTGTTATGATTATGTTATGGTTTTTGGGCATTGTTTACATATACTAGTGGATTTTTGATAAACCTAAGGTGGGTGAGCCTGAGATAGCTCTCCAATGAAATTGGTAATGTGACAGAGGGAAACATTAATGTTTCTCATAATATATTTATGGAATATACTATGATGGGTATTCCATATGTAATTCCATATGTAGCTATGAGAGAAACAATTTAAGTATGTTTTTGGATGCCACAAGTTACCATTATGATTTATGATTTCTATGTGTTATTCATAAATCTTATGATTTTATGAGGTATGTTAAAAATATTATGTTTTTTATGTATTGATGGACTAATGTTTTATTTCTTTATTTTATAACCCTTGCCATGCTTTTTATGCTCATCCCATGTTTTTGAAATGTTTTTCACATGAATTTAGGTGGAATAGGGTCAAAGATGGGACCAAGGAAAAGTCATGCTGTTTAAAACATGGAACTAAACATGATTCTTTTCATTTAAGAGTTTTTATTTTATAAAAACATGGATAATGAGTAGAAATTTCTACATGTAATATTTAAGTTGTTTTGTATAATTAATGACCTAATTCTATAAAGCTCTAAATATGAAAAGATCCTCAATGTGAATTATTAACATAATTTAAGATTATGTAATGTTTATGGTTGGGGCCTTATATGTATCCCAATATTTAAAATAAAGGATACATGGGTTTTATCCTAAGTCTGAAAAAGGATTGTATATGGGTTGTATCCCAAGCCTAAAAAAAGAGATTTCATGGGTTTAAATCCGATTACATAAGTAGGTAAATGTCTAATTAAACCAATCCTAAAAAGTTATAAAGGTCTTGGTAGGTGTCTTTGACATTGGATTTTCTAGGATCATGTGTATGCCAAAATTATATGTCTTAATCCAATCTTATGATCTCATGGGAAATGTCTATTCTTTAACTTAGGATTATGGTATTATTAATTGGGCATATTTATGCCAGGATTCTTTATTTTGATCATGGATATGTACAGTATGATCTTCTAATTTTGTGATCATGTTCTCATAACCTTCTTCTCATGATTATTATTAAATATCTCTCTTTTTTACCCTTACTGGGTATCATATCTCACCCTTTATTATGTTTCATTTCCCTAGGTTATGAACAATGTTATTATGTTGGAGTACTAAAAGTGGAAGATTAGTATGTGATATGTTGAAGATATTTCATGAAATTAGAATAATGTATTCCATGTTTTAGAAGATATTAAACAATTATTATCCTCATGAATTTACTTTTTATCTATAAAATATTCAAGTAAAATGATTTAATATAATTATTTTAAAGCCTAGGTCATTATTGATGGTATCAATTAAAAGTTTTTGTAAACCTTTGGAATCTAGGTTGAGAAAACCTAAGTGATATACCAGGTGATATTTCTATGGTTATGTCTACGTATATGGCTAAATATAAGTCTAAGGATGATTTAATGTATAAGAAATTGTCTTCAATTTTTTTTAAATGAATTAGAATATATCTTTCATGTGGTGAAAAAGGACATAATGATAGTAATTTCAATGGAAAAATCAACAGCTTAGTGATTGGTAATATTGTCCACCCTAATATATTGTCAATAGTTTAATGTTATAAGTATATAATGTATGGGAATTAGGGAAATAAATTTCTTAGGGGGAAATTTCATGAATGTAATTAAAAAAGTTTTAAGAGTAATGGTTTTTTACTGATGATTATGTGTCCTTGAATAACATATGAATGGAATTTTCTAATGTTTATAAGATATATTTAATTGATTTTGATGAATTTTAAGACAAGATTTGTATTTCATATTTTAGGAAAGAGATATTAAGGATTAAGATGAAAATTAATAATTAATTTTTTGAGAAAGAAGTCGGATGATTGATGTTTATATGTATTGTAACACAATAATTGTGTTATATCAATCAAGATGTATATTATTTACATTAATTATTTTAAAAAATAAACGTTGATGATAACTTAGAAATGATATTTAAGGGAAAGTTAATATTTTTATTAAGGAAAGGTAAAAATAAATTTGTTCAAGGTGTTGAGAGAATTATGTTTATCATGGATAAAGAGATGATTGATATGGATAATGTAAACTGGATAGTACGGATTACCATAGAACTAAATATTGATTTACTGAAAAAGTGTTCGATGTTGTCATGAATGAAGTTCACATAATTTTTTTCATTTAAGGAATATATCCTAATTTAATTGGAATAACAAATAATTCATGTTTTAAATAAGACTTTATGGTAATTTAGGGTACTTCTTTATTTTAATAGAAAACATCATAAAGTTATTCACATGTTTTTTATGTGACAACAATGATCTACTATATGACATATTGTGGATCAATTTTATGCTGATTTTAAAAAAATTTGTGACATTCTTTGTAATGATTCCAGTTTCTTTCTTTCATAAAGGATATATGGGTAACCATTTATGAAATAATTTTTTTATTCTCTGAATGATTTTTTATAAATTAAGGTATTATCTCAACATATGAAAATTTGTAAATATTTGTTAACCTGTTATAACAATTTTTATATGATATTAAAACTACATAGATGGAATGAATTATCATTCTATGACATGATCTGTTAGTACATCAAGAATGAAAAATTCCTCATCATATATTTGAGTAATAGTGGCTGTGTAAATCGGCAATCAAAAAAACAAAGGGATAGATAGTGGATATGAAAAGCAATTAAACTGTGTATGTATATTTACTTAATTTCCTAGACAGTAAAATAATTCATCAACTCTAGGAAGAGGATACTAAAAAATATTTATCCAAATAACTTAAATTTTATTAAACTGATGGTTATATCAATCATTGTTTATTTTTTGATTTTAGGCCCTTACATTCCATTGATAATTCATTTTTTTTTGTATCAATGACCTCAATAAATATCTATAATTAGTTACATTTTTCTTCCATGTTAAATCATCCCTTCCCACCTATGTTTTTCTATGTTGAAATGTAGTAGTGTGTTACATTGTGTTACTATTATGTTTCTAATTTTAATTCATCAAAAGAAGTTTTGGAATTAAATTTTCTGTTATGGGTTCCTATTAAAGTAGATTTAAATGATTAAATCATTGATTACAAAGATGAAATTATAATGATAAATTAATTTTAAGGGGGTTTAATGTATCACCCTAAGTTTTTAGGAACTGTTTTTTTAATTCCATAATGCCTTACACTACATGGTACAAAAATTTATGAATGATTTATAGGAAATAAAATATTATCTTTCGCACTATGAAACACTAGTATTATATTGTGAAATATGGAAAACTCTGTTTTCCTTATGTTCTCAAAAAATTCATAGTTTCTTTGATAATATGAATTACACACAAATATCGAGTTACATCGAACTAAAATATTAAAATTAAAATATTTTTTAGTTATCACCAAGATATTAGAATAGAATATTTTAATAATATTAACCTAATTTTGGTATGATGGTTTACCCATGTTTATAAAATGAAAACGTTTGTTATCAATGAAAATAAAAACAAATTGAATACAAAGGATGTGTTTTTTAGAAAAACAATTATAAACAAAAAGGTAGTTTATCCAAAAAATATAATTTAATAAGTACTATTGATATATTATAATTAATTTTATATATTATAAATCCAATAATTTTCTTTTCTCTCATCCAATAAGTTTTACATGCATAAAACAAGTACAAATCCAGTTTTAGTCATAAAAATATATGTTATTATTAAACGGGGATTCCACCTTTTAATGAAAATAAGACATTAAATATAATTTTTTACACTTTAGTAAATTAAATTTGAAAAAATGAACTTCATTTTTTGATATGTGAATTTAAAATGTATCTTAGGATGAATTTCTAGTGTTTTTCTAAGAAGTTTAATTTCCGGATGTGTAATGAAAAATAATGAATTTTATTTGAAAGCTGCATTTTCATCTAATGTGTTTATTTAGTTAAATTATATATATAATTTCATTTAAATTGTTTTTTTTTCAATTATATGTCAGTAAATACACTATATTTCATTGTAATATATTTGAAATTGAAATTGGGAATAAAAACATTTCATATTTTTAAATTTTTAAATTTAGAAACCAATCGTCTCATCCCGTATGCAGGATTAAATTTATATTAATTTATACCACTTCTACAATTTTAATTTTATAAAATGGATTTAATATTTTTAATTATAATAATTTGAAATTTCTAATATGTTCATGTTAATATTTTCTTATTTGACTAGTTAAAATAGTTAAAATTAATTATAGTGACTAATGTGAAAATGAGTTTTCTTAATGACTAAACGTGGAATATAATGGGTAAAAGATACCATGTACTTTTCAAAAACTCATCAGAATAAACTTTATATACCTTAACCCTTCATGGATCAATTTTTTTATGGAAGTCTCTTTAAAAAACATGGGGAGCACAAAATTCTTCTAAAAAATTCAATGTGTGTCCGTTCCCCCATATATAAAAGGTCACCGACTCGCCCCCTTATTCCCACTACTCAAACCAAAATGTATCAGGAAATAAATTCCCATATAAAATCATAACCTAAATCCCCTCATACTAGGTGTCTAACATTGGGAATAATTAAATCCAATGAATTATTTTCGTTTAAACATAATGGATTTACCTGAAGAAGTTGTAATGTTCATCAATAAGAAGTTTTCTATTTTTCCCCAACTCCTTTAATTATTATTTAATATTTATAATAACATCATTATAATAAATATGATTATATTTTTTATGTAATTTTTATGACCTTATCATTCACACACTTCCTTCAAATGAGATATGAATCATCATTCGTCTATACGTAGGACAAATGCATCGCAAACCAATGTTGTTCATTCTTTAATTACCACCTATCATGGATGAGGATAATTATGGAATTAAATTTTTTTTATTAAATATTTACTATAAATTATTTATATATTCTTTTTTATTTACTATACAACACATATCATCATGATTTCCATTTTTTAGGAATACGATTTCTTGGTTGGTGGACATGTGGACTACAACTTTCTCAATGAGATGTGATTCATTCACACATTATGTGGAATGTGTTATGTATGGTTTTAATATAAATATTTGATATATATTAAAATATAATTCTACTATAATGGTAATATATTTACAAATATCACTTATTTTTCTTTCTTTAAAAATAATCCATGAAAATGGACACATTTTTCAAGCATATGTACGACCCACCATCTCCATGAATGGTGTATTTAATTTCATATTTATATATTTTATATATTATTATAAATATATATATAAGGAATACATGGGATATATATATTATTTTACATTATTTATAAATCTATATCATGATATAATTAGGAGGATTGAGAATAAAAACTCCAAAAAATTATGAAAAACAATGTGGTTGTTACATTAAACAAAACATTTACATAAAATTATTAATAAACAGGTAATACAGTGCTAAAATAAAATAATATGTGTTATTATATATAAGAATAAGTTTTTCTGGATAATTTATAATAAGCTTATATTTGTTATACATAAGGGTTGAACCTGTTTTTTGTAATTCAATACTTAAGGTAAGGGAATTTTATATCACTTTTTTCAAATGTGAAATACTTGAAATATTCACCACATGCTTATTTCGTATGGATTATATATTGACATATAAAATTGTATATAATAAATTTCCTTTATATCATTATATTAAATGTTTAAATTTAATTTATTCTTTTGTGGAAATCAAAATTCAGAAGTACTCAAGTAGTAATGGGTTTTTACTCTCACTTTAACTTATGCGAGACTTATTCCATATTCACCACTCATTTATTTAGTGTGGTAAATATGGTACCCATGAATCTATGATATTTTTTATAATTTTTTTTTGGTTTTATATATATCCATTTTATTATCTCTCCTTTATGGGGTTTATGATTCAAATTTTAGAAAATATAGATGGTAATTTTGTTTTAATTTTCCTTATTTGAGACGCATATTGTGTCTTGTACCTAAATTATTTTACGAGATGTATATAATTCCATTTTAAAGGTTGTAACATTAATATCCATATTTTATTTATTTTATAATCTCTATGTAATGTTATTCTTTCTTAGGGATTATGATTCAATGTTACAAAATTGGTATTATTTTATTTCTACAATCTCATCGCTTATCCATATTATTTACAATTCTGATTCCATTGGTAAATTATTATAAAACATTTCTTATATAATCAAACTAAATCTATCATCCAAATTTTATTAGGGATATAATTATTTAATGATTCCAATTTGACACTTTTTGATTGTAATGATAATTTTGAAAATGATTTTATGAAGATATGAACTTAAATTTATCTATCTCTCTTTGGTCAGAAGTTTGTTGTTCTTTAAAAAAAATTTATAGGAAAGTTTTAAAAAATGTTATAATATTATCCTCTTATGATTTATGATTTCTATTTTTCATTCATAAATCTTATTATTTCCTGAGGTATGTTAAAAATATTATGTTTTGTATTTATTGATGGACTAATGTTTTCTTTCTTTATTTTGTAACCCTTACTGACATTTTTTTCCTCAGCTGAAGTTTTTGAAATGTTTATCATAGGACTTAAGGAGGAATAGGGTTAAGGATGGGACCAAGGAAAATTCATTTTCCTTAAAACATGTAACTAAACATGTTTCATTTCATTTAAGTGTTATTATTTTATGAAAACATGGATACTGATTAAAATTGTCTAAATGTAATATTTAAGTTGTTTTATATAAGTTATAAACAAATTCTTTAAATCTCCAAACCTCAAAAAGATCCTTGATGTGAATTATTAACTTAATTAAAGATTGTGTAATGTTTAAGGCTAGGGACTTATATGTATCCCATGCTTGAAAATAAAGGGTACATGGGTTTTAGCCTAAAACCGAAAAAGAGGGTATATGGGTTGTATCCCAAGCCCAAAAAAAAGAGAGTTCATTGGTTTAATCCCATGCGTTAAGCAGGTACATATATGATTTATCCAATCCTAAAATTTTATAAATGTCTTCATAGGGGTCTTTGACATAAGATTTTATGTGATCATGCCTATGCCACAATTCTATGTCTTATAACAATCTTATGATCTCATGGAACATGTCTTTTCATTACCTTATGATTATTGTCTTATTAATTTCACTTGTTTATGCCATGAATTTTGATTTTGATGATTGATATGTTTAGTATGATCTTCTATTTCTATGATCATGTTCTCATAACCTTATTCTCATGATTATTGTTACATATCTCCATTTTTACCATTATTGGGTATCATCTCTCACCCTTTCTTATGTTTCATTTCTCTATGTTATGAACAATGTTATTATGTTGGATTATTAAAAGTGGAATATTAGTATGGGATTCGTTGAATATATTTAACCAAACCAGAAGAATGTGTTCCATGTTTAAAAATATACTAAACAATTATTACCCTCAGGAATTTATTTTTTTAATGTGTACAATATTCATAAGAAATGATGTAATATAAATATTTTAAAGCCTATGTCACTATAAGTGGTATCAATTTAATTTTTTGGTAAACCTTTGGAATCTATGTTGATAAAATATAAGTGATATCCCAAGGGATATTTCTATGGATATGTCGAGGTATATGGATAATGATAAGACTAAGGATTATTTAACGTCTAAGAAATTGTCTTCAAATTTTGTTAAATGAAATAGAACATATCATGCATGTGGTGAAAAAGGACACAATGGTAGTAATTTCAATGGAAAAGTAAATAAGTTAGTGATTGGTAATATTGTCCACCCTAATATATTTTCAATAGTTTAATGTTATATGTATAGAATGTATGGGAATTAGGAAAATAAATTTCTTAGGGGGAAATTTCATGAATGAAATTAAAAAGGTTATAACAGTAATGGTTTTTTTAATGATGATTCAGAGACCTCAAATAACATATGAAAGGAATTCTATAATGATTATAAGAATTATTTAATTGATTATGATGAATTTTAAGACAATATTTTTATTTCATACTTTAGGAAATAGATTTTAAGGATTAAGATGAATAATAATAGTTCATTGTTTGAGAAAGAAGTGGGATGATTGATGTTTATATGTATTGTAATTCAAGAATTATGTTACATGAATCAAGATATATATATTTTTACATTAATTATTTAAATAAAATATTTAATGGTGATGATAACCTAGAAATTTTATTTAACATAAAGTTAAAATTTTTAGTAAGGAGAGGTAACAATAAATTTTTTCATAATGTAGAGCGAGTTATGTTTATCTTGGAAAAAGGGATTATTGATAGGGATAATGTAAACTAGATAATATAGATTACCATATAACTAATTATTTATTTATTGAAAATGTGTAAGATTTTTTCGTGGATAAAGTTTAAAAAAATTTATCGATTTACGGAATATATCCCATAAACCTTGGAAGGATAAATAATTATTGTTTTAAATAAGGTTTTATGGTAATTTAGGATAATTAAATATTTCAATAGAAAACATCATAAAGTTATTCACATGTTTTTTATGTGACAATAATGAGATACTATATAAAATATTGTGGATCAATGTTATGATTATTTTAAAAAAATTAGTGTCATTATTTATAATGATTCTAGTTTTATTCATTCATAAAGGATACATGGGTAACCATTTATGAAATAATTTATTTTATTATCTAAATGATGTTTTATAAATTTAGGTACTATATCAACATATGAAGATTTATAAATAATTAATAACATGTTCTAACCATCTTTATATGATATAAAAACTAGATATATCGATTGACTTATCATTATATGACATGATCTGTTAGTACATCAAGAATGAAAACTGCATCTTCATTTTTTATTATAATAATGGCAGTTTAAATCATCCAAAAAAACAAAGGGAGAGATTGTTCATATGAAAAGAAATGAAATAATGTATTCATATTTCCTTCTTTTCATAGACAGTAAAATAATTCATCAACTCTAGGAAAAGGATACTGAAGAATATTTATCATAATAACTTATATTTTATTAAACTAGTGGTCATATAAAACATCATTGATTTATGGATTTGAGGCCTTACATTCCATTGATAATTAATTTTTTTGGTATCATTGACCTCAAAAAATATTTATAATTAGTTACATTTTTCATCCATGTTAAATCTTCCCTTCTCACCTATGTTCTTCTATATGGAAACGTAATAGTGTGTTACATTTTTTAACCATTATGTTTCTGAATTTAATTCATCAAAAGATGTTTTGGAATTAAATTTTATGTTATGGGTTCCTATGAAATTAAATTTCAAGTATTAAATCATTTATTACGAGGACATATGTAGAATTAGATATTAATTTTAAGGTGGTAGAATGTATCACCATGAGTTTTTAGGAATTTTTTTTAATTCAATTTCATTAATGCCTTACAATTCATGCTTCAAAAATTTATGAATGATTTATATGAAATAAAATATTATCTTTCAGACCATGAAACAAGAATATTATATTATGTAACATAGAAAACTATGTTTTTATTATGTTATACAAAATGATGTGTTCCTTTTATAACTTTAATTACACACAAGTTCGAGTTATATCGAACTAAAATATTAATATTAAAATATTCTTTTAGGTTTCACCTAGATAGAAGAATAGAATATGTGAATAATATTAACCTAATATTGAGACAATGGTTTACCCATGATTATGAAATGAATATATTGGTAATCAATGAAAATAAAAACAAATTGAATATAAATAATATAATTTTATGAAGAAAAAAAATTATGCACACAAAGGTGGTTTATCATAATAATATTATTTAATAAGTACTATTGATTGTTTATAATTAATTTTATATTTAATAAATTCAATAAAATGTTTTTTTATTCATCTAATAAGTTTTATATGTATAAAACAAGTACAAATCCAATTTTAGTCCTAAAAATTTATATTACTCTAAAAGGGATCTCCCCCATTTTAATGCCAAAAAACATTAAATATAATTTTTTACACAATAATAAATTAAATTGTAAAATAAACATCATTTTTTGAAATCAAAATTTAAAATTTATCATAGAATGGATTTCTGGTGCTATTTTGAGAAGTTTGATTTCTGGACGAATAGTGAAAAATAATGAATTTTAATTAAAATCATCATTTTCATCTAACATGTTTATTTAGATAAATTATATATATAATATCTTTTATAGTATTGTTTTCAATTATATGTCAATAAATAAGCTATATTTAATTTTAATATATTTCAAATTGAAATCAGGAATAAAAACATTTCATATTTTTTTAGCTTTTTAATTTAGAAACCAAACGTTTTATCCCGTATAGAGGATTAAATTTAAATTAATTTATACCACTTCTACAATTTGAATTTTATAAAATGGATTTAATATTTTAAATTATAATAATTTGAAATTTATAATATGTTAATGTTAATTTTTTTACAATGTGATTAGTTAAACCAGTTAAAATTAATTACAGTGATCAATGTGAAAATGAGTTTACTTAATGACTAAACATGAAATATAAGTGGTAAAAATTTCCCAATACTTTTAAAAACCTCATCAGAATGAAATATTTATACCTTAACCCTTTATGGATCAAATTTTTTTATGGAAGCATATTCTTTTTAAAAATATGGGGATCACAAAATTCATTTCAAAAAGGACATGTGTTTCCTTTCCCCCATATATAAAAGGCCATTGACTCTCCCCATTATTACCACCAATAAAACCACAATGTATTAGGAAATAAATTCCCAAATAAACTCTTAACATAAATCCCATCATACTAGGTTCCTAGTATTAGTGGTAATGTAATCCAATGAAGTATTTTCATTTAAACATAATGGATTTACCTAAAAAAGTTGTAATGTTCTTCAACAAGAATTTTTTAATTTTTTCCCCACACCTTATATTATTATTAAATATTTCCAATATAATGACATTATTCTTATAAATATTATTATATTTTATTATGTAATGTTTATGACCTTATCCTTCACACACTTCCATCAAATTAGATATGAATCATCGTTCGTCTATTCAGAAGACTAATGCATCAAAAAACAGTGTTGTTCGTTCTTCAATTACCACCTATAATGGTTGAGGATAAGGTTGGAATTAATTTTTTATTAAATATATCATATTTATGATTTATATATTCTTTTGTATTTATTATATAACACATATCATCATGATTACCATTTTTTAGGAATACAATTACTTTGTTTGTGGACATGTGGACTTGAGAGAGAACATTACATGGAGTAAGGTCCATGTAATTGAAAAAGGTCCATAAAAGAATCAAGTACACTTCCTTTTTCAAAATGAAATATCTTGACACTAAAAATTTTCCAATTCATTGGAGTGATATATAATTCTGGTCACACCCATCACATTCAATTATTTTGTTCCTTAAGCGTGACACATAAATCATTCAAAATGGATTGATTAATCAACGTATTTTTTTACACTATATATTAGTGTGGAATAAATACATGTGGGTCACAAATAAAATAATTATATTTATATAAAGTTGAATACTATTGATAGAAAATCAGTATGTTATTCACTACACAATTATTTTTTCTTGGAAAATCATAGGGAAATTTCGACAGCATACCAACACCACATAAAAATTAATAATATGGGTTACAAATATTGAAAGGTGTATCTAATTTTTTTTACATAAAATGGTAAATAATAGGTTCATGAAAATAAATATCCAAACATTAGTAATTGGAAATATAAGGTATAAGATAATTAAGAAACTTGAATAAACAAGAGAAGGTGAGGATCCCTTACTAGAGTTTGTAACTCCAAATGCTTGGTATGAGCTTCTTGATAGCTTGGGAGTAGCTTGGGAGGACAATAAAAAGGTTGTGGATGAGTAAGTATGTGATCCAAGAATTTTTTTAGGAGATGTTGTAGATTGGGTGGGTTTTTGTAGGAAAAGAGTGGGATTTATTTAATATTTCTAAAACATAGGTTTCGGACCCTATATAATAAAATAACAAAAACCAAAAACCTTACCATGGTTTTTACACATTGTTTCTTAAAAATGGGAGTTTATTTCATTATTTTATAATTATAAAGGCCTATCATAATAAAATAATTTTTTTGCTTATGTGGATCTTAAGGAAATGATTTTAAAACAATAAAAATATATTATAACACACGAAGGATTCATAATGGATTAATAAAATAAATCAAATAAAAATAAAATAAAATTATTTTAAAGAAAAAAACTTATATTTTTTCTTGGATACCTTTTATAGTATTTATTACATCACTTTTGGGTCATTAATATGTAATAACAATAAAAGTATATTTACAAAATATTTAATTTTTACCTGAAAATTTCTTTATCATAGAAAATTATGAAACATTAACCATTGAATAATTTTGATGATATAATTCAGAAAATAAAATTCATTTTATCAAAATAATTTTCTAAATCTATTAGAATTCACTTTTACAATAAAACTAACATTTATTATGAAATGTTGTGTTTTTTTTACAATAATAGTTTTTGAACCCTTATAAAAATTGAATTTGACTTCATAAAATTTATATGATCATTTATATTGGATAAAAACTATTCATTAATCATGTTTTATTGAAATATTATTTATTTAAACTATCCATTAATTCATAAAAATAAATTCCTTAATTGTATTTTAATATTAACTAAAAATAATATTTGTGTTTTATTATATAAAAATTCTTTATAATGTAAAAATTATAGAATTAAAATATATTCCTTATTTCTTAAAAAATAATGTTCATACTTATATTTCAAGGGTCTTTATACATAACCCTTTAATACACTAGAAAACTCCCAAATAGTAATGTGCTCTATGGTGAGACGATTGTGTGGTGGTTTGGCATTCATAGTTTTGGTCGTCATCACGATGAGCTTGAACTTCTCCCATAAATGGTTTCACTCATGAATATATTGTTGGATCTCAATATGGAATTTGTGATGTTCAACACTAAATGATTATACCTCGCTCATAAGATCTGGTAAATGTGATTTATATGGTTTGATCCCACTGGTTGAGTACATCGATTCCTTTGTCTGTGTCAAATAGATTTGTTAAAACCCAATATTTATACTAACCATGTGATCACTGTTCAGCATCTTTATTATAAATTCTAATGATGATTAATGTTATTTTAAATCTGATAGGATATAATTGAACCAAATATGTTAATGTTTTTCCTATGACCAAATTACCTAGTAATATATTTAATTAAATCATTAGGGAAATTTTATTTATAACAATTTCAGTTGTTACAATAATGGGACTCTACAAAGTTGTATGAGGGCATATTTTCTTTTGTATTTATATTTGTTAAAGAAATATATGAGGTATGATATTTTTAGAAATTGGTCTGGTAATAGTTACTATGATTAACTAAACCATGTATGAGGAATGTCCAAGTCACTAAATATGAAATTTTTATTCTTATTTTTTTCATTTATAGTTTTATTAATTCACCTTGTGTGATACACCTTGGTATTGATTTTTTGGATTATGGTGTTTTTACTATGATCATGGAATGGAAAAAAGTTTGTGTTCTCGTGCATTATATTAGGCATGTAGGATTAAAATTTCATTTATGTGCTTTCTTGTGATTGTTTACCTTTGTTGTAATATCAGGGTCGAATAATTATAGTGTCTTTATGAATTTATATAGTCTTTTCAATATAAATTGATAGTGTAAACTTATATACAAAATATTTTATAGTTTATTATGATTAAAAAAAATAAAATAACATATTTACAAATGGTATCAATAAGAAAAAATTTCAAGATCAACTTATAATGTGGTTTTATCTAAAACATATAAATAGAATTTCTCACGATTGAATTACAAATATTATAAAATCAATGATTGAATGAGAAAGGAAAATGAAAATATATATTGTGGTCCCTATATATATAAGAATATGACCCTATGTTAGGTAGTATAGGCCAGAGAGATCACTCAATTTGTGAGATTTTTATTGTATATTGAGTATAAGTTATTGGATGATATGCCTTTTAATATTTTCCCTAAACTATAAATTCAAGATAAATTATGAAATTTCGTTAGAGACATGTGTTTTGTATTCTAGATATGTACACCCAAGGATATCGCCTTTAGAAAACTAGGTGGGTGGTGTTGAACATTCCCCACCTATGGTTGGATTAGAGCCTTATGTAGTACCAGGACATACTAGAGATGATTAGTTTCCTGAGAGAGTATTGTGTGTGATGTAGGACATAGAGACATAGATACCATTATGAATGATAACTATGTCTAATATGACAAGAGATTTACAGATGTATCACCAAAAATATTTAATAGGTGATGGTGTCCCATAGGTATATTAGTTTTAGTTATAGATTACTCAGTCGATTTTTGACCATCTTGAGAAATCCCCATAGAAGAAGGTGAAGGGGGTTTTTTATATTTTTTGAGTCCATGTGAATAAATGGTGAGATATAATGGTCTAGGAATAATAAAAAATGATGTTTTCTTAGAAGAATTTCAATATGTGGTTCATTGAAAACTTATTTCCAGAGTCTCTGACTGTGGATATGCCCTTATAATTCATGGAATTTATATAGATATGGTAGTCAGTCTTGTAATATTCTTCTCATTTTATTTTTTTGTATCATTTTCCCCTATATTATCTGGGGATGAGGTAGATAAAATGATAAATATCATGGATATCATAATATATAATATTTGGGTTCAAGTGAATTTGTTTAACCTTCCATCATTGTTATAGTTAATCAATTTTTCCCTGATTATATAATGAAATGTGGGAATGGGGAGGATATCATGGTATGTTTATTGTCTAGAGGGACTGTAATATAATATAAATTTGTTGAAACCCATCATTTTTTTGTAGAAAATAAGGTGTAATTGGTTAATGAAATCAAGGTTATAGGTTATCTCCTCCTACTAATTGAAATAGATCTATAGAGTGTTATCAGTGTGGTGAATGAGGTCATACCATCCCATATTTTACGCGACTGCTATTTGAATGTTATTGTTTTAGTAGGGTATAGAACTTATCAAATGTTTATAGGATTTCCCAGTAGGAAGCTAGTGGAAAAGGATCTAGATAGGTAAATACATTGAGATGTGGATCTAGTATTTCATTGTAGGTGGGTATTTGGAGTTTCACTAGCCATTTGGTTTGGGATATAGGATGAGGTTCCCAAGGATAGGACTAGTAGATATAGAAAGACTTTGAAATTACTTAGTGTCATAATGGAGCATAAGTTTGCAGTTTAGGATAGATCCATGATATTAAGACTAATCTATCTAGTCTGGAAACTATACCATATACCATTAAATATATTATTTTATGGATTCTACTTTACTATTTACATTTTCTGATTAATGGGAATCATGGTCATTAATATTACCTCAATTCATGTATTCATTGGTTATATCCATATAATATTTATATAAAGTGATATCAAGTGAAACACATTTAAGAGAGTGATCAGAGTGAACCCATAGATATAGGAATTTTCCAATTGTGATTAGTGGTTATAGGTTCATTTGATACATATTAATTCTAGGTATGGTTAGAATTTATGTGGTACTTTATAATAATTTTCTATTTTTGTATCTAATTCATATTCATTTTTATTTTTAATAGGTTCTATTTACATCTGTTAAGGGTTACAGTAATGGTTGTAGCACACAATGATTTTGTGAAATTTTTTAAACATATAGTTAATCTTATTGATATTTTTCTTTAGAAACAATACCATGTTTGTCTTAGATTACATGTAATACTGATTTTATATTTAATTATACGAAACACTGAGTTCTGATTTCATTACATACAGCAACAGCCTTAAATAAAACATGACATACTATTAAAATATTTTTATTAAACATTATAGTTATCACTTAACCATTATAATGGATGGTATGAATTTTACTAAATAAATAATTAAAATATATCATCTAAAAATTTATATAAAATGAATTATTTGGTGACCAGTTCATTATAAATGAAAATAAAAACTATTTGAAAATAAAATAAATAATTAAAGAAAACTACTTTTATAGACCCGAAATTGTTCTACCATATTAATTATACAATACACATTTATTGAATTATTTTAATGAAATTTATATATTATATATTTAGTAAAATTATTAACATTAATCATATTTTTCTTCTAAATAAGAGATAAGAATAAATCAAATTTTATGGTAAAAAACTACATTTTTCTAAAAAATAGTTCTGAAACATTCTAAAAACATATTTACAAACTAATTTCTTCACTTTTATAAATTTTATTTTGAAAAAAAATATCAATTTTTATATTATCTTTTAAAAATTATCTTTCAGAATTTTCTGAAAATATAATTTTTTCGATGAATAGTGAAAATAATGGTTTTTTATTATGAGGTTTCAATTATTTTAAGGATTCTCAAATTACAAAATTATTTTAAGATAGGTTAAAAAGATAAATTATTTAAATTAAATATCTTTTGAGATATTTTATTTCATTGTAATAATTTTAATATTTAATTTTTATATAAAATCTTTTCAATATTTTGAACATTTTCTCTTTTAAAACCTACTTTCTCATCACTTCTACAGGATTAATTTTAAATTAAATTTTTTCACATATGTGAATGGAATTTATAAAAGTGGTTTCAATTTTTAGAATAATAATAATATATATAATATAATAGTTTCAACTTAATTTTTTACTATAATTAATAGTAAAAAATTAAAAATTATTTAGTGTGGTTAAGGTAAAAATAGGTTTACCTAGGGTAAGAAAAAGGATAATGGTTTAAAATAATGCAACACTTTTCCAAAACACTTTTTATATACATATTTGGACCTTATCTCTTATTTTTTATATAATTTTCTATTTCATATCATTCTAAAAAATAATAACTCTTGGAATGGTTTTTTTCTTTTAAAAACATTCAGGTTTTCCACTAACCTTGCTTATAAAAGGACACTCACTCTAATCCCTAATTAAAATTACAAGTACTCATCGATTTGGTCAATAAAATCCCAAATAACATCCTTAATTCCCAAATAACATAATAAAATCTTTAGTTCGGTCATGAATTCAACCTAAGAAGGATTTAGTGTAAACCGAAGGAGGTTACTCAAAGATGAGATTACATTTTTTAATGAGTATTGTTATTTTATTTCTTACTCCATATCAATCAATTATTATTAAAACATGATGATTTAATAACCTCAATATCTTCCATATAATGAGATTTTTTTATGTAAATTTCATTACCTACAATTATATACACTTTCATCAATATAGTTATGATGTCATCATTCTTGTGTATATCGGACTACCTCCTCATGAATTGATGGCATTAATTTTTCCATTATCACCTCTCTTAGAAGAATATAATGATGGATTAATTTTTAGTAAATGAAATATATGATATTATTATTCCTAATGAATCATGATATCATATGTTCCCTCCTACTTTCTGAATATCATTTAAGATGTTTTGTTATTAACATGTCTTGTATTTGTTAATAACTATTCTTATGTGAAACTATGTTTTTTTGTGTTTTTAAGATTAGAACCAATTCATCGATATGGGTTTCTAAAAGAAATTAAAAAATATAATAATAGTTTTAACCAAAACATAAAGGGGGAATTATTGAAAGTTGTTTTCTAGACCTGCGTTATCAGACTGAGCTGAACTAGAACTTCAAGTATTTAGAAAGGTAAGTGTGGGAATATTTGTATAGTTTTTTATTGGACACACCATCGATCATAGATATATCAGCATGGAGTTCAATATAAATAAAACATGTTGTTTTTTGGAAAGTTAGGAGAAGCTTTGAAAGAAATTTAGAGTAGTGTTGAAGAATGGAAATTAATTTTATTGGGAATCAGAAATTACTAATTTCATTACTCTCTATCCTAATGTCATAATATGCTTTACTATTTTGTAATTATCATATATCACAAGTTTTTTGTTACTCTTGTGAAGAAATCCTTATGATGAAAAGGGTTAGAATGGGTAATTACAATCATATTGAGTTTTAGTTTGAATGAATAGAGGTTTGGAAATAAGGAAAGTCATTATACATTCCTATGTAAGTAAAATGACACTATTATAATCATTAAGTTATCATAAATAAAGATAAATAATAATGATAAAATATTATTATGAATAGAGAATTTTAAAAGTAATTGATAAGTTTTAATATGTTCCAAAAATATAGACACCAAACATCAGATTCAGATGAATCAGATTAGGAAATTGTCAGAATACATTCTTAGTATAGCTGATTAAGTTGGAAGCGTATCTCATGAGGTTTTGTAGTTGTGGGTTATGAAATTTCTATAGTAATGAGATGAGGAAGTCCTATATTAATGAGATGAATAATTTTCATAGTAATTATATGAGGAAGTTCCATAGTAAATTGTTGAGAATGTTATATAGTAATGAGATGAGGAAGTTATAAAGTAATGAGTTGAAGAAGTTTCATACTAATGAGTTGAGGCTGTTTCATAGTAACGAGCTAAGGAGATCCATAGTAATGAGATGAGGACGTTTCATCATAATAATATAGGAAGTTCCATCAGAATATAGAATGGTTATAATGTTCCATATAAGAAATTAATAAGAAGGCATAAGAAGGTTCTAAAAGATTTGAAGTGGTCAAACCTGAAATCCAAATATGAGTAAATCTAAAAGGTTTTTTGATTTTGAGTAATTAGGACAGGTTCTCATTTAGCCTCCATTCTCTTTCTAGGAATATTATAAATTAAATCACATTACATTCGTACTCTAAAACCATTATTGTGATTGAAAAATGAGGATCAATGTAGAATTCATTTCAATTGTATCTTTTTAGACTGAGACCTCACTAGAAGGGCGGACAATGGAATGTTTTATTTACCAGACTGATGAAATTAAGACTATTAATTTGAATAGTGTTTGAGTAATGAAAATTGAAAAAAATTTCATCGTACTTATTCTATCAGACATAATTTATCGGATGGGTCCATCGAACCCAATGTAATCGGACATTGAGAATTGGACCCAACCACATCTGACTGAGGATCCAGATAGAGAATTTGTGGAGCTTTTTGAAAAAAGTATTTATTCTTTTCATTTGGATCCATTATTTATAATCAACCATTTTAAATTGAAGTGAATAAGTATAATCATTCATGTCATTAGATATAAGGTGTCTGATGGAATTTTTCTCATGTTGTATTCAATTTTTCAGAATAGTGAATTTTCTTAGACCCAAGGGAGTGTGTATGGAAAGGATGTAGGTTCTCAAAATGAGGGTATAAATTTTAAAACTTATTTTATTTACTTTATTTCATACATTTCACTATTTATTATTTAATAAATGTAGACAAGGTAATTAAATTCAAAAGGTTGTAGTTGTTAAGTTTCTAAAAGTGTTGACAATTATAAAAAGTACACAGTTGAGTCACCCCTAGTTGTTATTTGATACTTTATAACATTAATTGGAATAAGATACAATTGTACTTTGTTGAATATATATCATGGATAATCTCAATTATTCTAGTTGTATCGTACATCCTATATTTTATGTAAATCTTTTAATGGTTGGAATAATATATCTCTTATCTATTGTCCTAGAAGGTGTTGATACTGTAACAAATAGTTATCCACCTATTATGAAATATGATCCTATAAAATCTTCTAATAAGATAAATATTGATGTTGATGGAAAATAATGAAATTAATTCCTTATTAACTAAACAAAAAAATTATATGAAATTGATGGGTATCAAAACTTCAATGAGTATGTGGGGCGAGATGGAAATTAATTTCGAAGGGGATACTGCAGTTATGGAAGCCAAGCTACAAATCTGGAAAATTATGCATAAATACATAATAATGAGATATGAATAAACTATTTATTAATACTTCTCAAGATTAAATTAAACAGTTTCCAACATGAGTGGATTTTGATAAGTCTTGGAAGAGTCCACAATTATGTAGAAAATAGTGAAAAACATTCCAGACATGTTTTATTCTAAAATTTTAACGTTATAAGATAAAGATAATTTTTCTCATGATGATTTTAATAGCATTGTGGTTTCTTATGAAATGATAAAAATTCCAATATTCAAAAATAATATGAAATAATATATTTATTTTGAAGTGATGAAAAAAAATAAAAAATTAAGATGTTGAATATGTTAATCCTTATGACTCATAAATAAAGAGGATAATGATTTCGGTGAAAAAATAATGACTCTTATATCTAGGAACTATAAAAGACAAATTTTAATGCATTTAGATAAATTTCCTCAAAAAAAAATTAATTTATTAGAATATGATTATTTTCTATATATTTATCCAAAAATAATTTTGGAGAATATTGAGATGATTTTAATGAAAAACCACGATGGAATGAGTGGAAAAATACTCTAAAGAAGAAAATTAATCCAAAAAAATATAAGATGATGTTTAATGGATATAAAAGGAGTATGATGAGTATGAAAGTTGAATTAGTATCAACTGAAAAAAATTCCTCAGATGATGAACATTTATAAATGTTTAGAAAATTCATTAAAAAGTTGATAATGTTTAAGACCCCTCAAATAGTAAGGAAAATGGAGATGAAGAATATTACACAGAGTATCTTCTCATAACATAACTTTTTTCATGTATGGGGAAAAAAAGTATCTCTCAATAAAAAAAATTGAATATAAAGTAATAAAGTGGATCAATTCCTCAAGGTTAAAAAGTCATTGTCATGTAATAATAATAATACATCTTTGAGAAAGGAAATTAAAAAAATAGAAGTGGTGAATAAGAAAAAATGGTAAGATATCTTAGTGAGAATCTAGAAGATAAGGAAGAATAAGTTAAAATTTTTTGATCAGAAATTCCTGAGTCAAGAATGACATTAAGGAAGGTAAATTAAGACATAAAAAAGTGGATATAAAATCTAATAATTATATAGATTATGATAATTTTCAAATAAAGGATTAGTTGAAATAATCACCCACAATAAATAATTTTTCATCAAATTTTTATATCATTTAATGTATGAAAAAAAAGTGTTGGGAATGCATGGGTTGAGAAGGGATATAAGAAACCTAAAACATCTAAAAATTTTCAAACTATTTTTGTACTAAGTATGGTCCAATCCCAGAGTATGTTAGAGTAGAAAGAATTTGTCAAGCTCAAAATGTTTTCTATAGAGAATGATCTAACATCAATATAAATCATGATTTAATTGTTATTTTTGGTGTTGTAGAATCTAGGGGAGTAGATTATAATTTATTGTATGAAATATCTCTTATTGTAAGAAGGTCTTCACATGGTGGAATAAATAGTGAAAATAGAATGATTAACTTTCCCAACATATAGAAAGTTAAATCAGTGCAATATCAAGATGTTAGAAACATTACAATGAAAAATATATTTGATTTTATGAAATATGTTTGTGCATTATGTGATCAAATGGGACATTTTTCTGAATAATTCATGATTACTCTTCCAGTAAAAAATTTCTATACAAGAAAAGAAATGGAATTATGAAAGAATAATGTTAAAGAAAGATCATGTTTTGTTGAGACTTCCTTGAATGAATGTTTAAAAAAAGTCCATGAATTTATGATAGTGGTTGTTATTCAAATGTGACAAGTGATTTCAAAATATCTAAAAATGTTGAAAATAATGATGGAAGATATTTTATATTTGGGAATGATATTTCTCTAAAAATCAGTGGAACTATAATGGATGAAATTTAATTTGAAATGTTAAAATGTAAGGAAGTTTTTTTATCCATGAACTAAAACATAACATACTTACTGTAAGTCAACTTTTAGATGATCGAAAAGATGTGATCATCAGAAAAGATTCTTGTGTAAAAAAAGTGGGAATGATAGAAATTTTATTTCAATGGGAAAAAAGAACCCGCGGGAATATCTTCCAAAAAGGTTAATTTTACAAGCCCTATTACTTAAGTGTTTATTATGAAAAGAATATGAGACACCGAATACTTGGACATCTTGGATTAAAAACATGTAAAAACTCTTTGATGTTCATTCTATAATAAGTTTTCCATAATTGAGATGAAGATAATAATATGTTTGTGAAATTTTTCAGAAAGAGAAGATGACTAATAATTTTCATAAAAAGTTGAGATTCAATCTAAAAGACCTCTTAAACTCATTTATTCTCATTTACATGGGCTTTAGATATATCAATCAAAAAAAGAATATTTTTACATTATCACTTTTATTGATGATTTCACTCAGATGAATAACATCTGATTTAAGAAACCATATTTAGAGGCTGTAAAATTATTTAGAGTCCTCATAAGAGAAGTTTAGAAAGAATTGGGTGCCTACATAAAGATGTTGAGAACAGATAATGATACGAAATTCACATGTAATAATTTTAAACCTCATGTGCAAAATAATGGAATCAAACATCAATATAGAGCTCAATTTACTCCACAATAAAATGAATAAGTGGTGTGGAAGAATATAATTTTGGTATAAATGGAGAGAATCATGTTATTAGGATAAAAACATTCACAGTTCTATTGGAGATAATCTATTAGTACTATTTTAAATGTCATTAATAGTCTGAATCCAAGATGAAATCTCATTAAATTTGGTATAGAAACCCTTCATTTAAATTCTTTAATGACTTTAGAAGAGTATGATTACAAAAAATAAAAAATCCGGATCATGGAATATCTGATTAGAATGTTGAATAAGGAACTTTTATAGGTTATTTTCCCAATGGAAGATGTTACAAGGTTTATAAAAAATATTTTAAAAATTTTGGTTGAATCATATGATGTGAAACTTATTGATATTCCAAAATCCTTAAAAAGTATATGAGAATGTTGAGGGATATAATCTGAATAATTCCAATGAAAAAGATTGCAATTCATAAGAGACTTATCAAGATTCATGTGAATAATTGGATTAGGATTTTTATATTGGAAGAGGAACTCTGAGATATCCTACACCACAAAAACATGTTTAGACATGAAATATTCATGAGAATCATAAGGCTCTAGTTCAGTCTTTAATGATTCTAAAATTAGAAAATCATACTTCACTTATTTCAAAAGTCAGTTTGGAATTAGTTTTAGAGGTTATTCAAAAAAACAATGGGTGGATGTTATGAATGAAGACATGATTAAATTTTATAAAAATTTAACTTGGGAACTTTTAACACATCTAAAAGTTAAAAATGTAATCAACAGAATGTTATTTTATAACAACTAGTTGAAAGAACATGGGGATGTTTCAGAAACCAATGCAATGTTTATTTGTAGATGTTATTAATTGGTAGAAGGTGTGGATTTTGATAAAACCATTACACCCATTTCAAGGTTATAAAATTTTTCTAGTAGTGCATTCAAACCATAATTACAAAGTGTGTCTGGTAGATTTAAAGTAATCTACTTTAAATAGTGAGATTTAAGATGAAGTTAATATTTAGGATCCTTATGGGTTTCTAATTTATGAAATTGAAATCAATGTTTGTAAATTGTAGAAATATTACTACGTTCTAAAACTTGTCCCATTTGTTTTATACTAAAAACATGATTATTGTTTGATAATGATGAATTTTTCCAAAGGATAAATTGTTGGTAACTTGTATGTGGAATAATTTAACTCCTATACAAAAATTTTTATTATGTATATGGATGATATAATTTTTCTTGTGGATGAGGAAAGTGTTTATAAATGTTTTTTTAGGAAATGAAGAATAATTTTATGATTTAAATGTTGGGAGAGTTAACAATATTCCATGTCTTAAAAGTTCAAAAAAAGAAAAATCACATTTTCTTATCTTAAGAAAATTATGTCATTAAATATTTGAAAAGTTTTTATGGTAGATTCGAAAGATGATTATACTCCAATTTGAATTAGGAAAAATATGAACAGAGATGAATCTAGAGAGAATGTGAATTAAATATATTTTCATAATATGATTGGATTTTTTCATTGTCTCATATCCTTAAGACATGGTATTTTTTATGCTATAACATTTTGTCTCAGGTATCAAAGTAATCTCAAATAATCTCATCGGTTGGAAGCATAAATAATTCTGAGATATTTTAAAGGAATAACTTCATATGCTCTTTCATACAAAATATGTTGTGGAATAAACTTTCATTGTTATACTGATGATGATTGGGATGATATTGTAATGATAGAATATCAATATATAGATGAATATTTTTCTTGGTAGAATGGTGTATTAATTATAATATTAAGAAAAAAAATTTAGTAACTTTGATCATAGAGGAAACAAAATATGTTTTCTCTACTCATGATTTTAATCAAATGTTATAGAAGAAAGTTTTTCTAAATGAATAAAAGGTGGAATATTCTAAACCATTGGAGATTATTTCTAATAATCAGAGTAAAAGTGGTCCTTCTAAAAATATTGTTCCACCCTCAAGAACAAGACACATTGAAATAATCATATACTTTCTAAAAGATAAATTTGATGTAATAGATGTTTAGCTGGAATATATCTCAACAAAGTATCAAATTTCTAATATCTTCACAAAAGTTATGCCAAAATATGGATTATTGAAATTGAGGCAGCAACATCATTTTCATCCTCTTATAATTACTTCTTAAATATCATAAGTAAGTACCCCCAGCATAATTTGGATTATGTTAAAAAAATGGGGTGAATATGTACCCAAATATCTCCTTTAATGGCAAGGGAATTACTTTTCTTTCTTAAATGAATCTAATTTTATAGTTATCATAAAATTGGGGGAGTTAAAAAGATAATTCAATGGAAAAGATGAAATAAGGAGACTTTATCTAAATATGGAATTAATATTTTGTATCCAAAAAGGGATGGAATTCCAAAAAAAATTACTTTTTCTAATAGTGTTTTTTCAAGAAACTCTCTTTTGAGAAAGGCTTATTTTGGTAAAAGTCAAAAAACATGTTTTCTAAAAATGTATGAGTTGTTGAAATTTGGTGAGTTAAAAATGTAGTTAGAAATAGATTTCAATAAACACAAAATGGGAGATTAAAGATCTTTTATGATTACTTTTTAGTTACTTGTTTTCTATTTTTGGACAAAAAAACTTTTCTAAAAGTAATTTTTTTCATGATCAAAACTAGTTCATCAGTATGAGTTTCTATAAGAAATTAAAAATCTGTTGAAGGTTTTCACCCAAACACAAAGGGGGAGAAATGTAATGAATGTTTATTTCTGACGCATATGATCAGACTAAGCTGAACCAGCCATCAAAGCTGTTAGTAAGATAATTTATGAAATTTCTGTAATGTTTCTGATCAGACACACCATTGGTATCAGATCTATCGGCATGAAGTTCAAGATCAATCAGACATTATATTTAATGAAAAGTGGAGAGAATCTGTGAAATAATTTCAATGTTCTAATGAAGCGTGGAAAGTATGTTTCATCGGTCTCAAGAAATATAATGTAGTATACTTTATAGACTATTGTCATATTAAAAATTTCTAGTAAGTAATTCACATATACCATATGTTTTTTGTAACTATTTTGATGAAATACTTATAAAGAAAATGGGGAGAATAGGTTCTACAAATTATATAGAGTTTTGGGTAAAATGAATGGAGAATATGGAAATAGGGGAAGTGATAATACATTCTTATGTAAGTTATGAAATAATTTTCAGATCATGGATTTCTCATAAATTAAGATAATGAATCATGATAATGGATTTTAGAAAATGGAGACTATTTAATGTATTTGATAAGATTAAATCGATTCCAGAAATCCAGACAAAAAACACCAGATCCAAAAGTATTGGAGTCAGAAATTTTTAGAATACTTTCTGAGTAAAGATGATGAGTTTGGAAGAGTCTTTGAGGATGTTCCATAATAATGAGCAGAGGAAGTTCCGTAGTATTTAGATAATGTAGTTAAATATTAATGAGCTAATTAAATTCAATAGCAATTATATATGATATTACTAATTAATTAATTAAGGAAGTTCCATAATAATGAGATGAAGAAGATCCATTATATTTAGGTGAAGAAGTTCTGTAGTAATGATCTGATGAAGTTCCATTTTAATGAGATGATAAAGCTTTATCATAATTCTTTAAGGAAGATCCATAAAACCGAATAAAAGTTTGTATGTTCTAAAAGGATTATTATTGAGTAGACATATGAAGGTTCCAGAAGATTTGGGAAGTCTTCAATTTGAGATACTTTAAATTAAAATATGATTAAATCAGGGAGGTTCTTTTGAATTTGTGTGTGCTGGAATGGTTTTGAGTTTCCCAAATTTATCTTTCTGGGGTTCCAATATATAGAAGCATAGTATCATATATTTAAACATTCCATGTGAGAGAAAAAGGTGGAGAAATATAGAATAAATTTCAAAGTTATATTTCTAAAATGAGACCACATTTGATGTTCGGACTTCTGAAATTGTTGTTTACTCGATTAAGGAAGGTTATAATGAGAATTTGAGAACAGTTTGAGTAATGTAAATTGAAAATGAGTTATTTATAATGATTCTATATGATTAAATTCATTAGAATGATTCCATAAGACCCAACCCAATCATGATGATAGAATTAGACCTATCCACATTGGACTAAGTATCCAGATAGAGAATTTGTGGAGCAGTTTGAACTATGTCTTTATTCAATTTTTCTTAATTATTTGTATAACTAAATTTAAACAGATAAGAGTTAGTGTAATAATTCCTATAAGGATTTAGAAGGTGTATAATTGTCATTGGATCAATTTTTATTTAATTATTCATAATAAGTAATTTCCATAGGCCTACATGAGGGGATATGGAAGGGATATTGGTTATCAAACTGAGGTCAAAACCTATAAATCGTGTATTCCTTACTTGTTTTCAATCCTTCACATAAATAGTTTTTCTACTAAAAGATGACATGGTAATGAATTTTGTTATGATACATGTTATATGTTTTAAAACTATTGAAAATTATATAAATTATAAAACTTATTCATCCCCCCTACCTTCTCAGTTGTTATTTGATCCTTTGGATCTTTATTTTTTATTTTGTTGGTATACGATTATGTCATTCGTTTATATCGTGGACTACCTCCTAGAAATTTGATTCATTCATTAATAAAATGGAAGGTCAAAATGATGATTTTAATGAACATATATTATAAAAATGACATAATTTTGATTTTGTAATGTTAATATAATATAATATTTTATTTCTTTATTTTTTTGGGAAAATGGAAACAACGTTCATACATACGTACAATATACCATAAAGAGTGTATTACATTTTTGATCTCTAAATTTTACAAATAACTATAAATTAATATATACATAAGATATAATATATTTATAACATTTTTAAAATTATATAGATGATAGAACCATCATCAATGTAAGAGTACAAAAAATTAAAAAACAAAACATACATGAAAAACAAAGTAGTTATTGCCCAAAATGTGACTTTAACGTGGAATTATTAATAAATGGGTAATAAAATAACATAATTAAATGATATATGTTTTTTATATTTATATATATGGCTCCTTAATAAATTTAAAATAAGGTTATGTTTATTATACTTGAGTTTATAACATGTTTGATGGATGTAGAGACTTATGGTAAGGGATTTTTGGATCAATCTTAATCTTATGAGACAAATTCCATATTACCCACCTATTTATACAAGGAAGATTATGTACTATAAAATAATTTATTTTATGATATTTACATTGAAAATATTTTTTTATTTATATATTCATTTTTTATCACTCTTTTATGGGTTTTATGGTTCAAAAGATAACAATTCTGTAAGGTATTTTTGTCTCAATTTTCCTTCCATGATTCATATGTTATTTTATGAACCTATATAATTTTATGTGGTTTATATGAAACCTATATGAATTTTAATATCATGAATTTATTTATTATAATATTATCATAATTTTAATTTAATCTTATTCCTCCATGGGTCTTATAATTCAATGTTACCAAAGTTGTAATGATTTTATATCACAATATCATCATTTATCTAGATTAACTATTATTATGTTTCCAATGATAAAATATTATTATTTACCTCTCAAGAAACTTAGGAATTTTATTCTCCTCTGGTTATGTCATAAGAATACATTTTCCCCTTCAATTTCCCCACTTCTATACATAAGAGTTCAAAATTACAATTTTATGAAGAATCATTTTATTTCCCTTAGTGAAAACCTTGTTTTTTTTATACAAAACCTTAATTTCTAAAAACAATCAATTTTTTCACTTTATTAAAAATATTTATTGAAGACATTTTTACCCATGTTGAAATTTCTATATAATTTTTGAAAAAAATCTTCATTTAATTTTCCAAACAATGCTCGTTTTTCTTTTAAAGATGAGAAAGGAATCTTTTTTTAACATCCATGGCATGAATTGAATTTCCTCCATCATGACCATTATTTTCTTTGAAGATTAATTGATAAGTTTTTAATTTTATTTTCAAATAAAACAATTTTTAAAATATTTTATTTTTTAAAAAGGGATTTTTTGTGGAAAATATATTTTCCTTTAAATAGTTTGTAAATTATTTTCAAACCATCCATTATATGTTTCAAATAATATTTTCAAATAAGGGTACTTCATAAAAAAATGACTATTAGTTTTAAAATGGGATTTTAAATGAAAATTTATTTTCCTTCAGAAATGTTCCAAGTGTCTTTTCAAAATTAATTTCAATCTAGGATGACATCTGTTGATGTTAATTTTGATTTATTAGGGATCTGTTACAAGGATTCTATTCTTAATGATTCTTTGAATGGATTCTATTTATGGTGAGAAATTTTTTAGGAAAACCATTTCTCTTCCATGTTTTATATAATGAAAAAATTATTATGAACCCATCTTCATTTTACATGGGTTATGCCTTTATGAAATTATGAAATAATTATGAATCTAATTTCTTTTCCACATGTTATGTTATAATGAAATGTTTATGAAACTCATTTCATTTCAAGGGTTCTGATATGATGAATGTTTTATGATATTATGTCACATAGATGTATGTTTTTCATTATGAGGAGGTCTAGAAAAATATATCCCTACAATGAATTGGGTAATGATTAATTTTATTTGAGATAAATGGGTATGAGAGAGGTTATCACATTCCCAAAACAAGAGGGTACGCATGAGGTTATAACAAGACTGAAATAAGAGGGTACCCTAAATATTATTCCAAGAGAAAAATGAGATGGTACATGGGAGGTTGTACTAATCCCAAAATAAGAGGGAATATAAGAGGTTATCTCTGTCCCAAATCAGGTACAAGGGTGATTTGACCATTCCTATCTTTTTATAAATATATTATTAGATATACATGACTTAAAATATAATATTCTTATGGGAACACCACAATTTCTTTTCTTATGTCTATGTTATGCTCTCAGGGATCATGTTATTTGATTTCATTATTATTCATGATATATTAACTACCAATAATTATGATATGACCCAGTATTTTGATATTTCATATATATGGTTTTATATTCATAGGTTAGGATCATGTTTTCATACCCTTATTCTCGTGTTATACTTAATTGTCTTGATTTTTTACCCTTACTGGGAATCTAATCTCACCGTTTATTTTTTTTACTTTCCCTAGGTTTTGATGGAATTTTTTAAGTTGGGTATGTTTGTAAAGATTACTAAATGGGAATATCATTATGAAATATATTTATGATCCTTTACCAAATTAGATTATTGTGTACTTAGTTTCCAAAGTCACTAAACTGTTACATACCTCAGGAATTTGTTTATGTAATTTGTTGACTATTTATATAAAAAGATGTAATATATATATATAGGAAAATATGGGATCACTACTGTAGATACCCAAATCCTGACATACATTGACATTACATTACTTGTTAGGAATACTTAATACATGACAAAAACAGATGCCCAAAGACTGTAATAGTTTACTGTCTTTGGAAACTCGGAACGTAATCATCTAATCATGGTGAAATATCTTTAACATCTCCCATAAAGATCTTACCCCTTTTGGTTTTCTTAACTAAAACCTTTCTTTATATCATAGAGAAAATAAAACATAAAAAGGGTGAGCTCAAATGCACAGTAAGGTTAAACATAGAGAACATAAAATAATCCATAAACATTTGAATGCAAAAAACTTGAACCTATAATCTAAACATCAAAATCATGAGCAAAGACATAAATCTTGGATGTATGTAAGGCATATATCATAAAGAAACATCAATCATGATAAAATATCATGGTAATAAAACATGTAATTGTGGAAAACCATTAATCACATGATATGATTTCCATAGTATCCAAGGCATTGCCGCCAAGACCATCGTAGTGGACAAAGTCCCTTTCTGAATCGAGTTCACTCCTCATTCCAGTCCTGTATCACTGAACCAGATTAACTTACCATTCCATCCATGTCTATATCATGAGATATAAATCTTTACCCAATGCATTAGTGGGAGATATAGTTCCCACCCATCTCATAATTATATCATTCTTTTGTGTGCCACAAAATCATAAATCATACATCATAGCATAACCCATGTAATAGAATGGGATTCTTAAACATCATTCCATAATAACATAATCTATATAAAAAAATAGATATCATTTCATCATAAGAAGAATCAAACCATGTAAATATTGGAGACATTATACTTGAAACATAAACATATTAAATAATGTCATTTTTAGATGGAAAATAGTTTTGATAAAACATTTCAAAGGAATTCTTGAGAAAAATATCCTTTCTTCTTCAAAATCATTTTCTTTTCACAAAATTCCATGCAATCTTAAAAAAAATAGGGTTTTTTTGAAAATAATAATGAAATATTGTAGAGGAAGATTCATGAAAATGAGGAATTATAAAACTGCAAAAATCCCTTCCCGTCGTATAAGTTAAAAATAACATTCTCCTCGTACTTTTGTCAGAAAAGTCAAAAAGTTCCTTGTATGGTAAACAAAAGAAAGATTCCTTCCATACGATGTGGTAAAATTCAAAAATGGGTAAAAATGAAATTAAACATACATGGAAGAAATGTAAACATTTTATGAAAACATTTTGAGAACATATGGACATGGATGATAAACATAACCCCAGTAAATACTTACGAATAAAGAATCTAAGATAAGAATGAGATTGGAATAATTATTCATTACCTTATGTCTGATATGGTTGGTATGTATCTGAAACTATTGTATAATGATTTAAATAATTTCAGTGACTTAATATAGAATCATATTCATTGTCATGATATCATATATGGTTTACTTATGACTTTATATTACCCGTTATTTTGTAAATTCGATGTAAAAGTAGCGATTTGGGTAAAATCGTTTCATTTATTGTACGTGTATCGACTTGTTGTTCTTGATATTATTACTTATATCCTAATTTAATTAATTCAAGATTGTAAAACATGATTTATATATAATATATATTCAGAATATACATATACATATATATATATATATGATAGATCGATAAATGGAATGAAATATACCATTCATGGAGACGGTAGACCGTACGTACGCATGAACGCTGTTTCCGTTTCCTTGTTGAATTGAAAGGAATTAAGTAGATGACATAAATATATATATATATATATATATATATAAATCCAGTATCATTATTATTTCATATATTTCATTTTATTCATTATATATACATTATAATCATTCATGAATGGTTAACATGGAGAATGAATCTCATCGCCTCGTGGAGACGGTAGTCCGTACGTACGCACGAGTGATGATATCATTCCCATGATCATGGAATTGTATTGAAGTGTATGTATAATATTTCAGAGTCAATATCACTTTAAAATAATCATATATAGTTATTTATTTACACAATTATACCCATCCAAGTAAGGTGGTGGTCGAAAATAGCTTACACCACGGCGTGGAGACGGTATTCCGTACGATCGCAGGCGTAGTGATTTCATTTTCTGTAGGATGGATAGAAGGTGAAATATGGTTGTTTCATATTTATAATAACATATCAATATATAAGTAATACTGATGTTATTACTTTATAATGAGACAACTAAAGAAGAAGGAGAATAAGAAGAAAGAAACTTGAGAGAATCGGAAGAAGAGATTACCTCTTCTTCGACGCACCACCTTTAAGCTTCCTCGTAAGGAAGTAGATTTGGTATTTTTAGAAGACCAGAACCTCCAAAATGTTCATAGGGAAGTGTAGAAGAGAAATGGTCAGGTTTTGGCCGAGCTTCAAGGCTCAAAAGGGTGTGAAGAGAAGAGGGAAGTGGTGCCCTTTTTATAAGGGAGGAGAGGGGAACCTTTGGAAAAACATAAAATATTATTTTATAATAAAGTCATATTCTGTTTTTAATTTCTCCAAATTGATTTATTTAGAATCTAAGGTGGGTATGGGTCGAAACCCTCTCAACTGATAGGTTTTAGACAAGTTTAGGTTACTATTTTATCCTTATCATTTAGATTTAACTCTAAGTTAAATAATTTATCTTTTACCGTGCCTTTTTGTTTTCTAACACTATATGGTTAATAAACTTACTATAACAAGACAAAATAACCACAAGTGGTTAATTATGAACATATATATCATTATCTAAGTCATTTGGAAGAACCTTAGATTTTTAGGAATAAAATTAAAATTAATAATATGATATTTATTTTAAAAACTATTTTATGTCAATTTTGACACTATTTGGTATTTGATTTTTGTGAAAATCATAAAATCATGATTAGTTCAAAAAAATTTAATTAAATAATTTCTAAAATGTCATATTAACCTATAAAATTAGTTTAATTCATAACAAGTCTAAAATTACATTTATTTGGGTATTTATAACATCAATTATGTTAATATTTCATTAATAAGGTAATTACTGAATCATCATTGTGTCATAAATAAATTAAATTATTTAATGTCTAAAAATTATAAATAAAATACCATTATGTAGGAAATCGTTTTATATTTCTAATTAATATTTATAGTCGAATTTATCTTATCTATAACCCTATATTAAAAATGTTTTAGTTATTAAACTTTGATTTTAACTATTTTAACTCTTCTTTAAATAAAATAATAATAAATGTCCTAATCTAATCCAAGTGTACCTAAAGGGTAATATTTTATCCATATGTTTGTTTTTTGTCAAATTATACTTATCCAATATAATTAGTACATGTGTTAAGGTAATAGTATTATCATTTTTACCCTTAATTACCCTATTTACTTTTTACCATGGTAAATAAAAGTATACCGTTACTATTCACCAAAAATTATTTTTATCATATTGAACCACATTTTACTCCTTCATATTAACAGTGTCTCTCATATTTTCAAAATTACACTCACAGAAGTGATAAAATGTAAATTTTTAAATTCTCCTAGGAGGTGGGTAAAAGACTGTGAAAAGTTCAATAAAATTTTTATATATCTAAAATTATTATAAAATGACTCCATTGAATTGCATTGATCTTATAAAGGTATTATGTATCGATTTTGACCTAAAATAAATTTAAATAAAACAAATAATTATTTAAATAAAAAGTCAGTTTTTAAATAGTAACCTAGTGTTTTCACTATTCATCGAAAATTGTAAGTTTTCTGAAAAATACCAAAAATTCACCCTAGGCTAATTTTGATATTCCGAATCCAAAAATGAAGTCCATTTTGAAAGATAAAATTTATAAAATTTCAAAAAGTGGGTATTACTTTTCATAACGGCTAGTTCATAATAATATTATAATAATATTTAATTTAGTGAAACTCGGTATTGTGTACTACACACGCTATCGAGGAAGGTCTTGATTGCGTGTAATGCAAGCCAAGTCAGGGTTGCGTGTAGTGAAATATCTGTTTGGTGTTGCGTATAACATAATCAAAACTTATTTTATTTATAGATTAAACAAAATCTATACTTAATGTTGCGTCGAATAATTTCAACAAAACGAACTTGAATTTGTGTGTAACACAAGCCAAGAATAGTGTTGTCTATACTGCAAGCTAATACGGTGTTGCGTATAGTACAAGCTAATCTTGGTGTAGTGTATAATATAAGACATCAAAGAAATTAAAAAATAATATATCTCATAAAATCTCGGGGTGTTACATTCTACCCCCCTTAAAATGAATTTCACCCTCGAAATTCGTCGGGGTTATAAATGGTTTACTACTTGAAAGTTTCTTTCATAGAAACCCACATCATAAAAAGGAATACTAAAATTTCATTTTAAAAATGAAAGTTATAAATTTAATGGTTACCCAGATTAACTCATCACTGGGTTTCCAAATAGGAGAACATAGGTGGAAATATGGATATGGAAGAAAAATCTAACCATCAAGTTCTGAAGGAGAGTGGTAGAGGACATGGCTATGAAAAATCCAACAATCACAAAGCCAAAATTTTTTGATGATCTAAGTTACCATCTGATTCATCGAATATAAGGGAAGTAGGACAAGATTTTTTGTTTTCAAGATCATTTCCCTAAAGTTGATGAATTTGAATGAGAAGAAATACTTACTTTATTTCGGTATAATCTCCCCATTGTTTGTGCCTTGAAAAATTTCAACTTCATCTATTAATGAATTGATGTTGAATTTTTCATTTGTGAAGTGTTAGAAGATCATGTGATAGAATGATGGGTCATTCCATATGTCTCAAACAAAAGGTTATCAAAAATTATCAAATATACATAAGTCCATCTATGGTGAGGTTAATCGTATATGATTCCAAAAATGGACGTATACATCATCTATCATACCGCTTAATAATACTAGTTTCTACTAACCAAGTACTTCTTGTAGGCCAGTGGTAGGCGATAAAGGTCTGTCACACTTCGGTTGTGGGTTCGATTCCCGCAACCTTGTCTGATGCGACGGGTTTTCGTCCGTCCTACGAGTTGTGCTTTTTCTAAAACAATACTATTATAACATAACAAAAGTTCTACCCTAAAACAATAATATCTGATATCTATCTTAATCTATTCCAATCATTAGGTTTATCCAAAATACTTCTATCCAATCTCATAGTATAAAGATAACAATTACTGGAAATTTCATCTACCGAGTATGTGAATACCATCATTTATCATACGATGTATCTTGTTGGTCACATTCCAAACATGTGAATACATTAATCTTGTATTCTCATGAAACATGAATTACCATAGAACCTTAGTGAAAACATGAGTGCTGTCAAAAGTTAACTCTTTCCACATACCAAAATCCCAAAAATTCTATATACTCAAACCATGATATCACTTAGTCCTTATATCAATCATGAGCTCATTAATACTATCAAATATCTCATTATCTCATTATCCCTTCATTATGCTCATATCATCTACTTTCCAAAAAAATCTGAATAACTTTTCACAGTTACCGGTACCATTCAGATACTCTAGGAAAAACAATAGTGTAATAATCCTTAGATGTGTCTTTATTCCATAGTTCATTACCTATACAACATAACTCTTGATAAACATAAATCATTCCACTACCTTCTTAAACCATTGACTAAGATTCAACAATTCTTTCATCTCACATATCATTTTTAGTCTCTTCCTCATCATCAAAATAAATACTACCCATATGACCATGCTTATTATCTTAATGAGACTTTCCCTTAGGGAATTGGTTTGCATAATTCCCATACATTCCACATTGAAAATATTTAATCATTGTTGTTGTCATAGAAATACCATTATACTTTTCCATTGTGTTAACTGAACCTTTTCCTTTACACTTACGGGATTTGTGTCCTTCTTTTCCACACCCAAAGCATCTTCCATTTTCATTAAAACAATCTCTCCGATGCCTCTTCCCAAATGATTTACATGAGGGAAATTGAACTTTCTTTCCTCTATGATCATCATGAAACTCCATCTTTCTCTTATTATCTAAGTCGGAAAACTTACCAAAGATGAGATTATTGATCATATTATGAGACTGTTGATTAGGCATAATAATGATATGTAGACTTCCAAATCCAATTTCATTTGGTTTCTCATGAAGAATATCATTCCATTTTCCATCATATCCTCCATTATTGAGAATCTTTTTGTTTCCAGCCATTTTCTAAAACCCAAAAAGAATAGTGTGAGAGGCAAAACTCTTGCTAGGAAAACAACATAATAAAGGGGGAGTACCTTTAATTTATAACATCTTAGGTTTAATTTAAAGATAGTTACCATAATTCTAGGACTATAACCCATACGTATATTTAACCATAGAGACATCCCTAGAACTACCTTAGAAATATCTCTAGGGATTTCACTAATGTTTTTGCATCCTATTTTCCAAAGGTTAGCTAAACCTTTGCTCCGATACCAACTGTAGAGACCCAAATCCTGATGTACATGGACATTACATTAATTTTGCGGAATACTTAATACATGACAAAAACAAACGCCCAAAGACCGTATTAGTTTACTGTCTTTGGAAACTCGGAACGTAATCTTCTAATCATGGTGAAAGATCTTCAACATCTCCCATAAAAATCTTCCCATTTTTTGGTTTTCTTACCTAAAAACATTCTTTATATCCTGGGGAAAATAAAACATAAAAAGGGTGAGCTCAAATTCTCAATAACGGTAAACAAAGATAACATAAAACAATCCATAAACATTTTAATGCAAAAACATGAACATAAAATCTAAACATCAAAATCTTGAGAAAATACATAAATCATGGAAGTACGTAAGGAATATATCATAAACGAACATCAATAATAATAAAATATCATGGGAATAAAACAGGTAATTGTGGAAAACCATTAAGCACGTGATATGATTTCCATAGTAGCCAAGGCATTGCTGCTAAGACCATCTTAGTGGACAAAGTCCTTTTCTGAATCGAGTTCACTCCTCGTTCCAGTCCTGTATCACTGAACCGGATTAGCTTACCATTCCATCCATGTCTATATCATTAGATAAAAATCTTTACCCAATGCATTGGATGGATATATAGGTCCCACCCATCTCATAATGAAATCATTCTATCTTGTTCCACAAAATCCTAAATCATACATCATAGAATAACCCATGTAATAGAATGGGATTCTTAAACATCATGCCATCATAACATAATCCATATAAAAAATGGATATCATTTCATCATAAGAAGAATGAAACCATGTAAATAATGGAGATATTATACTTGAAACATAATCATATTTAATAATGTCATTTTTATATGGAAAATAGTTTTGATAAAACACTTGTAATGAATTCTTGAGGAAAATATCCTTTCTTCTTCAAAATCATTTTATTTTTACAAAATGCCATGAAATCATAAATGAAAAGGGTTTTGATGAAAATAATAATTAAATCTCGTATAGTAAGATTCATGAAAATGAGGAGTTATGAAACCTTAAATATCCGTTCACGCCGTATAAGTTAAAAATAACATTATACTCGCACTTTTGTCAGAAGAGTCATAAAGTTCCTCGTATGGTAAACAAAAAAAAGATTCCTTCCACATGATGTGGTAAAAGTCCAAAAAGGGTAAAAATGACTTTAAACATACATGGAAGAAAAGTAAACATTTTATGAATACATTTTGAGAACATATGGACATGGATGATAAACATAACCCTAGTAAATACTTACGAATAAACAATCTCAAATTAGAATGACATTGGAATAATTAGCCCTTACCTTATGTCTGATATGCTTTGTATGTATCCGAAACTCCTGTATAATTATTTAAATAATTTCATTGACTTATTATAGAATCTTATTTGTTGTTATGATAACATATATGGTTTACTTATGACATTATATTACCCATTCTTTTGTAAATTCGATGTGAAAGCAGTGATTTGGGTAAAATCGTTTCATTTATTATACGTGTTTCGACTTGTTATGCTTGATATTATTACTTATATACTGATTTATATAATTCAAGAATGTAATAACTTATTTATATATAATATATATTCAGCATATACATATATATATGATAGATCGATAAATGGAATGAAATACACCGTTTATGGAGACGGTACGCCGTATGTACGCATGAACGCTGTTTTCATTTCCATATTGAATTGAATGGAATTAAGTAGATGAAATAAATATATATATATAAATAAATCTAGAATCATTATTATTTCATATATTTCATTTTTATTAATTATATATACTTTATAATCCTTCATGAATGGTTAACATGGTGAATGAATCTCATCGCGTCGTAGAGACGATAGTCCATACGTATGCGCGAGCAATGATATCATTCCCATGACCGTGGAATTGTATTGAAGTGTATGTATAATATTTAAGAATCAATATAACTTTACAATAATAATATATAGTTATTTATTTAAAGCATTATACCCATCCAAGTAAGGTGGTGGTCGAAAACAGATTACACCACGGCATGGAGACGGTATTCCGTACGTACGCACGCGCAGTGATTTCATTTTCCATAGAAAGGATAGAAGGTGAAATAAGGTTGTTTCATATTTATAATAAAATATAAGTATATAATTAATACTGATGTTATTACTTTATAATTATACAACTAAATAAGAAGGAGAAGAAGAAGAAAGAAACTTGAGAGAATCGGAAGAAGAGATTACCTCTTCTTCGACGCACCTCCTTTAGGCTTCCTCGTAATGAAGTAGATTTGGTCTTTTGAGAAAAACAAAACCTCCATAATTTTTCTAGGGAAGTGGAGAAGAGAAATGGTCAGGGTTTGGCCGAGCTTCAAGGCCCAAAAGGGTGTGAAGAGAAGAGGGAAGGGGTGCCCTTTTTATAAGGGAGGAGAGGGGCGCCTTTGGAAAAACATGAAATTTTATTTTATAATAAAGTCATATTCGGTTTTTAATAGCTAAAAATTGATTGATTTATAATCTAAGGTGGGTAAGGTTCTAAAGACTCTCCAAAAATAGGTTTTATAAAAGTTTAGGTTACTATTTTATCCTTATCATTTAGATTTAACTCTAAGTTAAATAATTTAAATTTTACCATGTCTTTTTATTTTCTTACACTATATGGTTAATAAACTTACTATAACAAGACAAACGAACCCCAAGAGGTTAATTATTAATATATAAATCCTTATCTAAGTCATTTTCACGATCCTTAGATTTTTAGGAATAAAATAACAATTAATAATATAATATTTGTTTTAAAAACTATTTTATGTCACTTTTGACACTATTTGGTATTTGATTTTTGTGAAACTCATAACCGCATTATTAGTTCTAAATAAGTTAATTAAATCAATAATAACATGTCATATTAACCTATTAAATTATTTTAATTCATAAAAAGTCTAAAATTACATTTATTTGGGTTTTCATAACATCAATTATGATAATATTTCATTAATAAGGTAATTACTGCATCATCATTATGTCATAAATAAATTAAATTATTTAATGTCTAAAAATTATAAATAAAATACCATTATATAGGAAATATTTTTATCTTTCTAATTAATATTTATAGTCGAATATATCTTATGTATAACCCTATATTAAAAATGTTTTAGTTATTAAACATTAATTTTAACTATTTTAACACTTCTTTAAATAAAATAATAATAAATGTCCTAATCTAATCCAAGTGGACCTAAAGGTAAATATTTTATCCCTATGGTTGTTTTTGGTCTAATTATACTTATCCAATAGAATTAGGACATGTGTTAGGGTAATAGTAATATCATTTTTACCCTTAATTACCCTGTTTACTTTTTACCGTGGTAAATAAAAGTATAAAGTTACTATTCACCAAAAATTATTTTTATCTTATTGAACCACATATTAATCAATGATATTAACCGCATCTCTTGGATTTTTGAAATTCCACTCACAGAAGCGGTAAAATGTAAATTTTCAAATTCTCTTAGGAGGTGGGTAAAAGATGGTGAAAAGTTCAATAGAATTTTTATATATCTATAATTATTATAAAATGACTCAAATGAATTACACTGAACTTATATAGGTATTATGTATCAATTTTTACATAAAAAAATTAAATAAAATAAAAAATTATTTAAATAAAAAATTTGGTTTTTAAATAGTAACCTAGTGTTTTCACTATTCATCAAAAATTGAATGTTTTTAGAAAAATACCAAAACTTTACCCTAGGCTAATTTCGATATTCCAAATGCAAAAATGAAGTCCATTTTGAAAGATAAAATTTAAAAAATTTAAAAAAGTTTTTTTAATATTCATAATGGCTAGTTCATAATAATAATATAATAATATCTTATTTAGTGAAACTCGGTATTGCGTACTACACAGCCTATCGAGGAAGGTCTTGATTGTGTGTAATGCAAGCCAAGTTAGGGATGCATGTAGTGAAAGCTCTGTTTGGTGTTGCATATAACATAATCAAAACTTATTTCATTTATACATTAAACAAAATCTATACTTAATGTTGCGTAGAATAATTTCAACAAAATGAAATTGAATTTGTGTGTAACACAAGCCAAGAATAGTGTTGTGTATACTGCAAGCTAATACGTTGTTGCGTATATAACAAGCTAATATTGGTGTAGTTTATAATAGAATACATCAAAGAAATTAAAATATAATATATCTCATAAAATCTCAGGGTGTTACAACTGTAGTTGATATCAGATGAATGGCTTAGTTGAACTTTTGAAAGTAGGATGAGAAAAATTTATTGAAATCCCTAGGGATATTTGTAAGGATATTTCTACGGATGTATCTAAGAATAATTCTATGTCAGCATATATAAAAATGACATATAATTTGGTGAAAAAGAAAGTGGTTTCCAAGAAAATGAGTCCCTGTCAGGATACTACAAGTTGATTTGGATCTACAATATAGGTACCCATGGGTAATAACACCAAAAAGTGAGAAATTATCCTGACTCAATCATCTCTTATTGCATGTATACAATCCTTAAAATACACCTAGTTTCAAACTCCTAATGGATATTCTTTGGAAATTTGAAACATCATTACAAACTACCAGAAGTATTTAAATTTATGATTACATTGAATGACATAGGATAAACCTAAGGTTTCATAGATTAACATGAATGTTTTTGGATTTAGACATCATATAAGGGATTTTTCATTATTATGTGTTTTTCCATTATTATTATTGTTTCTCACGATATATTTTTTAGATTTATTCAATGGTGGGAACCAAAAGGAACTGGGTTAATATTGAATGTGATGGACAAAATGGTGACTATGAGCAACCAAATTGGATGATGACTGGAGAGATAGATATTTTTCTTATACCTAATCATCCATCATGATATATGATTCACAACATGGAAATCAATGAGATTATAGACAAATAGAATAAGAAGAATATGGAATTTTATGATTTTTCATGTGGTAATGAATATAGTGTAAAGAATATTTATCTTCCTGCATGTCAAGAAATTGGGAAGAAGAACCTAGAGGGATTTCTCAAATTGAGGGGAAGATTTTATCTATTTGGAAAAGAAGGCCATAGAGTGAATTTTTTGAGCCATTAAATGTAATTTGTGTTGAAAACATGGGAATTATCAATATCAAATCCCTAACCCAAGAATTAACATCTAGAAAAATGAAGGACATGTTCCAAGATAATTATTGATGTGGAATGACTAATGTTTTTATGTATTTGGATTCAAGAATTATGTTCTAGATTTATTTTACCAATGGTATTTTGGATTTATGAATCCTAAAACATCAAAGGATGTTTTTCATATTTGAAAGAATATATGCCTCCATGCCATATTATGCTAATATTTATGAATATTATAATTATTTTAGGAGTTTAATATTGATCATGAGTTCAATGACTTTGATACCCCTATTGAGGTTTTATGTGATGGGGTTTTATTAGGAATAATGAAATTTTATGACAACTTTTTGGAAATAAAACCCTTCAATTTTTTATATAGTTAAAATTTAATTTGAGGATATATTTATTTAAAATTTTTAGACAGATAACATTATCTTTCATGGAGAGGTAATTAAGGGTTGTAGTTGACCACCTTACGAAGTCATACCAATTTTTTCTATCAAAGAAGATTTCTCTTTGGATCCACATGCAAGAATATAAATTAAGGAAGTGGTAGGGTTTCATGTATTACAACTTTCATTTATATCTTACTAAGATCCAAATATTACCATGATGTTCTAATGATTTCTTTAGTATGATCTTAAGATATAGTTGAGTTTCAATACTCTGTATCATCCTCTGATGGATGGTTAGTCTGAGAGAAAAATTTAAACCCTATATGATTTTCTATGATAATTTCTATATATTTGAAATGTATTTGGGGTAAAAAACTTCATCTTGTTGATATTTCATACAACATTAGCTTTCACTCAAGTATTTAGATGGATCCTTTTGAAGCCCTTTATTCAAAGAACTGTCGAACTCCAATGTACTAGAACAAAGTTATAGGAAGAAAGCTATTGTGACCTGAGTAAGTTAATGAAATGGTAGATAATGTTATATCAATTAAAAAAAATAAAGGTAGGAAAAATTTAATAAATTGTTTATTCTAATAAATTTTTATGTGATCTGGAATTTGAAGTTTTTTAGAAGGTGTTTCAATAAAGTTATCCATAGAATAACAAAGGGAAAATTAAACCCAAGGTAGATCAGTCCCCTTGAAATACATTATCATATTTGGATAGTATATTATAATTTGGAATATGAAATGAACATTTTTAAGGTTCATGATTTTTTCTTTGTTTCTCTCCTGATAATATAAATACTTGATCCATCACATGTACTGAACTCAAAGGTCGTACCACTGGGGCATGATTTTTTTATAATGTACAACTGGTGGTGATTTTGGATCTTAAAGAGAAGGATCTAAGAAAATGGGCCACTCAACTTGTCGATGATTCATGGTGAAACAAACAACTTAAGGAAGCTATATGGGAACATCAGAATATAATTTTAATGATTTATCTACATTTTTTTGTTAGATTGATGAATTTTAGGAGAAAATTTCAATTTAAGGGGGTATAATGTAACACCCCTAGATTTTTTGAAATATTTGTTTCCAAATAAAATTAATATTTTTGATATTTTCTATTATACATTGAACCATGATTAGTATTCATTACAAAAACAAATGATTTTAGATTCCCTGACATGCAGCACAAAGTGTAATTTGAGTTGCACACAATGTTGAGTTTGAACTAAACTTGACATACCATTAAAATATTATTATGTAATATAATTGTTATCACCTAGCCATTTTAATGGTATGTATAAATATAATGAAAATTTTTATCAAAATATATGATTTATAGAAGTATTTTAAATTAATTATTTGGTGAACAATTATTTAGAAAGAAAAAAAACTATTTGAAAATAAAGGAAATGTCTTTCTAGAAAAATATTTTTTTTAAAACAAACTCTTTATATATTAATAATTAAAAATAACAATTTTTTTGATGGATTTTAATTAAATATTAATATTACATATTTAATAAAATTTTAAACATTTTTCCTATTTTTTTATAGAAAATAGATAAGAATAAATAAAATTGTATAATTAAAAACTACATTTCTCTAAAAAAGTAGTTTTGTTTCCATTTAAAAAATTATTAACAAACAAATTTTTTTTAATTTTAGAAAATTTATTTGAAAAAGTAAATTAATTTTATTTAATGCATACTATCACAATCATCTTAGGGTGAAGTTTTTTGTAGTTTATGAGAAGATAAATTTTTTGATGAATTGTTAAAAAAACTAGATTTTCTTAATAATTATTGTAACATCCCAAGATTTCATAATTCGTTGCCTCTTTAAAGTAATTCAATAGCTTACGCTACATGCAACACTGAGTTCGAGTGCACCACGACTTAGCAAACATGTCGTTCAAAAAGTGGTTATGAATAATATTAATAGATTTTTAAATTTTATATACAAAATATAATTTTAGAATCCATATTATGTGTTTCTTAGACATAATATATGAACAAATTCATTATTTTTAGATAAAAGAAGTATTTTTCAATAAATGAAATTTTACAGCCTTTTAATAGAAAACCCTTTTTAAAACCAATATTTGACACTTTTGTATATTAAATTTAATGAAATTAAATTCTTCTTTAGAATTGGGACACAAAAATTTAGTTTGGATAAATTTTTGGTACTTTTCTGATAACTTTTATATTTTGATGAATAGTGAAAAATACTAAATTTAAATTGAAAACAACTTTTTTAATTGAAATAATTTATAGTGTTAAATTATGAATTTGAATGGTTTAACAGTACAATTAGATTAAATATTTATCATTTAATACAATTTTGGTCATTATAAGTAATTTCACATTTACATTTGACATAAACACATGTCAATCTTTTGATAGTTTTTACTTTTTAAGAAACCTTCTTTTTGGTTTTGACAAAAGGAATTAATTTTAAATTAATTAATGCAACTTCTATTTATTGAATTTGGTAAAATATAAATTATTTTTGGATTTGGAATATATAAATTATCTTAGGGTGAATATTTGGTATTTTTTTGAAAATTTTCAATTTTTGATGAATAGTGAAAAACACATCATTGTTGTGAAAAAACCAACTTCTTTTTAAATAATAATTATTATTATTTAAATTTATTATAAAGTCAAAATTGATAAATAATACCTATATTAGTTCAATTTAATTCATTGGAGTCATTTTATAACAATATTAGATGTATAAAAGTTTGTTGAAATTTTTAACATCTATTACCCACCTTCTAGGCATATTTACAAATTTTCAAAAAACGTGATTTTACCGCTTATGTGAATTGAATTTCAAAAATCTGAGATAAATGGTTGAAATTAGTAAGTAAAATGCGGTTCAATAGGATGAAAATACTTTTTTGTGAATAGTAACATTAGAATTTTATTTACCACGGTTAAATGTAAATAGGGTAATTAAAGGTAAAAATGATATTATAATTACCCTACGACATGTACTAATTAAATTCGATAAGTGTATTTCGACCAAAAACAAACTTTGGAATAAAATATGATCCTTTTAGTCCACTTTTATTATATTAAGACATTTATTATTATTTTATTTAAAGAAGAGTTTAACGTGTTAAATTCAATGTTTAATAACTAAACCATTTTTAATATAGGGTTATACAAAAGATAAATTTGAATATAAATTTTAATTAGAAATCTAAAAATATTTCCTAAATAGTGGTATTTAATTTATAATTTTTAGACATTAAGTAATTAAATTTATTTATGACACAATAATGATGCATTAATTACCTTATTAATGAAAGATTAAAATAATTGATTCTATAAATATCAAAATTAATGTAAATTGAGATTTCTGATTCATTCCAGTAATTTTATAGTTTAATATGAAATTTTAGAGTTGATTAAATTATTTTTTTTGAAGTGATAAAGTTGATATGACTTTCACAAAAACAAAATACCAAATATTGTCAAAATTGATATAAATGAGTTTTTAAACCAAATATTGTATTATTAATTGAAATAAAATCCCTAAAAATCTAAGGATCAGCAAAATGACTTAGATAAGGTTATATATATCAATAATTAACCACATGGGGTTCTCTTGGATTTTTATAGTATGTTTATTAACTATTTATTATAATAATACAAGAATACATGGTAAATGTTAAACTGTTTAACTAAGTGTTAAATCTAAAAGATGTGGTTAATATGTTGACCTAAACCTGCCTAAAACATATTGGTTGATTGATTTTAGACCCATACCCACCTTATAATCAAAATAAATAATTTTGGAGCCATTATAAACCGAATATGACTGTAAAATAAAATAATATTTCAAGATTTTCCTAAAGTGACCCTCACCTCTTTTATAAAAGGGTACTTCCCCTTCTCTCAAAATCACACCTCCAAATCCATTAGTCTTGGCCAAACCCTACCCAAATATCCTCTCAACTTCCCTCACTTAATCCAAGATTCCTTAACTTAAGAAGAAAGCCATCCAAAGATCCCTTTTGTTCAAATAAAATGGAAATACCCAAATAAGAGGTAATTAATTTATCACCTCTTTCAAAGTTCTTTTCTTATTCCACATTCTCTTTGTTTGTTATTTCGATACCAAAATAATAACTCCAGTAACTTCTTAAAATTTTGAGGTTATTATAAATATTTTAAAACCATATTCATTATTATATCCATCCTATGAAGGAAAATGTCACCATGTGTGCATACATACAACTTACTGTCTTCGCGCTATGGTGCAGTTTGTTATTCACCACTATGTTTTTTGAATGGATATAATGATGAGTAATATTTATATAAATAATTAAAATAACTTGCTAATTTCTATGTGAAATTAATATACCATCCAATTACACACCTTTTAATCATTAAAGAAGTGATATTGTCGCTCGTGTGTACGTACGGCTTACCATCTCCACGAAGCGATGAGATTCATTTCCACGTTCACCATTCAACGACGATTATAAAAATAAATATTGTTAATAAGTATGTAATATATGACATAATAATGCTACAGGAGATATATATATTTGTACGTATGTACATACATGTATCTTATTCACTTATTTCCATTCAATATGATATGAAAACATAAACAACGTTTATGCGTACGTACGGCCTACCATCTCCATAAAAGGTGTTTTCCATTTCATATATCAATCTATTATATATATTTATATTCTAAATATATATGATATATTGTAGTACCCCAAACATTTTCTGGAATGTCACTCTTAAATAAATTGTATTCATTAGATAGCCTATATTTTAAGAATCACTGAGCCTCTATGGAATAAAACATGGTTATTTATAAGAGATCGTCATAACTAACCATTGAACTTAAATTTTCCAACTATGTGATTTGAATTTTGAAAATCTGACATACACGGTTGTGTTCAAGATGATATTTAGAGTCTGATAGAATTAACTTAATTTTTGGTGAATAGTACCCTACCCTTATTCATAGTAACCTACCCTTATGAATAGTAATATAACTCTCATGAATGGTATTCATACCCTTGAGTGTATAAATGAATTTAGGCACCTTCAAAAAGATGAATATTTTAAGTGTTTATATATTTTGATTAAATAATGATTTAATTAAATATTTAATTAATAATATTTAAATAATTATTTTTGAAAAATGGGCTTCATTTTTGGTTTTCTACACGTCAAAAAATGGTTAGGGTGAATTTATGAGATTTTTATGAATTACATGAATTTTTTGCTGAATAGTGAAAGACCACAATTTACAAAATAATATAAATAAACTAATTATAGAGTCATGCAAGATGATATCATGATGAAAGACCATTTTTTTCGGGATCACATGATAAAATTACTATTATTGGTCAAGAAAGACACATTATTCCTTATCTTTTGGGGAAATAATAAATTACGGATTTTTATATTGAGAAATCCCCTCTCTCCTCCACTATAAAACCCCCCTTCACTCCCTCTTCTCTTAACTCTTCTCAATCCTTGTTCCTTAAAAATATTATTCCCAAATATCCCCATAATATCCTCCCCCACATCCAAAAGCTCCTAGCCTCTTCAAAATACCAAAACCTATCCCCTTAAGAGGTTCTCAATGGAGGATGTCTCAAGAGGTAAATTCCACTTTCCAATTCCTTCATTTCTTTTAAGTTATTTTCTTTTGTTTCTTTCCTCAGGTCCCTTCACCCAAATAGTATGATAAATCCCGTAATATACATGTACTGTAATTATTTTATGCTAATGGTATATTTCATTATCTTCTCTCCTTTCCCCACCCTTTATTTGGTTGAAATGAAAGCACCGTTTTAGATGTGCTAATTTAGAACATTCAAGGACAACCGTTTATAAATTTCTATTATAATATTTAATTATTTTCATGAAACCATTTGTGTTATGGTTTAACTAGATTATTATATATATAATATGTCCTATTTTTAGTTATGTAATCCTTTTGTACAAATGGTATTAAGTTATAAAGCAAAACATGTTCATTGTAATCAAACCCACCGATTAATGAAAATGGTTGTCACTAATGTTATATATATAATAATTCAACCTCACACTAAATAACTAAATTAAATTTAAAAATATTTAATCTACTAGATGTTCAATAATATCATATAACTTCATTTCTATAAAACGACTTCCCTCTTTCATATTTATCCGAGCTTGAATATAAGTGAACCGATCTTTTAAAACCAAGTAAACAAACGAGCCCGGGCAATGAAATTGAACCTTATAAAAAATAAAAAAGGCCATGAATGAAATAAAAAGTATTATAATAAAACATTTAAATATAAAATAGGTTATATACTTATGAATTAATAAGACTAATTTGTTTATTCAGGTCTTGAGTAACAAGTCAAGAACACCTTCAAGCATAAGGTAAGGGATCCTCTCTCTCACTTTTGTTCAAGAATCACCCCTATGTTGTCCTCTTTTATTTTTAATCCCTAATGATGGGGTATGTTTTCTCACCTTACCCATATTGCCCTTATGATATATAAATAATGGTATAACCTTTTACCTCTCATTAATCCCTCACAAGAACACTTGTTAACATGCCAAAATGTTTGTAAGGGGTTTTTCTCATCTCACTTTCAATTCTGTGGGATTTCCATTGTTCACGTCTATTTCTTATATGTGGTATATTTGTACTGCCATGTGATATAAATTATCATTATTCTATTTATATTCATGGTATTCTTTGATTCATTTTGTGGTTATTAACTTTTGTTCATATGAATCAAATGAATATAATGTGGTAATGAGCTTTGTCACAATTTTCACTCCATTGTGACTTGCTTAGTAATTTTGCACCTACCCTTTCTTATATGGTGTAACTAATTCCCATTTTAGATCACTTTTAAATTGAGATTATATTCCACTTATATTTCTATATTATCATATCATGGATATGATTATTTTCTAAGCTGTAAACCACTTTACATACGGTATTTCTTTTGAATGTTGTTTTGGGTGTGGAAATATTGATGAATATATATCCTCTGTACTATATGGATAATGTAAATTCATATTTCTCTTATATTGATTCTATTTATAAAGAATTACTTGTATGAAGATGTGGGTGGGGCCCACTACACCCCCTCGATGCATCAGTTGGTCTAATGAGAAAAATCAGTTGGCGACAAACCCTTCGAGTTTGTTTCCAAAAATCAGACAGGTTTCTACCCTTAGAAATGAACCATTTTAACGATATTATGGTTTCTTATGAAAAATAAATGATTTCCAATTAATAATAATTCTATTTAGTCATTATCAGTTATTACTATCCATGAGGTTTTCACTATGAAAGAATATATCGATGCGGTTTCGTTCTCAGTCTATTAATGGCGTGAGTTTTTAATTTATTCACCATGCATATTGATTACATCATAATGATTATGATTCACTTGTTATTGTATTCATTCTTCCACTATTTTTAAAACTTATTGAGAATTTTAGCTCGCCCCTTTCATTTTTTACCTTCAATATGTGATGAAGAGGTGATCGTTTATTGAGCTCTTGTGGTTGCAGTTTTTAGTTTTTGTTATGTATTGTATTTTGTAAATTTTTCCAATGTAATTTGAGTTTCACATATGTATCTAGTTTCTTCAAGACTACTAAACTAATAATTATTTCAGGATTCTCATTCCATCTAACCATGCCAATATTACATGTAATGCACCGGCTCCAGCCTAGTGGGGTCGGGGTGTTACATTTGGCATCAGAGGAAGTTTAGTAGAAAAATGGAAACTAGATTTAGAAAACATTGATTAGGGAAGAGTCCCTAAGATATGACTTTGAGGATAAACATACAAGAACTTCCTAGTATTTTTTTAAGGAATATATTATGTGGATCTTTCAAGAAATAAATCCCTATTTGGATATGAGCAGGTAGAGGCGGCTCTAGCACATATGTATCTATGGGTAAAACCTGAAAACACCGCTTTGAGCTAGACTCGAACGAGAACTGGTACACGACAATGGGCCTTGATTAACTCTTGGTTACGACACTCTTGGGGGATATTCTTAGGATAATTTATATTTTCTTTACAAGCCATTATGATGAATTGAAATGTAAATTATTCCTCTAAGAATCCATTTTTCTGATTATGGGATTATCCATGCATTGGATCTTAATTTATGCCAAGTATTTTGGTAAGTTAAAATTATACATTATGATTCATACCCTAATATAGTGTGTGCCATTATTTGGAGATAACATCTAATAGAATAAGGGGAATCAATACTCGTAGGAAATTTAGGGATCTCCCCACTAAGCAAGTCAACACGGTCAATGTTGGAGCAGATCAGATCATGACCATATTAGGACAACATACTTAGGTTGTAATGAATAACCATTCCACACCTGTGTTGGATCATTTCATGTGGTAGAAGACCCCAAATTTCAGTGGGACTACTAATCCAGTGGTTGCTGAGAAAAGGATCAAGTCCCTTGAAATGATATTCATGGTATTAAGATGCAATGAAAATTAAAAGGTAGTACTGGAAGAATATTGTCTCAAGGGTGAAGCTGGTCAATGGTGGTCCCTGATTCAAAATACCATGGAGGAAGAAGAAATATAAGATATTTAATGGAGGACTTTTAAGAAAATATTCATCGAAAAATATTTCCCCTGTGAGCAATGAACTTAAATCAAGATGAAATTCCTTGGCTTTAAACAAAGGGAAGAATACAGTGTTGCAGAGTATGAGGCTACCTTCACAAGGCTAGCTAGGTATTCCATAGATTAAATATGTGACTCAAAAGAAAAGATTTATCATTTCATTTATGGTCTTATTCCAAGTCTTCTAAGGGAACTGTATTCTCATTCATTTTCATCATATGATGAAATTGTATCAAGTAACATCAAAAGAGAAAAGTAATTTTCTAGATCAAATATTTTCAAAGGAAACCAAGATAAGAAGCGATACACTGATAACAAAGGAAAAGGATAAGCACCAAATAAGTGAAAGGGAAAAAAGCTATTCCCATTATGTGAGAATTGTAGAAAGAATCATCTCTGGAAATGCTTGAAAGGCATGGGAGTCTGCTATGAATATGGAGAAAAGGGTCATCGATCTGATGAATGCAAGGGGAAGAAACAATTCAATGATATTTAATGATATTAAATGCTACAATTTTAGAGAGATGAGACACTATATAAATGTGTGTCCTAAGCGCCAAGGAAACTTGACTCAGAAAAGGCCAAGAGAGAAAGGGAGAGCTTATATGATTACAACCATTGGGGTTGAAGTTCCTAATGATGTGGTTGCAGGTACTTTAATTGTTTCCTCAAATATAGAAACAGTTTATTTGATTTAAGATCATCGCATTCATTTATATTTTCTCATTTTTTCAAGAAAATTACATATGTCCAATTTGATTTAATTATGGAGTTTTCATTCAAAACTCTCGGGGGATGTATCACTGCAACAAAGGCATGTCGACTAGTCCCCCTCCAAACACCAAAACGTGATTTAGTTGCTAACCTTGTCAACATACCAATGACTAACTTTGATATACTTATTGGTTTGAATTGGTTGTCAAATTATGATGCGAATATTTATTATAAGAATAAAAAATTTACAATTTTCGATAATGGTGTAGAATCCCTTGTCTTCAAGGCAGAAACTTCTCCACCTGATTCTTATCAAGACCACCCCTAGTAGCTATATTGAATTCAATGCTTGGAGAGAATGATAAACCAATATCTATGGGTGAGGAAAGAAATATTCAAATTGAAGATGTGAACATAGTGAAAGAGTACATTGATGTATTTCCAGAGGATTTAACTAGGCATCCTCTAGAGCGTGGAGTTGAGTTCTCTATTGATTTAATTCCTGGTGAAAGATCTATATCAAATACTCCCTATAGAATGGCCATTGTGGAATTAGTAGAGCTAAAGAAATAACTAGAGTAATTGAGTGAAAAAGGATTTATTCGCCCAAGTGTTTCTCCATGGGGAGCCCCTATCCACTTTGTCAAGAAGAAATATGGATCCATGAGGCTTCGCATTGATTACAGAGAAATCAATGCTATTACAATAAATAATAAGTATCCTCTTCCCTGGATTGATGATTTATTTTATCAACTCCATAGTGCTCAATACGTTTCAAAGATTGACCTTCGATCCGGATATCATCAGTTGATTGTGGGGAAGGAAGATATTCCTAAGATAGCATTTCGAACCAGGTATAGGCATTATGATTTTACAATGATGCCTTTTGGACTGACAAATGCACCCTCTGTTTTCATGGATTAAATTAATAGAGGTTTCAAGGAATATCATGATAAATTTGTTATGGTATTCATCGATGATATCCTTTCATAATCAAAAAGCTATAAATACCATGAGCATCACTTGCATATTATTATGAGAACTCTTAGAAGAAATAAATTATATGGGAATTTATCAAGTGAAAATTATGGTTTCGATCAGTTTCTTTTCTTAGACATATTATCTCTAAGGATAGAATCCTACTTACCCTGCAAAGAAAAGTGAAATCCAAGAATGTCCCACACCAACAAACATAACCGAGGTATGCGGTTTTATTAGCTTAGCAGGTTACTATCGATGTTTCATTCAGAATTTTGCCTGACTGGCTAACCCGCTAAACAATCTCACATGTATAGGAGTTAAGTTTGTGTTGGAAAAATAATGTAAAAAATGCTTCAAAAAATTGAAAAGAAGGTTGGTCAACGCTCCAATTTTGACTCTTCCATCTGGAAGTGGTGGATTTTTAATATACAATGATTAATCAAAGAATGGAATGGGTTTTGTCCATATGAAAAACAATAAAGTTATTTATTACGCATCAAGACAGTTGAAGACTCATAAGAAAAATTATCCAACTCATGCTCTTGAGTTAGCATCCTTAATCTTTTCCCTGAAAATATGGAGGCATTATCTCTACGGAGGGAGATGTGATATTTATATAGACCACAAGAGTTTGAAATACATTTTCACAAAAAAAAATAACTCAACATGAGGCAAAGTATATAGATTGAGTTACTCAAAGATTATGATTGTTCAATACACTACCACCCAGGAAAGGCGAAAAAGTTGACAGATGCATTAAGAAGGAAAGATCATGGACTTCTGACTCAAATGAGGATTGAGAGAGATCCTATATTTTTGGATCTACTAAAGATGGATATGGTAATTGTTCATGAAAGGAAAACATCTTTCTTCTTTCAAATGATTTCTAAACCATATTTATTGGAGAAGATAAAAAGCTCTCAATCTGTTGATGAGAATCTGCACAAGAAAATTAATGATGTCAATGATGAGAGACTAGAAGACTTCGTGTATGAAGATGGAGTTATGAAATTTGGGAAGAAGTTATGTGTTCCATTAGTACCTGAGATAAAAGGGGAACTATTAGACGATTCTCATAGATCAAATTTCTCTATACACCAAGGTAGCACCAAGATGTATAGAGATCTAATGGAAAATTTTTGGTGGGAAAATATGATGCGGGAAATTGCTGACTACGTGTCAAGATATCTAGTTTGTCAACAAGTGAAGGTAGAAATACAACATCCCATGGGAGTGATGCAACCTCTACCTATTACTATGTGGAAGTTGGATAACATTATGATGGATTTTCTCACCGGACTACCGAGGAGACCTAGAAGTAATGATGCAATATGGGTAATTGTTAATCGTCTCACAGTATCAACACATTTCTTTCCTATAAGAGAGGATTTTCCACTTGAGTGCTTGGTAAGACATTATATTAATGAAGTTGTAAGACTTCATGGTTCACCTCTATGGATTGTATCTGATCGAGATCCTCGGTTTACATCAAAATTATGGAAAATTCTTCAGAAATCTTTTAATACTGAGCTTCGTATGAGTACTTATTATCACCCCCAAACCAACGGATAGTCTGAAAAGACTATTCAAACTCTAGAAGACTTGCTGAGATCATGCTCTCTTGACTTCCAAGGTATGTGGGATCAATACCCGCCTTTGGTGGAATTTTCCTACAACAATAGTTTCCATTCTAGTATTCAAATGGCTCCATATGAAGCATTATGTGGAAAGAGATGTCAAACTCCAACTTCTTGGGATGAAGTTGGTGAGAGGAAACTTATAGGCCAAAAAATTATTGAAGATACCACGTCAAAGGTGAAGAAAATACAAGCCCATAATAACGCATCCCAAAGTAGGCAGAAGAGTTACATTGAGAACCGGAGAAAGGATATGGAATTCCATGTGGGAGATCATTTATTTCTGAAAGTATCTCCATGGAAGGGTGTCTTAAGGTTCAGTAAGAAGGGGAAACTGAGCCCTAGGTACATTGGACCATTTGAAATTCTGGAAAGAATCAATGTTGTAGATTACCGTTTAATAGTGCCTCCAAGTCTCTCTCGAGTTTATGATGTGTTCCATGTTTCATTTTTATAGAAATACATGCTAGACCCAACACATGTACTCACATATGAAGAAATAGAACTGGAACATGATATGTCATACTGTGAAAAGCCTATCAGGATTCTTGACACAAGGGAGAAAGTATTTAGAAATTAGACAAGTCTTCTAGTAAAGGTTCTTTGGAGAAACCAGAATACGGAGGATGCAACATGGGAACCTGATGAGGTTATGAAAAAAAATCACCCACATATTTTTGGAGGGATTTATACATAAAAATTAGAGGATGAAATTTCCGAAGGGGGGAATAATGTAGAACCCCAAACATTTTATGGTATGTTTCACTTAAATACACTATATTCATTAAAAATCCTATATTTCATGAATCACTAAGCCTCTATGGATCAAAATTTGGTTATTTATAATAGATATTCATAACTAACTATTAAACTTAAATTTTCCATCTCTGTGATTCAAATTTTGAAAATCTGACAAACACGGTTGTGTTCAAGATGATATTTAGAGTCTGATAGAATTTACTTAATTTTCAGTGAATAGTAACATACCCTTATAAATAGTAACCTACTTTTATGAATAGTAACCAACCATTGTGAATAGTAATATGACTCTTATGAATGGTATCCATACCCTTGAGTGTGTATATGAATTTTGGCACCTTAAAAAAGAGGAATATTTTAAGTGTTTATATATATTGATTAAATAATGATTTTATTAAATATTTAATCAATAATATTTAGAAAATTATTTTAAAAAAAATGGACTTAATTTTTTGATTCTACATGTCGAAAAAAATTTAGGGTGAATTTTTGAGATTTTTTTGAAACACTTGAATTTGTTGATGAATACTGAAATACCATAATTTACAAAATAAGATAAATAAGATAATTATAGAGTCATGCATGATGTTATTATGATGTAAGACCAATTGGTTTGGGATCACATGATAAAATTACTATTATTGGTCAAGAAAGACTTACTATTCCTTATCTTGTAGGGAAATAATAAATTACGGACTTTTATATTGAGAAATCACCTCTCTCCTCCACTATAAAAATCCCCCCTTCACTCCCTCTTCTCTTCACTCCTCTAAAGCCTTGTTCCTTGCCAATATTCTGCCCAAATCTCTCCCAAATATCCCACCCACGTCCAAAAGTTCCCAGCCTTTTCAAAATACCAAAACATCTCCCCTTAAGAGGTTCTCAAAGGAGGAAGTCTCAAGAGGTAAATTCCTCTTTCCAATTCCTTCATTTATTTTAAGTTCTTTTCTTTTGATTCTTTCCTCACCTCCCTTCACCCAAATAGTATGATAACTCTAGTAACATCAATTTAATAGAATTGTTTTATTATAATGGGATATTTCATTATCTTCTCTCCTTTCCCCCACCCTTTATTTGGATGAAATGAAAGCACCTTTTGAGATGTGCTAATTTAGAACATTCAAGGACAATAGTTTATCAATTTCTATTATAATATTTAATTCTGGTCATGAATCAATTTGTGTTTTATTTGAACCAGATTATTATATATGTAATATATCATATTTTTAGTTATTTAATCCTTTTTTACAAATTGTATTATGTTATAAAGAAAAACATGTTCATTATAATCAAACCCACTAATTAACCACAACAGTTGTCACTAATGTTATATATATATAATAATTCGACCTCACACTAGGTAACCAAATTAAATTTAAAACTATGTAATCTAATGGATGTTAAATAATATCATATAACTTCCTATCTGTACATCCACTGAAATCTTTCATATTTATCTGAACTTGAATATAAGTGAACCTATCTTTTAAAACCAAGTAAACAAATGAGCCCGGGAAATGAAATTGAACCTTATAACCAATAAAAAAGGCCGTGAATGAACAAAAAAGGATTATAATAAAACATTTAAATATAAAATAGGTTCTTTACTTATGAATTAATAAGCCTAATTTGTTTATTCAGGCCTTTAGTAACAAGTCAAGAACACCTTCAAGCATAAGGTAAGGGATCATCTCTCTCACTTTTGTTCAAGAATCTCCCCAATATTGTGGTCTTTTATTTTTAATACCTAATGATGGGGTATGTTTTCTCACCTCCCCCATACTTTCCTTATGATATATAAATAATGGGAAAACCTTTTAACTCTCATTAATCCCTTGCAAGAACATTCGTTACCATGAAGAAATGTTTGTAAGGGGTTTTTTTCATCTCACTTTCAATTCTATGGGATTTCCATTGATCACATATTATTTCTTATATGTGGTATAGGTGTACTTAAATTAGATATATATTATCATGATTCTCTTTATATTCATTCTATTCTTTGATTCATTTTTTGGTTATTAACTTTCGGCCATACGAATTAATTGAATACAACGTGGTGATGAGATTTGTCTCAATTGTCACTCCATTGTGACTTGCTTAGTAATTGTGCAGCTACACTTTCTTATTTGGGGTACATACTGCCCATTTGAGGAAAATTTTCAATTGAAATTAAATTACATTTAAATTTACATATTCTCATATCATGGATATGATTATTGTCTAATTTGTATACCACTTTACATATTGTATTTGTTTTGAATGTTGTTTTGAATTTTGAAATGTTGATGAATCTGTATCCTCTATTCTATACGGATAATGTAAATTCATATTTCTCTTATGTTGAATCTATGTATAAAGAATTTTTTGGATTCATAGGCGGGTGTGGCGTGCTACAGCCCCTCGATGCATTGGTAGGTCTCATGAGACAAATCAGTTGGTGACAAAACCTTCGAGTTTGTTTCCAAAAATTAGACAGGTTTCTACCCATAGAAGTAAACCGTTTTATAGGTATTATGATCTCATGTTCTAGATACATGACGTCTAATTAATAATGATTCTCTTTATTCATTATCAGTTATTACTATCCATGAGGTTTTCACTATGGAAAAATATATGGATGCAGTTTCATTCTCAGTCTATTAATGGTGTGAGTTTTTCATTTATTCACTGTGTCATATTGATTATGTTAGAATGATTATTATTCACTTATTACTGTATTTATGCTTCCTCTATTTTTGACCTTTACTGAGCGTTCGAGCTCACCCCTTTCATTGTTTACCTTCAACAGGTGATGAAGAGGTTATTTTTTATTGATTTCTTGTGGTTGCAGTTTTTAGTTTTTGTTATGTATTGTATTTTGTAACTTTTTCCAATGTAATTTGAGTTTCACATATGTATCTAGTTTCTTCTAGACTACTAAACTGATCATTCCTTCCGGATTTTCATTCCTTCTAACCATGGCAATATCACAAGTAATGCATCGACTCTAGCCTAGTGGGGTGAGGGTGTTACATATATAAATCATGTTTTATATTATCGAAGTATTGAAATCATTATCTAAATGATACGATCACGAATAACAAGTTAAAACATAGAAGATAAAGAAAGCAATTATTACCTAAAATGTTAATTTAATATGGAAATAATTATTAAATGGGTAGTATAAAGTCATAAATGTAAAATCCCAGGTAAATAAAGAATAATGAATTTTAATATTTATTAATATTTGTGAATTAAATATTAAATTTACTTTAAAGGAGATTCGATGTTCGATGGCTTGCCTGATACGCAACAATGGGTTTCTTTTAAATCTTATATTTCACACTAATAATATAATATTATTATTTTAAATGGTAGTTAATTACTTGCCATTATATTGGAGGGAATGAATAGAACTATCTAAAATATGATTATACATGTTTGTAAAATGTTTTTACATTTATCCAATAAAATTTAGTGGCTTAAAATAAGAAAAGAATTCGATTTTAAGCATAAATACTATAATATTCACTAAAAGGTCGATTTACAGCCTTTTGATGGAGAACTCTATTTAAATCGAGTTTTGGTCACTTTTATATGATCTATTTGACAAAATAAAATTCTCCTTTAGAATTAGGACATAAAAATTCACTTTGGGTAAAATTTTGGTATTTTTCTTATAAAATTCATTTTTTGATGAATAGTAAAAAATACTGTATTTTAATTCAAAAGTTCATTTTAATTTAATTTATTTATATGGTTATATTATCTTTTTAATTTTTTTAAGTATAATTAGATTATATTTTTACCATTTAATCCAATTGTGGTCATTGGAATTAATATCACTTTGAAATTTGACATAAACAGGTGTTAATCTTTTGATAGATATTGATTCTTAAAAACACGCTATTTGTTTTGACAACGGGAATTAATTTTAAATGAAAATTAAATGTTTTGATTTTTGTAAAATAGAAATCATTTTTCAATTCAAAATATCACATATATATTAGGCTTATTTTTTGGTATTTTTCTGAAAAACATCATTTTTTATGAATAGTGAAACCGCTAAGTAGTAGTTAAAAACTGACTTTTTCATTTAAACGAAATTTTACCACTTTTGAGAATTAAATATTGAAAATCCAACATACATGGTTGTTATTAGTAAGTAAAATGTGGTTCAGTAAGATGAAAATTATTTTTTATGAATAGTGACTTTTGACTTTTATGTACCACAGTTAAAGGTAAATAGGTAATTCAAGGTTAAAATAATATTATAATAATAAAAAATTTATCTTAAAACTTGTCCTAATATTATTTGATGAGTCATGGATGACTATGGAAATCTTTGGTTTTCTTTTGGGACCCCATGGAGCCACTTATGAGTGATAATGACATTTTATATTAATTAATTTAAAGTAATGACAAAAATGACACAAACAAATATCTTTTAGTAATATAATTATTACATGGGGTTATATAAGTTATTTTTTCTACTATAAATATTAATTGGAAATATAAAACTATTTCCTACATCATTGTATTTTTTTATAATTTTTAGACATTAAATAAACAAAATTACTTATGACACAAAAATGATATAGTATTTACCTCATTAATAAATGATTTAAATAAATAATAATATAAATATTAAAAAATATCCAAAACCTGTACAATTCTTATTTGATGATTTTATTTAGATCATGATTCATCTTATCTTTGATTTTAATTTATTTTGGACGTTTTTAAACCGAAGATAAGTTTATAATAAAATAATATTTTCAAACATTCCTAAAGATCCCCTCATCTCCCTTATAAAAAGACACCACTTATAAACAATTTCGTACACCTCTCAAGCCTTTTTTCTCATCCAAACTCTACCCAATTAAGCTCCCTAAATCACTTTAATCTTCCTATAATCCTTAACTTAGGTAGAAAGCACATCAATAAGTCCTTTTGGTTCAAACCAAATGAAAATACCTGAAATAATGGTAACAGTTTCTCTTAAATTATTTTATTTTATTTTACTTCTCCAACCCATAAACTCATTTTATTCCATTAATTTATAAAAACACCAGTATCCTAAATATATTAGGATGTTGTTATGATAATTATTATAACTACACTTACACACACCTCCATCTAATGGGTAAAGAACATAATGTTTCTGGGGATGGAAAACTAAGGCCTCACGAAATGATGATTGTTCAATTTTCTCCTATTGCCTATCATTTTGGACAATAAGATGGAAATTTATTTATATATGATATATATTATGTTTATGTTCTCTATATTCTTCTATATTTTCCATTTTTATCATACCTTTATGGTTTCCATTATGGTTAAACGTGGTGATTTCATTTGAGGAAGTGCGGACTACCGCCCCATCAATGTGATATGACTCATTCATACCATACATGGTACGTATAAAGGATGGAGTTAATGATATTACATATGATAATATAATGTAACTATAATATTCCTATGTATCATTATGTTTTCATTCCATTAAATACAAAATAGGAATGAAAGTAGCGTTCATGCGTACGTACAGCTTACCGTCTCCATGAACGGTGCATTTCATTTCTTATCTCCAAATGTTATGTACTGTTATAAACACATATATATACTGAATATATATTATATATATGGTATCTAATTCATTAATATCATTCTTGAGATAATGGACTCTCAACCAAATGGACAACATGTAATTATAAGGTGTTCATTTTTTACTCAAATACCAAATATCGACAGAACGACCATTATTAACGTAAATGATTAAATAATGTTTATAACATGGTAATAAGTGATATAAAAGGAATAATAAACTTAAAAAGGGTTCTAATGAAACTAGAAATTAACTTTAGTTTATTATTCAGGAAATTAGAGAACTAACGAGTCAAGTCGGACATGAGGTAAGGGAACTTCTTAACCCAAATTCCTGTCTTAGGGTTGATCTTCTACTTCTTGATTATGTCGTTTTATGATTATGTTAGAAACGAATTTTTATGAACTATCTTGTATTTATAAATTACTTATGTGTAATTATAGTTAATACACATAATCGATCTATTTTATTTACGTAATGATCTTTTTAAGGGAATTTGTCTCAATCTACTTTCATTAAGGCAAATTTTGTTTTATACACAACTTTCTTTTATACGGTGTAGAATAAAACCATTTGACTTTTAATTTCATTCAATGGGATTATTTATTCTATATAAAATTTTACTAAATGAAAAAAGAAATGTTTTTTAACATTTTCGGTGACAACGACCTCTCTATCGTTGTAATTTTTAGTTGGCTTCCTCTATAACCTTAATGTTTTTTAAAGGAAAATAATTCCCCTATTGTATTTTTGTGTGTTTTGGTATTGAAAATGGGTTTTTAAATGGATTTATTATTTAAATATATTTAATTAATTTCTTGTGATTTAAAATGAAATTTTATTACTGAAATTTTTATATTTTCATTATTTTATGTTTTATGATTTTATAATGGTACTTAGACATTTGATGGGTGGTTACGTGATAAACCAAATTATGGGTGGTGTCATGATGAACTAGGATGGGTGGTTACATTATAAACTCCAATGCATTGGGTATGGAAGTCGGTTGTATGGCTATTCCATTTAGTGATATGTGTTGAAGTCGATGGTATGGTTTCTCCATTTAAGTATGTTTATATCCCAAGTTACCTTTATATGTTATGTGTTCTTTATATGGGTTTTATGGTAATATTTTGGTTACAAAAAGGTAATCAATGATCTTTAATTCAGTGAATAGTACTTACTACTTAATAAAGGTGAAAAGTATTACTTATGATAAAGTATTCATGGTTTACTTGTTTTTTAAAAAAAACTAATAGTTTTCCTTCTTTGAGTATCCCTTACTAAGATTTTTATGCTCATCCCATGTTTTTGAAATTTTTTTCACAAGAAAAAAAGTGGAATAGGGTCAAGGATGGGATTAATGAAAATTCATGCGGTCTAAAATATGGAACTAGACATGGAACTTTTTTTCAAAGAGTTTTTATTTTATGAAAAAATTGGATACTATGTAGTAGTGTCTACATGTAATATTCAAGTTGTTATGTAATAGTTATGGCCTAATTCTCTAAAACTCTAAACATGAAAAGCTCCTCAATATGAATTCTTGACATAATTCAAGATTATTTAATGTTTAAGGATGGGTCCTTAAAATAAATTAGTCGTGTATGATATAATAAATATTAATATAGTTCCATTATAATTTAATAACATACTATGGTCATTATACAGGAGGTTAAACATACCCTCGACCAAAGGAAAGTGCAAGGTAAGGGTTAATTTCTCAATCTCATTATTATCCGAGATTATTTATGTGTATGTATTTTTTGGGACATATTTATTATCCATGTCCATGCTTCATAAAAGACATTTCAAAATGATTCTTCTAAGGTAATATTTAACTAAAACATCATTTTAAATGTCTTAAGTATTTATTCTTCTAAATCATTCCATTAATATCCATGTTTTCAAAATGGATTTAAGGATTTATTTATATGGACATAAATATTTTAAAATTTTAATTATTTTCAAAAGTTTCAACGTGGTATCAGACACTTTGATTAAAAAATCTCTTTTAAATGACTTCCTTTATAAATGTGTGAATGTTAAATTATTTCACAAAAGGTATAATTCTATCAAAAAGTTTTACCGGTCAATTTCAACTATTTCATCATGCTTTACTGGATATTATTCTTGATTAAGGTTTATTTATTATAATACAATCTTCCATATTGTATTGAATGAGTTATGATATGTTTGAATGTGGATGTGTTATTTTTATACCCTTTATGGTTTATGGTTTAAGTATTGGCATTTCGTATGATAGTTTTAATATGAATGTTTATGATGTGATTCAACATTTTCATATGAGGATTGCAGTGGACTTAGTAGGAGACGGGTGGAGCCCTCTATAGCTCCACGATGCATCGGTAGGTCTCATGAGACACGTTAGTGTCTTGGAACAAGGCCTTGACAAAAATTTTATTTGTAATATTGGCACGAGGCCTTGACTATGTGGGAATGATGTCTGGTGTTAGGAATTCCCTCATTATGAAACTTGTTACTAAATGTGATTATTTAACTAGTAAGATATCCATGTGCCTATTTATATGGTAATTTTTGGTTTATTGTTTCCATATTATGTTTAGGATTCTGTTTAAAAAGCATGTTGTTTTTATTACACATCTTTCGATAAAATTTTATAGCTTCTGCTAAATTATTTAACCTTACTGAGCATCTGAGATCACCCCTTTCTTATGTTTTATTTTCCTAAGAATCCAAGAAGTGTACTATTATTTATATGCAGGTTTAAGCTAGAAGAAAAATGGAATTTTCGAAGGATTATTTATGTTCTATTTTATGTAATAAATTGTAATGAAAGTTCGTGTATATAATCTATTTTCCAAGACTTCCAAACTGATTGGTCCTTCAGGACTTGATTCCTTGTAATCATGCCAATGTATTAAAATAATGTTTCGGCTCTGGGATTCTAGGGTCTGGGCGTTACAGTTGGTATCAGAGGATGTTTAGCAATAACTTTGGAAACTAGATTTAGAAAAACTCTGACTAGAGAACATTAAACTAAATAAAATTTTAGGATTAGTATAGAATAACGTCCAATAATTTTGGTAAAGTAGAGATTTTGTTAATTTTCCATGTAATATATCTCTATCTGGATACGAGAAGGTAAAGGCGGCTCTAGCACATATGTACCTTGGAGTGAAATATCCGACAATGAGTTTTGGGCTTATTCTAGGGTATCCTGGTACACGAAAACAGGCCTTGCTTCACTCTTGGTTATGACACTCCCAGGGGATATGCTTAGGATAATTCACATTTTCTTTAAAAACCATTATAAAGGATTTAAGAGTAAATACTTCCTCAATGAAAACAATTTTATTATTATGGATTATATGCATAAACATTTCAATTTACATTAGATATTTACAAGTTTGGAATTATGCATTGTGATTCATAAACTAACCTAGTGTGTTCCATTTTTTAGAAATGGTTCCATGTATAAGGAATGAGAACTCCGATAATACACATGATCCAAAGATTAATAAGGATCATATCTTTCATGGTCTTAAGACAACATTTATAAGGGAAATATTCTCCCATGTGTTCTCATAATATGAGGAAATAGTATCATGTGTTAATAAGATAATTAAATAATTCTCTGAGTCATGTGGATTTGAAGGGAAGCAAGAGAATAAAAGGATATTAGAGAGAAAGATAGATAAAGGGAATAGGTGGAAGAAGTATTTTCACATATGTGATAACTGTGGAAAGAATCACCTTAGTAAATGATTGAAGGGAATTGGATTTTGTTATAAGTTTGGATAAAAAGGACACGACATACCTGATTTCAAGGGTAAGATAAAGGTTTCAAATTTACAATGCTTCATCTGCAAGGAGTTGAGACACTGCGCGAATCAATGTCCAAATCATCAGAGTATGCCTCAAATGATGTTATGGGATAATAATCATGTTGTGATACTACAACAGATGAAGAGGAATGACTAGTGTTCTTATGTTGTTGTTAAATAATAATTTCATTTGAGTTTTGTATCAACTTTTTACTGGTTATATGAATTATGGAAAAAAAATAAAGATTGTACTATAGTACTATTTCATTAAGGATTTAAGATTGTGTGGTACGAAGAAAAGTGACTCAATAGCAAGTTAATTTTTTTTGGAAAATCCATGGTTGAAGGAAATATAAACCTTAATATAGTTCTGATACTGAGGTTGTGATTTTGGAATAAGATATGATTAATTTGGATAAATTATTTTCAATATTCTTGACTACTTTGAAACTAATTAATTGTTGGTTTATTCCAATATTGATGGAGTTTACAACATTTTTGGATATAAAAAGTATATCGAGTATTCTATAAAGAATAAGGGAGCATGAATGTAATCAATAAGGTTTTATGGTAATTCAGGGTGTTGATGTGTTTTAAAAGAGTACACGATCAAGGTATTCACATGTTATTACGTGGAAAAAAAGATCTTTATTGTGTTTACCTTCCTTATAAATTTTGGACTGTGAGTTTGGATAAAAGTATTTTGGATAAGTCTAAAGGATAGAATGTATTAAGTTAGGCATTGGATACTATTGTTAATGTTAAATAATTTCTTAAGAATATTTTTGGATTGTTATAAAAGGGACAACTTGGAGGTCAGGTGACAACTCATCACGTCCGGCAAGGCTGTGAGACTTGAACCCACAACCAAAGGGCTACAATGGTGCATCACCTACCACTGGCCTACGTCATGTCCTGGATTGTGTAATGTTGTTTTTTAAAAGGTCTGATAGTTTAATTATAAATTCATTTTGTCTGGAACCCTATATGATTAGGATAAATAGAATATTTTTGAGTTCTATTATATTTTGGAGTGAAAGATGAGTTTGTGCTAGAAATTAGTTAAAGGATGGAACTCTACTTGTCAAGTATATTGTTTTCTCTTATTCTATAAATGAATTAATTCTTAATCTTTAGGTAAGGGATCTTAAAACCAAAAATGTGTTATCCTAATACCTTAAGTTTTGTTGAACTGATCATATTTCAAATCATCTTAGATTGATGGCTTCGAGGCCCTCAATTTGACTCTTGTTTGTGATTGATGACCTCAATCACTCCCTATAAATATTTATATTTTTCCTCCAATCATGTGTCTATAATTTCAAACAATGTTCTCTTATTCAAAGCATTAATTTTGTAGTGACTTTTTCATTTCCCTTTCCCTATTATTAAGACTAAATTTTATTAACCCTATTTCTGAAGTGGGTTTTCCACAAAGAGATTTTCTATTTTAAACCATTTATTTTCGAATATTTTTTCAAATTGTGAGGATGAAATTTATTGAAGGAGGGGAGAAGGTAACACCCCAAGATTTCATAGTACGTTATATCTTTAAATTAATTCAATATCTTATGAGACATGCAACTGTTGAAATAGTTGGTGCCCTAGTCCCAACTATGTAGTACTTTTTGATTACCATATCATGTATACAGTTAGTTATGCATGATGTTAACTTACCATTATAGTGTAGACTTTTCTGCGTCCACTATAATAATGGTAATGTCTAAAGGTTAATTGTCGTATCAAGAGGTTATAGCAGACCCCATGCTATAATGAGGACCTCGAGATAAAATGACATTGATCTTAAATATATGTTCTATAGTCTAGATACATCTCACTAACTGGATATAGTAGATGTCTGACTATCAGGTGCTGGGGGATCATAAGCATTGATACTTCTTCTCATGAAGTTCTCACTTGGTGATCTCTAACAGTGAGATCATGAGGACTGACCCGTCAATAGGAAAACCACATGTTTTGGGGTTCATTGGTTGTTACTATCTACGGACATGTGTATTGGTCTCCTGACATGAGACCATTACCAATGTATATAATTTAATTACGTGCATTGATGCAAGGTGTAAACCATGGCAGTAATTTCGTGTCGAGGTAGTTTGTATTGGGTGTGTCATTGGTGGTATGATGTTGGTTGAATGGTCAAGAAATAATTTGTCGCTTCCATGTTTAGGAAGTTGTATATCTCAGGCCTGGTTGATCATGATGGTGCCGCCTTCATAAATCTATGTCCAAAGTAGTAGAAAGGAAAATCCATCCGGATAGATCAACAATCAATAAATCAAGATAAGGATGACGAAACAAGAGTACTTCCTACTTTATGAGATATTTAATGACAAAGAGATTATAGTACACAGTTAGTGTTCGTTGGATGGTAGTCGTTACTATGACTGTCCTTATCTCTCTAGGGGCCATGATGAGTTTCTAGACCCCGCTCTTAGTCTATGGATTTTATTCACTACTATTGAGATAAGGGCCTAGAGGGACACACACAATAGCGTATTCAAGAATCCATACCTATTCATTGGAATAGGAATATTGGACATGGTGGGCCCCACCACTGGGGTCCGAGTGTTGTCCAAAGTACTGATCACCTAAAGAATTAAATAAATTCATTAATATTCAAGTTATGAATATTTGTGATTATTTAATGTATTTACGAGTTTAGTAAATACGAGAAAATATTAATCGAATGAATATTATTTTAATATTCCAAGGTTCGTTTAATATTAATTGGGACAATGAGTCGAGTTAAATGGGTCATATTTTATCACATAATATATTTCATATATATTACAAGTATGTGACAAAATAAATAAATAATATTGACACAGGTTTAAGTCACCATAGTTACTTATTTGGTGGACGTAGAATTAAAGGGGGCCAGGGAACCCAACCGGGTAATTTCCACAATACGCTATAAATAGAGGATAGGGTCTCAAGCACAACTATTATTCTTGTCATTTTGGCCATAACTCCTCTCTCCTCCTTCTCTCTAGAGAGAGAAGTTTTCGATGCATGCTCAGATCGAGTTTCTTCTCACGCATCGTAAGATCGACGATGTGGTGATCATCAAGACGTCCAATGTATCGTCAGATCGGTGCTCTAGCACTCGGAGTTCAATGATCAGAATTCTAGCGGATTTTTGAAGCGCGTTTGGACGATCCAGAGGGATCCTTCTATGGATCCTTTATGCAACGATCGCCAGCGACAAGTTGCAGTCGACAACGGCTACGAATCTAAAATGGGTAAGTTTTCTATTTATGTTTGTTCTCCTTAAAATTTATGTGAGATCCTTGGACCTCTCTGGGGCTTGGATTGTCGGCGAAAACAAGTTTCGTCGTCCTTCTGATGAAAAAATTAAAATACCTAGCCCACCGACTTCCCCTTCGGGACCCGGAAACCTAACAGTGGTATCAAAGAAAACACATAGATTTTTTGACCCAAATAAAATTAAGTTGCATAAAATTAAGTAGAGGATTAAAATTGGTCACAACCGGTCAAACCGTGATTCAATCCAATTTCGAACGACTACGATATGGTCATTCGATATTTTTGGAATGGATAGTGTTTTCGTTTTTGAACAGGGGTATTATTAATTTTAATATAATTATAATTATTATAATTTATATTGTTCTTATAATGATACAATTATAATAATATAATTATAATAATAAAATTATAATAATATTAAAATTATTATATTAAGATAATATTTTATTATTATTATATCTAAAGGCAAAAATATCGTTTATAAAGTTCAAAAAAATGGGAAGGAAGACCCCAAAGGGGGTCTTCTAGGGTGGAGAACCATAAGAAAGACCCCCTTGGGTCTTGCTGCAACTTGCAAAAAAAATTAAAAAAGGGGGTATGCCGCGTGAGAATAAAAAAAATCAGAAGTCCTGGCTTGTCCCCTTCCTCGGGACATCCTCGTGCCGCACTAGGGAGCAGCCAAAGAGCACACTGCCGCCCGGGGTTTCCTCCGGCCAGGCCGCGCAGCAGCCACCCCGTAGGCCTTCGGGAGCCCTCTCCCTCTAGCGCGGTGCACTACAGCACCGCACAATAGCATTCCGCGTGACTGCAGCACCAGGACGGCACCCCACCGCCGAAGCCCTCCTAGAGCGCCACACAGGCAGCTCGCCCACGCCACCAACCCCTCACTGCTTCCCCGCGCGGGCTTGTCTTCCTCGAGGAGCTCCACCAGGACCTTCGCATGGAAGAATCGACTTCCTCCCGGTGACCCTCCTCCTCTGCCTCTTCTCTGCACCGCAATAGCTACAGCACCAAGCCCTGACGGAGATCTCCATAAGTCCGGCTAGAACCAGGGCGACTCCACCTCTATGGCCCGGGACAGCACTGGTCGAGCCCGCCGGAGTAGGCGCCTCACGCGGCAAGCAGCGACCAGCCCATTTCACCTTGGTCATTCCTCCCTCTGATGTCCGCAGCGCCGGCGGGCCGTCCACCGGAGCCTCTTCCTTCACACGGGATACGACGGACTGCCGCCAGAGCCCCTCTTGTCACGTAGCCATGGCAGCCAGCCCCGGCCACTATGCTGGTATTCATTCGTCGGTCCGGCAGTGCCTCGCCTGGGCTCCCTCTTGCTGCCTAGTGCACCGATAGCGAGCCGTCGCCGGTCCAACTGAGGGCCGCCATGCCTCCTCGGCTACCCGGCCAAGCCTTGGCCAAACCCTCCTGCCAGAGACCCAAGTGGTCGGAAGCCTCCCATGTACCTCGCGCTGCAAGAACCTGCAGCGCCGCCATTACAGCTTGGCTCCCATGGGTGTCCCTACCTCCGGCCACCGCCCGGTCCTCCTAGCGGGCAGGTAACCCCTAACCCGGGTTTAGTTAAATCAATTAATATAATTAATTAATTAAATTAATTAATATATTAATTGCAGTGAAAGTAAATTTTAATACCCGAGGTTATAATTAATTAATTAATTAATTTAATTTTAAGTTTGAAAACTAAATTAATTTCAGAACCGATAATTAATTAAATTATTTGAATTTATTAATTATTTTAATTTAATTAAATTAAATAACCCCCGTACTTGCTTTAATTCATTTTATTTTAATTTTTATCGTGCTTTATTTTACCCATTGTCTGGTCTTGAGCATCGACCCTTGTATGTCTGCATTTAATTATTTATTTAATTATTTATTTAAATGCGTGTGATGTTTGTAAATTAATTAAATAGATGGTCTGCACATCATCTATATTTTCGGTTAAAATGTATAAGGGTCTGCCCGCCCAATTTTTATATGATGTACATTTATACCAGAGTTCCCCTCACCCGCGCATGAGTATTCTTGTACCACGGACGAAGACAATGAAAAGACGTGACGTGGACCCCTCCAAGATGAGGCGGTACTCCAAGACGTAATGTGGACTCCTCCAAGACGAGACAATGTTCCAGATGAGAAGCAGACACACAACACAGGTAGAGATGCATCTAGTGTCAAGTTTCGACACAAGTATGATGCCCCTTAAGTTGTTTAGATGCTCAAAACCAGTCGAGTAGAAGTTTACCTTTAAGTATTTATTTATTATTTTATGAAATTTAGAACAGCGGAAAAAATACATAAAAATAGATAATAAAATGCATAAAGAGGAGGCGTATGTTTTTCTATTAAAGTTTAGTTGTGAGTGCGACAACATAGATGAACAAGTTTAATTGAAATGGATCACATTTGTCGAGATAAAACCAATAAAACCCTCAAAGAAAATATTAAGTCACAAACAGCCTTCCATCATTCCAGTTTGAACAAAACCAGGCGTTCGAGGTGCCAGTTCATGCCTCAAATGAGGGTGCCTCTTACTACCAGGGAGTTCTAATTCGTGTGGTCGGTCGACTTAACTAAAATTTCAGCAACGGAATAGCCTTAGCTAGCTTGTTGTAATTTTAGTGGAATGCATTGAGTAAGTCATTAAATGATTTTTTTTGAAGCTGGGACTTCACTGAACAGATCAAGGAACCGCAAGTTAATGTGGTTGGCCAGCCAAAAGACTACCTTGGACCCTCTGAGTTGTGGCGTAGCCATAGCTTGTAGATTATGAAGGAGGTTCAGGGATCCTTTCCGCTAGAATACTCAAAAGTATTCAGATTCTAGTATAGAGGATTCCTTGAATTCGAAAAATTCGTTGGAGACATTTAATGATCAAATTAATAAAATATGTCTAAAATGGTAATCACATTAAAGTACAATATGCTAAAGTATATTTTCAGATAATGACAAGAAATACCACAATAAAACTGTGATAAATATTGGACAAAGTTAATGTCTAAACTAAGCACGAATTTCCTAAATGTAGTATAGGCGCTTGCACACATTACTACTATAATGGAAATTCAAGGAGCTTGTGTCCCAACCTGTTAAGCCATCTCAGGAAACGAGTGTGTAAAACTAATTTTAGGAGACTCATGAATAAAGCATATGATGGTTCTGTCATAACGCAATCATAAAATTATGATTTTATTTGTGATCTCTACATCAAGACATGGATGATGTTACATGTAGTCTCACCTCCAAGATCCTTTTGAGGAGAAAGAAAGGCAATATTTGAATGTGATGATTCCACTCGGATTGTGTAAAGTGAAAGAAAGATCACAATATTTTCATGTCATCCCATTCTTATACCTTTTATACCCAATTACTCCAGTTTTGTTTAAAGGTACAAATGAATATTATAGAGTAAGCGCTTCATTACCTTTAAGGAAACATTTTCGAAGTAATAAGAATATTGGAGATAACCCCATCATTTATTCTTATGGCGAATACATTGAATGAAAAGGAGAAAAGGCCTATGGAATGTTATGCCAAAGGAACCTTCGTCATTCCCTTCAAAGAAAAGTGGATGGTTATTTAACAAGAGGTTATTTGCATCACAAATTTAAATAAATTCATGGAAGTTTAAAAACTGAAATGCAAGAAGCAAGTACCCTCTTATCGTTCAGTTTATATTAATAAAATAAATGTATTGTTTTATCGAATACTTATTGGGTATTAAAAAACAATATGATTTTCACATATATGTATTGAAATACAATAACCAAGTAAGTAGTGAAACATTACAAGAAGTAAAGTGTCTTCTTCAAGCAGCTGAGAAAGGGTGATTCCTAAGTCAGCGGGGAGAAACACATAACATCTAATTGCCAAGTGATAGATTCAAGATGAAAAAGTTGTTGAGTATAACTAGAAAATTTATCTAACATGCCATTTTGGTCATGATGATACATTGTTCCATGTTTTGGAATGAATTTTGTTTATGGTAACATACTCAACAAAAAAGTTCAGACATACTTGAATCAAAGGCAATACATGATGAATATAAAATGTAAGACCTATCCAATTGTGGAAAGAAGATTCTTTGTCAAGAAAAACTACAAGTGGATATCATCAATATACCAAGTATGGTATTTAGGCTCAGCATAGCTAAACACCTATGGTATAATTGACATCTTTAGTTTAGAGAAAGAATCCTTTAGAAATAAAGGTATGTCACAATGCTTCTTAGGTTAGTTCAACACGAGAGTGTGAACTATTCCAAAGAAAGATAGAGGTAAAGATACTTCATAAGATTACTTTAAGTCATTAAGGAATGTACCAATAAAGTATAAGTTTGGTCAGAAGATATGAGTTGCTTCAGATCAGCAGGCTGAATAATATCTTGACCAAACAATCATCGATTATGATAATGTAGCGTGGAGTAATTCCTAAACGCATGTTACCTTATCTATATCACCGTATTGATGTTCTTAACAAGGATCTATGAATATTCATACATATTAACATTTATCAACAAAATGTAGTGTGGATAAATTCCTAAATTCACATTTTATACATCAAAGTTATGATGTAAGTTGTATCAATGTTACAACCTACAAAAAAATCCATTATATTTCATGACATGATATGCGAATAATGGCTTAAACCCATAACCAATATGCCAACTAAAATGAAAAATGGATATCATATGATTCATAGTATGATGGAAAATCCATCATGTCATAGGACACATTTAGATGCAAAGTTATTGTTGGGATTTAAACAAACATGCATCAAGTTAAACACGTTGTGCATTTGAGGTAATTATCCTAATAGTTGCTTAAGATATTACCTAAATCCCTGAGATAGAAAATATGTAGTCAAGTATTAGACTACATTTCTATACAACGGTGAACCTCTCTATTAGAGATAGTTGGAGCTGAATTGACTTGGACTTAGTCAATGCTCAAGATGCACAAAAGGTTGGCATAAGGAACAAGTTCCACAAGTAAATGTGGAATAGGAATGTTCCAGAGACACATACTGTGTTGGAAGTATGAAACCATGGTGATGGTTTTATATTCATTGCATTCGGTGATATATTATTCATTGAGAATAATAAATCCTGCAAGTAATAAGTATATGGAAACAAGCTAAGATTGATAAGATCAACTAAATTTCAATAATGGATTCCATGTATCAAATTGCAATGGGGATTATAAATTGAATACTGTTGTGGGTATTCAAATGAAATGATACATGGATGGTACATGTATGGTACCAATAAGGCTCTATTGGTTATACCAAGTCAGTACGCCTAAATTTATTAGAATTTTACTTGTCTCTAATATTATTCAATTGGTCATTGGATGTCATGATCGTCTTTCATGGAAGGTGTCTATACGACGCAACCATAAAGAGATGATGAAATAATATAATGCCAATAAGAGTTGAAAGTTACTCAAATCTAGTTGTGGATTAATGTAAGCAACAATATCTTAGAACATTCATTTTAAATGAATCTTTTCCTTGGGTATATCAATGGTTAAGGGGAGCACCAATGTTTTCCAAATAAAATATGTTTAGCAACATATGAAAAATGGATTTTGATCTTACATTTAGATAAGATCAGGTTAAAAATAATACTCCAATGATTGAATTAAATTAGCAACCTATGTTATAGGGAACAGGATCTACTAAGGTGGATCTAACGGTTTCTTAGACCTTGTCAATCATACATATTATGACATTGTATTTTTAAAAAATAAAAGTTGGAACAATTCAAGTTCAAAATTGTTTCCTATGTCACATGGATTAATCTATTCAAGTTAAAATGTTCAGAACATAGGAAGAGATTAAAATTGTGAGTTGAAATCCATACGCTCAACAATGGATCAATCACACATGCCATAATATGTACAATAATTGATACTACCAGGATATAATTTATTATACGAAGATATCAATTATTTTCAGGAGCACTGCAAATGATGCAGTCCGAACAGTCATATTGTACTTCAGTAAGTACAAATGATATGTACCTAGAATATGGATAAAAAGGTATACTAGTTTTTGTGGGACACAAACTAGTAATACATAGATCAATTTGATCTAGTATTGCTGTTAGGAAAAGGAGATGAGCGAGTCAAGCACATAGAAGCTAGTCGTATCCATACCTACAAATACCGAGTACATTGCAGCTTCTAAAGAAGCTAAAAAGTAGTAATAAATTACAATGATTTGTTCCAATTCTTGGATTCAAACCTAGTGAGAAAAGTATTATCATAATGAGAATTATGATATTCTTACTAGCCACATTGTCGAGTTATGACAATGGAAAAAGTGATATACTCCGGGATACCTTATCTTGAGAAGGTTTTACTCAAAGAGATGAGGTCACATATAGCAGATATGGCATGTGGTGAAAACATGGCAGGCCTAGCAGTTAAAGCTATTACTCACCAGAAGCATGGTATTTATCATGTGAGTATCTAACAAGTTTAGTTATCAAGTTGGATCTAGTGGAAGTGGGAGTGTTGAAATAGTGGGTGCCCTATACCCAACTATGTATTAATGTTTGATTACCATATCATGTATACAGTTAGTTATGCATGATGTTAACTTATCATTATAGTGCAGAAATTTGTGTGTCTACTATAATAATGTTAATGTCCAAAGGTTAATTGTCGTGTCAAGCGGTTATAGCAGATCCCATGATATAATGAGAACCCCAAGATACAATGACATTGATCTTAAATATATGTTCTATAGTCTAGATACATCTTACTGACTGGACACAGTATATGTCTGACTATCAGGTGCGGGGGGTTCATAAGCATTGAGACTTCTTCTCATGAAGTTTTCACTTGGTGATCTCTAATAGTGAGATCATGAGGAGAGACCCGTCAATAGGAACACCACATTTTTTGGGTGTCATTGGTTGTTCCTATCTATGGACATTTGTATTGGTCTCCTGACTTGAGACCATTACCAATGTATATCATTTAATTACGTACTTTGATGCAAGGTGAAAACCATGGCAGTAATTTCATGGCAAGGTAGTTTGTGTTTGTTGTGTCATTGTTGGTATGGCGTTGGTTGAATGGTCAAGAAAGGATTGGTCACTTCCAAGTTTAGGAAGTTGTATATCTCAGACCTGGTTGATTAGGATGGTGCCGCCTTCATAATTATTTGGCCAAACCAGTAGAAAGGAAAATCCATCTAGATAGATCAACAAATAATAAAGAAAGATAAGGACTATGGAAAAAGAGTGTGTCCTACTTTATGAGATATTTAATGACAAAGAGATTATAGTACACAATCAGTGTTCATGGGATGGTAGTTGTTGCCATGACTATCCTTATCTCTTTAGGGGCCATGATTAGTTGTTAGACCCCGCTCTTGGTATGTGGATTTTATTCACTATTATTGAGATAAGGGCCTAGAGGGTCACACACAATAGCGTATTCAAGAATCCACACCTATTCAATGGAACAAGAATATTGGATATGGTGGGACCCACAACTAGGGTCTGAGTGTTGTCTAAAGCACTGATCACTTAAAGAATTAAATAAATTCATTAATATTCATGTTATTAATATTTGTGATTATTTAATGTATTTATGAGTTTAGTAAATACGAGAAAATATTAATGGAAGGGATATTATTTTAATATTCCAAGGTTCGTTTAATATTAAGCGGGGCAGTGAGTCATGTTAAATGGCTCAGATTTTATTACGTAATATATTTTATATATATTAAAAGTATGTAATAAAATAAATAAATAATATTGATGCAGTTTTAAGTCGTCATAGTTATTTATTTAGTGGACGTGGAATTAATGGGGGTCAGGGAACCCAACCTGAAAATTTCCACAATCCGCTATAAATAGAGGAGAGGGAATCAAACGCAACTACTATTCATGTCATTTTGGGCAAATCTCTTCTCTCCTCCCGCTCTCTAGAGAGAGAAGCTATCGATCCGTGCTCGGATCGAGTTTCTTCTCACGCATCGTAAGATCGACTATGCAGTGATCGTCGGGATATCGAATATATCATCGGATCATCACGCTAGCACCTGAAGTTTGACGATCAGCATTCTAGAGGATTTCTGAATCACATTTTGATGATCTAGAGGGATCCTGCTATGGATCCTTCGTGCAATGATCGTCGGTGACAAGTTGCAATCGACAATGGCTTCGGATCTAAAATGGGTAAGTTTTATATTTATGTTGGTGCTCCTTACATTTTACGTGAGATCCTCGGGCCTCTCCGGGGGTCGGATCGTCGGTGACGAAAAGTTTCCTCATCCCGCTGATGAAAAATTTAAAATCCCCAGCCCACCAGCTTCCGCTGTGGGCCCCGGAAACCTAACAGCAACACTGAGTTCCAGCGCACCATGACTTACCAAACTAGCCATTCAAAAAGAGATTATGAATAGTATTAACTGCATTTTGAATTTTAAAAACTAAATATAATTTTAGATTTCATATTATGTGTTTCATAGACATAATATATGAATAAATTCATTTTTTTCAAATTAAAGAACTATTTTTCAAAAAATGAAATTTTAACGCCTTTTAATGGAGAACCCTTTTTAAAACCAATATTTGACACTTTTATATATTCAATTTAATGAAATCTAATTCTTCTTTAGAATCAGGACAAAAAAATTTAGTTTGGATAAATTTTTTGTACTTTTTCAATAACTTTCATATTTTTATGAATAGTGAAAAATACTAAATTTTAATTGAAAAAAACATTTTCAATCTAAATAATTTATAGTGTTAAATTATTCTTTTGAATGGTTTGTAAGTATAATTAGATTATATTTTTATCATTTAATACAATTTAGGTCATTATAAGTAATTTCACACGTACATTTGACATTAACACATGTCAATCTTTTGATAGTTACTACTTTTTAAAAAACCCACTTTTTGGTTTTGACTACGATAATTAATTTTAAATTAATTAATTCAACTTATATGTTTTTAATTTGATAATATAGGATTCATTTTTTTATTCTTAATATCAAAATTAGATTAGGGTGAATTTGTTTTATTTTTCTGAAAACTTTCAATTTTTGATGAATAGTGAAAACACTATGTTATTGTTCAAAACAGACTTTTATTTAAACAATTATTTTTATTTAAATTTATTTTAAAGTAAAAATAGATACATTATACTTATATTAGTTCAATTTAATTCATTGGATTCATTTTATAACAAGAATAGATGTATAAAAGTTTATTGTATTTTTTAACGTCTTTTACCCACCTTCTAGTCATATTTACAAATTTTCATAAAATGTAATTTTGCCGCTTACGTGAATTAAATTTCAAAAATAAAAGAGACAAATTTGAAATCATTAAGTAAAATGTGGTTCAATATGATGAAAATATTTTTTGGTGAATAGTAACTTTTGAATTTTATTTACCACGGTTAAAAGTAAAAAGGGTAATTAAAGGTAACAATGATATTAAAATTACCCTAAAACATGAATTAATTCTATTGTATAAGTGTATTTAGACCAAAACCAACCTCAGGAATAAAATATGATCCTTTTGGTCCACTTTTATTAGATTAGGACATTTATTATTATTTTATTTAAATAAGAGTTTAAAGTGTTAATTTCAATGTTTAATAAATAATCCATTTTTAATATAGGGCTATACATAAGATAAATTCAACTATAAATATTCATTATAAATCTAAAAATATTTCATAAATAATGGAATTTTATTTATATTTTTTATACATTAAATATTAAATTTTTTTATGACACAATAATGATACAGTAATTACCTTCTTAAAGAAAGATTAAAATAACTGATATTATAAATATCCAAATAAATGTAAATTGAGACTTATGATGCATTACACTAATTTTATAGGTTAAAATGAAATTTTAGTGTTTATAAAATATTTTTTCTCAAATTGATAAAGTTTTTATGACTTTCACAAAAACCAAATACCAAGTAGTACAAAATTGACATAAATTAGTTTTTAAAACAAATACTATATTGTTAGTGGATATAATATTCCCAAAATAATAGGGATCATCCAAATGACTTAGATAAGGTTAGACATATCAATAATTAACCACTTTGTGTTCACTTGTATTTTTATATTATGTTTATTAACCATTTATTATAATAATACAAGAATACATGGTAAAATTTAAACTATTTAACTAAGAGTTAAATCTAAAAGATAAGGTTAATATGGTGACCTAAACCTGTCTAAAACCAATTTTTTGAGATGTATGAGACCCATACCCACCTTATCCTCTAAATAAATCATTTTGGATCCATTATAAACCGAATGTGAATGTATAATAAAATAATATTTCAATCTTTTCCTAAAGTGACCCTCACCACTCTTATAAAAGGGTGCTTCCCCTTCTCTCAGAATCACACCTCCAAATCCATTTGGCTTGGACAAAACCTTCCCAAATCACCTCCAAAATTCCATAAATTAAACCTAGACTCCTTCCCTTTAGAAGAAATCCATCCTAAGGAACCCTTTTGTTCAAATCAAAAGGAAACACCAGAAGAAGTGGTAATAATTTTATCACCGCTTTCAAAGTTCTTTTCTTCTTCCACTTTCTCTTTATTTGTTATTTCCATAAAAAAATAATAACTGAAATACCTTATACATACTGTGAGGTTTTATAAATATGGTACAACCATATTCATTATTCTATCCATCCTATGAATGATAATGTCACCATGCATGTGTACGTACGGCTTACCGTCACCACACCGTCGTGTAATTTGTTATTCAACACTATGTTATTTAGATGGATATAATGATGAGGAATATGTTTATAAATAATGGAAATAACATGAAAATTTCTCTGTAAAGTTAACATATCATCCAATTCCACACCTTCTAATCATTAATGAAATGATATCGTCGCTCGTGTGTATGTACGGCTTGTCGTCTCCACGACGCGATGAGATTCATTTCCACGTTCACCATTCAATGATGATTATAAAAATATATATTTTTAATTTGTATTTAATATATGAAATAATAATTCTACTGGATATATATATATATGTACTTATATATATCTTATTCACTTACTTCCGTTCAATACGATACGAAAACGGAAACATCGTTTATGCGTATGTACGGCCTACCGTCTCCATAAATGGTGTTTTATTTTTCATATATCTATATATTATACATATTTATATTCTAAATATATTTAATATATAAATCATGTTTTATATTCTGGAATTATTTATATCATTATATAAATGATACGATCAAGAATAATAATTTAAAACACGTAGGATAAAGAAAGAAATTATTACCCGAAATGTTACTTTAACATAGAAATAATTATTAAATGGATAGTATAAAGTCATAAATGAATAATGTATGATATAATAAATATTACATTGGTTCTTGTATAATTTAATAACATACTATGGTCATTATACAAGAGGTTAAACGTACCCTCGAACTAAGGATAGTGAAAGGTAAGGGTTAATTCCACAATATCATTATTATCCGAGATTGTTTATATGTAAGTATTTTCTGGGACATATTTATTATCCATCTCCATGTTTCATAAAATATATTTCAAAATGATTATTTTAAGGTATTCTTTAACTAAAACATCATTTTAAATGTTTTCAATATTTATTCCTCTAAATCTTTCCCATTAATGTCCATGTTTTCAAAATGGTTTTAACGATATTTTTTATATGGAAATAATTTTTTTTAAATGTTAATTTATTTCAAAAGATTCAAAGTTGTATGAGACACATTGATTCAAAAATCTATTTTAAATGACTTCCATTATAAATGCGTGACTCTTAAATGATTTCAAAAAAGGTTTATTTCTGTCAAAATGTTTTACTGATCATTTTCAACTATACCAACATCCTTTACTAGATATTATTATTGATTAAGGTAGATTTATTATAATAAAATATTCCATATTGTATTGAATGACTTATGATATGTTTGAATGTGTATGTTCTATTTGTATACTCTTCATGGTTTATGGTTTAAGTGTTGTCATTTCATATGCAGGTTTTAATATGAATTTTTATAATATGTTTCAACATTTTTATATGAGGAATGCAGTGGACTTAGAAAGTGACGGGTGGAGCCCGCTATAGCTCCTCGACGCATCGATAGGTCTCATGATACAAATTACTGTCTTGGCATAAGACCTTGAAAAAAATTATTTGTAGTCTTGGCATGAGGTCTTAACTATGTGGTAATTATGTCTGGCATTAGGCATTTCCTCATTATGAAATTAGTCACTACTTGTGATTAATCGACTAGTAGAATATCTATGTGCATGTTTACATGGTAATGTTTGATTTATTTTTTCCATATTATGTTCAAGATTATGTTTAAAAAGGATGTTGTTTTTATTACACATATTTCCTTAAAATTTTATATCTTCCTCTAAATTATTTACTCTTACTGAGAATCTGATCTCACCCCTTTTCTTATGTTTTATTTTCCCAGGAAGCCAAGAAGTGTACTATGATTTATATGATAGTTTAAGATAGAAGAATAATGGAATTATAAAAGGATAATCTATGTTTTATTTTATGTTATAAATTGTAATGTAAAGTTCATGTATGTAATCTATTTTACAATACTACTAAACTGATTGGTCCTTCAAGAATTGATTTATTGTAATCAATCCAATGTATTAAAATGATGCACCAGTTATGGGCTTCTGGGGTCAGGGCATTACCATTATAATTTCTATTAAAGATTTTAAAAAAACAATGTTATTTAAATATGGTTATAAAAAAAATATATTGGTTCTATTATATATCTATTTATATAATTTAGCTCATTGGAATCATTTTCATATTTAATTTTCATATTGAATTTTTATATTCAATTTTTATGTAAAAGCATTTTAAACATGTGAAAATTTTATTATTGAAAAATAATTTTATAATCGTGTATAAGGGATTAATTTGAAAATAAATTTCTTCCATTTATGTTAATGGAATGTTGAAAAATATATTCAATATTTTGAATCTTCATAATTTATATTTTCTAAATTGTTCAACATAATTTTTAACTATAATGAATAGTAAAATAGTAAAAATTATTTACCATTGTTACCGTAAAAGTGGGTTTAACAGGATATAAAATAAAAATATAAGGGATCAAAATGAGTCAAGACTTTTCAATAATCCCTTTTATAGAAATATTTTATAATAATATATTATTTTCTTGAAAATGGTCCATTTTTAAGCCTTTTCATGAGAAAATTTTGGGGACAACGTTTTCTTTTCCAAAAATACTAGTGTACCACTCACCTAACATATAAAAGGAAAAAAAACCTCCTATCTTTTTCACACATTAAAAACTCATTGGTTAAACCAATACTGACACAAATAACTTCCTTAATTCTATTTTATCATCCTATAATCCTATGTTTGGTCAGATATCCAACATAGGAAGAATTTTGGTGAAAACCGAAGGATGTTACATAAAGAATATGTGACGTTCTTCATTCAGTGTTTTCATTTTATTGCTTCCCAAAACTGTATAAATTAATAATAAAACATGATGATATAAAAAAAATTATTATATGTATTTGAACTTGTACATGTTAATATAATGACCATTAATCATTTACTCTTCTATCAAATAGGTTACAAAATCATTATTCATGTGTGTGGCGGACTACCACCTCATGAACCGATGTAATTTGTTTTTCCTTTAAGACATTCTAATTATTTATATCATGATATTTTTATTATTTATATATTATATATTTGATATTATTGTGATTTTAGAATAATTATATCACATTTTACTTTTTAATTTCAATTCCATGGTAATATGTTATCGTCATTCATGTGTACGGAGGAATCTCTCCTTGGGAAGTGATGTGATTCATTCACACATTACAAGGAATGTAATTAGGATGAGTTTAATGAAAAAATTCGATATATATGAAATAAAATTTATCCTATAATGTTAATATATTATTTAATTATCTTTCTATATTTCCATGAGTAAAATGGAAACATTTTTAATGTCTGTGTACGACAAACCATCTCCATGAACGATGAATCTCGTTTTCTATATCTACATTTTATGTGTCAATATTAAAACATAAATATATTAATACTAAATATATATGATATTTATATCATTTTTAATGTTATTTATATGATTGAACTAGGATCAATATAAGAGGACCAAAAATAAAAAATCAAAACATATATGAAAAAACAATGTAGTTATTTTCTAAAATGTGAGATGGAATTGTTAATATAGTGGTAATAAAACTTCATAAGTAAATAATATATGGTATGATATATATATATATATATATTCATGTTTCTTTAATATATTTATAATAAACATATATTTATTATGTATGAGGCTCTATTATGTACAAAGTAATTTAAGAGTTACTGTAAGAAATTTTCGTCTCAGTTTTAATTCTATAAAAAACATACCATATCCACCACCTATTTATTTTATGTGGTGTATATAATTTCAATGATTTTATTTTTGGATTCTTCTACTAAAAATTATTTTAATTTACATACCCATTTTAGTATCTCTCTTTTACGGGGTTTATGGTTCAAAAGTTTTTAAATTAGTAATGGATTTTTGTCTTAATTTTTCTTCATTGAGACATAAGTTATATTACGAACCTACCTACTTTTATGAGGTATATATATAGGGCCTTTTTCATATAATACAATTATTTTATTTATTATCATGACATTTTATTTTTCAGATAATTTTATTACTTCATAGGTCTTATAATTCAATGTTACGAAACAGGTAATGATTTTATGTTAAAATCTCATAATTTATCAAGATTGTTTATTATTATGTTTCTAATGATAAAATATTTTGATTTGCCTTTCATGAAATATTATAATTTTATTATCATATTTTTATGTGATAAGAATTGATTTTTCCCATCATTTTCATCAATTTCATACTTAAGAGTTCAGAAGAATGTTTTCAATAAAAATCATCCTTATTTATCTATTCGGTCAAAAACCAAATTTCATAGAAAAAAAATGTTTTTTTTAATTTTTTAAAAATTTATTTCAAAACATTATAAAATTACATATTAAATAAATTTTCACTAATGTTCCCTTTTTGTAAATTTTTTTTGAAGGTAATTTTCATATTGTTTTCTGAACAATTATTGGTTGTATTTTACTGAGAATGTGAAAGAAATATTTGTTTTAACATGAAATACATGAATCCATTTTTTTCTATCATGACACTTATTTTCTTTCATAAATCCTTTACAAGTTCTTAGTTTTATTTTCAAATAAACTGATTTTGAAAGAAAAAATACGTTTAAAAAAAATAAGTGCAAAGGATATTTTTTTCATGAAATATTTTAAAAAAATTTCAATGATTACCTTATACATTTCAATGTTTATTTTCAAGGAAAAATAATTCAAAAATATTTTATTGATTTTCAGTTTTAAAAATCGATTCTGATGAAAATGTATTTTCCTTATGAAATTTTCCAAGTGTATTTTTAGAATTTTTTTATCTAATATAACATCCTTTTGTGATAATTTTAATTTTGCGGATATATTACACTGATAAAATTCTTAATTATTCTCTAAATTGTTTGTGTTTATGATGATAAGATATTTTTGAAACCCATTCCTATTATATGAGTTGTACCATGATAAAATTCTTATGTAACTAATCGCTTTTTCAATGGGATATGTTTTCATGAAATATTGAAATGATTATGAAAAGTATTTATTTTATATAGGTTATGTTATGATGAAATGTTTATGAATCCTATTTTATTTATAGGTTCTGATTTGATGGATGTTTTATGATCTATTGGAACACATATGGATGATTTTCATTATGTTAGGGGTGTGACCTATATCTCACTCCAATTAATTCTGTAATTATTAATATTATATGGTCTCAAATGGTAAATGAGTGTTCATCCCAATCCCAAAACAAGAGGATGCATGGGAGGTTATTCCTAACATGAAACAGGTGGAAAGCATGAGTTTACCTGAAGCCTAAAATAATAGGATACATATGAAGTTATTCAAACACCTAAATAAGTGGGTACAAAAGATGTTATCCCAAAACCAAAGTAGGTATACTAGTTACTATACCAATATTAACATATTATGAATTTCTTGGTAGATAGAATTGAAATAATATTTTTATACTTATTAGTATACCATAATTACATGTCTTATAAAAATTTTATTCTCTTATAGATCATGTTGTTTTCTTTCCTAATGATTCGTGTCTTATGAACATAAAATATTTATTCTATGACTCCAAATTTTGATCATTGACATGAAGGTTATTGTTTTCTTATGTTATTTTCAAGTTATCACACCCCTATTCTCATGTTATGCTTATATATATCCCTTATTTTACCTCATTCATATTTTAATATCACCCTGGATTATGTTTCATTTCCCTGAGATGTGAAGATATTATTTCATAAGGGCATCTTTATGAAGAGTACTCAATGGGATGATCATTTTGGGATATATTAAAGATAGTTTACCAAAATAAATAGAATGTATATGTCACGACCCGTCCTCGGGGCCCGTGCCGTGACTACCCCAAGCCCGCCTTCCATAGGCCAGGGGCTGGCGACTAGCACCAAGGCGTAAAATCCCGGTAAACAGGGAAGGCATTGCCTTTATGAGTAACAACCACCACAGAGTCAGCAAGCGGAAAGCAACTACAAAGTGCAGAAAAGTAAAGGGGGCCGGAAATACAAGCCCAACTGTAAAGTACAACTGAAAAGTAAAGAACAAAAACTGAAGAAAAAGACGGCGGCCTCGTGTCGTCCACTGGCAATCCCACCTGAAAGGTGGGTACAGATAGCCTCCAGGCTCCTCGGGTCCCACGTCCGCTCCGAGCACGTCCCGCCCAGTGGTCCACCTCCAGGTACCGTCCTGCTCCACGCCCCAACTGAGATCAGCGCTGTCCGTCGTCTGCATCCAACACAACAAGGTGCGGGCATAGCCTGTGCAGGGGTGAGTATAAGCTACTCAGTAAGGACCCCGAGACCCCCGAAGGTCTCCCGAAATCCACAAAGGATATAGCACAAAGGAAAGATACAATCACGAAGTAACATCTGACTCGACTTAGGTATATGCCCATACATATACCTAAGTCCCCAATTCTAGCTCTGCTCACGAGCTCAAGAACAACTCAATCCACGCAGGAAAGCAAGACTCAAATCCACAAGGAGAGTAAACAGTAAATCCACATAGGATAGTTCAACACAATCCACAAAGGAGAGTAACATAAGATTCAGCTCAACCAGGTATACTTTTTCTGATGACGTCAAAGATGATCACTGATCCATCTAAGTCGTCGGACCCACGAAGGATCGATAGGTACTAACCCCCGCAAAAGACCCACATAGGATCGGGCTCACACAGAACCTGTAGGCAGTGGCTCACACAGAACCGGTAGTAAGGACCCACATAGGATCGGGCTCACACAGAACCTGTAGCACTGATCCACGTAGGATCATTGAGTGCAGTAGTCGACGCAGTCCACTGAGGATCTCTGCACAGTCGTCGCCGCAGTCCACGAAAGATCTCTGCTCTGCCGTCGCCGCAGTCCACGGAGGATCTCTGCTCTGCCGTCGTCGCAGTCCACGGAGGATCTCTCCTCTGTCGTCGAAGTCACAGCCAGCGCTAGGGTTCCCGCACATAGCGAGCTCGTTTAGGAGGGTCCGCTCCACGAGCCGAGAGGCTGATACATCAACTGACACGTAGTCCGAAGTTGATGTATCCAAAGGTTCCGTATCGACAACAGGATCTCAACGCCACAGACGGCGCGTCAATCGGACGCCCGGTCTGAGAGTTATTGGCATTTTCGTCCCAGGGGCCCGGTTGGTTTTTAGGGCAAAACCAACCCGACCGTACTCCGCCTGTGTCCGATCCTCGGGCGGAGTATGCCAAAAGTTCCGTCTCACTTAGAGGAAACTACCACAGCTGACGGTACGTCGATCGGACGTCCGCAGCTCAAGTTATGAGCGTTTCCGCTCCGAGGGCCCGGTTGGTTTCGTGTACGAACCAACCCGGCCGAACCCAAAGTCTTCCGAAACCTTGAGTATAATATACCGAAACGACCGTATCGATCCAAGGATCGCGTAGCCACTGACGGTTCGTCAATCGGAGGTCCCAGGCCCAAGATATGGGCAAAAGACCGAAGAAGGCCCGAAAACGGTGGTTCTGGGCCCGGGGCGACCCGGCCCGAACCTCCCCTGGGCTGGCCGCACCGGGTCGACCCGACCCGGCCCGACCCGGCTAGGCCGGGTCCGGTCCGGCCTGGGCGCGGCCCGGCCGACCAGACCGGCCGGCTCGGCTTCGGCCGAGCGGCCGAAGGAGAAACCGCCGAGGGTTTGACCCGCGGCTTGGAGGAACGCGGCCCGCGCGGGCCGCGTGCTGGGTGGCCGGACCGCGGACGCGGTCCGGCGGTTCGCCGCCGCCGCGGCCGAGCCGTGGCGGACTCCTCCGGCGGCGCGCCGGGAGCCGCCGCCTCCGGTCGCCGGCGCCGCCGCGCCGGCGACCCGCGCCGCTGCCACTTTCCGCGGGCCGCCGGAGTTGCTCCGGTGGCCCGTTTTGCCTCCCGCCTGCGCCGTTGCTCCTCCCGGGGGCCGATCTTCACCGCGGAATCAACAGATCGCCCCTGCCGCGCGGTTCGTCATCGTCCGCCATATCCGCACAATAAAAGAGATCGGCGGAGGGTTGCCGGGTCTTGTTCGTTAGACCCGCACCCTCCGCGTTAGTCATAAACAACGGGAGGAATAAAAACAACCAATCAACAATTTTAAAATAATTTAAAATTGTTCTGAGGTCGGGTTCTTTATTCCAAAAGAATAAACAAGGGAAAAAATTAAAAGAATTCCAACAACCCTTACCTTGTCGTCGTCGGACGGGGGATCGTCGCGGGATTGCTCGTCGCGGAAGAAGGGGGATCGTCGCGTCATCGCGGTATCCGGCGTCGCGTCGCCAATCTCCGGATCAAGATCAAACGGATTTAATTAATTAAATCCGTTGTTATTGAAAATTAAAAAGGGAGAATTTAGAAGATTCGATTCTCACCTTTAACCGCCGATCATAGGTTTCGCCGCGGAAGAAGAGGCGTCGCCGAAGAACGTCGCGGGTAGAGCTCGTCGGCGTCGCAGATCACGGTGTGCGTCGTCGAATTCCGGTCGCCGGCGTTCTTCGCGTTCTTCACGTTCTTCGCGTTCTTCGCGAGGAGGGGAGATGAAGAAACAAAGATCCTCTCAAATCCTTTCAAAGGATTTTTAGGTTGGTCTTATTTTATAAACATGCCAACAAACGCAAAAGCGTAAGTAACGACCCATCAGTTCGTTGAATTAATTCAACGAGCGAAACAACCCATTTAATTCACGAAATAAACCGCTCAATTAAATGGTCTGTTAAGAATTTAAGAAAACGCGTCGGTTGACTTTTTAGTTACTTTGACGGGTTTTCGCGGGTGCGTTACTTAGCGAAAGAAACGGCGGGGCTCGTGCGGGCCCCACCTCACAAATATCCTAACAAGGGGTAGGATATTTCCGGATAGCACCCTATCCGCTTTAACTCAGTTCAAGTGGCTTCCAAGTGACTTCCAAGCATCTTAAGTGAAATAAAATAAAGTTGTCGCACAAATTTTATTTTATTTCTGACTTAAAGCCCCAAAATTTAAAAACCACGTCTGAGCAAACGCAACTCCGGAAGAGGCGTTTCTAAGCAAATATCGGCGCTGCGATTTCATCGGTGTCCTCAGAATTCGATTCCGGGCACCGGTTCAAAAGATAGAAAAACCCGCTCGTCCGTTCACTGAACGTACCCGAGCCAAACTTCGGAAATTGATTCCGGGCACACCGGGCCTCGGAATCAGGTGCCGTCTGAAGCTGCGCTCTTGTAAAATTCCAAAGAAAATTAAGAAAAAAATTTCCTTGAAATTTGAGGGTCTTTACATTACTCCCACCTCAGGGCTTTACGTCCCCGTAAAGATACATCAAAAACTAGGGGAACAAATGGGGGTACTGATCACGCATCTGAGCCTCCCGCTCCCAAGTGCTCTCCTGGAGGTTCTCGTGCTGCCATCTGACGCGCACAAGAGGAATCGACCGCCCACGTAGGACCCGCTCCTGTCGATCCTCGATCTCTACTGGGACCTCCGCAAAAGTCGCCCCATCGTCCACGTCCAGCTCCCCAAAGTCGATGATGTGCGTCGGGTCGTGCACGTATCTCCTCAGCTGAGACACGTGGAAGACGTCGTGCACCCGGTGCAACTGAGGTGGTAGAGCCAGGCGATAAGCCACCTCTCCTATCCTGCTGAGGACCTGGAAAGGCCCGATGAAGCGTGGAGACAACTTGCCGCCTCGGCCAAATCTCCGTAAACCACGTCGAGGTGAGACACGCAAAAAGACGTGGTCGCCATCCTCGAACTCCAGTGGCCTCCGCCTCCTGTCAGCATATGACTTCTGCCGGCTCTGAGCTGTCCTCATCCTCTCCTGGATGATCTGGACCTTCTCTGTCGTGGCTCAGACCATCTCTGGTCCCACGAGTGCTGACTCCCCAGGGTCTGTCCAGCACAACGGTGATCTGCAGGGTCTGTCGTACAACGCCTCGTATGGTGCCATCCCGATGGTGGAGTGGTAGCTGTTGTTGTACGCGAACTCCACCAAGGGTAGGTGGTCCTCCCAGCTGCGACCAAAGTCGAGAACACAGGCACGGAGCTTGTCCTCGAGTGTCTGTATGGTCCTCTCAGCCTGACCATCCGTCTGAGGGTGGAAGGCTGTGCTCAGATGGAGCCGTGTCCCGAACACCTCCTGCAACCCCTTCCAAAGACGGGAAGTGAAACGAGCATCTCAATCGGAGACGATAGACGATGGCACACCGTGAATCCGTACGATCTCCTGGACGTAAAGACGTCCCAAGCTCTCCACTGAGCCCTGCTCTCTGATGGGTAAGAAGTGTGCCGACTTGGTGAGTCGGTCGACAATCACCCAAATGGAGTCGTGACCTCTGGAAGTGCGTGGAAGTCCAGTCACGAAGTCCATAGATATGCCGTCCCACTTCCACTCCGGGACCTCCAAGGGCTGTACCAAGCCTGCTGGTACCTGATGCTCTGCCTTCACCTGCTGGCAGGTGAGGCATCGTGAAACGAACTCTGCTACAGCTTTCTTCATGCCCGGCCACTAGTGCTGTCGTCTAAGATCCTGGTACATCTTCGCCACTCCGGGATGCACCGCCAAGGGAGAAGTGTGAAACTCTCTCAGCACCTCCTCTCGTAAAGCGACTGGTACGAAGGTACGTCCTCTGAAAAGGATGTCGTGCTCTGCTCCAAGGGAGAAACCATCAGGCGCCTGACCTGAGGATATCAGTGCACGCTGGGTCTCACAGTCAGCGTCCTCATGCTGAGCCTCTCTGACCCGCTGTAGAAGTGGAGGAGAGACTGTGAGAGACTGAAGAAAGGCTGCTCCGTCTCTATCCACGAAGGATATCCGTAAGGAGGCTATCTGCTCTGTCGCCTCCTCAAGTAGCTGAATGCCCGTCCTCCTGCTGAGGGCATCGGCTACCACGTTCCCCTTCCAAGGAGTATAGACTATCTCAAAGTCATAGTCCTGGAGGAACTCAAGCCATCTCCGCTGTCTCAGGTTCAGGTCCTTCTGAGAGAAGATATACCTGAGACTCTGGTGGTCAGAAAAGACTATGAAGCGCTCGCCCATCAGATAGTGCCGCCAAGTCTTCAGAGCGAAGACCACTGCTGCTAACTCCAGGTCATGAGTGGCGTAGTTCTGCTCATGCGGCCTCAACTGACGTGATCCGTAGGCGATCACGGCCCGCTCCTGCATCAGGATGCACCCGAGTCCAGTCCCTGATGCATCGCAGTAAACTACGTATCCAACTCCCTCCTCAGGCAACCTCAAGATAGGTGCGCTGGTCAATCTCTGTCTCAGCTCCTGGAAGCCCTGCTGACATCTGTCTGACCAGACAAAGGGTTTCCCCTTCTTTTTCAAGGCTGAGAGTGGTGCCGCAACTCTGGAGAAGTCCGGCACAAATCTCCGATAGTATCCGGCTAAGCCCAAGAAACTCCGCACCTCTGTCACGCTCTTGGGTGGCTCCCAAGCTAGTACTACTTCGATCTTCGCGGGATCCACTGCAACTCCCGCCTCAGAGATGACGTGCCCCAAGAAATGGACCTCACGTAACCAGAACTGGCATTTTGAGAGCTTTCCATAAAGCTGGTGCTCTCGGAGTGTGTCTAGCACAACTCGCAGGTGGTAGGCATGCTCCTCCTCAGTCGTCGAATATATCAAAATGTCGTCAATGAAGACCACGACAAATCGGTCGAGGTATGGCTGGAAGATCCTGTTCATGAGGCTCATGAACACTGCTGGAGCATTGGTTACGCCGAACGGCATAACCAAGAACTCATAATGGCCATACCGACACCTGAAGGCCGTCTTCTGCACGTCCTCGTCTCGAACTCTGAGCTGATGATAGCCTGACCTGAGGTCTATTTTCGAGAACCACCGCGCTCCCTTGAGCTGATCGAAGAGGTCATCAATCCGTGGCAGCGGATACTTGTTCCTTACTGTCACCTGGTTCAGGCGACGATAGTCGACACACAGTCGCAAGCTCCCGTCCGCCTTCTTGGTGAACAAAATCGGGGAAGCCCAGGGTGAAACACTGGGTCGGATAAACCCCTTGCTCTGCAAGTCCTCCAACTGTACCCGCAGCTCTCGAAGCTCGGCGGGGGCCATCCGATATGATAGAGTAGATATCGGGGCTATCCCGGGGTACAAGTCGATGTAAAAGTCTACCTCTCTACGAGGAGGTAGCCCTGGAACGTCGTCGGGAAAGACGTCCACGTACTGGTCCACCACTGCAGGAAAAGCTGGACTCCTCACGTCCACTGCTCCTAGGATGAGGCTAGCCAACTGATGAGAGATGGGCTGCACTCTCCTCCGCGGAAGTCCATCCTGTGCTGCAAAGGTTCCCTTCTCGCCGGTGAAGGTAAACCGGCTCCCGTCGGTGCGAACACATCGCACCTTGCGCCTAAAACAGTCGATCTGGGCATGAACCGTGGATAGCCAATCCATGCCCAAGATGACATCGTAAGGCCTCGACGCCGCTACAAGGAGATCCCAGCCGAAGCTCTCGCCTCTTAGAGTAAGCTCACACTGCCGGCACCAGTGCGTAATCGTCGAGTCTGCTCCCGTAGGAGTCTCTAGCCGTAAGGATCGAGCCAACGGCTCAGTCGGAATCTCCGAGCTCCGAACAAGGGCAAAGGCTATGAAAGAGTGACTCGCTCCTGTGTCTATAAGTACTGCAGCAAGGGTGGAATAGACACAGATCGTACCTCGAATCATCTCTGTCATGTCGGGGTCGTAGGCCTCCACTGCCTGGAGCTGGGCCTGTCCCTGCCCGCCAGCTCCCTGTGGTCGAGGTGGTCCTCCTGGTGGTGGTGGGGGTAGAGCCTAGAAGCGTCGCCCACCACCCGCTGCTCGTCCAGCTCCTCTGCCTCGTCCGCCTCCTCCCTGCGGACCGCCACGGTCGACCCTCTGCCTCTGCCTTGGTGGCCCCTCCACCGTCTGCTGCTCCTCTGGTCGGCGAGTCGGGCAGTCACGAGCAATGTGACCCTGCCCGCCGCAGGAGTAGCACAGCCTGCCTCTCGGAAGGCTGGCACTCCGCTGTGTGCCCCGCACTGCTGAGCCGGTGTCCTGAGGCCGTCTGCGTGGGGGTCTGGTCTGCCTGGACCCGAGAGTCATTCGTCGGCTACCTGCTGCCGAAGACTCAGCTACCTGCCGCCCTGCGCTAGGTCTCGCCGCTGAAGAAGGCTCTGCCAGGAAGCTCTCGATCAGGAGGGCTCGCTCCAGCACTCCCGCCTGGGTCGGAATGCTGAGGGAGACCAGCGACGCCCGAATCTCCTCCCTCAAGCCCTGCTCGAAGGTCCGGGCCCGGAAGAAGGGGTCCCGTACCATGTCGGTCGAGTAGCGAGATAGGTCAGTGAACCTCTCCGCGTACTGAGCGACTGTCATGCTGCCCTGGCGCAGCTGGAGAAGCTCCTGGATGCGCACCGCTCGGAGGGTGGCCGGGACGAACTCAGAGCGGAAGAGGCTCTCGAAGTCCGCCCAGAGCAAGGATGCCTCATCGTGAACCTGGAGCATCAAGCTCCACCATCGTCCTGCCGCCGCCTGCAGGAGGCTCGCCGCGAGAATCACCATGAGATCCGCTGGTGTCCTCACTAGCCTAATGATCCGTACCACCGCCTCTAGCCAGTCCTCGGCGGCCTGGGGGTCCGCCTCACCGCGAAACCTGGGCGGTCGCTGGCTCTGAAACTCATGAAGTGACCTGAGGCGACGTGCATCGTCAGCGTCTGGTACTGGTAGCATCGGTGGCTCGGCGGGTAAAGCTACCGCCGGTGCCACTACTGGCAAAGGGCCCTGCACCGAGGCCTCGTCGCTCGGTGGGCTGCCGTCGCGACCTACACTCGGAACCCTAGCTGGCTGTCGTCGCGGGGCCATCCTGGAAAGGAGAACAAGAGCACCACAGTCAGAACAGTATACCTGGTGAGCTGGCACAAGTAATCACAAGGAAAACTTGAGACTTTCATAAAGCAGATCAGTATACCCGGTGAGCTGACACAAGTAATCACAAAGAAAACTTGGAACACACACGCAATCAATGTTTTCATGCATTAAGTCGGAAATCAGGAGTCAGGGTCCTGGTGTACGGATACGTCGGCCGCCGCACCAACACTGGGCTCCCTGAACTGATAACCACACTCAATACACTAAACACTATTGCTTCACATAGAAAGAAAAGACGATCAGAGTCTGCAGTAGAACCGACCACCTCTGATACCAATTTGTCACGACCCGTCCTCGGGGCCCGTGCCGTGACTACCCCAAGCCCGCCTTCCATAGGCCAGGGGCTGGCGACTGGCACCATGGCGTAAAATCCCCGTAAACAGGGAAGGCATTGCCTTTATGAGTAACAACCACCACAGAGTCAGCAAGCGGAAAGCAACTACAAAGTGCAGAAAAGTAAAGGGGGCCGGAAATACAAGCCCAACTGTAAAGTACAACTAAAAAGTAAAGAACAGCAACTGAAGAAAAAGATGGCGGCCTCGTGTCGTCCACTGGCAATCCCACCTGAAGGGTGGGTACAGATAGCCTCCAGGCTCCTCGGGTCCCACGTCCGCTCCGAGCACGTCCCGCCCAGTGGTCCACCTCCAGGTACCGTCCTGCTCCACGCCCCAACCGAGATCAGTGCTGTCCGTCGTCTGCATCCAACACAACAAGGTGCGGGCATAGCCCGTGCAGGGGTGAGTATAAGCTACTCATTAAGGACCCCGAGACCCCCGAAGGTCTCCCGAAATCCACAAAGGATATAGCACAAAGGAAAGATGCAATCACGAAGTAACATCTGACTCGACTTAGGTATATGCCCATACATATACCTAAGTCCCCAATTCTAGCTCTGCTCACGAGCTCAAGAACAACTCAATCCACGCAGGAAAGCAAGACTCAAATCCACAAGGAGAGTAAACAGTAAATCCACATAGGATAGTTCAACACAATCCACAAAGGAGAGTAACATAAGATTCAGCTCAACCAGGTATACTTTTTTAGATGACGTCAAAGATGATCACTGATCCATCTAAGTCGTCAGACCCACGAAGGATAGATAGGTACTAACCCCCGCAAAAGACCCACATAGGATCGGGCTCACACAGAACCTGTAGGCAGTGGCTCACACAGAACCGGTAGTAAGGACCCACATAGGATCGGGCTCACACAGAACCTGTAGCACTGATCCACGTAGGATCGCTGAGTGCAGTAGTCGACGCAGTCCACTGAGGATCTCTGCACAGTCATCGCCGCAGTCCACGAAGGATCTCTGCTCTGCCGTCGCCGCAGTCCACGGAGGATCTCTGCTCTTCCGTCGTCGTAGTCCACGGAGGATCTCTGCTCTGTCGTCGAAGTCACAGCCAGCGCTAGGGTTCCCGCACATAGTGAGCTCGTTTAGGAGGGTCCGCTCCACGAGCCGAGAGGATGATACATCAACTAACACGTAGTCCGAAGTTGATGTATCCAAAGGTTCCGTATCGACAACAGGATCTCAACGCAACAGACGGCGCGTCAATCGGACGCCCGGTCTGAGAGTTATTGGCATTTTCGTCCCAGGGGCCCTGTTGGTTTTTAGGGAAAAACCAACCCGACCGTACTCCGCCTGTGTCCGATCCTCGGGTGAAGTATGCCAAAAGTTCCGTCTCACTTAGAGGAAACTACCACAGCTGACGGTACGTCGATCGGACGTCCGCAGCTCAAGTTATGAGCGTTTCCGCTCCGAGGGCCCGGTTGGTTTCGTGTACGAACCAACCCGGACGAACCCAAAGTCTTCCGAAACCTTGAGTATAATATACCGAAACGACCGTATCGATCCAAGGATCACGTAGCCACTGACGGTTCGTCAATCGGAGGTCCCAGGCCCAAGATATGGGCAAAAGACCGAAGAAGGCCCGAAAACGGGGGTTCTGGGCCCGGGGCGACCCGGCCCGAACCCCCCCTGGGCTGGCAGAACCGGGTCGTCCCGAACCGGGTCGACCCGGCCCGGCCCGACCCGGCTAGGCCGGGTCCGGTCCGGCCTGGGCGTGGCCCGGCCGAGCGGCCGAAGGAGAAACCGCCGCGGGTTTGACCCGCGGCTTGGAGGAACGCGGCCCGCGCGGGCCGCGTGCTGGGTGGCCGGACCGCGGACGCGGTCCGGCGGTTCGCCGCCGCCGCGGCTGAGCCGCGGCGGACTCCTCCGGCGGCGCGCCGGGTGCCGCCGCCTCCGGTCGCCGGCGCCGCCGCGCCGGCGACCCGCGCCGCTGCCACTTTCCGCGGGCCGCCGGAGTTGCTCCGGTGGCCCGTTTTGCCTCCCGCCTGCGCCGTTGCTCCTCCCGGGGGCCGATCTTCACTGCGGAATCAACAGATCGCCCCTGCCGCGCGGTTCGTCGTCGTCCGCCATATCCGCACAACAAAAGAGATCGGCAGAGGGTTGCCGGGTCTTGTTCGTTAGACCCGCACCCTCCGCGTTAGTCATAAACAACGGGAGGAATAAAAACAACCAATCAACAATTTTAAAATAATTTAAAATTGTTCTGAGGTCGGGTTCTTTATTCCAAAAGAATAAACACGGGAAAAAAATAAAAGAATTCCAACAACCCTTACCTTGTCGTCGTCGGACGGGGGATCGTCGCGGGATTGCTCGTCGCGGAAGAAGGGGGATCGTCGCGTCGTCGCGGTATCCGGCGTCGCGTCGCCAATCTCCGGATCAAGATCAAACGGATTTAATTAATTAAATCCGTTGTTATTGAAAATTAAAAAGGGAGAATTTAGAAGATTCGATTCTCACCTTTAACCGCCGATCGTAGGTTTCGCCGCGGAAGAAGAGGCGTCGCCGAAGAACGTCGCGGGTAGAGCTCGTCGGCGTCGTAGATCACGGTGTGCGTCGTCGAATTCCGGTCGCCGGCGTTCTTCGCGTTCTTCGCGTTCTTCGCGTTCTTCGCGAGGAGGGGAGATGAAGAAACAAAGATCCTCTCAAATCCTTTCAAAGGATTTTTAGGTTGGTCTTATTTTATAAACATGCCAACAAACGCAAAAGCGTAAGTAACGACCCATCAGTTCGTTGAATTAATTCAACGAGCGAAACAACCCATTTAATTCACGAAATAAACCGCTCAATTAAATGGTGTGTTAAGAATTTAAGAAAACGCGTCGGTTGACTTTTCAGTTACTTTGACGGGTTTTCGCGGGTGCGTTACTTAGCGAAAGAAACGACGGGGATCGTGCGGGCCCCACCTCACAAATATCCTAACAAGGGGTAGGATATTTCCGGATAGCACCCTATCCGCTTTAACTCAGTTCAAGTGGCTTCCAAGTGACTTCCAAGCAGCTTAAGTGAAATAAAATAAAGTTGTCGCACAAATTTTATTTTATTTCTGACTTAAAGCCCCAAAATTTAAAAACCACGTCTGAGCAAACACAACTCCGGAAGAGGCGTTTCTAAGCAAATACCGGCGCTGTGATTTCATCGGTGTCCTCAGAATTCGATTCCGGGCACCGGTTCAAAAGATAGAAAAACCCGCTCGTCCGTTCACTGAACGTACCCGAGCCAAACTTCGGAAATTGATTCCGGGCACACCGGGCCTCGGAATCAGGTGCCGTCTGAAGCTGCGCTCTTGTAAAATTCCAAAGAAAATTAATAAAAAAATTTCCTTGAAATTTGCGGGTCTTTACAGTATACCTAATCTCCAATGACACTAAACTATTAAATCTCTCATAAGTGTGTATTTTAATGAAAAAAATATTCACATAAAAAAATTTACTTTGATTTATGAAAATCCTAGTTTTTTACATTTCTATTACTATAGATTGGGATGTGTAGGTGGTTCATCTATAGAATGGTATTTGGGAGATGGTTGGGACCAAATCAAGGGTTCATGGCCTTATCTCAAATGATGGGGAATGTGTATAGTGGTGTTCCAACCCATTTTTGACTAATTATAAGATGATGTTCATTGGTATTTATTCGAATTTACACATGATAAATTTTATTAGTTTTCAATAAAACATATTCCAGCTGTAGATCATATATCCATTCACCCTTACAGGATGGATCTTACGACGATCTAAGAGTTAATGACTTGGTTAGAGGACCTAGAGGATAAGGGGTTCATATGGTCGAGTATGTCCCCATGGGGTTCTCTAGTCTTATTCACAAAAAATGTGGATGTATCAGTGAGGTTAAAAATAGACTATCCTAGTTTTAACCATGTTGCATTCATGAATAGATATCTACTCACTCATATAAAATAAAAATTTGATCAGCTTTCTGGATCCAAAGTGTTCAATAATATTGACTTGATATTGGGTCATAACTAGTTGACATTGATACATTATTATGTACTGAAAACCATTTTAAGTAGTGGTTATGGTATATATGAATTTTTTGTGATGTTATTCGATCTAAATAATAGATTAATGATGTTCATAGTTCTGATTAATCAATTATTCCATTCGTATCTGAAAAAGATTGGTATATTTCATCAATGATATTATTATTTACTGTAATTCAATGTAAGAGAATGTTCAACATTAATATATTCTCTTGAGAAAAATAAAGATCCATTTTCTAAATTACAATATCTAAATGTTCCAGTTTTCGATCTCACAGGTCCACTTATTAGGACATGTCTTATCTAAGTTTGTTGTATCTATGTACCCTTAAAAGGTAGTGGAAGATGTTGATTTAGAGATTTCCATGAAATGTTTTCTCTTCTATAGACTTTTTTGGATTGGGTGGTTATTACAAGAGAATTATTTTGAACATATCCTTCCTAGAAATGATAAAGATATGCCTAACTAAGAATGTGGTAATGTTTTTGTTTCAGTTACTTCTGTGAGAACCATAGGGATTTTAAAGGGAGGATAACTACATCATCGATCCTAACCTTACCTATGTCGAGTAAGGAGTGTACCATGTATCATGATTCATAAGGAGTCTAGCTAGGAATTATTAAAATACAGTATGGTCGTGTAGTTTCTTATTAGTCAAGGAACTTGTGGTTTCCTGATAATAACTACCTATGAGATGCTACAGTGCTATAATTGATTGTTTATTACTTGATATTTTGGGTTTATTACCTTTCCATTATAATTTTATTTTGTATGCTAAAAATAAAATCTTGATGTATATTTTATCATAGTGGGTCCTAACCTTTTTTCATTGAAGGTGGGAGGGGTATTTTTAGTCCTTTTATTTCATGATGGTGTAGACCCTCTAAAATGGTAATTTCACTGTCAATTTTTTTATAATAAAGTCTCAAAGTTAGGTAATATAGAATTCTCACAATTAATATAAGATGATGACCCTATATTAAAAGTTTCAACCAGTTGTTTTGGAGTAATACTATTGAATGACCCGTCAAAATTTATCTATACATATTCACTCCTTAGGGTGGAGAGGATTTAATACTTTGATTCATAATACCTAATTATAGGTACATCATATATGGTGAGTATTCACCACCATACTGGACCATATATGATGATGAAATTCTCTATGTTCAAGGTCGTGTTGTAATTCCTATGGGTAAATGTGAGGAACCAGTGAGGGACTCACTGCCTCGAAGTGTTCTATACATCTTGGTTTTACCATGATATAATGGGACATTTGTAGATAGAATTTCTAGATGGGGACGAAGTTAGATTTTATTTTTCTTATTAAATGATTCACCACTTATCAATAGGTGAAGTTCATGCACTTGTGGACCACTATGCTTCTTAAACCATTTCCTAATCTTGAGTATAAAAAAGATGACATGAATATGGGTTTTTTAATGGTTTTTAAGACCCCCCCCCCAAAGGAAGTGATGTAGTGTGAGTTATAGTGGATTATTAAATCAAATAAACATAGTTCTATAATTTTTTTATACCTTATTCATTGATGAGTTGGGTATGCTCTATGTCCAGGTAGTGGTACACTTCCAGATGATTCTAAAAATTATTATATCAGACAAAGTTCTTTATTTTACATCATGATTCTAGAAATTATGTAGGTAGACCCTTGTTATGTAGTTTTATTTCAGTACCCCATATTATCCACTAATATATAGATATATTTAATGTAACAATCAGATATTATTAAACATGTTTCAAGAACATGTATTAGATTTTGGATGCTCTTGGGAGAACCGCGTGAGACTAGTGTATTTTTCTTACAATAATAGCTATCATGAATTGATTTATATTTCTCCATTTGAGAGTTTATATAGAAACACAAGTTTTCAACCCTTATGTTAGATGGAGCCTATAGGGGGATCGATTATCCGGAAGAGTATCATTCAGGATATTTCAGAGGATATATGATTCATTAGAATGTGGTTGCCGACTTATCAGAATAGATAGAAGTCATGTTCTAATAATTGAAGTTTTCTTCTAGAGTACAAGCTCAATGATCTGGTATTCTTATAGGTGTCATCAATGATATAAAATCATAATCCTAAAAGGTGAATAATGATATATCCAAGATATATAGGGATATTTGATATCATGGATTGAATTAGTATATAGGAATATAGTTTTTAGCCCCCTCGGTATTTTAGTTCTATTCATTACATATTCCACATACTACAGATTCAACAGTATTATCTCAACCCATTTCATGTGATCGATATGAATGACAATGAGCTCAAGGTAGAAATGTAATTTTTGGAGTCCCTAGTTAAGATAGTCGATAAATCAAATAATAATCTTCATGGTACTATAGTTCCTATACTACAAGTGCAGTGGTAGCATGTGCATATCCAAAAGGATTCATTGGAGTGGAAGTTTGAAATATGGGATTCGTAGCTAAGGATATTAATCTATGAGTACTGGTGATATTTTATAACTTATTTTCAATGAATACATTTTATATAGTTGGAATATTATAAAACCCTTTAAATTTTTAGGCTATGAAATTATTTATATTTTCATGAAGCTCATCTATTTTCTATTATATAAATGTTTTTGGTGTTATTGGTGTCTTGTGAGTGGGGTTTGAAAAGTATGTGGGGGTATGATGATAGAATTCAGTAGTAGTTGGGGTCATGATGTGTTATCTAAGAGATATTCCATTAATCCAATAGTGAGGGAGCATCACACGATAGGTAAAACAGGGTGTGCCACTATCGATCCTAGAACAAGGGGTGATCCAGTACCTAAAATATGTCTCTCAATGGCTGAAATTGTTTGTACTGTGATGGTATACAGGATGAGGGGAGGCCCTAGCCCTATATGAGGCTGTTTCATGGCCTAAAATGGGTCTCTCTTCAATGATATATGGGAATAGGGGAATCCCTCTACTAAGGGAAGGTAATTTCAAGACTCATATGTGTCTCACCATTACTCACTCATTTGGAGATTTTTTTTTAAAAATGGTTAGATTTATAATTTCTCACAAGAACTCTATTTCCTCTCCATATTTCTCCTTTGAGATCCATTTAAATTGTTATGATTTTGGAGTTCATCCTTTGTATTATAATCAATCTGTTTTTTTCATAGTTTTTGAAGAAGTAAATTATTTTGGTGATCATAATATATTAGGAATAAGATGGTGTAATCCCTAGATACCTTATCCAACATTTTTCCCATTGGCTTCTATTCTAAAATAATAATTTGAGTGGGCTATTGAATATTTTAGGGTTCTGAAGGATTGGGTTCATTTAAAATAATATTATTTGATGTTCCTTCTTCATCATTCTTAGGTTAGTTTATCTCTAGTTATCCCTTAAATTGATTCTTACTTCTATTTTTCATATGATGTATGGTCACATAAACATATTTCATAATTTAAAAAAAAATAATAAAAAAAATATTCTAACATGTAAAAATTATGTTATTCATTCCATGATTTATCTTTGAATGAATTATACATCCCTAATGATTATGCACCAAGTAATGTGTGCCTTGATTTTGGAGAAATATTGAAATTTCATATAGCTTACACAAGGAATAAATTTAACTAAGATATGACCTCTTATGTGAATATAAAACCCTTAAATTACTTATATATGGGGAACATGGGTTGGTATGGAAATTATTTTCAATATTATATAATTTTAAAAATTTGGAATCTGAATGAATTCAAAAAAATTGATTTAGTATAATTAAAACTTAATCATGGATGAAAAATGAAATTAATGGCTATAGGATTGAACGTGGATCCCATTGTGTAGGATTTTCATAGTTCTGAGGTTGTACATGGACCCCCTTGGTTGTATTTCCATTGGTTCTAAGGCTGGACAAGGATCCCTATGGGAAGTATTATCATGGTTCTAGGGTTGCAAGTAGATCCCCTTATGTAGGATTTTCAAGGATTTAAATTAGAATATAGATCCCCCTATGTTATATATTAATGGAACTAGATCAGGATATGGGGAATCTAGGGTGTTAATCTCATGGTTCTAGGGTTATACATAGTTCATCATGGGTGGTTACGTATCTAGTTCATATACATATGAAACTAGGTGAAGCAGGTATCATGGATCATGAGTGTAACCTCAGATACCAAGGATTAGTGATGATTTATTTAATATGATTTTAGTTATTTTATATTGATAATTTTTCATCCACATTATTTTAAAATTGGATAAATTTATAGAATTCATTAGTCGTGTTTTACTGATTTGAACTCACACCCTTCTAGGGCTGCCATTGGTACCTACTCACACTTCATTGTTGCAGGACAGGAAAAGGGAAAGAGCCATATGATTGATGATTGATTAGACTTTCTAGGATAGAGAATTAGTGGTGATATCATCTTAGGAATCATTACCAATATTTGGGAATTCTCATATATTTATATTTTGATTTCATTTAGGGTTTTGATGTATAAGATCTACTCATGATGGATCTAAGATGTACACATGAATTGAATTATTTTTATAACCATCATTTTGATATAACATGATTTGGGTATATTATTTATTTTATTATTTTTAGGATTCCAATTATCTTTTATTTATATAGATGTATGAAATTTTTTATATTTTCAATGTTATTTCTCATTATGATATGAAGGTATAGTATCCCCATGGTATAACCATAGACCATCAATGTTAGTCAACACACTTTGGAATATGGTGAGGTATGTCTAAGGCCATGTGAAACCACAATCCCAAGAACTATCGACTGTACTCTGAAAAATTAATGTTATAAGGTCCTTAGATCAAAAAACTGGATGTCAATGAAATTAAGGACAATAAATACAAAAATAAGAAAGTTATTATCGATTTCATTTATATGAAAGAAACTGATGTGAAAATTGATGATGATGATACTGAATTTGAGGGTTTGGTTGACCTCAATGTGGAGTTAGAGGATGAACATGGATAGATGGGTATTAGGAGGTATAAAAAAATATCTAATGGAGTGGTTAATGTAACATCTTGGCATGTGTACCACATATCGATGCCCCGATCCGGTTTTCTATATGTCATCTAGTGTGCCTCCCTATATACTAGAGGCTTCAGACAAATAGCGAGGGTCTAATAAGTCGTTCATTGGGATACGATACCCTCTTTTATTTCTTTCATCATAGTAATACACCATCAGAAATAAATAAACAATATCAAAAACATAAAATAATAAACAATACTAATATCTCATGATAACCAAATCTTGAAGTACAGTGTCTAAACATAATAATAAATATGTCATGCAATGTATGTGTCGAGTGTCAAGGTGAAACTCAAAATAATAGCACTTATGACACCCCAGAGTGTCCTGAACCATATCTGGTTCCCTCAACCATGATCCACACAAACTCATCCATCTAACATAGGGACATTTCCGTTGACCTGTCCAACAATTATAATGTCAATTCGGGTACCGATTAGGCATCCCGAGTAGGGTGTGAGTATAACTCAATAGGCCACCACCAATGGTGTCTAAAACAAATACAGTCAACAATTGTGTATGTAATTGTATTAAGAATATGTGTGACGCATAAGTAAATAGTTTTTCACATTATTAAATATTATCTATTTAACCGCATAAAACCTTAGGATCCTGTAAAAACCTAAACCAAAATATCTACTTTGACTTTTTCCATAATCTGAACTATCCCCAAGGGATACCATTTACTTGAATTTCCATGTTCCCATTCTTATTTCAGAAATTTATTTCTGTGTTACCATTCATTAAATCAAACTATTTACTGGCCAAGTTACCATTATTTATTTCACACAAATGAATGACCATTTTACCATTCATTAATTATCACTATTTAATGACCATGTTATCATTGTTTATTTCACGCAAATTAATGATCATGTTACCATTCATTAAATCACAAAATTGAATAACCATGTTACCATTAAAAAACAAATAATTAACTCAACAAATAATGATCCACAATAATGACATTACTAATTCAAAAATTAGTTAAACACAATAATTCCATTAGTTCACTCAACAATTAAAAAATTACATCATAACAGTAATTAATTCAATAATTAATTAATCATGTAAATTTCTCTAGTTAACTCAAAAATTAGCTAATCACATTAACTAATCAAGTTAATTTAACAATTAACTAATCACATCAATAACTCTAAATAATTTATCAATTAACTATTCACATCATTAACTCTAGATAATTCATAAATTGACTAATCACAATGATAACCCTAGTTAATTAAACAAATAACTAATATGATCAATAATATTAATTAATTTTACAATTAATTAATCACATAAAATACATTAATTAATTTAAAAATTAATTATTCACTTTAATCCTATTAGTCAATTCAATAATTAACTAAACACAACAATTAATCTAGTTAATTAAACAATTAGCTAATCATATCAATTACTCTGGATAATTCTACAATTAACTAATAACATCAATAACTCAAGTTAATTCATCAATTATGTATTCATATTAATGACTATACTTATTTCAAAAATTAACTAATCACATCAATAAAACTAGTTAATTAATAAATTAAATAATCACATTAATAAATCTAGTTAACTCAATAACTAATTAATCAAATCAATAACTCTGGTTAATTATTCCATTAACTAATCACATCAAATACATTAATTAATTAAATAATTAATTAATCATACCAATCCCTTTAATTAATTCACCAATTAGTTTTTCACATAAATCCCATTAATTAATTCCACAATTAATTAATCACTCCAATCAATCCCATTATTTAATTATACCACTAAATAATGGCATTAATTCCCTAAATTAATTCATCAATTAATTAATCTCATAAATACCATTATTTAATTAAATAATTAAATAATCACATCACTTCTCAGTATTAATTAATCAATTAATTAATCCCACGAATCTAATTAATTAATTCTATAATTAATAAATCATCTCAATATCATTACTAATTCAGTATTTCGTTTATCACAGAATTCCCCTTAATTAATTCCTTGATTAATTAAGTCTGTCAATTCCATTAATTAATTCATAAATTAATTATTCAATATCCAAAAATCATTATCCATCATTAATTAAATAATTAATTATTCAAATCAACAATCAAAATATCTCGTAATTAATTATAAAATTAATTATCACAAATAATATATCGTTATATCTCATAATTAATCTACCATTAATTATCTGAACTCATATTTCTTGATATCTCATAATTAATATACCATTAATTATCTCAACTCGTAAATATATATATCTCATAATTAATCTACCATTAATTATCTCAACTCATATATCTAGATATCTCATAATTAATCTTCCAATAATTAGATCAACGCATATATCTAGATATCTCATAATTAATTCATCAATTAATTATCTCAATTAAATATTTCTAAATATCATAATTAAGCCACCAACTAATTATCTAAATTGAAATTCCATAAATATAATAAATAATTCCTCAATTAATTATCTAAATGGGAATCCCCTATGACTCGTAATCAATTACCCATTTACTCATAAATTGAAACAATTTGTCCTATTAATCAATTGGCCATTACATAAATCAAAAATTCATAAATCTTATAATTAATTGATTAATTAATTATCTAATTGAACAAACCCTAAATATCATAATGAATTCCCAAATTCATTAACAAAATTATCAGCTCCTTAGTATCATAATCAACTCCAAAATTAATCATAACTTTCAATAATTTATCCTATTAATCAATTTTCCATTATCTGATCCAAAAATTCCTAAATCTCAAAATTAATTCATTACTTAATTAACTAAGTGGAAAGAACATAAATATCATAATTATTTCCCAAATTAATTATAAAAATTATAGGCCTATTATTATCATGATTAAATCCCCAATTAATCATCAATTTCAACAACAAACCAATAAATCAATTAGCCGTATTAATTAACCTAATTTAAGAATTCAAATTACTAAAGAATTCTATAAATTCCTCAATTGAATACACATAATTGAAACCATGACTATGATAATTTATGATTATACCACCTATATCAAGAATATTGATAAAGAAACTTATTGAATGGAAAACCCCAAATTTCAGCTGATCAACGACATAGACTGAAATCTTGATTCAATTCGTAGATTCATGATTTAAATGAAACAAGATCTGACAAACCCAGATCTAAATATAGATCCAATAGTGGATGAACATCCATAATTAATCCATGGAGTGGATCAAAATATATTGATAGATATACATGATATAAACCAATTAGCTTAATTTTTTTATGAATGATCATCCAATGGAAATCCTAAAAAATCGAGCGGCACAACGATGTAGATCAAGATCCAAATATCAAAACCCTAAATCAATATTCAAGAAAATAATGATCATTAAATATTAGATATAGATCTACGATCATATATCTAGACCTCACAAAATATATATAGTTCAATCCTATATTGAGTATAGCATCTAGGAAAGAAAGCAGAAAGGACAGAGGAAAAACGAGGGAAGAATGAGAGAAGAATCCACTTATCGGGAGAAAAGCACCCTTCTATCCGAGCTTTGATTCTCAAAGAACATAGGTAGAGAGGGGATTAAATTCATCTAAATAGCTCCTAAAACATCAAAGTGGACCTAGTAATTAATTGGGATTTATTTGTGGATAATTAGGTGTTTGGGAAATTTTATAATTAATTTTCAGGTGTATTTAATTCCCGCACACTGCTTCATGCACAGGGGTGCACTGTCTACCCAATCTCCCCCAATTTTTTTTAAAATTAACCCGTAAACTACCCAATATAAATATTAATTTAAAATTAACCAATTCATGGTAAAAGATTATCTATAAATTATCCTGAGAATTATTCAAAAACAATTCAGTTTCTTAAAATCTCCCCACCTTATAACAGCTCATCCTCGAGCTGCACTCCCAAGCCTCTCTAAGATTAGGAGTCAAAAGATCAGGCCACTAAGCCCTAAAATCCATTTCTCACTCCAATTATTCTTCCTAATCACATGAATGTTTCCAAAATTCATTAACTAATAACATTATCTTTCCATGAAACACCCTCTCTTTGTGATCCAACACATGTATAAGATTCTCTTCAAGGATGCATATTTCTCAAGATTATCATCATAATGATTCCCCATCACGTTTACCAATTTAATGTTCCCCAAATATACAAAAATACATCCAATTGGAACTCTATATTGAGAACATAGACTACCTAGAAAGAATTTACATCTACCCACTCCAAGTCTCTCCAATACTTTCTCTAATAAATTTAAACATCCACATTATAGGTTCCTCATTGGAATTCTGATGCCACTACTTACAAATAATGGTCTCACTCTACACACCTACTTATTAAACATTTTTCCCAACCTTTGTAGCTTTTTTATCATCGTATTGTCATGTAACTGAACCACCATGTCCTATAGCCCATTGTATTCATCGACCCCTGGTACCTCATAAGAACCTCATCTATAAACTAATGATTTTGTAACTCACACCAGACAACTCCACACACATACCAGTTCATGATCACAACCTTCAAGGGAAACCATATCCAAAAATACAATTCAATAGCTAGGCATAATTCCAGAACATTATTAGTGTACTTTAGATAACGTCATTGTAGGGAACACGATCGTCACTAATCAAAGGTAAACTAAGACGTAGTAAGTGAATACCACCCCCAATACTCCATAACAAATGTTACCTCCAATTTTGGAAACACCTTAACCTATATAAAGTCTTGGGTTTCCCTGCCCACCAACATTCCACCACACTATCCAATACTAGATGGAGCCTCACAAAACCAACAACCAAGTTCTCAAACCAGGGAATTCTCACTACATAAACTGCCCACATCATGGTCCAAATAAACCAACAAATGATTCTCAATTAAAAACATTTATTTAGTTAAAAAGAGTGATTTAAACAAAACCATATCAAGTCCTTCCCCCCTTTTTCCTGCCACACTGTGAAAACTAAGGCACTATCTCTACCCTTAACCATCCAACACCTAGGTCCTTTTTAATGAGGGTAAAATCATTCTCATTATTCAATTTTAATATTTAGAGACCCATTTATTCTCATCTTTCATCATTTTATAATCTTTCTCAATTTCATGTTATGAACTATTTTCAGTTCAATATCATAAGGAAGGAAAAAACACTTCAAGTTTAACAACATACATGTAACAAGTTTTCTTGTTCATGCCTAAAATGTTTTATGTTAACAAAATAATAATGAGTGCCTATAATAATGCATTAAGACTCAAGACTTGTTCCATTCAAGGCCATGAGTCAATCTAAACACATATTAGAAAAAAACCACATCAAAAAACATGTGTATCACCCATGATCAAATAATATTAAACTGGAATAGAAAATATTAATGATAAAAAAACCCACCTGGGGTACTTCGATTCTCCCTCATACATGTGGTAGCTACTCCCATACACAAGCTCATAACAAAGCCCCAACTCTTCCTACTCTCTTATCTACCTTTCCCAAATATTAACACAAAAGAAGAAGAAGAGAAAACTACCTCTAATATCACTTTTTAATGTCCTGACCAGGGTGACACATTTCGATGCCATGGGTCGGTTCAATACATGACATCAAGTCCACCTCCCCATATGGTAGAGGCTACCAACTGGCAGCGACGGTATGGTAGGTCGTTCATGGGAAGAATATACCATATTTTTTCTGTAATCATATTAATACACTAGTTGGAACTAATAAACAATAGAGGAAACATATAATCATAAACAATACCAATATATTATGATAACCAAAGCTTGAAGTACAATGTCTAAACTGAACAATAGATATGTCATGTTACATACGTTCCATGTGTCAATGTGAAACTCAAAATTATAAACAATAATGACATTAAAGAGGTTTTTGAATCACATATGGTTCCCACAAACATGCTTCACCCCAACTCATCCATCTTACACAAGGACATTTCCCTTAACCTGTACTATAATAAATAATTCTATTCTGGTACTGTTTTGGTAGGCCGAGTAGGGTGTGCATACAACTCAGTAGGCCACCACCAATGGTTACTAAAACAATTCCAGTAAACAATATTGTATGTAATTTTAATAATGATATTTTTGATCCTGAAGTAAAAAATTATTATATTATCAAATATTCTCTATTTAACCACAAAAAACCTTGAGTTCCCATTAAAATCTGATCCTCAATACCTGTTTTATCCCATACCGGAATATGAATTATCCCCAAAGGATACCACATATCTGAATTTCTATGTTACCATTCTTATTTCAAAAATGAATGACCATGTTACCATTCATTAAATCAAACAATAGAATGACCATGTTGTAGTTCTTTATTTCATAAAATTTAATAACCATGTTACCATTCATTAATTGTCACCATTGAATTACCATGTTACCATTCATTATTTTACACAAATGAATGATTGTGATACCATTCATTAAATTACGCAATTTAATGACCATGTTACCATTAAAAAACACATAATTAATTCAACAATTAATTTTCCACACCAATGAAATTAATAATTCGATACTTAAAAAAACCATTCCATTTGGTAACACTAAATTGACAAATAGAATCATAAAATTAATTAGTATAAAAATTAAATAATCATGTCAATTTCTCTAATTAACTCAACAATTGACTAATAAAATCAACTACTATAGTTAATTCAACAATTAACTAATCACATCAATAAATCAAGTTAATTAATCAATTAACTAATTACATCACCAACTATAGTTAATTCACAAATTAACTAATCACATCAATAACTCAAGTTAATTTAATAATTAACTAATCTAATCAATAATATTAATTAATTTGATAATTAATTAACCACATAAAATACATTAATTAATTATAAAAATTAATTAATCACTTCAATCCTATTAGTCAATTTAGCCATTAACTAATAAAAAATTAATCTGTTTAATTAAACAATTAACTAATTGCAATAATTAATCTAGTTAATTCTGTAATTAACTAATTACATCAATAACTTTCATTAATTCATCAATTAACTAATTACATCAATAATTATTTTTAATTCAAAAAATAACTAATAACATCAATAACTCTAGTTAATTCATAAATTAACTAATTACATCAATAAATGTAGTTAATTCAAAAATTAACTAATCAAATTAATAAATCTAGTTAATTATTCCATTAACTAGTCACATAAAATACATTAGTTAACTCAAAAATTAATTAATCACATAAATAAGTTCAATTAATTCAACAATTAATCGTTCACATTAGTACCATTAATTAATTACACATTCAATTAATCACTCCCATAAATCCCATTATTTAATTGAATAATTAAATAATAACATTACTTCCCTTATTTAATTTATTAATTAATTAATCTCATCAATCCCATTATTTTATTCAATAATTAAATAATCACATTAATCCCCTTAATTAACTCATAAATTAGTTAATCCAGTGAATCTCATTAATTAATTCTAAAATTAATTAATCATGTTAATCTCATTAAAAATTCAATAATTAATTTGTCACAGAATCACCCTCAATTAATTCCTTGGTTAATTAAGAATTTTTATTTACAATAATTAATTCATCAATTAATTAGTCAATATCCACAACTAATTATCCATAATTAAATAAATTATTAAATTTTTAGATCAACAATCTAAATATATCATAACTAATTCTAAAATTAATTATCACAAATCATATATCTTTATATCTCATAATTAATCTATCATTAATTATCTCAACTCATATGTCTTGATATCTCATAATTGATCTACCATTAATTTCCTAAACTCTTATACATAGATATCTCATAATTTATCTACTATTAATTATCTCAACTCATATATCTTGATATCTCATAATTAATCTACCTTTAATTAGCTCCACTCATATATCTTGATATCTCATAATTAATTTATCAATTACTTTTCTCAATCGCAAATCAATAAATCCAATAATTAACCCACTAATTAATTATCTAATTGGATATGACCAAAATATCATAAATAATTCCTCAATTAATTATCTAAATGGGAATCCCCTTAGTCTCATAATCATCTCCCCATTTAGTCATAAATTTCAACAACTTAACCCATTAATCAATTGGCCATTATCAAAATCAAAAATTCTTAAATCTCACAATTAATTCACCAATTAATTATGATATTAGACAGACCCTAAATCTCATAATTAATCCCCAAATTGATTATCAAAATGGTCATCTTCTTATTCTCATAAACAACTCCCTAGTTAGTAATAAATTTAAACAATTTTTCCAATTAACCAATTGGCCATTATCTAAATCAAAAATTCCTAAATCTCAAAATTAATTAAACAATTAATTATCTACTTGAACAACCCCTAAATAACATAATTTATTGAAAACATAATTATCAAAATGTTAATACCCTTATTCTCATTATTAAATACCCAATTAATCATCAATTTCAAAGAAAAACCAGTTAATCAATTTTTCACATTAATTAACCCTATTTTGGAATTAAGATTACTAGAGAACACTAGAAATTCCACAATTTTTTACACATAATCAAAATAAAAACTTTGAGAGTTGATTATTAGACCAAATACATCAACAATGGTGATGAAGATCCATCTCTAATAAAAAACCCCACATTTCACTCGAACAACGATGTAGAACAAGATCTTGATTCAATTCCTTGATCCAAGATTTAAATGAATAAAGACTTAACAACCCTAGATCTAAATCTAGATCAAACAATGGATTAAAATCCATATTTTATCGAGGTAGAAAAGCTGAAGGGAGATATATTTCTTTATGTCATGAAAAATTACCTCTATTTGTTGACAAATGATTACCCAATGGAAATCCTCAAAAATAGAGCGGTGCAACAATGTAGATCAAGATCCAAATCTGAAACCCCAAAATCAATATTCAAGAAATTAATGATCTTGAAAGATTAGATATAGATATATAATCCTATATCCAGATCTCAAAAAATAGATATATATCAATCTATTATAGTGGATTTCATCGATTATAGAAAGCATAAAGGACAGAGGAAGAACAAGGGATGAACAAGAGAAGAATCCACTTACCGAGACAGAAGCATCCTTCGATCCAAGCATTTATTCATGAGGAACTGAGGTCTGGAAGAGATTAAATTAATCTGGATATCTCCCAAAACGTCATATATGACCTAGAGACTAATTGGGTTGATTTAGATTTAATTAGGGGGTTCGAGTAATTATATAATTTGTTTTCTAGCTAAATTAGTTCCCCCACACGGTTTCCTACATAGAAGCGCATGGTCTGGCCCATCTCCTACATTTTTTTCAAATTATCATAATAACTCCCCAAAATAAATCCATATTTAAAATTACGAAATTCAACGTAAAATATTATTTATAAACGATACTAAGATGTTTCAAGAAAAGTTTATCCTCTTACAATATCCTAACATTATAACAGCTCGTCCTCGAGCTGCCCACCCAAACATCTATAAGATTCTGAGTCATAAGATCACGACACCAAGACCTCACATCCATTTCACACTCCCTAGATACTTCCTAATCACATACTAGTTTTCTAAATAAATGAACTAACAACACAATATTTCCCCAAAAAACCTTCTCTTTCCTATCCAACACATGTATAAGATTCTCCTTAAGGATGTATTGGTCTCAAGATCATCATCATCAAAATTCCCACAAAACATTTTCTAATTTAATGTTCCCAACAACTGAAAAACACCATCCAACTGGCACATAACCTTGACATCATATA